>OZ010741.1:116315721-117540750 GCA_963932245.1 Tachinus rufipes | reverse complement strand
TATTGACTAGAACCAAATTACTCGACGACCACGGTCGGTCACCCAGGCAAAAACAAAACCAACCACAGCTGCAATTTTGAGAGCCTACTACTAAATAAACCTCCGCAAAGACGTACGCATTTTTATCAAGAGTGCATAATCTGTAAAAGCAATAACTTGACAACCAAAAGCCCCGCTAAAATCACACCTTTTCTGGTTGACCCTGAGGAAAAGTAGCCATTGACTTGTATTGTACATTGTAGGTTTCTTTGGCATGCAGTTTATCAACCAACACTTCCAACAGGCACAACAGTAGTAAGCAAAACACTATAAATTTGCTAAGTATCAAGTAAACCCGGTGAAACGCAGACAAGCTAATATTAAAAACAGCATAAAGGTTCTGCAAGAAAATAAACTGCCGGATAAACGCGGCAAATTGGGACAAAATTTAGCCGAACCATGAAGCTTTTCAGGACTGAAACTTTTGGCTACAATAAGCTTGGCAACGCCAAGCCGCATACCGAAAAAAATACCCCCAATGAGTAAACGTTTAAAATTACAAATTAAAAGACCTGATGATGGTGTGAGAACGAGTTAAAGGAGTGATCAACAAATATCTAAGTTCTAAACAGGTGATTTCCACGGCAGAGATCAACTAACACCAAGGGATGAAACAGCCGTTCAGGAAGTTGGAAGGAATTGATGCCGCCTAGTGGGCAAAGACTAATCCAATTATGGACATGAGCACCAGGTAGTGCGGGTTTTTTGAAACATCTGTTCCACCTGTGGGGATACCCAAAAATAATTTTCGACATGCAGTTTACCAACCAACACTTTCAAAAGACTGTACAACAGTAGAAGACAAAACACTATACAATCGCCACGTATCAAGCAAATCCGGTGAAACGCAGACAAGTTAAGATCAAGAAAGGCTTTGCAAGAAGACCAACCGCCGAATAAACGGGGCTACAGGCAAAACCTCTCCTACTGGGACAAAACTTGGCGGAACCGTGAAGCTTCTTAAGATTGAGATTTTCGGCTACAATAAGCTTGGCATTGCCAAGCCGCATACCGGAAAGAATGCCTCCAAAAAGCAAATGTCTAAAATTACAAACCAGGAAACCCTAACGGTGTGAGAACGAGTTAAAGGAGTGATTAATAAATAGCTTTTAGGTAATTACCACGGTAAGGACTAACTGTTACTGGGTGGAAGATAACACCCACATACCACCAGTCAAACTCTATCCTAAACTAACACCAGGTGATAAAACTGCCGTCCACGAAGAGTCTCCCTATCTATAAATATTGAACTTTGACGGAGCAACAAAGCTGCAAACTTCTACAGAACTAATTGTCAGGATTCTAACCGTCTTCTTCCTCTTTTAGATGCAAAGATGCAGTACTTGTGTTCTAAACGATTTTTTTTAGTCTTTACTGCTGGACCTGTCTGCGGTCTACCCTACAATATTGTTGCCCCCTCTGGGGCAAAGAACCAGGACGGTGACCATGATAACTGTAAACAGGGTGTCCGGAAAATACGTGTACAACGTTTGACGACAGACTCCTGACGTCAAAATAGGTCGATCTAAGCCGACTTAGTTATATCCAAAATTGTCTCGTTTAGCCGGTAGAGGGCGTCAAAAATTTGTAAATATTAAAAAGAAATTACCTGTAACAATAATTTTTTAAGTGACCTTGTTGCTATGGCGTTTAATAATTTGACAATTATTGACAAATTGTCACCAGTCTATGAAATTTACTCAAGTATACGATCAACATTCTTGAATTACAAGTTCATTTTACCATTAAAAATGAAAAATTATACAAATTCTCAGAAAGTTGACATGCTTTTGGTATACGGATTTTGTCAAGGAAATGGGCGTCAGAGTGTTAGGGTTTACATGGAGAGGTTTCCTAACCGTCGAATATCAAACCACCAAACATTTGCCAATATTGAGCGTCAACTTCGGGAAACGGGCAGTTTTGAGAAAAAGTTTGAAGGCAGGGGTCGTATGCGAACAACTCGAACTGTGGAAACAGAAGAGATGATTCTGGAAAGAGTTGAAGAAGAACCAAGTACCAGTACCCGTCTCTTAGAACGTGAGTTAAATGTTCCTAAAACGATTGTCAATGAGGTTTTAAGAGAACAGTTGTTACATCCTTACCACATACAAAAAGTCCAGGAACTTTTACCGACTGATCCCCCCATGCGGCTTACATTTTGTCAATTTATTAGAAACAAAAGAATCCTTGTTCCAAATTTTTGTAGAAAAATTATGTTTACTGACGAGGCATGCTTTACAAGATCTGGGGTAACCAATCTGCACAACGAACATATTTATTCCGATGAAAATCCACATGCCATTAAAGTTGCACATCATCAGCATCAATTTAAAATTAATATTTGGGCAGGTATTATTGATCACTACCTTATTGGTCCCATTGTTATTCCGTTCGGCAATACTTTTATCATCAATATCCCAACCGATGGATTGGAAGAGGCAATGATGCACCAGTAAAATGGCCACCACGTTCTCCTGAGTTAAATATGTGTGACTTCTTTTTGTGGGGCGCTATTAAAACAGAAGTTTACAAGACTCCGGTAAACACACGCGATGATTTATTGCAGCGGATTTTAAATGCAGGCAACCATTTTAATAATCCCGAGACATTAGATAGGGTCCAATATCATTTTTTAAAGAGTGTTAATAAGTGTATTCAGCAAGATGGCGGTCATTTTACACATTTGCTTAAGTAATGTTTTTGTTTTACTTAGTTTCTTACAATAGATACTTTCAACTTTGTTATACTTTTGTTTTTTTTTACGCCCTCTACCGGCTAAACGAGACAATTTTGGATATAACTAAGTCGGCTTAGATCGACCTATTTTGACGTCAGGAGTCTGTCGTCAAACGTTGTACACGTATTTTCCGGACACCCTGTATATCTGGACATCACGCGTGGCAAGATCTACTACACTCTACAGCAAAGTAAAACTGTTTGATGCTAACTTGTTTAAAACAGTTGCAGCTAGACAATATTATATGTTCTGTAAATTTTCTTTACACTTTTTACCATTATTTTAAAAGATTAATTTTTTAACAATGTTGATTGTGTGTTTGCTAATTTAATGATCTATTTGATTCAATAGTGGTTTTATGTCAACTCAAGTTTGAATTTAAGTTAGGTTTTTGCAATATGTTTAATTGACCCCCAAATAATGTTGAAGAAGCAACGACAAATTTATCTTAACGAATATGGTATTTACAAAAATATAGAACCAGAAGAATCCACATGTTAATTTTATTATTTTTAAAAATGTTCTTATTTCAATCATATTTTAATTGTGTTTATAGTTGCTATTAATTCATCCATTGATTCAATTTTAGATTGAATAATATTACTACAAAATCAAATATTTATTGTTATGATACATAAAATAAATTAAAATAAATTACTCGAGAAAATTCTATTATGTTCGCATGCCCTTATAAACTTGATCGACATTGACACAAATTCCATTTCCATTTTAAGGGTTGAAATGGGTCACGCTCTATTTCTCGACACCGAATCGCGGCCGTTGTCTTACAAATAAAATAAAGTAAAAAAAAAGGAAACATCGACTTGTATGAATGCGGAACGCACACGGGAACAGTATAATAACGTCGAAGATACAGTTATAAAATGAACTCATCTCATATAAAATAAAGCATTAGAATATTTCCGAGGCGCAGTATAAACTCACATCTAATTTCTAAATAACAGTAATGCATGTCGGTTCGGTGGGCGAGGCGACGGTCACGATTTGACCTGTTAAGACTTACTACAATGAACAACCTGCGTTAGTTACAAACTCTATATGTGACCATTATCCGTTCGCGAACCAGAAAAACGATCGCCGACTATGAATATTTCCTTTGTTCATAAGCAGCATAAGGTTGCTTAATCGGGCGGACTTGGGAAAAATCTATTAGTATTGCAATTGCTCTTTCACTTTAAAGGCCGCTTTTAGTCTGAAAAAAACATATATTACAAATTTGTTATACATTATATACGATGAACAAAGAGATTAAACATACTTTATAATTAGCTATTATCAAGTACAGGATGTTATTAATTAATAAAGATATTAATTTATGTAAAAAATATAAACAGGAAATAAAAATAAATACGCAGTAATTGCAATTAGATTGGAATAAAATAAAAATATTGAATTCTATTTAAAAGAGTTACAAAATTGAGTTGTATCTCATTAAATTAAATTATAATGGTTTATAAATTAATAATCATTAATATTATTGAAAAATATACTGTTACTCGGATTATTTACTTGCAAATGTAAACGAATTTAAAACTAAAATTGTAGTAAGTATAGCATCTTTAACTTGTCCTTTTTGATATGAATTTAAAATACAAATTTGTTGCTACATTATACTTGTTTGAGTCATTGGTAGAGGTTATTCTCAAAACATCCACAGTGTTTATCGACTCTCCCCGCAATAATCCGGAGTCAGTGCAGCTGATATTTCTTCAATGTATAGATCGCTGTCAAGTAGTCAGTCAATTAGACGAGAATACCGTCATGAACCACCCACCCGCCCAAGTGTTAGTCATCAAAGGAACTAATGTTTTGCCCACCTGTTGTGCGCTTGTACTTAGATACCAGAAAATAGTGTGACAATAAATCTTTTGCTAAGTAACGCTAGGGTGGGTGGTCGGGAACCAAGTTTAATTTGTGAGCGGGAAATTTATTCTACTGCGACCCTTCCACCCACCCAAGTGTTAGCCATCAAAGAAACTATTGTTTGTCTCACTTTTTGTAAGCTTCTACTTAGATATCAGAAAATTGTCTGACAATAAATCTTTTGATAACTAACGCTTGAGTGGGTAGACAAAAACCAAGTTTAATTTGTAAGCGGGTAGCTTCCTTTACTGTAACCCACCTATCCGCTCAAGTGTTTGTCATCAAAGAAACTATTGTTATCTCCAACTTTTGTGCGCTTGTACTTAGATATCAAAAAATTGTCTAACAATAAATCTTTTGATAACTAACGCTTGGGTGGGTGGGCGGGAACCAAGTTTAATTTGTGAGCGGATAACTTCTTATACTGTAACCCACCCGCTCAAGTGTTAGTAATTGAAGGAACTATTGTTTGCCACACCTCTTGTGCGCTTGTATATAGATATCAGAAAATTGTCTGACAATAAATTTTTTGCTAAATAACGCTAGGGTGGGTGGGTGAGTACCAAATTTAATTTGTGGGCGGGTAGTTTTTTCTACTGTGACCCACCCACCTACTCATTAAAGAAACAATTGTTTGCCCCTAAAAAGTTTAATTTGTGGGCAAGTAGTTTTTTCTACTAACTAATGTTTAGCCCACTTCGTGTGCGCTTGTACTTAGATATTAGAAAATAATACATTTGTGCCTATTCCTGTATGGCCGCTTCTATAGATAAATCTGTCTTCTTCACAAACTAATTATTGATTTTCCCTTATTTTCAAATCTTGAAAACCTTCCTCAAAATTTAAAGATAACGGATAGCCAATAGCCAACGTGTGAGAAAGATAGGTAAAGACTGATTCTCTCTTTGGGATAGTTAATAGTTAAAGTGTAAAAATACACATACATCTATAGTAGCGGCATACACAACTTCACACACCTAACGCTTCTGCTAACATGTGCAAAGTCTTCTTCTGTTACTTTTGGTAAAAAACTTCAACGATGCAAACTGCGTTTGTCGTTGTTGTCACTTCCAAATACAACGCTTCTGTTACTGTGTAATCCATTAGTCTACGTCAGTTAATTTGCAAATGTAAACTTAGTGCTACCTCGTTGTTGTCGTATATATGTCAATAACTCAATCCGCCAGGTAAGCAGTCAGGGCAATGGTAATATCTACTCCTTAAGTTTGCGTATAAGTTTATTTTGTCATTTTTGGTTTGGTTTTGAGAATGTTAGTGTTTTAGTAACTGTTGCGGTATCTTACATAAACCTAAATTATTTTATAAATGTAAATTTATCAACACATTTAACAAATTTTAATAACAATCATTTTTTTAAGGAAAACTCTTGTACCGAGAGAAAAGATTTTTAAGATCTTCTCACTCTACCACATTACAACAGGGTTTACATACTAGACACCACTAATTGAAAGTATACAATAATATGCAGTAAATATTAATTTACACAAATGGTAGTTAGTTTCTTTCAAAGACCCTTGCCCAAAGTATTAGAGTATCTGTTATGACTGCAGAATGCTATCCTTTTGATGTTTAGTTGTTATGCTTTTCTGGAAGTACATAGTTGGTGTTGTAAACTTCTTAGTATGCATTCTATTGTTTAAATTGGAGTTCCCGCCCACCAGCTCAAGTGCTAGTTATCAAAAATTATAAATATCTCTTTTTTGCAATCCTTAAATTTTTTGATGTTTAATAACGGACACTTTGACGGGTGGGTGAGTCACTTCTAAACATGAGTACGGATAAATAGTTTTAATTCAAAGGTTCTCCTCCTTGCAAGCGTTAAAAGTTTCTATGTCACAAGAGGTAATGACGACATTCAATCTCTTGATGACGGACACTTGGGAAGGGTGGGTGGGTCACTCCAGAACATGAGTACGGACAAATTGTTTGAATTGGGGTTCAGACCCACCCGCCCAAGTATTAGTATTCAAAAATTAGAAATTTCTCTTTTTTGCAATCGTTAATGTTTCGATGTTACAAGAGGTGATAGTGACATCCAATCTCTTAATGACGGACACTTGGGCGGGTGGGTGGGTTACTCCAGAACATGAGTACGGACGGATAGTTAGAATTGGGGTTCCCGCCCAAGTGTTAGTTATCAAAGTTTTTTTCATCTGCAAGCGTTAAAAGTTTCTATGTCACAAGAGGTGATGGTGATATCCAATCTTTTATGCTATTAGTAGTCCAATCAAATATGCTCAAATGGGCATAAACCCCAATTCAAAGAATCCGTCCGTACTCATGTTCTGGTGTGACTCACCCACATCCAATTTTTTATGCTATTAGTAGTCTAGTCAAATATGCTCAAATATTGATCTCACATCTAAAAAAATTTTAAAATTTTAAAACTTTGTACATTGATTTATAGGTACCTAATGAACTAACTAAAGTCTTGCAAATATGGCACGTGATTTAACGGTAACGACTGAAAACAGGCATTTTTTTCGATTTTTTGTTAATATCTCAAGAACTGTATATAGGAGGTAAAAGTTGACTATATACATAATGAAAGCTGATAAAATTTTCAATAAAAATTATTATATACATTTTGTTGTATTCACAGCGGTTACTCAGTTATATGGCGCTAAAGAATAGAAAAAAAGCCAAGATGCCGGTCTTTTTTGTTTGGTTCTTTGTTCATTTTAACAGTCCTCCTTCTCTCCCCCAACTATCTGCTTTTCTTTCCACATACCGTACACAATACGCGTCAAATTGTACCTTCTTTGTTCATGGAGAAAGAAGGTAATCAACTACTTATAACATAAGCTTGCTCAAAACAAACAAATCCGCCTTATACTATACTTTTCCTGTACTATAAGAAAAAGTTAACATTTTAGATTTTGACATCGTTTTGGATGGAGAATTACTGTTACACAAGGTGGTGTGGCCCAAAAATCCCCAATCTCAACAGTTTGCCAATGTTATGTCGCCTTTGTTCTCAAGCATTATGCCGGCAAGAGCTGTACCGTTGCGTTTGATGGCTATTCAGCGGCACCATCCAGTACGTAGACAGTTGATTAGAACTAAAGTACAAGCTAAAAAAGTCAGTTGACATAAACTTTGAACACAAAACACAAATCACAGTCAAACAGGATGGTTTTCTTTCTAATGAACACAATAAATCCAAACTTATTTCATTCTTCTTAACTGCTCTTTACGACCATGGAATTAAAACAAAACAAGAATCTAGTAACGCTGGTAAACTGATCATCCGCCCAGGAGTCATAAAATCCCAAACTAGTACAAAGTAGCAATAGTTGGCAAAGATGTTGATCATATTGTCTTCCTCGTGGCTTTAACCCCATCCGAAAGACAGATATTATTTGTTAAACCAAGCCACGGCAGAGTAAAAAAGAATGTATATTTGAGTCAGCAATTGCAAACTATAGGAATAAAAAACTGCATACTTTTTGTGCATGCATTCAGCGGATGTGATACGACTTCCGCTGCATATCAAAAATTAAGACTTGTCTGTTTCAATTTGTTCAAGAAGGGAGCTACATAGCAAAGTAATACTTATGTAATAAAACTGAAGCTGAAAACAAAATATTCTTGGCATGGTACAATGTACCTCACAAGCAAACTTTCCTTAACATGCATTGTTACAAAGCTTTTACCAAATCAGTTTTAAATGCTAAACCAAACCTCTCTGCGCTGTTGCCCACAGAAGAAGCAGCAATGCAGCATGCTTTTTGTGTATACCACCAAATTCAAGTTAGGCTTCCTCCAGAACAGTGGGGTTGGAAGTTTGAGCCAGCCGGTTGATTCTAGTAACTACAGAAGAAAACGCAGCAGAACCTGAGGCAGTCCTCAATCTTATATCTCGCAAATGTATAACACCCCTCCCACAATGCTTGCTTTGGCATCTTTAATAAATTACATATTGTGCCGTGCTAACTTTTTTTTTTTTTTTTAAACGCAATCATTTGTGTTTTATAACTCTGTAACCGCTAAGAATACTAGAAAAATGTATTTGATCATTTTTATTGCAAATTTTATTAGCTTTCATTATGTATATAGTTGACTTTTACCTCCAACCTACAGTTCTCGAGATATTAACAAAAAAAAACAGAAAAAAGTGAAGTTTTTTGTGATTGCCGCTAGAGCTCGTGTCATATTTGTTAGGAGTTTACAAAGTGTACAAAGTTTTAAAACTTTTTGAACTTTTTAGAGGTGAAAAGCTACTTTGGCTGGACTATTAAATCACATCATGTAATAATAACGCAATACTACTTTGGCCAAATTTAAAAATCTAAACTTGATGTTGATAGACCTTTCTAGGCAAACAAATGGCACTCTGTAGCCGCTGAGACTTTCAAATGCTTAAGAGTTGGCCTTAAATCACTTGAGAAAATAGAGCAAAAAATTTAAGAAACATAAAATAACTGGAGCGTCCTCTGCACCAAAAAGAAAGTGGCATTTGAAGAATAGGTAAAAAAAACCTAGAGAAACTTAATGAGTAAAGAGAAATGGAGGTAAAAAAGCCAGATGATTTGTTAAAACTCAAGATCTGGAATGACAAAGCACTACATAAATAGATTAGTAAAAACTGCATCATTGTTGATCAACTGTAGCAACATTATATTGCAAACTAGAAGTAATGCAAGGTACAATAGCCATTATTTATTATCGATAGTAAAATATAAATATTTAACTTGCATTAAACCATTGCTGTTACTTTTATATAGATAAAGTTCTACATTCATTGTGTTTGAAAAAATTACTTTGGTTTCTCTAGCTCCTTACTCACAATAAAGCTCAAAAATGGTTTTTAAATAAGTAAGCATATTAAAAACAATCTATGCGGCGGGTGGGTGGTCACTCCATTTTAAATTACTGGCTGGTAACTATAAACTAGAGTAACACACCCACCTATTTAAGTGTTTGTTATCAAAAGATTTAATATCACCATTTCTTCTTTGCAAAAAAAAGACTTTTAAGAATTTTTTTAAATTTCAGTTTAAACAACTGTGTGGTAATCATTGAATGTTAATATTTTTTTTGCATTCATTGCCAAAACAAAACTTACAATTTTTAAGATCAAATAAAAAATATCAAAAATATTAAAGTCGGGTCCACGGAATCAATCCAAAGATTAATTTTAAAGCAATAATGACACTCAACAACATTGTAAATGCAATTTTTTAAACCGGACACTTTTCTTCAGAATGGAAATGCATATTAGTTATAAAAATACCAAAATTTAGTAAAGGTTATTCAGTCTTTTATGCAATTTAAGCAAGATCATAGAAAAGGTGATCTTAGACAGAATTCAAGACCACACGAAATCTTATATTTTTGATGATTACTATCGAGTAGTTTGAAAGCCGATATTTTATGGCTTATGCTTATGCTATTACCACACAAACTGTCTTGAAATATGTACCTAAAAACGCAATTATTTACTATCGCTTCCGTTAATTGAGAGAATGTCTATAGCACTGATAAGGCCTAGTATCTGGTTTACCCATACTCTCACATTAAATGTAATGATGGTTAAATGGACACTCGTATATTAGACGAACGTCTTAAATTAATAAATGTTATAATTTTTTAAAATTTTCTGCCAAATCTGGAACGACAAATTATGCGCCGAGATTCAAGCGCTTTACCTATCTGAGAATTTCAAGTTTTTTTTTATGCAAGTGTTAGAAGTTTAAGTCAAATAAGGTAAAGGGGATATTCAATCTCATGTTGATTAACATTTGGGCAAGCGGGTGAATTATTCCAGGCCAGGACTACCAGCGATTAGTTTGAACAGGAGTGCCTACCCTTTTTTTCGACTGTTTGTAATTAAAGAATTAGAAGATTTTTCTTTCGGCAAGTGAAGTTATTAGTCAAAGGAGAAAAAGATAACATCCAATTTTTGTTGAGCAATATTTGAGCGGGTGGCTGGGTCATTTCAGATTATGTGATTACCATCAAGTATTTTGTTTTCTGCTTTAGTGTTTGTTATCAAATAATTTAAAGTTTCTTTTCTCTGCAACTGTTAGAAGTCTTTTAGTGAAAGTAGAAAGAGGAGATTTTAGGTTTCTTGAGGAATAACACTTGGGCGGGCGGATGGGTTACTTCAGACCATAATTATCAGTAATTTATTTAAACAGGAGTGCCAACTCATCTTCCAAGTATTTTTATTAAAGAATTAGAAAAAAAGAAAGAACGGTAACATCCAATCTTTTGCTGAGGAACACTTAAGAAGGTGGGTGGGTCACTCCAGATTATGATTACTACTGAATATTTTAAATTTGTGTGCTCACTCACTTGCCTGAGTGTTTATCAAAAGTTAGAAGTTTCTTCTCTTTGCAAATGTTAGATGTCTCTTAGTATGGATTTAATCTTTTGACACTTGGGCGACTTATTCACCAAGTAGCTTACTTCAGATTATGGTACAAGCATTTTGAACTGGAGTGCAGATCTACACGCCCGAGTAATTTAATTAAAAAATTAAAAGTTTCTCTTTTCTGCAAGTGTTAGAAGTTCTTTAGTCAGATGAGAAGGAGGTAATATCTGTTTTTTTGTGACGAATACGTAGGTTTGTTGGCCGGTTACTTCAGACCATGATTACCAGCTATTAGTTTGAACAGATCCAAAAATAAAAAAATTAAACAGCAAATTTTTTAAAATTGCTTTTTTTTGGCGCATAACTATCTCAGCGCCGCTAGGCGACTGCTTTTCAAACTTAATGTTTGCGCCCAGGAGCCAAAAGAT
Organism: Tachinus rufipes; assembly: GCA_963932245.1. Lineage (NCBI taxonomy): Eukaryota > Metazoa > Arthropoda > Insecta > Coleoptera > Staphylinidae > Tachinus > Tachinus rufipes. The sequence goes on along the minus strand of OZ010741.1, from coordinate 117,529,319 downwards.
GGCGCAAAAACTTGCGGCAAAATATTTATAGAAAATTAACTTATCTTCTATTGTATGATCTGTGCTTGTAACAACACAAAACATTTTATACAGCTATGAAACATTTTGTAATATTAACGGCTACTCAGAATATTTTATAGCAGTTTTAGAACATTTTATGACAATTCTGGAACAGTTTGTGATATTTCTGATAACTCAGAACATTTTATGACAGTTATAGATCAATTTCATAGAATTTTTTTGTAATATTTACGACCAATTGTAATATTTTATGACAGTTGTGAAACATTTTGTTATATTTACGATTACTCTGAATATTTTAATATCGTCCAAGTAGGTTTTAATACAGTTCTAGAACATTTTGTGGTACTTTCAACAACTCAGCACATTTTTATTCTTATAAGTTTTTTTTTTAAATAGTCCTCTAATTTTTGAAATTATTTTGTAGGGAATTCTAAATCTTCTCTCTAATCTTTCAAGTCCTTCTATAATCTTCCAATTATCCAAATTATTTTATGAGTATTCTGATGCTTGTATTATCTTTAAAATTCGAAGTTTTGTTTCAAATTCTTTAAGTTTTCTTTCAAATTGTCCTTTAATCTTTGATATTGTTCTGTACTGGTTTTAAATTATTCTCAAATTGTTCTCTAAACTGTCAACTCTTTTTATATTGACTCTCAAGTAATCCTCCAATTTTTTAAAGTATTCTAATGCTTTTAAATTATTTTCTTATCTTTAAAATTAGAAGTTTTGATCTAGATCCTTTTATCAATTAAAACTTTCTTTTCAAAACTGTTTCCAATTTTTGAAATTTTTTAGGGTGACTCCAATTTATCCTCCAATCTTCAATTTTTTTTTTTTAAGGTTTAGATGCTTTTAAATCGTCTTTTAAATCTTTGAAATTGTTCTATAATGTAAAATTGATGCTTCAATTATCTAAGTTATTCTCTAATGCTTTGAAGTTGTTCCCCAATCTTCTAAACTACTTTTAAAGACACTTGCAAATAATTTTCCAATTACCCAAATAATTCTTTGTTGTTTTTAAATTGTTTTCAAAATAATTTGTAGAAAAATTAATGCCTAAAAATTAATTTGTAATTTTTTAAGATTCAAAACCTTTTCAAACATTTGGGATCACTTTAGATGAAATTCAAAATTTTGTAAAAAAATACATTTAGTGCATAGTACACCAAATCCCAATATATTTATTTTGTTATTTTATTAATTTGCAAATTATGGTTGGCAATTTTGTCCAAAAAAATTTTTGCTATTTTATTATAATAAAAAATCTCCTTAATCAATTCTGGTCCTAGTTTGTTTGAAATCTAAAAAAAATTATTTAGAAAATATTGTACAAAAATCAATCAATTGTAATTGCATTAAATTTATATTGGCGTTTTGTTAATTTGCAAAATTTCTTTTATGGATTAAAACCAGTTTGGTTAAAATCTAAAAAAAAATTCTAAGATAATTTAAAAAAATTTGCTTAAAATGTAAAGTTTTCTAGATTTTGAAATAAACCATAATTGGTGCTTATCATATTCCAAAAATATAATTTTTACATTTAATTAAAATTTACCTTTTTCATTAAAAAGAATCAGTTGGATAAAAATTTAAAAACAAAATTCAAAATTTTGTAAGAAAATTATGAAAGCCAAAATTTTGTTTTTGTTTTCTTATTAGGTTTCTTCAATCATTTGAGGCTAATATGGTTAACATCTAACAGATTTTTTACAAAAACTAAAATTTGTTCTTAGTGTTTCAATAGCAATAATTTTATTTTGTTTTATTAATCTGCAAGACGTCTTTAATCGTTTGAAACCAATTTTATTAAAATAAAAATAAAATATATATAAAATGTAAAAAATGTAATGCCAAAAACGTTATTCTGTCATTTTATTAGGATTCCAGACCTTGTGCTTTGGTTGGCAAAAATTTGTGAGTGTTAGGTGATGTACAAACTATCACAGTTTATAAACAAATTTTGGTCTATTCTAATTGCGGATTCAGTTATTGTATATTATTAAAATTCTCAGCTTAATCGTGCTAGATTAATAAAAGCATTAATTGTTGCTTTTGCAACTGACTGAATCCTGTTTAAGCAATCTGAGATCATGATTTCATTGAGTAGATAATCATAAAGATGTATGTTTTTGTAATCTCTAAACAAATATAAACCCTAAATTACTAATCAATTTAGATTATTTTTCAAATGATTTAATTTATTGTAATCAATCCTTTCAATATCAATTGCAATTGACATAATAAAACAATTAATATTAGTCACTACACTAATAGTAGCAATAAATAAACAGTAATAATAACTCATTATAATAACAATTAATCGATGTGTTAATTAATCACGCACAATATCCAATCAATCAAGTTCATCTATGCTTACAATTCGTATGAATTTAAACGATTTGTTTATATCTGGAACGGCATTTTCGTGCTACATACTAATAATAAGAAAATGCCCATTGTTTAATTGAAGTGATAGTTTTGTGAAAGTTGTGAAAGAATCGTTGTACTACTCCATCTATTCGTTACATTTCGTTTAAAACTATTTTGTTGCGTTGAAAAAAATATTATTTATTTTAAATAATATGTGTTTATTGCATTGAGTAAGATCGACCAATGAGCAGGTAATAAATTGTGCATACCGGAATAGTACGACATTATGCCAGCAATTAATTCGGTCTATTCATATACGAAACGACCTAATTAATGAAATTTATCTTGAGAGATGATATTAAATTTATGAATCAGATATATTATTTTATCTATAAATTATTAATTATATTTATTGGTTATTTGTATTTATATAATTTTTAACAAAACAATAAATTCATACGTTTAATCTAAACCAATTATTTTAGTAACGACTATTTAATAATAAATTAAAACATGATTTACAAACTATTATATTGATATATGGTTGTTTTGTTTGATTGTAATGAAATTAACTCCGCAAGTGTTCTGTGCAAGTTTGATGACAATTAGACAAGAATCATAGTTTTCAGTGGTACACGTGCATATCGTAATCCAAAAATATTTCTTCTTCTTTATGTGCCGTCTTCTACTCGGAGGTAGGCAATCAACATGGCAATCTTTATTTTCGATACTGCAGCTCTGAGCAGATCGTTTGATGTACATCGAAACCAGTCTCGAAGGTTTTTCAGCCAGGAAATTCTGCGTCTTCCCGCACTTCTACTGCCTGCGATCTTTCCTTGCATTATTAGCTTCAGTATCTTATATTTGTCACCTTGCATAGTGTGACCCAAATACTCTAGTTTCCTAGATTTGATGGTATGGATCACTTCCATTTTCTTTTTCATCTTTCTTAACACCTCGACATTTGTGATTTTGTCCTTCCATGAAATTTTTAAGATTCTCCTATACATCCACATTTCAAAAGCCTGGAGTTTGTTGGTGAGTTTTTGGTTTAGTGTCTATGCTTCCATGTCATACATTAATATGGGTAACACGTAGCATCTCACCATCCTAGTTCTTAGTTCCAGCTTTAGATCGCGGTTGCAGAAGAGTCTAGTCTCTCATTTTAAGAAAGGCAGCACTCTGACTGTTGCTGTTTGGTTCCAGTATAGTTTTTTAATGATGCGTATATCTTCTTTGTCAATATTTTTTGTTTTCAGTAAGTTTATTAGTTGCTCGTGTTGGACTTTATCAAACGCTTTCTTATAATCAATAAAACAAGCATGTACTTCGATATTCATGTCCATACATCTTTGTGACAATACATTAATGCCAAATAGTGCCCAATCCATTTCTAAAACCAAATTGGGTATCACTAATACCTTCTTCAAGTTTATTGTAAAGTCTTTTGTGTATTATTTTCAGAAATGCTTTAAAGGTATGGCTCATGAGACTTATGGTTCTGTAATCACTACATTCTCTAGCATTTGGCTTCTTTGGTATTGTTATAAATGTCGATCTTAGCCATTCTTTTGGTATTATTCCTGTTTTATATACGGTATTATACAGATCCGTTATGACATTATTTTGTTCATTCTCTACAAGTTTTAATAACTCAACTGGTACTTCATCTGAACCAACAGCTTTGCCTCCACTCATGTTTTTGAAGGCGTACTGTACTTCTTCTTTTGTTATTTGCGGGCAATTACTGTCTTTTTGTATGCTGCTTGGAGGGCCTGTGATGTCGTAGAAGAGTTCTTCTATGTGTTCTTTCTACCTCAGCACTTTTTGTGATTGCTCGGTTATAATTTCCCTTTCTTTGGTTTTTATAATTGAAGGTGTACATTTTTTCTTTGTTCCAGTTAGTTCTTTAACTTTCTTATGTAAATTAAAGTTGTCATATTGTTTTTGAAGCTTCTCAATTTTTTTGCACTTTTCAGATAGCCACTCTTCTTTTGCTATTCGGATTTTTCTTTTGATAATTTGATTTATTTTTCTGTGTTTCATATGGTCACTCTTGTTCTTCTGTCTCTCTTCCATAAGTTGTAGTATTTCTCTCGTCATCCATTAATCTTTTGGCGTTTCTTTGTCTGGTGTTAATAGTTCTTTGCTACTTTCTAATAGCGCTCCTTTTATAATTTTCCAATTTGTGTTGACGTTGTTTGCTTGGAGTGTGTCTACAGCTGCTTTCTGTATATTTCCGTTTACATATGCTTTGATTTGATCTTTTATTTCCACATCTTTAAGTTTTTCTATGGCAATTCTTGTTGGTTTTATCTTTGATTTTAGTTTTTTCAATCTTAACTTAACATTGGCTACGACTGGGTTATGGTCTGACAAAGCATCCGCTCCTGGGTACGTTTTGACCGATGTTATTCCGTTTCTATAACTTTTTCTAATTAGTATGTAGTCGATTTGGTTTCTGACTATTTTGTTCTCAGTGTGAGCTGGTGATGTCTATGTATACAGTCGGCGTGTTGGTAGTTTATAGTGCGTGTTTGTTACTGCTAGATTTTTATTCTGACAGAATTCCACCATTTTGTCTTCTCTATCATTTCTGCTGCCTAGACCATAGTCGCCTACGAAGTCTTCTACTCGTCCCTTACCAATTTTGGCATTGAAATCTCCCATACCAATTGTGGCGTTGTGTTTATTTGTACCTTTCAGCACTGTCTCGATTTGACTGTAGAATTCTTCAATTATGTCATCTGTTTTATCAGCGGTCGGTGCATATACTTGCATGATGTTTACTTTGCCCATTGTAGTTTGTATTTGTATCATCATTACACGATCTGAATATAGGACAAAACTTGTAATAGATCTGTGTGTTATTTTGTCTACTATAATTGCAATACCGTTTCTATTTTGTGTATCTGTGCTTCCTGAATAATACATTACTGCGTTATCTGCATAGTATTTTCCAGGTCCCGGCTATTGTAAGTTGCTATTTCCTAATATGTTGATTCGCAGTCTGTTCATTTCGTTTATTACTTTATCAACTTTTTCTGCCTGTAGCATACTTCTGATGTTCTAAGTACCTATTCTCATTTCTGAATTTCTTCTGTTCACTTTCTTCAAAACGGTCCCCCCCCCCCCCCATTGAGTCATGTTGATTTTAACTAGGGATATCCATATGGATCTTTAATGCAGTGGTTTTCCGTTGCCTTCTGCATCTTCATGCCGTTGATCATTGGTTAATACTTTTGCCTTTAAGAACGATTTCTCATCCTAAGAACAAGAGGGTGCCCTTGTTCTTGCCAGCTCTTCCACCAAAAGCTGTTGGCTAGCAAGAGGTGTGTACTTATTCCGGTAGGCGTTCGGTCGACAGAGCCTTGTTTGTTCTCTAGCAGGGTGCACCGGGGCAAGAGAGGTTGTCATTTAGGTTGGTCTTATGTACTCTTGTACTTTACCATCACCCCTTACACCCCTAAAATTATTGACTGACTGAAACTCATGCCTCTATACAGTGCCAGTAGTATTTTTGCGTGAGCTTCCTGAGTACAAAACGCGCAAGTCTTACCTCCCTCCACAAAAAAAAACCTCCAAACAACAACTTGGAGACTTTACCAAAACTTTAATTATTACAAATGAGGTCTCTTTTCACATAGGTTGTTTTAGTAAACAAGATTTGTGAAAATGGCAGTTAGCAAGACTTGATAAAAGATAGTTAGGTATCAATATGTATCTTGCTTACTTCTAGCAATGTGCATAGAGAATAGTCTGATTGCCAGACTGCCGTAGTGTTACCTATTAACCAACATAAAGATAACTACTGCAATTGGACGCTACTAGATATATGGGGCACAGGTTATTTAGCACCCGGCTTTCAAGATCATGTCAAGAAAACAGCACAAGACGATACAAGATCTTTTTCGAGTCACCCAGTAGAATATCACTTTGTCAAAAGAAAGGATATTTTGCATTGCACTGTGACCTAAACTCAAAACTGAAATAGCGGCAAGGCCGGGTAAAACCCCTCCAAAGGTTGTTACAGATTGTGTAGAAAATATTAAAAAAAAAAACTGGTGTTTGTTGAGCTGATAAAGTCAGGCACATTTTTTGATAACTGGAAAACCGCCATGCTCCACCCAATTAAAAAAATCAAAAAAGAAATGCAACTCGGCGTATAAACTAATACGTCCGATCAACGCGTTGAGAAAACTTCTAGAGCATATCTTAAATAACAGGCTCGTACTACCAAAGCCAAATTAATAGAATACCAATGGCCTAGAATTCGACCTCAACTAGTGTTTGACGTGAGGAGCCGCTCTAAAGAACGCCGATTTGCAATTTTATTCTACCGACAACTTTGAAAAAAAATCTTAATTGACTTAGTCGGCCCACTGGACACTTCTCCTGCCGGAAACAAGCTTATTAAATACATGCGCACGCTAGCTTAAAGCTTTTGCCACCAACAACGCCACAAACTAAACCACCATCGCCATTTTTTAACAGCAGATTCTCTACATAAATTGGTGCACAAAGGTTGCATTCAATTCCTAATTTGTTAACAAACAATTCTAAAACTTCATAGCCAGGTGGTAACGTAACCACCATAGTACGACCACATACAACCTTAAGGTCAACTTTGTAGAGAAGCACCACGCAGAACTGTAAAAGGCCTTGACTAAAAATCACGGTAGGAAGCCATTGGACACGCTACTTCTCTTAACCAACTTCAACTGCAACGCCAAACCAACGCTGCAAACAATCACTGGATATTTCAAAATCTGGTGCATAAGAGTTACAACGACCTCGGATACACAACGACGTTGAAGCCAGAAATAGACAATTGCAAAGACCACTAATGAGACAAGGCGGCTATTGTCTATTAACCAGACGACCGAGTGATGGTTTGATACAAAAAAAAACTGCAAGAGATCCAAACAATTCATAACGGAAACCGGCGGACATTGTTACTGGGTTAAAGACAATCTTCCTTGGCTACCAGTGAAAGTTTATAAAGATGACTTGTAATCAGTTCCAGATTAAGACAGATTACAATAAACAAAAATCTTAACGCAAAGACTAAGAAACAATATCCAGAAAAAAACCACATACCAATTATGATGTAATAATTATAATAATAGTTACAAAAGTGGAGGGGGAAGGAATATTGTTGCAGGCAAGTTTATTGCTATGCGCCATTCCTTGGCATGTCACCATTCTCCTGATTTGAAAACAAAGGGACCTGGAACTGGAGCTGGTGCGGTTGATACATCAACCCCAGCAAATAGTGAAGCATTTGCTCGGATTTTTTGTGTTTTGTTGTGCCCGGCGTAGATTTGCACTAGATCTTGAGCGACTCTCTGGAGTTGAAGAAGTAGAGAAGACTTAGGGCAATTTTGTTTGGTTTTCTCCGGCATCAAGTGTTTTGTGATACCGGTAAAATGCCCCTGTCTGCTCCATGGTGAGGCATTGAAACGGCACTAGATCTGGCTAGTGGTTGACCATTGTCATAAACAGTTAAAAGAATTTTGTTAAAGTATGTGAAACTGTTTGACAGTTTATTAAGAAGCATGATGTATGAAAAAAAAAAATTTAGATATGATAAGAGCAAAAAGGCTAAAGCTTACAGGTAAAGTACTAGAAATGGGAATTGGAGTTACAAAAGGAAATGCTAGAGTAGTAGAAGACAAACTGATACCCAAAAAGACCGAACAAAGACAAAAATGGATGACAGCTAACATAATAAATCTTTTGGAAGAAAGAAGGCAATATAGAAACAAAAACCAAGAAATGTATACAAAACTGCACAAGAAAGTACTTAAGACAATTAAAGAAGCTAAAAAGCAATGGTTACAAGAGAATTGTGCCAAAATCAAAATACTACAAGCAAAACACGACAGCTTTAATCTCCATAAGAAAATTAAAAAAACAATAAGTAGCAAGGAACGAAGGGGAAGGTGCGTAACATCATCACAGAAACTGACAAAATACTAACAAGATGGAAACAATATATGAAAGAGCTTTTTGGAGACATAAATGTGAACAACAATATGTCCACAACATCGGGTGACAAAGGGCCAATTATTACTCAACAAGAAGTAGAAGCAGCAATAATCCGATTGAAAAACAACAAAACTGCGGGTCCAGATCAGATACACGGGGAAATGCTCAAACTACTAGAGCCAGAACAAGTGAAATTTGTGACTACACTCAACAAAATCTACACAGAAGGTCAAATACCAAAAGATTGGCTAATATCCACATTTATTTTACTTCCAAAGAAAGCGAACGCAACTAAATGCTCAGAACACAGAATCAGCGTGATGAGTCACGTTCTAAAAGTATTTCTTAATACCATCCAAACTTACATATATAGAAAACTAGACAACAACATCAGTCATACACAATTCGGCTTTAGAAAAGGACTAGGAACTAGAGAGGCAATATTTGCCATACAAGTCCTTATCCAAAGAGCACGCAACATTAACGCAGATGTATTTTCATGCTTTATTGATTTTGAGAAAGCATTTGATGAAGTTTAACAAATCAAACTCATTGCAATTCTACGTGCAAGCGGAATTGACAATAAAGACATAGACATAATATCCATTCTGTACCTACAGCAAAAGACCACGGTCCAGGTAGAAGACCAAATATTCGAAGAGTTTAGAATGAAGAAAGGGGTTTGCCAGGGTTGTATACTATCACCACTGCTGTTCAACGCATATTTAGTACAGCTATTCAAAAAAAACTCTAGACAACGTAGAGGAAGGTCTAGTAATAAACAACGAAACAATAAACCTCAGATATGCGGACAACACTGTTTTGATTGCTGGTACTGCCGAAGGACTTCAGAGACTGATAGACTGCATAACTGCATAGAAAACCTTCGGTTCACTGCCAACAATACAACGTTATTAATGGCTGAAACAATTACATATTTGGGATGTACTATTAATAAAGAATGGGATCACTCTTGGGAAATAAGATGCCAAATTGAAAAACCAAGAGGCGCATTCAACAAGATGAGGAACATACTATGTAACATGTCGCTCAGCATACATACCCAACCAAAGGTTTTTGGATTCTATGTACTATCAGTCCTACTGTACGGGACGGAAACCAAAACCTCCTGCAAACGCATCAACGGTACTAGGGCGCATTGGAAAAGAATTTGATTTCCTAACAAATGTCAAACATAGGAAAATGTTTTTTTTTACATATTATGAGGAATAAAAAATGCAAGAAAAAATAGAAGAAAGAAAATCAGCAGGTCGCCGCAGAATATTATGGCTAAAGAATATAAGAGCATCGACCGGAATGACATCAACGGCTTTATTTAGAACAGCAGTAAACATATTAAAGTAGATCAATGTGATTGCTTACATCCATAGAGGATATGCATTTAAAAACAAGAAGAGTAGTAGCAAAAAAGAGTTGTTAAGCATAAAAAAAAAAAGAATTGTACAAAATAAATGGAACAGAAACAATTATTATTATTATAGAAAATGATTACGTCCGTCAGGCAAAAGACGCGGATCCTACGGACAATATTTTCGTAAAACCCGATGACCTCAAAGGATACAAAATTTCAAAAGGTATCAAAAACTGACAACTAGTATAAACGGCTTCAAGAGCAAATTAGAAAAGATAAGCTTTCCGTGACTGCATGAAAGTTGTCTATAGATCTTGACAAAAAAAAGGAAATTGACCTATGTTGATTGCGCATAGGATATACCAACTTGACCTCTTAACCTTTTGCTAATGAACTTTATTGCGGAGCTGCGTTAATCAATAGTTATGATTGATGGATTCTCAAAGCAAAAAAGTTACCGGCTTTTTGTCCATGTAATGATAGAGGAGACAGTTGATAATTGAAGAGACGTTTGACTCATTGTTTGTGGGGTTGATCCTCTCTTAAAGTTCTTATGCTTTTATTTAGTTCAACAGGTCTGCGTTTCACCGGGATTGTTGGAGGTAATATTAAGTGTTGGTTAGTGAATTGCGTGACGTTATCCAAATGAATCACTTTTGGGAATCCCCACCAATAGAACAGCTGTTGTTTAAGAGCTTTGTAGTCGCTTTGCTAGTGGCTGCAGGCACTGGTATTGCTTCTACCTACCTGGTGCTCATCTCTATCATTGTGAGAGCATATCAATATCCCGTCTTTGTAGTGTCTTATCTATGATACGCCAAAAATCTAAACTAACTAATTGTAGTGACTTCTAAAGAAGTAGGATTTTAGCGGTGCTTTTGGTGGTGAGGTTCCTGCTATCAACTTGACGCAGATTATGCATTTTTTAATAAAAGTGCATACGTCAAAGTGACATGCTCTTTGAATGTCGGCTGTGGTCTCGTTTCTGCCTAAGTAATCGGTCGTAGTCATCGAGTGATGTTGTTTGATTACTTCTTGTTGTGCACAACTGCCAGTTGATTTGTTCTCCCAGTTTGTAACTCAAGTCTATTTTTATAGGGGTTTCTGGATTGTCAAGCATCTTCTGACGCTGTCGAATGACGAGATAGATTTGCTTGTGCTTATCGGATTAGGTTTACTAAAGTTTCTTTAGCCAACAAGTGTATTTTTGATCGTTGATGATTAAGGGCTTGTTCAAACCATTGGTACAGACATTGTATAGTGTCTGGACTTGGGTGGTAACTGTCGTTTGGACTTCTTTACTAACATGATATTAAGGTTGTTGCTTGGGTTACGCTATACACTCTACAGAAAAGTTAAATTCTTCTAGAATGAGAAGCCACTTGATAAACTTGGACTTGGCGTCTGTGGAGTTTTTTAGCCAGATCAGAACTCGCCCACGTGGTAACCACCTGTTTCAATTTATTTGGAGTTGTACCTCGTTTGGCATAGTGTGAGCATTACATTGTAGTAAGACACCATGCTTTGGTGTAAGTCTTTTTTTTTATACAGGACGGCTCCCACTCCAATGCTGCATGTGTACGTTTGGAGTACAAACGATAGCCCGGGTTTTAATCTAATGCGGTTTTAATAGCTTGGAAAGCGTTGGCTTGCTCTACACAACGGTTGTTTGTCTTGTAGTCCCATCAGTGGTGCCACTATTCTGGAGTAGTCTGAAACGTACTTCTAGAACTAAGTGCATAAACCAAAGAAATTCCAGTTGTTATTTTTTTTTCTGCGGAGTGTCTTGGTTTTTGATAAGCTTTAGGTGGTGCGGCAAAAGTTAGTTACTATCAGCACTAATTTTCTATTCCAGGTATTTGACGGAATTGGTTCTGAAATTGCATTTCTTTGAGTGGCTGCGTTACTTGTACTTTTGAAAGCATTCCAGTACTTGTTAAGAGCATAGTGTAGTCTTCGGAATACAACAATATGTTGTCCAGATAGGCCAAAACGATGTTTCCTTGTAAGTCTTGACAGCATCTGCAACATTTGTTTTTAAAACGTTGTCGCCGCGATTTTTAGCCCGAAGAGTATGTACCAACGCAAAGACGATGAGGTGTTCGTGTGGCCGTTGTTCATGAATATCCTCCAAAACCCCATCTATAATTCAAATAATTACTGGTAATGGCAAAAATGATATAGACATGTTAGCTGAATGAGCGTTCAAAACGATTGGAAAAAACTTTAATTCCAACAAACGGATATACCTTAAATGACATCACTGTAAGAGTGGGAGTAGAACGAACAACCTAATACCTAGCACACATGGCAAAGACCAAAGTTAAAACAGTAGGGATAATGAACGCGTAGAAAGGAGTTTACACCATGGGTGACCCGAAAATATACTTTCTTACTCAGTTCCTGACAGGACATAGGTGCATCAGAAACTATTAAAACGCATGATCATCAATATTCACGACAATTACATCTACTGCGGTTAATCATAAATTTCGTAACACACAATTCTAAAATTCAATAGGTGCGCCGCAATAAAGCAAAACGCAAAAAGAAAAATGCATACGCAACATCATTCTTCTTTTTGTGGTGCCTTGTTTGTGTTCAAACGTTGGCTATTATTGTATCTATCTTGATCACTTGTAGCTCGAAATTTTTTTTTAACTGTTAAGTCTGTCTATTGTCTGATGTTGCGCAGCCATGATCGATTCATAAATCCTATCAATCTCTTCCTACTCTTCTATAATTAGGTTAGTTTTCTTTTAGTTTTTATTAGGTTTAACACTTTTTTTGCCCATATGATTGGTTAATACATGTTACTGAATTTGCTTAATAAAAAATATTTCTTTCAGTTGAATTTCTTCAGTATTTATTCTTCTTTTACTTTTTTAATATTATACCGTAACAGTTAATTATATATTTCTTCATTGAGTTTATGAAACTATTTTGTAGCTATGATAATTTATCAGCCTACGAGGCCTCCTTTAATATGGTGACCATGTGATATGAACAAAGTTTTTCAAATTTTGTGTAGCTAAGTAGTATACTTAGCTGATAATTATAATGACAGTGACGGTTAAAAAATGAATTGACAGTTGACCTAAAAACGTTTTTTGAAAAAATGTTATAATAAATCTTCAAACTGGATGCAAATTTATGGTATTGATTTTGATAATTATTAACAGTAAAAATTTCAAAATGTATTAAAAAGTTTCTGGACAATTAAACTACTATTTGAAGAAAAAAATGGCCATCAAAACAATATGCAAACAATTTTAGACGCCATTCTCGCGACTCTAGGCTTGTTATTTAAGTTTCCTGCACATTCTGAAACAATGAAAGATTTTAAATATTTAGTTGAAGGCACAAGAATAAAATCTGATACTGAATAAAGAAATCCAATGCTTTGGTGACTGAAAGGAAAGCATTTAAGCCTAATAAATGCTCAAAGGACATTTTTGCAAATACTCTATGGCCTGATCATTTAGAAAAGATTACCAAAAAACCATGTAAAAATATGTAAATAAAAATTCTTAAAAACTTTCGACTAATACTACAACCGAAAGATTAGATGGTGTTAAAATCACTATCAATAAGCCGTTATTTTTTGGTAAACAAATAATTTTATAAATGATTTACAATAACAATGTTTTACAGTTATTACATTAATACTGTTTGCTTATTGATAGTGGATATGTAAATGTGTATTTTTAGGTTTGGCATCAGCTATTCTATGTCTATGCTAAGCTATGGCTCGGATATGTTCTTTATGACATTTGAATATCTTTGATCAATTTTAGCTTTATTGAGGACTCTCAGAACTGCTCAGGTTTCAACGAAATAAAATATTGTATTGTAGCTTTTTTTGATTAAGGTTCTGTGTGTCTGTAGGTGGTCAGTGGTGCTGTATCCCTTTCAAAATCCAGCTTGTTTGACAGGTTGATGGATGTCCAGTTTTTGTGTCAGTCTATTGGTGGCGATTTTAGTTAGGAGTTTGTACAGGTGCGATAATAAACTTATTGGGCGGTAATTTTTTATGTTGTTTTTGTTTCCTTTTTTATGTAGAATAATAACTTCTGCGTTTTGCATCCAGTGGATCGACTCTTCTCTTGCACATTTATTTAGTAAGAATTGGACAATTTCTAGTAAACTTATTCGTCTTATTTTGAGTATCTAAGTCTTTACACGGTCTTCGCCTGGGCTTTTCTTGTTCTTCAATTTAGAGTTTAGAGCTGCCTTTAGTTACCTATAGTTCAAGATTAAAAATTGGTTTTAGCCGCTTAGTACAAGGGATCACTATCTGCGTTGATTCAGCATCTAATGCTATACTCGTCCTGCATCAAAAGTTGATACATTTGTTAAAAAAAATTAGCCATTAAAAAATATAACAAAAATATATTTGGTTTGCTATAATTAAAACTGTTTTATTTTTAAATAATAAAATATTAAAAACAGATTATTTAAATTAACTATTATTAATTTGCAAAATAAAAATATTTGCTAGAAGATTTAATATTTATAATTTACGCAATTCTATTCACTTCAATATTAATTAGCAATAACCTTGAGAATGGGAACAGAACAAGCAATGCCATCTCCCATCAACATCCGCATAAACAAATTCAATTCAATCCACAATATTATTAAGCGAACATTGTACACGAAATGTTATCGCAAATAGAAATTGCATGTAAATGATGACCGGCAAAATACTAATAATAAAAAAATACATTGCTCGTCGCGCGGAAAATTTTGATCATTCATTGAAACGTTACAGTGATGATGACAAATACTACGCGTCGACTTTGGCCACGCGCGTTGTTTGTTTATTTACGTGCAAATTGTTGAATTGTGCGCGCCGACGGGTTTATATTGGAAACGTTTTGACGTTTAAATTTTTCCTAAACAATTATTTTTAAGCGTCAAATGAATTATATAATATTTTACGCAAAATTGAAAAAATTATTAATTCAATATGTGAATAGTTTATCTTTATATGAATGAATCAGTGCAGTACATTTCCGATATACGTTAACTAAACTAAAAAATGGTCTTTTAATATTATTGAACTTGAAAACAGTGTTTTTAAAACCCTAACCTAAATTCTTTTATTTATATATAAAAGTAGCAATTACAGTTAGTTAATTAGTTAAAAAAGAAAAAAAAAACAAAGTAACAATAACTTACAAATAGATAGAATAGTGTCGAGGCTTGAATAGACCAAAAGAAGATGCTGAACACTTAGAAATAGATCGAAGATTATCTATATAAGTCTAATCATGTAATTCTAACGAACAAAAAAAATTATGTTGCATTTGTTATTGGTTACATGCTCCAAACTGCAATTTATTTTCTAATCACAGGCTAAAGAAGTCTGATTTTTTGTGGTTGGATGTCTGCTGGGTCTTGAATAACTTCATGGAGATGTTCTCTAGGTGTAGAGAAGCTTTGGAGCTGCTGTGGTGGCTCCTTGTTTCGAAACTTTCAAATGTAACTTAGGGTTGCTTGATAAAGCGGTGCTAGGTCTGTTCAAGTGTGCAATGCCGCCAAACGCGTTTGGTTCACAAAGTGGTGGTCAACTGTTGGCATAACAGTAGGACGTTTGTTTGATGTGTAGGGAGTTTTTATTACTCTTGTTAACCAGTCTATTGCAGTGGTTGATGTTGTGATTTTGTTTGATTGCTGTGTTACAAGCTTGTTCCGTTGCTTTACATTCAGTCTTAATCTTCAATTGGAACTTTGCTTAGAATTATTTTTGAGAAACTGCTTTTATGGTTGTGACTGACTAGTAATGGTCCATGCTCCTAGATCCATCTGTGTGCGCTGGAGGATAGTTGAAGACGTTTTTGTGTGATATTTTTGCAGACCCGGATATTATCTGGTCCTCACTCTGGTTAAGTTGATGTTTTGTTGTTGTTATCTTGGTTGGTAGTCTGCCTCAACTGCACCAACTTTGTTTTTTGTTTGGGAAGAGAATCTTCTAAATCTGATTAATTCTTTAAAAGAGAGATCCTACAGAATAAACTCTTCCCGAATCATGCTCGGAAATACGAGACTGTAAGTGTCATATACCTTCCATTTGGAAATTGTATTTTATAAAAAAGTTGGTTAGGTTATGTTAGTTTTTAGCCAATATGGGCCACCATGTAGCAAGAGTTTCAGAAAAAGCAGAAATGAAGGCAGCAGCACTTAAAAAAATATTGCCCAATTGTAAACAGTCAACGAGAATACTTTTATGTGGAGTAGTCTACTTGACAATTTTCTATGGCAGCCCAATCTGGCACACAGCTACGCAGTACAAAAGGAACGCAACAAATCTTTAAAAAAACTAAAAAAATACTTTTGCTGTGGGTCTGCCAGGCGTATAGAACCCAAAGCATTAAAAGTTATAACAGGCGTTCTGCCAATCCACCTACAAATACAGGATCTTTCCTGTCACAATCACTCAAACAAAGAATAAACTAGACTCACTAGCAATAGAACGAGATGCAGATATTGGGAAACTGCATGCATCAAAAAACTAATAAACGTTGGCGCTTAGATACAGAGGAAAAACGTAAAAGTGGATTATTTTTGGAACATATTTATTTAAATTTAATCTGAAGAAAAATGCAATTATTGATTATTGTAGTAAGAAGGACACAACAGAACTTGCTATTGATAAGAAAAGATGGAATCAATGGAAGCTTAACACCAAAAAATATAATTGCGCTCATGTTAGACAAAGTGTCAAAATGGAGAATAATACACCGATGGATAAGAAATTGTATTAAGAACAGAGAACAATAAAAAATTAATGCAAAAGAAAAGGACGTTCAGAAATGTCTGCGTGCTGATTTCATGTAGAGAAATAAGAGCTGGTTTTAGGAAGCAAGAATCCCACACTATCATATTTGAATGGTTTTATGCACACTATACCACCACTAAAAAAAAGTTAGGTTAGGTTAGCCCTCTAGGATGTGGTCAGCAAGTCTGGCTAAATCTGGGTTGAAATGAACCGCAAAGTTATCAAAGTACTATGTTGATACAGCAGGAAATTACCAAAATTGGTTTAAATGTCTTTGGTTTTAAACTTACCATAGGGTTCCGACGACGTTCCGTAAAGTAAGACTTTGGAATACCTTGAGACAATTGAGGTGCGTGTTTGCAGCCGTTCTCAGACTAAAGATGCAAAAGTAATTTGCAGTCTGATGATAGTGGTGTATATCTGGATTTTGTTCCGAAGAAATTCTTGTTTTTAATTTGGCTTTGTCTTAGATGGATTCTGTATTGATCTGGATTCTGGATAGAAAGTTGGAAGGCAAACCAAAGTTTATTGCACGTAGGCCTCATTAGGCTCTTTGAACTTCCTTCAGTGGTGATTTCACTATGTTGTCTTGGCATTCAACCACCCTATGTGGCTGATGAATGCAAGTACAACGTTTGGAAAGGCATTTCTTATACTGGCTATGTCAAGCCAGCAGCTCCTCAACTTGGACTCTCTATTATATGAGAAGGCCGGACATGTGCATAACACGTGCTCAATCGTCTATTTCACATCCTCTACACGTTGGATTGTCTCCAATACCAATCGTGTGCATGTGTTTCTTTAGTTGGCAGTGTCTTGTCAAGATTCCTGTCATAATTTGCAAGTTCTTTCTGGACAGTCGCAAGTAGTAATCGGCTGTCTTGGCGTTTGGAGCAGCCATTGCTTCTTTTGCCTGTCTGCAGCTTGGAGTGTCATCCCTACGCCGTCGTAGTACATTGTGTGTGTTTATTTTTAGTAAATTATTTAAGCTTTTGAGTGTTAATGCGGTCCAGGGTTTAGGACCAGTCGCCATAAGGGTCCTTTTACGCGCCAGCTTGTCCGCCTCAATGTTACTTACTTTGTTTGAGTGTCCTTTTACCCAGAGCAGCTCAATGATGTTTCCACAGGCTGTGAACATATTGTCAAAAACCACCCCAAGATATTTTACTTTGGTTGATAGCGGTACTTAGCAGTTTTAGTAAATCTAGATTTCTAATTTTCTTTTTTTTTTTCTGAAGAACCAGTTTGGTTTTCAGAGGGTTGACCGTAAGAGCCTGGTCTTTGCACCAATTTTCGATTATTCTTAAAACCTGTTGCATTAAGTCGACTACTATATTCAATTGTAGTGGAAATAATACACCTCCTTGGGGACATCCTTTAGCAGCAACTTTTCTGACCGTTGAATCCCCTACATTAACAGTCCATCCACTGGTTGTGGGGTTTGCACCATGTATTGCAAGAGTTCTATTTTTTTGAAGGTGGTTTTATTGACAATATCTATAAACACGCCCAAGATAGACATTCTCTTAATGATCTTTTGATTTGGTCCGTTACAAGATGCAGGGTCGATTTGGTAAATCTTTCTTGGGTGTATGCATGTTAGTTTGGGTGTATTGGCTTAGTAATAAGAGCCGTTTTCAGAATTGATCTTTTGCAGTATTGTTCTAATGTCTTCAGGAGAAAATACGTGAGGCTGATTGAGCGATAGGATTTTAAAAGGGTGAAATTGTTACGCATTAGTTTTGGTATAAATACGACTTTTAATTCTCACCATGCTATAGATATGTATCCAAAAACAATGCATGCACTATAGATTCTTGCCAGGTGAGTTAGTATGATATCATCACCCTATTGTAGAAGGGCAGGTAAGACTTCTAGCGCTTTATAAGGAGAGAAGTTTTTAATTGCCCATGCTATGCTCACCTCTTCAACAAGCTGACAAGGAGCTACCCAGTTCTCCTCTGATGGAGCTGGAATCGGAGCGTCGGACCAGACTTGTTCCGGGGCGGTGCAGAAGTATCTTGTTGCTTCCGATAGATTGGTTGTGTATGAGCCGTCAATTTGTTTCAAGCAATCCAGTTGCTGTTGGTAGTCTTTGGATAAGATTTTTTTCAGCTTTGCAGCAGTTGAGGTATTTTCAACATCCTCACAAAAAGATCTCCAAGTTTTTCCTTAACGTTGAATTATGCGTCTTTTATAATCTTTCTGTTAATATTTTCTCTTGTACAGTAGTGCACGAAGTCCTCTAGCTGTGTTGTTGGTGGTGGTATGTCGTGCGCGAGATATGCCAACGCCACAATGATGTCTGGCTTCCGTTTGTCTGCCAAGCTAATTCTGACGGTTGTGAGGTTACTGTCGAAAAGCTGTGGCATAAGAAACGCTGTTATGTGCTTGGGTATGTATTACACGTCCGTAGCTTACCGTTAGTTGGGTTTGAAAATACCTTCCAACTTAGTTTGCCCAATCCGCAAACCCTGATTTGTATGATCCAAGGTTTTTGTATTAAGGTTATTGTGTTGCTACGGCCGCTCGACAGTGATGCAGGTTGCATTGTATAACATTAATGTGTTGCGTCATCGGTCAGCTTTGGGGACAGTTTTGTATATCCATCCCGGTTTTGACCGGGTGGATCAATTACCTCTGCTTCCATTATTTTCTCTTGAGGCGGCACATTTTTTGTTATTTTAATGGTGGGTTTGCTAAACATACAGTTTAGCAGATTTTCCTTACCATTTAGTGTGCGTACATCTTCTTCACCTATTTCTAGAACAAGAAGACGGCCCTCCGGTTCCTTGGACTCGGCAGTGTGGAAGGTGTACCAATTGTTCACTTTGAGAAACTGGTTTTGATTTCCCAGGCAACTCATGACCAGCTTTACAACATCCGGTTTTCCCGGAAGCCACAGAGTAGCCTTTGTCAGCCTATAAAACCGGCTCAGTGGCACAACGCCTAGTTGTGATTCTGGCCACAGAGGTTGTAGACCGGAAATCATTTTTTGAAGCCATTCCATTGAGACGTCATTATCACAGGTGATCCTAAGATCTCTCCTGTGTGTGACAGCTCACTGAAGGTGGGAAGTGTTTTGATTGTGGTGGATAAAGTATTATCTAGCTCCCAAAAAAAAAAAAAAATCTTTAATTAAATTACCTTGCTCACTAGTGGTTTTACCCAGGGGATGAATTAGACTGGTAAACGCCACGCAAAAGTGCGATGAGGCAACGTCTTTGTAGCTAGTCCCCCTTTCTTTCTCGTAAGAAGTATGTTGGGTTTTTCTCTCGTTCCTTTCACTCTCTTCTTGGGTTGTCCAGGTGAGGGTTCAGACGTAGAAGAGCAAGTTCTTTTTTTTGTGCTTTCGGTTTTGGAGGAAGTGTCCCTTTGCTCAAAGGCTTTGGACTTTGCCACTTTTGAGGAAGTCTTCGGTTCGGATTTGACGCACTCTTTTTTGGGTTAGAAGTTGCTCATGAGGTGTTTGCCTCACTGGTAAGGGGGTTTGTTTGATTTTGAGCAGCCAAGCGCGCCTTTCTTTGTCTTTTTGCCTTAGCCTCGCAGATTTTGTGTTTTTTGACACTGGTCTGTGAGGTGTGGTTTAAAGACAGAACAGTTTTAGACGTTGATGGGGTATCCGTAGATGCATCCACCGAGTTTGTAATTTTTAGGGTATCCAAAGGTTCACCTAACAAATTGGTTTTGAGATTCTGTTTCTCCATAGTTGAGAGAATAAAATTCATTTCTCTGGCTACTCATCCGCCATGGAGCCCGCAAATTTGGGGACGTCTACAATAGATTACCAGAGAAATATAGCCCCGAAGGTGGGTTGTATACATACAAGTGACGCACACCAAACCAATAAGTGTACGGCCCGCTGCATACTCCTTCACTTCTAAGGACTCACCTTGTCGGCCATCTGACTGGACAACGCAGCAGATTGATTGAGGTGGGTTAGTCTCGACCTCCCGTTTAAGAATAAATCTAGGCCAAAGTGAAGTGTTACCAAGCCCTAGAGACGCATCTGTAGGGTGACTCAGCCACCCTTTCAGGACTCCTTCATCCTCGCTTACGGGTTTCCACGCACGGCACAAACACGTAGGTAGTTATACCATAGACCCTCAGCGTGACTACTACGTTGCTAGTTGACCGTAATTAGTCTGGAACTTTGCCCTTGTTCGCTTAGCAGCTTGTTGTCCGATACAAGAAAGTTTCCTTTTCGACCGGACTTACTTACCATATCCAAAGGGGAACACGCAAGCCCCATAACCACGGCAAGGTTACGATTCTGAAAGGTAATACCCAGTTACTTGGTAGTATCAGACCACGGAATAGGAACGTCGTGGACGGGGAGAGTATCAAATTCCGTGTGGTCTCAGATTATATGGTTTTGAAGAAACATCTTTTCAGGGCTTGGAATGTTTATGACGTGAAAGCGTTTCCAAGCTTTAGGAAAATGTCCGGTGCAATGAATTGCATTAGCAATGTTGGCAATAGCCATTATTGTTTTATGCGAGAAAGGTATGAGTGTTCTATTTGGAATTTTGTCAGGGCCAAGAGCAGATTCAGTTATAAGTTTCAAGATATTTTTTCTGATTTAAAAACACTTCTTAAGGGTGTGTCATCGTTTATAATATCACTTCAAGTAGAACTTACAAACTTAGAACGGCCAAAAGAAAAACAAGTAATGGATCTGCATAAATTATTTATGGAGAATATAATAAAAATGAAGTGAAGAAAGACCTAAAAAAACTAAGAATTCATCTGAGGCCATTTCAAGTAATTACAAAAAATAGCGTATGGATTGGAAAAAAAAGAAAATGAAGTGGATGTCAGTGCAATAAAGAAATACAAAAAAAAAGACATACAAAGAAAAGGGTTATAGGGAGAAAAGTGCAAAATCCGCCCCACCTCAAACTAGTCACAATATTGGACTACATTGATAAAGACAACAGAATTTTATATTAATATGTGTAACAAAAAGAATTATTGTAATGAAATGTATTTACTACAAATTACTATAGTTATATTCACCTCCATTGTGATCCCGATCTATAACACCTGCACTTTTTATGTTTATCGAGTGACTGAAAATGGTAAGGTCGTTCATTGTGTATAATCATTAAAATATCAATCAACGCTGTAGAACTTAATTAACATTTGAAATAGTTTGAATTGCATTGAAGTTACAATACAAATTAAATTATAATTATATGATTGCAACAATGACATAAGTAACGGTTATAATAAGAATGCAAAAAATATTTCATAATGTTTAACCAAACCTTGTCTTCAATTTCATATTATTAGTGGAAATTTTCTTATATAATTTTATCAAATAATCTTAACTAACAATAAAAATATTTTCATCATGATTATATTATTCTATAAGTCTGATTATATCCGATTGCATATAATTTATAAACTATGTTGATTGTATTACTTTATATCTTTTGGGAATTGTCCAACTGATATAGCGCAGTGCTATAAATTTTACGCGATGGTTGTTACTGAAAAGAAAATGTACTTGGCGCCCTAACATTTAAATTACCTGTCATGATTGTATAAAAATAAGTACAGCATCAATTAATTTTATTTGACATGTTATCATTGTGACTGAGAAAGGTTACAAACGTGACAGGAATTTTGTCTTTATTTTTCTACAGCATTATCAATAATTTAAGGGTGCGGATTATAACTTAATTAATCGATTATAGTATTAAGTAAGATTTAAACACATCATATAAAATATATGCTATAAAATAATCTTTATATAAAACTACAATACATTGATGTATGTAAATCATTCAAAGTTTGTTTATATTTATTCTATTTACTGTATATTATTTTTATTGTTATCGTGTATGCTTACACTGAAAGAATATAAAAGGTAATTTAATTAAGTGTTAACACAATTACCACATACTGTTATATCGATTGATATAGAAACCATCTGTTATGCATAATAGTAGTTAACAGCATTACTATTGTAATTATCTTATGCAAACGTATTAATTTAAAATAAACGGACTATTTTAATTTTTAGGCTTTAAAATTTATTAATTTTTGTAATACATTTTGGGCTTTAACTTGAATTTAATGCAAATTGAATTTTTGCAAATCTTAATGGAACCAGATTTGTGGTCTATACTTATTTATGCAATAAGTTGCACACACTGTGAGCGTATATTTTACCGTTACATAAAATTTTTGATCTACAATTTTGAAAAGAAAAATGATCTTTTTTCAATTCTGAATCAAACCAACAAAAATGATGAATATAAAAATACAAAGTCTCTGGTAATTGACAGTAAGAATCCAGCAATCTTTATTATTCAGAAAAACTATCATTAAAACCACAGAATACAGACCGTTGAGTGCCAGAAAAATGACATACTAAATAATACAGAAAAGCCAAGAAAATGTCAAAAAGCTAAAATCATCATTATAGAAAACAAACTATTGGAGCAAACAGAGATGAAAATCACTAAAGATAACGTAACCATTAAAAATAGCAAGTAAACATGCACGGTTCCTAGACAAAGCAGACAAAACAGAGCTGAACATTGACTAGAAAGTAAACAACAAAACTAAGACAAAAAAAAGGGATTAGTTTATTCCACACTCAAAAGGTTGCCATATGCAGATCAAAAAATAGTATACTATCATGTGCGAATATGGCTAAAAGATAGAATAATAGAACCAAGTACATTATAATATACAAGTCAGGTGTTACTTAAAAAGAAAGATATTTCTTCAAAAATATGCGTGGACTGTAGAAAAGTACACAAGGTGGTGGCCAAGGATTGTCACGCACCGCCGCTGATTAAAGATCTATGCTATACTATTTATTGTGCTAGAATTTTTTTGGATGTAAATAGAAAGCCGAAAGTACGCAGCGTTTTTTACGCACAGTGTTCAATTTTGAATAACAAAAGCACTATTCGGTTCTTGTAATTCACCTGCAGTGGTCCAGCGTTACGTGAACACAGTGTTTTAAGAACTAATAAAAAAACAGATTCTTTCAATCTTTACATAGATAACTTTGTCCTTACAGTAAAAAAAGAGCATAGAGCACAGAATTGATTACAAATAATGTGTCAAGCGGCAAGTGAATATGGACTATAAATTAACCTAAAGAAGTGCCAATTTTTACAACGACAAGTGGATCACAACATTATGAAAAATAGAAAGATCTACTCAACAAAAACAAGAACCCATGGGGTGAGAAAGTTTCTATCACTGAATACTGTCTTCAAGTTCAAAGTTTCTTTAGACTGACCGGGTATTTTAGAAAGTTTATTCTACATTATGTTAAAATAGCAAAACCGCTAACAGATCTATTAAAGTAAAATGCAACCTTTAAATTTACAGACCTATTGACAATTAATTCTATCCCATTTAATATATGATCAAAAATATAACTGAAACGGATAAGAAATACTCTAGTTATGAGTTAGTAGTTATGGCGTAATTAATAAAGTCAAGAAAGTCAGAGCGTATTTGGTAGAATAGAAATTTAAAATAGTAGCAAACTGTATGCATTTACAAAGATAATCTACAAGAATTTAAGCACAAAAGAAACCCGATGTATAATACTGGTAGAAAAATCAACATGTCGACAATTTGAGCTGGTGCCCCATTATAAAAATAGTAGGCAACATACTGTGCAAATACAGAAAAACTCAAGATAATGATACTATAATGTCATTGAAAAAAATATTGCAAAAGAAGAAACAACATGGCAATTAAGAGATCTCAAACAACGTATACAGGTTAAAAATGGTATAAAGCAGCCAGTAATTTAAGAGATTATAAAGTCAGATATTATTAGAACAGATTACAAACGGACATTATGCAGTAAAAAAAAGAACATAATTGATTAAAAATATTACATCCCAAATCTACAAAATAAAACAGAAAAAGTTCCGTACATTTTGATAAACAGAAAAAGAGAAAAAGCGGAAGAATTTTTAAATGTTGCTTAAAGAAGATACACCCTTAAGGGGTATGACATTAACCATTTGGGACCCATAAACACGATTAACAAGAACGTCCTAACAAAGTTTACGTAGCTGTACCTTACAAAGTCAACGACTACCTTGCCGAGGTAAAGATTTAATAGCTAAAGTCTAAAAAGAAAACAGATAATACTATAACGCTAAAAAAATAAGTCCAAGAAGATATAGAAACGGGAACATAGTAGCTATTAAGCCTAAGCTAAAAGCAGAATATTTTGGTCCATACCAAGTGATGAAGGTCAAATCACACGACACCTACGTTGTGGAATAGGAAGGCACCCAAAAAATCCATTCAAGACCAAATATATAAAACCATAGTGATTTTCAAGGCAGAAGACTTGCAGGATGGCAAAAATTTGAAACAACTGGCTACTCGGCATAAAGTAAAACCTAGTGGCTGTAGCTGTATGTGAATTACACAACATTCTATACCAAACATACAAATTTTTATTGATATTAAAGCACGACTTTGTAAAATAGCTAGTTTTAAAAGTTCACTAATATCATAAGAAGACTAGCAACAATAAGAAAAAATTGGATAGAAAATATTATTATTATTATTATTATTTTTGTTAGAGATTTACCTTGGCAATTAGTTTTTTGCATTTGATAACTAAATAAAACAGCGACTAATTTAGGGTTTTTATCTCAGCGGGATAAAGTATGTTTTACCTAACATGCAATCATGATTTTTTCAATAATTACGTATTAGCTAAAAAAACCAAATGTTAAAAGTGAAACAATTACCAAAATCAATTTTCTGTAAATGTTTAGGTTGTACTTGTAGGCAATTTTTTAATAAGACCTTATTTTTTGCCTGCTGGACTTAATGACGACCAATATTGACTATTTTTAGAATACGTTCTACCTAAACTCTTAGAAAATGTTCCACTTAAGAAAAGGCTACAATTATGGTTAACGCATGATGGTGCCCACCGCACTTCAATATTTGGTGCAAAATTATGCTGCTCGCTACTCTTGTGGCTGCCTAAGTTGCCAATTTAAATTCTTTGAGTTTTTTGTTTAGCCTTTAAAATCGAAATTTTGAAGGAGTAAGTTTTTTTAAAACTCTTCCAAAGTTTTGTATATGGCCCTGCCTAGGACAACTTCATACCTAACTCAAAGTAAACAAAATGATTATTTGCGCAGAACTTATCATGAAGAGTAGACCTTAACAAAACCTTATTTTTCATGCAATGCAAAATTAACTGGCAATCGTCATTTTACGGAACATAAACGTCATTGAAACCCATCCCGAAATCAAAACAAAAAGAAACTTCAAGCTGGTAGAATCAGGCAAATTCATTAACCAAAAAACGTCCAATATCTAAACTATGAAGAACCACGTTTCTATTCGTTATTAAAATAGCATTTATTTTACAACCACACAATCTTTTTGTTAATCACATATATTTAAAAAAGAAAACTTAACAATCCACAAAAGAATTAAAACTTATCACTAGTCTATCCCAAACCAGGCCTTGGATCTAAAACACGGCACTTTTTTGACTAAATGAATCAATAACAAGGATTGTCATTGCAAACTAGATATAGATATTGTTTGTTAGAAATATCCAACCAACACTTCAATCGGACTCATCTACTTCCGATACCTAGTACATTCACGTGCAAGGTTTTGGCAACATTATCAATTGCTACAGTTAAAGTCTAACATTTGGATCAAAAACAAAACATCTGTACTTTTGCTGCAAAACGTTAAACGGACATGTTACAGTTGACAATTATATTTAATTGTCCTTAAATTCTTACTTATTAATTTTTCTTAAAATCTTACTTTTGTTATGATTTAAACTTTGCTTCAATCTCTGTTTGTTAAAGGCTTAAATGGTCCATATTGTTTCTCTAACCTCTATATCAAGAAACCATTGAAAAGTTTAAGGGGGAGAAAGGCACCAGGGCTGGACGGTATATTAAACGAATGGTTAACGGTATGGGGCCCCGATCTAATGCTAGAACTGACTGTACTCACTCAAAAAATATTTGACAACCAGAAAATCTTTAGGAAAATAAAAACTAATGTCATCATATCAATATATAAAAAAGGCAATAAAAAATTTCCCAAAAACTATCGAGGAATCACTCTACTCAGTTCCGTCTTGAAACTCATCAACAAAAGTTACTTTTAATAAGATCAACTTAGAGCTAAAAAAGAACAAAGAACAGATGAGGTTTTGGAAAAACAAGTCAACCACCGACGCAATATTTGTCATACAACAAATCGTTGAATAATTGATTGAGTACAGCTCTCCGGCCTTCATGTGCTTTGTTGGTCTTTCCAAAGCGTTTGACCGTCTGACACTCGAAGACGTAATAATAATTTTCACTGAAAACCGCTAACTAATCCGATTCAACACCTATACCAAGATACAACAACATGTATTAAAGCAGGGGATATAATAACAGCAGAAATTTTAACAAGGTCCGGAATACGTCAAGGTGACTCGCTAAGGCTTATGGTGTTCAACATCATAATAGACAAAATTATCGACATCGTCAAATCCAAGAACGGTTACAGAATAGGAGAAAGCAGTGTGAACGTGATATGCTATGCAGACGATGCGGTTCTGATTGCCAGCAGCAAAAAATGTCAACATGAAAGTATCTAAGGAGAAAACAAAATTCCTAACAATATCAAAGAATCTACAAAAGCACTGACCTACGCGAGCGAAACTAAAGCTAAGACGAGCAAAACTAAACAAAAACTTAGAGTAACCAAGATGAGCTCGCTAAGGACAATAGTAGGAGTAACTCTCCACAACAGAAAACCTAGTCGAGAAATCAGGAACAAATGCGACATCCAAAACATAATCAAATTTGCCAAGACCAGAAGGAGAATGGAACGCACACGTCCATTGTATGGATAAAGATTGGCTACCAAAAACAGTGCATGACGCAATCCCCCTGGGCAGAAAACAACCGGGAAAACCACCAAAAAGATGGCTCAAAAGTTGGGCCTCATCATTTATAGAATTGTCACCACGATGAGGCCAAATGCTAATGAAGAACAGGCAAAATGCTTAAAGGAAAGAGGAAGAAGAAAATATAACTTTTTTTTGCATAAAGAATTTTAATTATTAATTTTGTTTGTTTGTCCTACTTTTGTTAAGATCTAAATTTTGCTTGTTAGAGGCTTTGTTTCTAACTTCTACAGTTTGCAATACAAAAGTTTAAATTATGTAAATATTATAAACTATCTCTAAATATAGATGCTGCAACATTTTTGGTAATAAGTCGGCAAGGCTATAAAAACTATACTAAAACAGTACTCCTACAGCTCTACATACTCAGCTAAAAATTGTACAAAAAAGGTGCACTATTACGTATGCGATAAAGACTGCTACAAAACGGACAAAATGCTATGTCTGAAAGCCTGGTTACACAGTGTGAGCTAGCATCCGAGCTGGCCTAGTCAGTTACTGCTGTGCAGCTACTCGTATTGTGTGACCGCATCATACAAGCTACTGTTCCTTGCCATTATTCTATCGATAGGGTCACACGTTGCAAATAGCTACACTGCAGTAACTGATTAGGCCAGTTTGGATGTTAGCTTGCACTGTGTAAAAAGGCCTTAAGGTTTATGGAAGCAAAAGAATAAACAAATAAACTAGGGGTGCATTCAAACTAAAATGTTGTTACAAAATAACATGGAAAGAGGCAGGGCATCTATGAATCTTTTCCATAAAAATATTGGTATACTGGCAAAACCAAACAAGAAAATGGTAAAACCCTAAATTTCATTCACCTAACTATAAGAAAAGATAAAATAATAGATAGAATCCAAATCTAGGACGTCAAAAACAAAAAGCTTTCACCAAAACATATACTTTAAAATAACTAAAATAAAAAAGATAAATGCAAAATAGTATAAAATAAACAAAGAAGGTTTACAGAAGTATAAAGAATGTCTAATATTAGAAGTGGCAATAGAAGAAAACATAAACATTAAAAAAAATTATGAAATGTGTGAATAGAGCAATGATGAAGTCTCTGCTAATGAAAAAGATCCTGTAGTAGAAAGATAAGTCTACTAGTGGAGTGATAACTTGGAAAGGCTTAAGAAAGAGTGCGCAAAAGCTAGAAAAGATTGTGCAAGAGAAAAAAAAATTGAGTACCAAACAAGGATAAACAGAAGAAAATCTATAAAATAACAAATGACAAATAAATGGACAAGAATGTTTGGAGTCTCAGATAGAAAATTGTGGCCAAAAAGCTAACTCTTAACTAATACTTTAACAAAGAAAAAACAGATAAAATTTGAAGCAAAACAGTTTTATCTAATAAAATAAAAAAATATCTAAACTAAAGTAATAGACCAGTATACACTATTGAATAAATTTAATATTGCAAATAGTAATCAAAAATTAAAGAAGGTTTAAGGTTTGGAACAATAACATCCTACACAATATAGTAAAAGAGATGCTTAAAAAAAACAAGGCAATCAGAAACAGGATATTCTGTATCCTGATAATGGCCAACATAAAACAAGCATTCAACACAGTACCATAAAAAAGAATATTTAAAGCATTAAAAAAAATAATTGCCAAAGAGTCAATAAGAAAGACCATATTACAACCTCACAAACAGAAACCTAACCGTTGGAGAAAGCAGAACATGAAAATATTGTGAGAAATCTCATAGAGATCCATAATAGGGCCAATGCAACAACTTGTTAGCAATGAAAACAATAGAAAGTATCCAAGTGATATGCTTTGCAGACAACACAGCGGCAGTTGTGACATCCAAGGCGCAAGAAAACCTACTGTACAAGGCAAACAAAACGCTATCAAAAGAAAAATAGAAAACAAAAGCCTAGAAATTGCGGAAAATATAACAGAAAAAGACTAAAGGAAGCAATGCTAGAAATAAGAAAACTAAAAATTAAATCCAAAAAATGCTACAAAATACCTT
Source organism: Tachinus rufipes (assembly GCA_963932245.1). NCBI lineage: Eukaryota > Metazoa > Arthropoda > Insecta > Coleoptera > Staphylinidae > Tachinus > Tachinus rufipes. The sequence continues at coordinate 117,499,843 of OZ010741.1, read as the reverse complement.
GAGAGATAGCTAGACTATAATCTAGAAATATGTTTACGGTTCTAAGCAAACTTATGTCAGAAATTCAAGGACCGGCTTTAAACAAAAAAGCTGTTTAGGTTCCACTTTGTCATAATGTTTAAAAAAAGCTCAAAGGAATGATTATCCAACAACAAAAAAGACTTGCGTTCAAAATGACAACCTCTACGGACGCAATATTGATAATAACAGACGCGATGTTCATAAAACTGATAGTGAAATGACACTAAAAAGAATAAAAGTTACGAGAATATGCTGTTCAAATGGCAAAAGAACACAAGGAAGTTTGTATGAATTTTATCTTTATCTTTTTCAGCCTGTATTAATCTACTTTTAGAGTAGTTGACATGTTTTGTCCTAAAAGCATCCAGTTCTTTCCGCTTGCTTCTGTATATTTTTTTACTATCCTAACATGGGTCTTTCTTCATTGTAGTTTTATTATCATGTTTGTCCATTCATTTGCGACATATTGCCCAACTCTACTTACTTTTTGCAGTTTGTTCTACGACGTTGCTTACTTTGGATCTTGTCTTTATATCCTCTTTTATTTGTCTATTCCTTAAACTGGTTTTAGCATCGCACGTTGGCAAACTTGTAGAAGTTGTAGATTACGACTGGTAGTACGCAAACATCGTATACGATGAACAACGATAGTAAAATGGGTCAAAAGGAAACAAAGAATGACAACTATCAACTATCATAATTTCTGAGCGGTTAACTAAGCTTCAAATCTTGCTTCTACAAATTCGGCAAACGGCAAAGCACGTCTTCTTTGATTGCATAAGATTGAAAAATAAAAAGAAAAATGAAAGTGTGAACAAACATTACGCCAGAAAAAGTAATAAAAATAAAAAGTGTTAAGAGAAAGAAAAAGCTGGAACAAAATACAGAACTACGTCACTAAGATCGTAAAAAGGATAAAGATTGGAGAGAGAAAATAGTAAGGGCGCGTATATATTACTAATTACTAATGAAAACCGCTAATGCCAGAATATTTTTTGTGAGAACTATACACACTGACTAGTAGAATTTTTCTTAAACCACGTATTTTGTGAACTATAAGGTATTGATTTTTACAAAAATACACTTCTTAAAATTAATATAAGAACGAATAAATAAAATTAGATTTTGTAATGTCTTAAAAAAAATGTTTAATCAACATTATTATCCATAACAATAAAGCAGTCTAAATTATATTGGAGTAATGTATATTGTTTTTATTAAAATTTAATAATATATCATTACATTCAATATTATCAAATTAATAAATATTTGTGTAGACAATAAATCTTCTTATATTCTCACAACTGTAACACACATAATCTAACTCTACAATCCCTTCGAAATAAAACACATAAATATAATTTGAAATTGGAAACCTGGTAATTACTATAACTAGACATACAAAAAAATAATCAACTTATGCGTTTTCATTTACCGAAAGTCATTTTTTATCCAGGACCCTTATTTGTGGGCTCTTACTCACACAATGACGAATTTTCCTCAATCCCCTCTTAAGGGGAGCGCCTCTAAATACATATATTATTCTCATGAAAACGTCGATAAAATAACATCTTCCTGCATCATACACAATACAATTTTTCAGACAAAAATTGTATAAGCATAAAAATAATTACTAATGTATTCATAGAGGGATTTAAGCAATGAACTTTTTAATTACTCTATCCCGGACATAAAATTAAACACAAAACAAGGCAAGAAAGGCTAGTTTTTGCTGCAACGATTATGAATGCAAATCAGAAAAGCAACCTTTGCAAAATTTAAATGAATTATTTTTGACCTCAAAGGAAATATATGTATAAAACAAAGTGAAAATGTATTGAAGATAAAAGCTATTTTCTTTTTAAATAATTGATTGATGCAGTCGTGGTTAACTGGAATTAATTATAATGCTTTTGATTATTATCCGATTATTGCATTCCGATATGTCACGATGACCCAAGGTGCTGTATGAAAATTGTTCAGACTCACCAATGCAAAGTAAATAGCGTACAATGTACGTAGATTACAGCTATTCTGTTCTCATTTTCTGGCCTGTTAGCTTGATTCCAATTAAAACTGTTCTTTATTATATTTAATGGTAAAAATGTAATGTTAAAAGTTTCGTTATAATAAAATTACAGTGCATGCGTTTATTTAATTATTAAACCAAGTCATTATTGCACAATATTTTGATTAAAGATTAAATTTTAAAATTATTTACAATATTATTGTTATGCTAGTGTTAGGGTTTTATGTTAAGTTATTAAATTAAATTTAAGTATCTTGTTATAAAAAATTTAGTAATTAAAACTGGTGATATCTACAAGATACGAAATATGATCATGAAGTTGACGTAAATTTAAAAAAATTGTCAAGAACTTTAAAATTAAATAAGAACCTACTTACATGACAAAATAGATATAATTAAATTTAATTTAATTTTTAAATGTTGCGTCCTTAAAAAAACATTTTTCTGAATCTTACTCTTTACTTTTTTCTCTGTCCATTTGGCAATTTTAGTGACCTTGTTCTGTGTTATGTTCCAGTTTTCTTTTACATTTCTTCTATTATGTTGTATGGTGTAATTTTTGTTTCGACTTTTATTTCTATTTTTATCTTTTTATTGTTCCATCTTACAGAATCAAAAAAGATCCGCTTTGCCGTTTTTTTTTTGCATGTTTTGCATAAATTCCTGTTCGTAATTATCAGACAAAGCGGTCTATATCCTCTTTTGTTTTTTCTGGTTTTTCCAAAAGTAGAAATATGGATTTTTACATCTATGTTTAGAAAACTTTCCTTGTTTAATTCCTGGTTGAATACTTTAAGCACTACTTTGGGTGAAATATTATCCGAACCTAGAGCCTTCTTTAGTTTTAAATTACTATTTAAGCTTGATATTTTTCTATTTTATTAGCGGGCATTTTGAAAACATTTTTGCTGCCAATTCCATCTGTTTTTCTTCTATTGGTGTAATTTTCTGGTTTCTTAACATTTTAAACATTCTTGATCTAAACAATTTCATTCGATACTCTGTTAGGATATTATTTATTGTTACTTTTCTTGAGCCTGTTACTTCTTCTTTATTCTTTTCCACGTTTTCTTTCTCTTTGCTGACCGTTGTGTATCTTGCTTTTTCTTCTGTCAACTTAATTCACTTCTATGTGTCATTTCGGGGCCTTTAAGCTTGTGATTGTTGGGTGACAGTCAAAGCGTGTTTGCTTGACTGGTATTAAAGTACCGTTCCTCTTCATAATATACGCAGAATTTTTTAGAATACGTTTTATTTTTAGTAGGTTTTGGTTGTTGCATTTTAGATCTCTTTCCAAGTTTTTCTTTTGTTATCGTATATTCAGCCAATTTAAGAAGTAAAATGAAGTGAATAAAAATGTAAATATGATAAAAAATGAAACAGATATTTTTATTTCTAAGCCCTCCATACTTGATAGCATCTGGAATCAGAAAATTGAATCGAAGAAAGGTCGATAGATTGTAGAGAAAAAGTTTTACCTTATCCTATCTTCAAAATCTGGAGTTTCTAGTAATATCTATGTTGGACTGTGACAGCTTGTTAAATTAAGAATAACCGCTTTTTCTATATAATTTTCTTTCTGTGGTCTCAAACCAAAGCATCTTTATTCACTATAAAAAATAACGCTTACCGATAATGTTATCTCAGGCGGGTTAGTTGGTCGATGGGGACTAGAAGATTGTGGTTTATAGTGTGGTCTTAGATGGTTATGCCCAAGACTAACCTTTCTATAACCTTGTTCAAGAAGCATAGCAGACTGATTGAAAATTTTTAACTTCAGATCTGCCTGTTCAAAAAAGATTTTTTATTATATAAATAATTAAAAACTTTTTGGAAAACTCTATTCATGACATGAATGACTAGAATAAAGATGCGTTTGTTGCGTACAGTTTTGAAGATTCTACACATCAGATCCTATTCTTTGTATTGGATTTCAAGGCTTTTTTGTCAACACAAATTTTTGTGTAGCCGGTTTGACCTGATTGTGAAGTATTTATGAAAGCTTTGAAGTTCCCACATATCAGGTCTTATCCATCTTTTGTATTGGATTTTAAGGTTTTTTTCCAACACACATTTTTGTGCAACCGTTCTGACCTGATTGTGGAGTTTGTTCATGATTTTGCGCTTTCTAGAATTGCAAAGTTTTTGCAAGTCAAGATAATAATCTTAAAGAGTTATTGGTCCAAACTAGAAGAATTTTGAAAGCTTTGTTCATGGCTTTATAGATGAAATTTTTTTGGAGTTATGAGATTAAAAGAAGAGAGTATAGTATAGTTATAAACGAAACGTAGTAGAGCTCTACACACATTTCTGACCAAAGCAGCTTGCTTTTGTGGTAGCTTTTTGGGTGAATAATAGTAAAATTAGGTTGCTGGTATCTTTGGGGCACTTTTGAATGTTAATAGGTCTCAGCCAACTTAAAAGTATTTATACAACTGTTTTTGTTGATTCCAATTTATTTTTATAAGGGGTAGGACAACGATTATATTTCTTTGTTTTTCAAAGTTTAGTTTTAGAAAAACTTGCTTTGATTTCTTTAAACCGTCACTGTATATGTTCTGTAGGCCAGGTAAATTCTGGGAGTATGGAGAGTTTGTATCACACCCTGATATTGTAAAACTCAACGTCTATGGCCAAAACTGGACATTAGATGCCATGTGTAAGTTGGTGAAGTTAAAGACACGCAAGTATTGATTTAATGTTTAATTGGTCTAAATCTAACAAGTAATAATCAAAACAAGAGTCACCTTAGACACGTAAGCATACAAAGCCAAATATGTTTATCTTTAACTACAAGTTCAAAAAATATTTTGATCAGAAACCAACATCCAATATGAGTTGTAATAAACTACGTGCGTATTTGTACCTAGAAAGTTGTTGAGACGCCAAATAATGTTCTTAAATAAATTTTAAAGTGAGAACAGCAAGTAGGAAATGTTTGCTTTAAAATTGTAATATTTTAATAAAAGACAATTTAATATAAATTTTTAATTTAAAAAAGGGCTTAACGCACTGCCTTCTATTGCCAGTAAGTTGAACTGAATGTATGTGTAAGAAGTTTAAGGAGTCTGTAGTATAGTTATATCCTTATACGGCTAGACAACAACAACATTTTTTTGTGTTTTTTCAGTATCGGATTCACTTTCACGAGGAGGTATTCCTCCTTGTCTGGTTCAGCAAGTCTGACCATCTTGGGGTTTGTATGAACCGCAAGATTTGCAAAATAAATTTTATCCATTGCCTCAAAAATGTCAACAAATATCCTCGTTTCTGACATACCATTTGGTTCCGTAGGTCTAACAAAAGGTTATACTTTAAAAAGCTTCAAGATGATTGTAGTTAGTATTTGCACTCTCCCAGACTAGAGATGCAAACGTAGTTTAAAGTCTAATGATAGTCATGTACATCCAAATTTTATTAAATCCCGCTGTTTGGCCTGAGCATCGTAACAAGCACAGTTTTTTTGCCAATTTGGCTTTATCTAATATAGACTGTACACTTATCGAAAGTGATTTTTAGATACTTTCTGGTTCACTTTGACTTGCCAGTCATTTAACCTGTCCTGAAAATTTCTGGTCGCTTTTTGGTGACTACTTTTGATGATCTTGAGCTGTATGGTAGTGCTGTGTCATCGGCATACTGCGCAATTATAATCTTGTGCTACCGTGAAGTAAAAATATGATTTAGGAGGTTAACAGTTAAAAGCCAGCGTTCTGGGTTTTAGATATGAAGACGTAGAGAAAATTTGAATCTGTACCTTATCAAAAGCTTTTTCTGACAAAATCTATGTTAATGGACGGGTAAAAAAAGTTTACTTTATTGATTTGTAAAAGAAGAATTTTAAAGATTTTTTTTTGGATTTTGGTTAGGGCCTGGCGCAGTTGATATAATTTTTCTAATTCAAGAAAGTCGAAATTAATGACTTCTCTGTACTGTTTTGACGTGTTTCAGATTGATGTTATAGAGAGCATTGGAGTTTGAAGCTGTTGGCAAATGCTTACAATGGGGACTTTCATTGTGCAAAGTTTTGGAGATCTTTCCTTTTAGATTTTTATCTTTTGTGGTCGAAAGTTGTTTTCCAGCACTAATTTTTGTGCAACCTTATGGCCGTGTTGACTTTCTTATAAAGAGCATTTAGGATTTTACGATCTCTATGGTTGCAAGACTTTTGTCATTGATAATTAGCGTCCTTTTTTGCAAATTAATGCCTTTTGAACGCGGAATAATTTTAGAAGATTATCAACGCAAACCTGATGGTTTTGGAAATCTTTTTTTATGGCTTTGTGAATCCGTTATGTATAATGTTTGACGGCTTTTTTTATGTCAGCGACAATTTTTACTGGGGTTTGTTTATTAACAATAACATTTTTGGCGCCTTTGTGTTATACTGGTGTTACCGTATTAGAAGTCATAGGAACCAACCCCGCAAGCTATAGGAGAACTCCATATGCTTTTCTCGACCTTTAGAAAGCACCTTTACCAAAATGCCTGTCATGTTTGTACAACTTGCATCTTGTATAACACTCCTTTAGGTAGGTAGGTAATTATATAATTACGGTTATCCACTCCAAACTCACACAGATTCTTTGAAGAGTTTTGAAACATCACTTTTAACACCACCAACTCTCTTTCTTTTTGTCATGCGGGACAGAAGCCGGTAACACAACAAACCTCGATAGCCAGTTCCACCGCATTGTTTAAGGTTTTAACAACTTTTCTGTTTTGCCAAAAACCCCTGGCAAACAAAGGAACGACTGCCGAGTTACATCTTCTGTCCGCGAGAAGCCAACGCACATGTCTGTTTATAGAACTCCGCCCAATAACCTGTTGGTACTTTGAAGAAGGGTAACTACCAAACGCTCTTGCAGCAATTATTAGGGAAAACAGATTGCCCAAACTGCACCACCTACACCATCACCTCAAAGAACTATTGACTCCGGTGCCTTTTGCCGTCTTTGACTAAATGTCTACTGCAACAATTGAAGTTCAACGTGGGGCATCCTGGAATGAAGGTGTCCTAACCCTACAGACCCTTCACTGAGTAACCCTTTCTATCTGGTAAAATCTCTTTAAAAAATCGACAACATTTTATTGACAAAAATTTATTATCTGGTTACCAGAAGTCCTGACAAAAGTGTAACTACATAATGACTTATAATTTTTACACACCCCGATGAGCAACAAAAAAATCATAGGTTTTGGTAAATGTGAGCAAGTACTCTTACGGCATAAAAAAAATAATATATCTAATTTGAAGAAAATAATAACTTTTTTAGCCATGATCCGCTCAACATTATGGGACCCCAACCAAGATTTGTTCTTGCTCAGGGTCAAAACGTCGATTGACGTATCAACTCTGAGCAAGAAACTCTAAAGGTATATTTTGTTTAGAAACTTTTAAAAATTAGGAAACCCGAACAAGACCCAAAAGAAGGTCCCAACTCAAAAAACTGGAAATCTTACGTTTGAGAATTTGAAAGAAACAACCGCTAAGCACCTTCTTTACTAAGTAACAGTGTATATTTACTGTCAGACACACACTTGAGGTAAAAAAACTCAAGATAACCCGACAGAAATTTACGCATGAGCTAATGCTAGCCGCTGATCTTTTGACAAGACCACCAACACCCCCGCCTTGACACCGGATTTGCAAGTGTCTAATCATATTGCATTGGATTTGATTGACTTAAGCAAAACCTAAACCGAGCAGAGGCCAAACACCACCACGTGGTTTTTTAATTTATGGACGCGATTCTGAAACCCTATAGAGTAAAACCTCAGTGGCAACACCATAGTGACTACAACCTATTCCAGGTTCAAGTGCTCCCATCTGTAGAGAACCCTGTACCTTAAACCGGAAAACGTCGCCAGCGACAAACCAGGCAAAACCAATTTGGCACTAAGTATCCGGAAGCTACGCAACCCCAACGCTAGCGAGCCTCCAAGACCAGTGACTAATAAACCATATGCAAAACTTTAGTGGGTCAAATCACGACCAATTCTTAGATGTAACATTACCGGAAGTGATTCTCGGACAAGATAATAGTGTGGGAAAAAATTGTGGTCACCTACAGAAAATCCTACCCTGAAATACCAGAAAGAAGACTTTATTATTATTATATTTTATTTCTATAAACTTTGAAAGATGGAAGCAAAATTGCAAAAGTGAAGTGGATTGATCGGATTGGACTGGAGGTTTGTCATGAGTGGAGCCTCAAAATGCACAAATCAAATCACGGACCAATTTGAGCACACCAACGCTGGTCCTTACCTATAAACTTTGAACTTGACTGGAGAAGACCTCAGTTTTTATCAATCATTGAATTACGTAACCATAGAGAAGATTTTATCGTCTTTCAGAGAAACAACATGCAACCCTACAGTTACAACCAACAAAGCATTTTTACCACCGCTGTGCTTCTGTCTACTCTTTTAAATCTTTGGTTAAGTTACTTCTACACTGACCATGCGTTCAGACTCACAGCATTGCACCCCCGTCGTAAGTAGCTTCTCAGCACCTAAAGATATTATTTGCCTTTTTACTACTGAGAATACATCGTATTCACTCTCTACGCCAACCACCGCTATGCCCATAAGACATTCTAGATTTAAAAGGTGTTTCAAAGTTAGAATTAAATAGAAAACACAGTTTTTAGTCTTTAGATTGATATTTTTTTATTGAATTATAAAGTACGATAGGGTTATTTATGGAATAACATATCGGGCAAATGGCTTCCACAGCTTTGCTGGCACATACGCACTCTTTATTAAAACTTTTTCATGACCATTCTGCATAAATGTGTCTGAATTGCTGAATTTTGTTGATGCAGCGTTTAATTTTATCTTGTAATGAACGGGTGGTTGTGGGCTTGTTGACATAGACCTTTGACTTCAAATAACTCCATAAAAAGAAATCTAATGGTGTTAAATTACACAATCAAGGGGGCCAATTCTGATTACCGAAACGAGAAAGTACTCTACCAGGAAATGTCTCATGCAGTAATTAAATTGTTCACGGCGTGTGGCACCGTTTTGGCTTCATTTTTACTAACCCTAAACTTTCAGCTGTCAAATTGTTTATTTTTAGGGTGGCCAATAATTTACCCATTAGGATAGCACCCACAGTTGTCATAGAAGTTACTCATTTACTTCTAGGCTCTAGCTGCGTCAACGGCTTTACGCTCTACGCCGTAGAGCGTGCAAATACCTGGCTGTTTATGGATACATTAACCATGACTGCAGCGCGTTTTCATTCCCTGGAGAATTGCACTACGTGGCCTATCTGCACCAAGTCAACTAGAAGCCGTACTCCACTTACAACTCCCTGGTAAATAGAGTACCTACGTACCTGAACCCCACAAAAAGCCAGCAGTCTCCAATCACTGAGCTGCACCTGGCGCAATGGGCTGACTCGCCGTCAACTTCCAATCCCCAGTACCCCAGTTTCTACCCTGCGGCAATTCCCAGAGGAAAGGGCTACCCAAACTGCACCAGACTACACTATTAACCCTCGTATTTTTTTTATACTATCAGCCCAACGAACCGCCGCCACCTCTTGTAATAAAATACATTATTTATTATATTTCGGCATTTTGGAAGCAGAAAGAACATATATATTGACAACTACGTAAATGTCTTTTTGATCTTATAACGTGAAAATGTTTGACATTATTTGAAAACCAAAGCCAAAGAAAAAGAACATTGTATGACAGACAATTTAGAAATATAAAATGTGTCAAACTTACAAAGACAAGCTGTTTCATGGACAATATTGTATCAATCTGTAAAGTAAACTAAAATCTTACAATAAAACTAAACTAAAAATAGTCTTAATATCAGAGAATGAGGCTATTTTATTAGTACTAAACAATCAAATAAAATCATTTTTATAATTGATCTTGACCTATGAGTAAATGTTTTTCAACAGATTTTACCATTAAAATTAAGTCATGTTTATGTAATTAAAAAGGCACGAATTTTGGCACAAATGCCAAAAATTTAACTAAGCTATAAAACAAATAATAATCACTTTATTTGCTTTATTCTTTCAACTGATGGAATACGTGGTAATAATGCACAAGTTTAAAGTGGTCCGATTTTAATTACCTACGTTGTGTTTAGAAATGATGCGGCGACTCCTCCGCGGTCCGTTCATTGGTGCCTTCCAACAGAGGAAAGTTATAAACACAACGGCAAAAATCATCGTCGTGGTCCACTTTCTCTAAACACTATTAGCTATTGCGCGTAAATAGAACTGCTCGCAATATTTATACTACGCTATATTATTAACACATATTCCAATTGCAGATAAAGTAAACAATGATAAAACAGATTGCCCATTACTCACGGGCATCATTTAAATTTTAATAACATAAAATAATAAAATAATTTTAATCCTGAAAATATTTGATTAATTTACCTTTTTGGGAGTACATTATTTTAATTAAAGTTCCTTATTAAGATTAAAATTAGGGTTTAGTATTGTTGAAAAAACTTTGTTTTTGTGCTAGTAAAAAAGTATGTTTATTTATTTCATCCTATTTTGTAAATAATAAGAATAAAGATTCAGCACGCGCTCTACGTTATTTGAGACCTAATTTACCAAGGATTTACCTCATGCATATCCTTTTCTTGGCTCTGTGCAAACAAAAAGCTATTTATTTATATAAACTTTCTATTTTAAAATGTAGTTAGTTTATAATATTTATTTGAGATATTAAATTTCAGCAATGAAAATTAATGCTATGATGCAATTGTTATCAATTTGCATTCTTTATATTCTAAAAACTTTCATGTAGCTCCATCTTTAGTCGATACTGAAAAGCTTACTTGCGATGAAGGTTGTTAGATTATTAAAAGGCACGCATCGCTACGTCACAGTTAAATTTAGTTTACATTTTGATGAGTTATTGGTGTATTTATAAGTCCTTGCTCGGTCAAGAATAGCCGCTTAATTCTACTTAGCTGCCGAATTATATATATATTTACTCACGTTTAATATACAAAACAAAAAAGTGCATCAATCAACCAAATAATTAATAATAATATTTGAGTTTCTGCATATTAACATTATTGATTTATTATGTTTGTATTTATTTAGTATCGTAACAACAACTTATATTTATACACTATTTTAAGATATGAATCAGAAGAGTTATTGATCTTTTCTTGAACTACTTTGAATATAATTAATATTTGGCTATAAACGTAGCTTGACTCATTGATGGTGCATTTATTACCATTTAAAACAGTGGAGGCTTTTTAAAGCCTACAGTTTACCAGCTTCTGAATACTATACAAGCAAAGGGTTTAATTAAAATTACCATTGTTTAATCTGTTTTATATATTTGATGACATGTTTTTTTACTTAAATTATTATATTTTGTTTTCAGTACAGTATATCAGTGAAGGGATATCGACCTATATTTTGTCCATAAATTATATATTTAAGCTTATTATCTTTCTATGTTTTATTGTATATATAAAGATCTTTATTTGCATTAACCTAAATTATATATTATCACAATAATCTAATAATTCTTTCAACTAAATATAACTGAAAAATCTCATTCTTACAAACTTAATTCACAATTAATTTCTGAATTAACTATTAATTAAATTCACTTATCATTTTTAAAATCTTTAATCCTTTTCCATTCTCATTCAAACATTCTATTCATTTTCTTGCACAGTTCTCGCCTTATCGTCCCATATTACTCGCTTACACTCTTCTACCCGATGATAACAGGTTCCTATTCCATTCTTACAAATCTCGCACTATTTATACTCTTTACTCATCCAATGTTTATTTTCATTATTTTTATCTAAATCTTGCTATCAATTGTCGAACATTTTCTAGTAAATTTTCTACAAGTAAGCTACCATTGTTGTATTGATTATTTATTGTTTTTTTGCAGTGCAATGTATTTTGAAGTGTCAGCAGCAGTGATTTCCTTTGCGCATCAGGTCGGATTTGTCTAAACGTTATCCAGGTGTTCATTGGATGTGTAAAGTAATTGACAGTCTAAATCTATATTTGTTTTGGTCCTACAATGTATTGTTCGTAGCTGCGGTTTCGGTTCTCTAGACTACCTCTATTGTTTCAGTCAGTTGAGAGAAAACACATGAGTTTTATAGTTTTTTTGGTAGAAGCTGGTATCGGAGCAATTGTACTACCAGAAGCCGCTCAAGAATGATGCGGTCACAGAGACAACGTCTAAAATAATATGCTCGTTAAGGAAGAAACAAACCGAAGTTGATATAGCTAGTGCAATAACTCTAGCAATTACGTCCCCGCTGGAATATTTAAAAAAAGGTTTTTTTTGTGTATGTGTCTACCGATTTATTACAACTTTCTGGAGATTTTGTCCAAAAGTAAAAAAGTTTTTAAAAATCTGCGATAGAGTGGTTCCCGGTGTTAAAATGTGCAATAACGCCAGAAATACGATTAAAAGTAATGTGATGATTAAGCCCCCATACGTTAAAGAACTCCCATATACAACTTAGGTTTGCGGTTTAAATCGTCATTCAGACGGCGGTGGGTCCCTTCAAGTCAAGGAAATAATAAAAGTGTCAAGATTACATGTATAGCCGGTTTCATTCTACGCAATCACGGCGTCCTTTACGCAGTTACGTTATTATGTATTAGAGTTACGTATAAGATTGCACGTTGAACATCGAAATTAGCAAATTCACGAGGTGGAAGCTTATCCGGGGAGCTATATAAAAACGATTTTCACCAGTCTGCGATGACAGCTTTGAATTCGAATGGCTGAAAACACTGATCTGGTTCACGTCAAAAAGTGTCCACCAAAATGTCAATGGCTTCTTAGAGAACACTGACGACGACAAACCGTAAAAAAACGTTCTAGAATCAGAGAAAATGTCTTGAAATTTTCCTAAAGCGTAGAAACGCTTTCACGTCATAAACATTCCAAACACTAAAAAAAGGTTTTTTCAAAACTATATAATCTGAAACCACACGAAATTTGACAATCTCTTTGTTTGCCAACTTAGGTTTGACAAAACTCTGTAGTTTACCAAATAAACCGAGTGACTGACCACATTGTCAATGGTTTCAGACTGAGAAAAACCACTAAAATGGGTCTACTTTTAAAATTGCATAGATTAAAACTTCTTATACCTTTTATAAGGCCAATAACTTCATTTCAAAATTACAAAACTTTAAACTTCTAAAAGACGTTCTAATTCCGTGGTCTAAAGCTACCAAGTATCTGTATATTTTTGAAATAAAAAAACTTACATACAAATTGCATATACAATTCATGCACGTACAAAACCAGATTAAAAAAAACTCAATTTCAATTTTATGACAGGGCAGCGGCATGTTGCTTATTATCAGATCGCAAATCAGTTTTGCATCTTTAGTCTGAGGAACGGCTGCAAACATGCATCTCAATTGTCTCAATTAGCCCGTAGACATTTCTTTACGTTTTTTTTATTTGCATTAACTTTTTACTGTTTCTTCTTCTTGATACAATTTCTTATCCATCGGTGTATTAGTCTCCATTTCGACTTTTTGTCTAACATGAGCGCATTTATATTTTCCGGTGTTAGATTTCCGTTGGTTCCATCTTTTACTCTTTTTTTTTCTTCCCATTGATGGCAAGTTCTGTTGTGTTTTTTTCACTACAGTAAGTGCAGCCGTAATTTTCTTTCAAATTAAATCTAAAGAAATATGCTCCAAAAATGCCATACTCTTCAAGAAACTGCAATAGAAAGTAATTTACTTCCACGTACGTATGTATTCAAGCGCTAACAAGTTTTTTGGTCCATGAAGTTTTTCCAGTATCTGCATCCCACTTTATTTTCCAGCTTTCCAGCGTGATTCCTAGTGTTTCAGTTTTTGCATATAAGTCTAGTTTATTCTTTTTTCTTGGTTGTTGGTTCTATACCGTATTTGTAAGTGTATTGGCACAACGCCTGCTATAATTTTGTGTTATATACGCCTGGCAGACTCACAGCAATGTTTGCGTTTCTTTTATACTTTTTAGCTGTGTGCCAAATTGGGCTGCCATAGAGAATTGTCAAGAGAACTACAGCACATAGAAGTATTCTTGTTGACTGTTTTAGCTCTTTACAGTTAGGCATAATTAGTTTCTGCTTTTTGCTGCATGGTGGCCTATATTGGATAAAAACTAACCTAACCTAACCTTCCTTTTCCTAAAATACAGTTTTCAAACAAAAGGTATTTAAGCCTTCCAGACTTAATTCGGAAAAAGTTTATTCTGTAGGCACTCTCCTTCAAAAAATGAATCTGACAGTCTTTAGAAGACTTTCTTCCTAATCCACAAAAAAAGTTGGTGCAGTTGAGGCAGCTTACCAACCAAGATAACAACAACAAAACAGTAACTAAATCAGAGTAAAAACCAAACAATATCTAGGTCCAGAAATGTCTAAGTAAAGTTGAGATGTGCCCGCGGATATATCACACAAAAACGCCTTTATCTATTTTCCAGCGCCCACAGATGGATGCAGAAGCATAGACCATAACTAGTCAGTCACAATCATGGAAGCAATTTCTTTGATATAATTCTAAGCAAAGTTCCAATTAAAAATCAAGACTGAGAAACAAACCAAGTGTGCAACACAGCAATCGAACTATATCACAACAAAGACCCCTGCAATAGCCTGGTTAACAAGAGTAATGGAAACTACCTACACATCAACAAACGTCTTACTCTTACGCTAAAAGAACAGTATACCACCACCCCGTGGACCACACGTGCTTGGCGGCATTGCACACTTGAACAAACTTAACGCCGCTTTACCAAGCAACCTCACGTTGCATCTGGGAGTCCCTAAAACAAGAAACTACCACTGTATCTCCAAAGCTTTTCTACACTTAGAGAACATTTCCATGAAGTTGTTAAAGACATCAAAACACAAAAAATCAAAACAGTATCAGCGCATTAAAGCTAGGACTTAAAGGTTGTTTTCAGGTCCCAAGGACGGTAACAAAGTAAATTGTGATTGCGCTTACTTTGCTTACTACCTAGCGTGTCCCTGGTTCTAGTGGCCATCTTGAATAAGCAACTTTGCTGATTGGACTTTTGAAGGTAATAAGTGGGCGGCCGAGTGAGCTATTAAGAAATAGTTTGTAATTTAGTGTCAAAAGTTCTTGGCTTTGTAGTTGTTTTAAAGATACTGTTTACTCATGTTATAGGTTCTTTGTTGTAAGCCGCAACAAGGTTTACAAGCTGTGAAGGTTGCAATAACCTCAAAATTTTGGAAGATGTTATTGCGTTTGGTTGGTTGACTGCACCAAGTTAGGTGTTTGGAATGAAAACTGTAGGTTGAAGGGACACTCGGTTGCCCCAGACAAAGATGCCGGTCTATAAAGTGGCTTAGTAATTGTTACGCTGTGACGGGCTTTAACTCTTAAATTTGAGTGCCGGTTTGTGAGAAAAGTTTTATACTTTTATAATAATTTTGGAAGATTTTATTTTTTATAGAATTTTCATTAAATTGAAAATATTAGCAATTTTGTTGATTAAATTGGGTTTTTGCAATAATTAAAAGACATTTTAAGATGTTGTTTGAAATTTTAGATTTGGTCTACTTAAATTTATTAGAAAATTTATAGAATTTTTTTTGGAAAATAATATTTTTCTTAGAAATTTTGACTAATTTGAAATTTTGTTATATAAGTTGAATTTCTGCATTAACCGGCAGGAATTTTGAGTTGCAATTTGAAATTTTGGATTCAGCATACTTTAATTTATTAGAAAATTTTTGAAAACTATTTAAAAAAAATATCTTTTATAGAAATGTTTACTATTTGGAAAATAATGGCAATTTTGTTGATTCATTTGAATTTCTGCAATAATCAGCACAAATTTTGAGTTACAGTATAATGTTTTGGATACAGCATACTTGAATTTACTAAAAAAATTATAGAATCTATTTTTAAAAAATTCATTTTTCAAAAAAAAAATTAAAATTTAAAAATTTTGGTTTTTTTGTTGATTAAATTGAGATTTTACAATAATTAGGAGAAATTTTGAGATACGGTTTGAAATTTTGGTTTCAGCATACTTGAATTTGTTAGAAAATATTTTGGAAAATTTTATTTTCTCTAAAAATTTTCATTAAATTGAATCTATTAGCAATTTTGTTGATTAAATTGAGTTTTTGCAATTAGTAGGAATTTTGAGATGTTGTTTAAAATTTTGGATTTGGTCTACTTAAATTTATTAGAAAATTTGTTTTTTTTTTTTTTAATTTTTTTTTTAGAACTTTTGATTAATTTGAAAATGTTACAGTTTTGTTAAATAAATTGAATTTTTGCATTAACCGGCAAGAATTTTGAGTTGCAATTTGAAATTTTGGATTTAGCATACTTAAATTTATTAGAAAATTTATAGAAACTAGTTTCTATACAAATTTTTACTATTTGGAAAATATTGGCAGATTTGTTGAATCAATTGTATTTCTGCAATAACCAACATAAATTTTGCGTTAAAGTTTGAAGTTTTGAATTCAGCATACTTAAATTTACTAAAAAAATTATAGAATCTAATATTAAAATATTTTTTTTCTTAAAATTTTGAAGGTGTTGCCTTTTTGTTAATTAAAATGACTTTTGTAATAATCAGTAGAAATTTTGAGATGCGGTTTAAAATTTTAGATTCAGCATACTTGAGTTTGTTAGAAAATGCATAGAAACTATTTTGGAAAATTATTTTTTTTATAGAAATTTTTAAATTGAAAATATTAGCAATTTTGTTGTTTAAATTGAGTTTTTGCAATAATTAAGAGGAATTTTGAGATACGGTTTAACATTTTGGATTCAGCATATTTGAATTTGTTAAAAAAAATTAAAAAGCATTTTGAAAAATTTGATTTTCTATAGAAATTTCCATTAAATTGAAAATATTATGTTGATTAAGTTGAATTTTTGCAATAATTAAGAAGCATTTTGAGATGTGGTTAGAAATTTTGGATTTGGCATACTTAAATTTGTTAGAAAAATCATAGAAACCATTTTGGATTATTTGATTTTTTGTTTAAAATTTCATTAATTTCAAAGTTTGTGGTTAAGCGCACTAACAATTTTCTTAAAACAGCAACGTTCTGTGATTATTTTGGCTAATGCAGTATTTTATGCAACGTAGTGTTAAGTAAAGTACGCAACCCAAAGCCCAGGTATTGTACATTTTTGGATTATACGATATTCCTTAAATGATTTAAGGAGCTGCATACACAGCCGATCCACAATAAGTATTGCTTAATATATCTTGGATCGATGCAACTACGAGAAACCAAAATCTCCAATTTTGATAACGTTATTGCTTCTTAGGAGGATGTTTTTGCATTTTAAATCCCGATGGGCGACATCTAAAACGTGTAAATAATCAACAACATTGACTATTTGTTTGAAAAATAGCTTCGCTTATTTTTCACTCAAAGATCATTGTTGCTTCTTGCTTTATTCAGGAAGCAAACACTAACTAAATAAAGTTCAAGACAGTCTTTGGCAACAAATTTTAAATTTTATTAAAGAAACGGATCTACTACCTTAAAAAAAAGTTTTAGTTTAGGACTACAAGAAAGCAATAAAAGAAATTTTTGCAAAATTGCAGTAAAATCAGTACGCAAGTCAAAAATCTTCAACTTCATCTTTCAACTTGGACTCATTTAAAGTTATTGCATTCATGATCAGAAATATATTAGATATTACCAATTATATAAACTGTAAAGTTTATAAGAAAATGCATCAAAAACAATTTCTTACTCTAAGATTTTGGCAATCCTTGAGCAAGCGTTTACTTATTCTAAAAAGGTTAGGTAAAGCTTATGTTAAGGCTGTATCAGGTGTGCCAAGATGTAGGCTAAAGCTGCCCAAGAAACCTACAGACCTATAGCCACTATAGGTCTGTAGGTTTCTTGGGATGCTTGAAGAGACTTGGTTTCTTAAATTATGTACAATACTTAAACACTACTTCAACCGGAATATTTAATCAATAATGGCATCTTGTTTGTCACGGATTTACAAAACTACAACTACCAAGTCTAATTGCCATCATCATACTACAGTTACCATTAGGATAACCTGACGGAGGATCACTACGCAGAGTTGAAGAAGTTGCTGGGTTGTTTTAAAAACCTCAGAAAGTTATAGGATAAACTACTACCTACAAGCACCTTTTAGTTTTGATGCCGCACTAATGCCCTATTACTTCATCCTATGTAAAACTACAAACATTTTATTTAATAATTTACACTTCTATGGCCTGACTGATTCAAAATTTGAGGTAAATACGCAAAAGCACTTCTTTATAAAATGTCAGTAGTATTTTTACGGATAAAAAAAAAAATTTTTAGAAGCACTGCAAAAAAGTGCAGTTATGGACAACAAAAGATATTTTTTTCAGAAACTGTTGACAACAAGAAAAACTTTAATCCTTTTACTATAAAATCTAAACTAATAATGTCTTTCCTACAAAAGCAGCTAAAAAGCATTTTATGTGAGTTTTTAAAAACCAAGACGGCATACAAACATTGCAGAAAAAGGAGGAAATAAAAAGACTAGACCAACTTTCTTGAGTAAAAAAGCTGAGATGTTTAATTCCAACAAGAAAAATAACCGTCAAATAACTTGAGCTTTGAAGTTGACCTTAGGGAAAAGAGCAAAAAAACAAAAGGGCAAAGAAGGCAGCTACTAGAGCTAAGGGCAAGATTGGAAAGACTTTGCAAAACTTAGCCCATTAGAACAGCGCAAATATAGAAATATCTACAAAGAAATTACTAAGAAACTTATTAGTCTCTGAGCAGAAAACAACAGAGTCAGCAAAGTGTTGGATTCAATGCAAAGACAATGTCTAGAGATGCAAGGTTTTAGTACACAACTGGTTAGCTGCTCAAAACTGAACAGATTGCAAAGCTAATGAAGAAATAACCTTTTTCAGAGCATCTTAAGTAACTAAAACTGAAAAGGACACGCAGACAAAAAGGTCGAATAAAGCAACCAAAACACCCAAAAACACTTTCAAATACAAAAAGTTTATAGAAGTTGAACGTGAAACATAAAACAGTGCTAATGCTCTGAAACAAGCAAAGACAATCTTTTGAACGCAACAAGGGTTTACACAAATGACCCAGACATAAAATCTAAAATTCAAAAAACTTTTTGTAACAAGAGTTGCCTTATATTAGAAAATGCAGCGCTAACGGAAACAGTCAGATACTTCTCTAAACTGGCGAAGAATTTGGAAGAAGCTATTCCAACAATTGAAGGAGGAAACTTTTAGAAAAATGATATAATGTGCTTTATGCATAACATTTTTTATATTAAACCGAAAAAAGAAGAAACTTAAACATAGAAGTTATGAACAACTAGCGAGAGTAAAATAAACGACAATTAGGTCACAATAAAAAGCATCACAAAAACGGCTGATATTTAAAAGTGAGCCGGAAGCAAAGAAAAGATTCAAAAAATAATATTCATTTACTTTCTTAGATTTGAATGTTGAGACGACGAGGCAAGACGTTATTGGCCCAAAGCAGATGACTGGAAACAGAAATGTCAAGCAGACTTTTGTTAAACTTTGCAATAAAACGGTCCACCTGCTACGCCCGAATAGCCCTTGATGTTGTAAAGGCTATACCCAGGTTACTCAGTGAAGAGGGGGGGGGTCAAATAACACAGTTATATTTAAAAAAAAACGAATTATGAATAAAGTTACTATCATGAATTAAAAAGAAAGAAAAAAAAAAAAGAAATGAGGACTTACCCTTAAAATAAATCCGTATCAAATTATTAACCAAGCGGGCTCCAATTGTTTAAACAAAACGTCACTTCCTCGTTCCTTGTCTCCGGCCACGTAAACAATAACGGTGCTGAAAGGGAAATAATTAGAGGAAGGATCAGGGGATATGGAAAAAACCAAATATCCTAAGTTACAAAAATTTATACAGCAAAGAATTGCATAAAACAAGATAATTACAATAATAAAAAAAAATAAAAATATTGGTGAGTTAACACCTCCAAGTTTGCACCCACACACCAGACACACCAACTGAATCTTAAACTAAATAATTAACTAGTAAATTAAAGAAAGTATTGGAAAAAAAAAATACAAAATGAAAGATTAACAGTGAAAATAGAATTTTTAAATTAAGCAAATTGGTTGATGGCAATTGCCAAGATACTCCAGCATAGGCTTCTTCTTCCACGTGGTCGGCAGATTAATTTAAGAATAGTCTATTAACTAGATCTATTACAAATCCAGTAAGGAATATCGTTTAATATTGATCTCACTAATGTGAGCGGGCTACTTTTAATTTGTGCTGTAATAGCACACAAATACATATGTATGTATAAACAATAAAAATACACGGGTCGACAAAGGACCTGGAATTAATTAAAAAGGGACGAAATAGAAAAATGAAACAAATTAAGAAGAATTAATAAACTCACCAGGATAGTAGCGATGCAGCAATAGGATTTAATTTTATTAATTAAAATATCTTTAATTAATTTAACTTTTATCGGTGTATTCGTTATTTGTAACATCCGCACATGCGGGTTGAATAACGAAAAATATATCCGCAAATCTGCGATCTCTTACTGCCGAGAGTCACCGGTAAAAAGGATCGAACTCGGAACCTCCTGGACCTTCCCAAGATAAGTTGATTCTATTGCGCATGCTAATCTTAAATACCACAGTAAGAAAATTAAAACTACTTAAAGGAAAAAATGAAAGGATGGAGTAGAAGTAGGAATGACATCAGTAATTAAAATAACAACATTAAAAATAACCAATAATGAACGAAACATAGCTATAATTCTATCTGATATTTTTATGTGGAAATTTAAATTCAAACCGAAGCGAGTAACATTGGCAACAGTGTAAACTCGAGGTGTCGGTAACCGTTCCTGTAATGTGGTTGTGAACGTGAGCGACGGCTGACTGGGATTAATTAAATTAATAAAACAAATAAATGGTAAGTACAATAATTAATTACCTATTTTAAACAGTCATTAGTGATAATTAATTAATCAAGACTCCCTAAGCATGATGCTGAATATAATTTAATAATTTATTTCCAATGCTAGGTTATCAAATACAAATGTCAAAGATGGATGTAAACAAATAGGAAAAGGAATTCAATTAAACTAAAAGGATGGAAATGGGTAGACAAAAGGAAGGCAATATAGTAACAAGGAAAGGAATAGGAAATATGGATATGGTTGTACGAAGCCGAAGAACAATAACAAGTAAGTAACTTTATAAATTGTAAGCATCCTCATTAACCATATATGAAATAGATATTTTTCTTTCTTTTGTAATTCTTAAGTTGTTAACAACCATGTAACTTTCAATTAATTAGTAACACAAAACAAAGAAAGTATAATAAATAAAATAACTGTTTTAGGTGACATCCCTATTTCTTACCTTCAACGAGCAACCCAACATACCGGAAAGCCAGGTGGCTAGTCGATGTATCTCCGATAATAATAAGATAAGTAAAAATAAAATATCTAAATAGTTTTAATACAAATATTTTGTATTTTTAGGTGTAGCTGAAAATTGAACCGTAACAACTTCACCCTTCCCCGCTTAAAAAAAAAGGAATGCAATGACTTTTTTTTTCAATAACAAAATAAAATAATAATAAACTAAAGGAGCAATATACTTTGTAAAATCAAATAAAATAAAGCAACATATTTAGCAACTGTAAGCCAATAACTTAATAGAATTAAAAACGATTAACATCCTTCATGTCTAATTAAATTAACTTTAATCAAAATTTAATTAAATCTGGACTATGGTAAGAAATTAATAAATTGTGTAAACATAACCAATTGCATACAAATAAATTTTTAAACATTAACGAAACTAATAAAAATAAGTGAAAATTAAGATCATTTCTAATCGTCATCCAAAAATAGCTTAACCGGTTTTAAATCTTTGATGTGCCAACACCCTTTGGAGCGGCCACTATCATCCACCAGATCATACACGTTAATGCCTAACTTTTTCTTTACCTTATAGGGGCCTGAAAACTTTCCTCCTAATTTAGCACTAAAATATTTATTAGCATCAGAAAGCTTATACTCTTTTTTCCAGACGCTGTCCCCAACATTTAATTTCACTTCTCTACGTCGTAAATTATAACGTGTTTGACTCTTTTTTTGGGCTGTTTGTAGTCTATTTTGTACCACCTCTCTAACGCCCTTTAACTTCTCACTTTTCGTCGGTAGTAAATCAGTGGTTTCCTTGTCAGTTAGAGTTTCCTTGACCCTCCTCTCTGCATGATCATTCCCATTAATAATCATCTCGCAGCCAAAATTGATAAAGTAGGGAGTTTTTCCCGTAACCTCATGTTGAGCTGTACGTAATGCGCACCCAAGATTGTGAAGATTACAATCCCACTTTCTATGGTCTTCATTAACGTAGGAGGCAATCATAGTCTTAAGGACCCGATTGACCCTTTCGCAAGGATTTGCCTGGGGGTGATACACAGCGTTGTAAATTACCCTAACAGAATAGTTCTTCATGAGCTTTGTGAATTCGTGACTGGTATACTGGACACCGTTATCAGTTACAAGGAGCTCTGGGACGCCAAACAGTAAAAATACTTGTTCCTCAATAATCCTACAAACACTGGCCGTAGTAGCTTGTCGTAAAGGGAAGACTAAGGTGAATTTACTCAAGAAATCTGTCACTACGAGAGCATAAGTATTACCTTTCCGGCTTCGAGGAAAGGGACCTATCAAATCGGTACTTACCATCTGCCAGCATCGCGATACTACCGGTCTTGTGCCCATCAGCCCTGCGGGTTTTTGTTGCTCCGGTTTATGGGTGGCACAAGTTCGACAAGCCGCCACATATCTTGCAACATCGGCCTTGAGCTTGGGCCAGTAATATCGAGACGCTATTCGATGGTACGTCTTATACACCCCTAAGTGGCCGGCTTTAGGATCATTGTGATACGTATGAAGATGTTGTTTACGCTTTTCCTTCGGCACCACCACTTTCCACCAGTCACCGTCGAATTCATTACCACGCTCCACACATCTATATAATTGACCCTCGACTACTCGCCAATTCATATAGTTTAACGGGTCTTCTTTAACTTTCTCAATCATTCTCACATACCATTTATCCAAGACATCACTCGTGACAGACAGCGAGATGTTACTTATAGACGCTTCGGGGATGGCGCGGGACAGGCAATCAGGAACTACGTGTTCCTTCCCTTTGCGATGTACAACAGTAAAATTGTACTGTTGCATTCGCAAAGCCCAACGCCCTAAGCGCCCCTGAGGGTCCTTCAAGTTGTCCAGCCACAACAGACTATAATGGTCTGTTATGACTGTAAACTTTGCACCCTCCAAGTAACACCTCAACTTCTCCACACTCCACAGGACACACAAACACTCTTTCTCAGTAACATGAAAATTACGTTCTCCCTTAGAAAGGGAACGAGACAAATAACAAATAACACGTTCCTCTCCAGCTATCACCTGGGTTAACACCGCACCCAACTCGTAAGAACTAGCATCACATTGCAGAGTGAAAGGCAGTTCAAAGTTAGGGCAGGCCAACACCGGTGGTTTTACCAACGCTTCTTTAACTTGGTTGAGGGAACTAACACAGTCCTCTGACCATACAAATTTTTGATGCTTTTTGAGTAATGACGTCATGGGTGCAGTCATTTCCGAGAAATTTGGTATAAACTTCCGGTACCATGACGCCATTCCTATAACTCGCCTAACATCCTTGACACATTTTGGTACTGGCATATCCACGATGGCCCGTACTTTTTCGGGATCCACATTGAGGCCGTAACGATTAACAATATAACCGAGGTACCGCAATTCGTCTCTACAGAAAACACATTTTTCCTTACTTAAAGTTAAACCTGCTCGCTTCAATCGCCCAAACACTTCCTTAATAATTTTCAGATGGGTTGGAAAGTCGGGGGTTGTGATGACAATATCATCAAGATATGTAAATAGAAAAGGTTCTAGCTCTGCTCCAAAAATTGTATCCACCAGAGATTGGAACGTCCCTGGGGCCCCACTTAGCCCAAAAGGCATTCGCCTAAATTGAAAAAGGCCACGGCCAGGAATGGTAAATGCCGTATAAGCCTTGCTACCTTCGTCTAAGGGAATTTGCCAGTAAGCGCTCTTGATGTCTAAACTGGAGAGATACCTTGAGTTGCCTAATTTTGTGAGGATGGAATTGATGAACGGAAGAGGGTATGCGCACGGCTCGGACACAGCATTAAGCTTCCGAAAATCCACGCAAAACCTGTAAGAACCGTCCTTTTTTGGAATCATCAGGATGGGAGAGCTCCAGCCACTAGTGCTTCGCTCTATCACCCCGAGATCCAACATCTGACTGACTTCTTGGTCAATTAACTTTTGCATGAACGGGCTTACCGGGTAGTACTTGGACTTAATCGGAGAGCTTTTTGTCACGATCTTATGAGAGATCTCTCCCGCGCACCCCAATTCTCCTTCTTTGATGCTATCAAAATATCCCTCTACAATCTTGTTTAGTTCTTCCCTTTCGGTGACAGTTAAGTCGTCCGAGTTTTTTAACGAATTTAGCTTTAATTCGCTTGTTTTGGCCAAGATATCTTGTGACTTTCCAAACACCCATTCCCCTGTTCTCAAGTTAGGAATAATGTCCATTTGGGACCAAAAATTTACACCGAGAACCAACATGTGTCTTAATTCGGGTACCACAAAAATGTCAAACAATTGAACTTTACCCTGTAATTCGATGGGGGCTGATACTGTGCCCATACAACTTATTTGGCTATTATTAGCTACCGTACATTTGTTGTGACATCGTTTAAGGCAAATTCCCATCGCATTTAACTTCTCCCAGCCAACCATGCCCATGAAGATGCCGTTGGCACCGGAATCCAGCAATCCCAACATCTCTAATCCATAAACTTTTACAGTCATATAGGGGCATTCATCTTCCCCCGATTGGCTGAGGATAAAATCGAGAATCCACTTTTTCTCTTGTTGTAAAGGATTGGCAGTTATAGTTAACGGAGTCAGACCTAAGCCATCTACTGACTCCGTTTGCCATTTCCCGAGCACTTTGGACAGTTTGGTCTTGTGTAGCCTGGTTGGCCACAACCAAAACACTTAATATCCTTAACGCTGCAATCACGTGCATAGTGACCCTTTTGATTGCAGCGAAAACATGTAAGATTTATATTGGTGCAGGTTTTTTCCGTACTTTTTGAAGACTTAGCAAAAGTCACTTTTGCCTGACCAACATCACCTTTGTTACCACTTCTCTCGACACTACTTCTAGCGTTCTCATATCTTGCGGATACTCGACTACTAGAATTGCCTCGTTCACCACTACGTTCACGAGATCGACCCCGTCGATTAGTATCTTGAACATCACAACAACATCTACTACATTCCCTGGTCCTTCTACTAGGTCTCTCCCACTCAACATCATCATCGTCATACCTATTATCAAACCTCATATAGGTGTCACTAACTACTCGACCCGTTTTACTCACATAAGATAAGTCTGGTTCCAGATTCAATCTAACGTTTCCCCGAGTTGGCGGAGCATAATCTTCCACCTGACCGCGCGTCTCTTCAATTTTTCGACATAATGAAATTAATTTACTTTCAGTGTCTATGTCTTCCAAAACAAGTTTATTTTGGTAGATCGGGTGCAAATTACGCCTAATGACTCGCAAACGCATTTCTGCCGAAATATCACAAGTCATGCGTTGAAACAGGTTATTCATATACGCAATATAAATACCAATGGACTCATCTAGTCCTTGCGTTCTACTGTTGATTTGTTGCCACAAACGTTCGTTATAGTTTCTGGGTAAAAATTCTTCGCGCAATCCTTCGCACAAAGACTCCCAATCTACTAGCGCCCTTTTATTGGCTCGATACCATATCAAGGCCCTACCGCTAAGCAGTTCTGTTGCGCTTTAAAACAACTGATATTTACCGACCCCTCTAGACTCACTAAATTCTTCAACTCTTTGTAAGAAACCATTTAAGCTATCGTGAGTAGGATCGCCCGAGAAAGTAAATCCCCATTTGCTAACCGCGTCGTAAGGAGTTCGGCTGAGACTTAAGTTAGCCATACCGGAAGGGTCTAGGACGGTCGCGCCGTGTGGAGTAGCGGAGCGATTTTGGATTGGGGTAGATGAAGCACCGTGTTGTTGTTGCAACATTGTTTGCGTTATAGCTACCGCTACCGGAACTTCAGGTTCTTTTTTGCCTAGTTCTTCTACTCGGTTTTGAAGATCGCCGTAAGTAACTAGCGCCAGAGTGTTTAGAGTACTACGCCTAGCTTTCAAATCCTCGTCCTCACTGGAACACCTATCTAGCCTGCCTATAATATGACACATTTTTGTCTCTAGTCGTCTCACCACGCTCCGACTTAACAACGGTTCGCTCAAAATTACTTTGATCTCTTCTAATTTTTTTTCGCACTCATCGAGATCTACTTCAGTCTCACCGTCCCAACCATTAACAAACATCTTGCCTTCTTTTTCTAACTTCAACGCCCCTCTTAAACAGCGAGCAAGAGTTTTAACATCCCCTTTTGTCTCAACACTTCGAACTGCGAGCTCATACTCTAGTTCGTCCTTATTTAATCGGTCAGGTTCCATTTTTGACATAGCGCAACAAATTACCAAACAAGTCCAAAAACTATTAACAACACGAGAGTATTCAGTATACAATAAGATAATATTTAGACAATTTTTGTACTTTGTAATCTTAAACAAAATAATGAATCTATTAAGAAATTAATTATTAAAAAGCTTAACAGTCACCAATACGACGTAAAACAGATTACTTGAGAAAAAAAAATATGGTCACAAATTTTAACAAATTTTACTACAGTATTTATATAAGCGCAAAAAAAAAAAAAAATTAAATGAAAGAAAAAAAAAAGAAATTACAAATTACCAATTGCGACCTTTTTACAAAAAAAAAAAACACTTAAACGTATTATCTTGCTTTTGCTCTTTTAATACAAGCCCCACGTTGGGCTCCAGTTAATTGCTACGCCCGAATAGCCCTTGATGTTGTAAAGGCTATACCCAGGTTACTCAGTGAAGAGGGGGGGGGGGTCAAATAACACAGTTATATTAAAAAAAAAAACGAATTATGAATAAAGTTACTATCATGAATTAAAAAGAAAGAAAAAAAAAAGAAATGAGGACTTACCTTTAAAATAAATCCGTATCAAATTATTAACCAAGCGGGCTCCAATTGTTTAAACAAAACGTCACTTCCTCGTTCCTTGTCTCCGGCCACGTAAACAATAACGGTGCTGAAAGGGAAATAATTAGAGGAAGGATCAGGGGATATGGAAAAAACCAAATATCCTAAGTTACAAAAATTTATACAGCAAAGAATTGCATAAAACAAGATAATTACAATAATAAAAAAAAATAAAAATATTGGTGAGTTAACACCTCCAAGTTTGCACCCACACACCAGACACACCAACTGAATCTTAAACTAAATAATTAACTAGTAAATTAAAGAAAGTATTGGAAAAAAAAAATACAAAATGAAAGATTAACAGTGAAAATAGAATTTTTAAATTAAGCAAATTGGTTGATGGCAATTGCCAAGATACTCCAGCATAGGCTTCTTCTTCCACGTGGTCGGCAGATTAATTTAAGAATAGTCTATTAACTAGATCTATTACAAATCCAGTAAGGAATATCGTTTAATATTGATCTCACTAATGTGAGCGGGCTACTTTTAATTTGTGCTGTAATAGCACACAAATACATATGTATGTATAAACAATAAAAATACACGGGTCGACAAAGGACCTGGAATTAATTAAAAAGGGACGAAATAGAAAAATGAAACAAATTAAGAAGAATTAATAAACTCACCAGGATAGTAGCGATGCAGCAATAGGATTTAATTTTATTAATTAAAATATCTTTAATTAATTTAACTTTTATCGGTGTATTCGTTATTTGTAACATCCGCACATGCGGGTTGAATAACGAAAAATATATCCGCAAATCTGCGATCTCTTACTGCCGAGAGTCACCGGTAAAAAGGATCGAACTCGGAACCTCCTGGACCTTCCCAAGATAAGTTGATTCTATTGCGCATGCTAATCTTAAATACCACAGTAAGAAAATTAAAACTACTTAAAGGAAAAAATGAAAGGATGGAGTAGAAGTAGGAATGACATCAGTAATTAAAATAACAACATTAAAAATAACCAATAATGAACGAAACATAGCTATAATTCTATCTGATATTTTTATGTGGAAATTTAAATTCAAACCGAAGCGAGTAACATTGGCAACAGTGTAAACTCGAGGTGTCGGTAACCGTTCCTGTAATGTGGTTGTGAACGTGAGCGACGGCTGACTGGGATTAATTAAATTAATAAAACAAATAAATGGTAAGTACAATAATTAATTACCTATTTTAAACAGTCATTAGTGATAATTAATTAATCAAGACTCACTAAGCATGATGCTGAATATAATTTAATAATTTATTTCCAATGCTAGGTTATCAAATACAAATGTCAAAGATGGATGTAAACAAATAGGAAAAGGAATTCAATTAAACTAAAAGGATGGAAATGGGTAGACAAAAGGAAGGCAATATAGTAACAAGGAAAGGAATAGGAAATATGGATATGGTTGTACGAAGCCGAAGAACAATAACAAGTAAGTAACTTTATAAATTGTAAGCATCCTCATTAACCATATATGAAATAGATATTTTTCTTTCTTTTGTAATTCTTAAGTTGTTAACAACCATGTAACTTTCAATTAATTAGTAACACAAAACAAAGAAAGTATAATAAATAAAATAACTGTTTTAGGTGACATCCCTATTTCCTACCTTCAACGAGCAACCCAACATACCGGAAAGCCAGGTGGCTAGTCGATGTATCTCCGATAATAATAAGATAAGTAAAAATAAAATATCTAAATAGTTTTAATACAAATATTTTGTATTTTTAGGTGTAGCTGAAAATTGAACCGTAACACACCTGCTGATAAATATTGGCTCCGGCTGAAATGACTCTTGCCAACATACCAGGCATTATGTTGGCAATTTCTTACAGGATGTTGGCTTTCAAATCTTGTAGGGTTCTTGGACGGTTTACATGAACACGGGATTTTAAAAAACTTCTTCTTTATTTTGCGTTTTTACAGCTATTTTACATCGCCCCAGAAGTCTTAAGACTTGTTTGAAGGGGGTTGATGGGACCAACGGCTTATTAAGTGACTTCCGAATCACCCCGGTGGATACAGAGCAAAGTTATTATTTTTAGTCATATTCGGGGATCGAACCTGGGACTGTCAAAGTTATTATTTTTAGTCATATTCGGGGATCGAACCCGGGACTGTTAGCGTGGAACACTAACGCTCTATAACTGAGCTATCTCACCGTTTTTATAGGAAAAAACCACAAGGGGTCAAATCAGGAGAGATGAGGCGCTCTGGAAAGTGTTCCATCAAAGCAGCCATCAATGTTCTTGAAGTGTGTGCCGTTGCACCGTCTTGTTGGAACCAATTATCCCTTCAGTTCAACTCATCTAGCCGTGGGAAAAAAATCCTGTAACATGTTTAAATAGCGGTCCGAATTCACTGTAACTGTGACTTCATTTTTCTCAAAGAACCGAAGACCAATAATTTCAGCTGAGGAAATTGCACACTGCACTGAGACTTTAGGTGAATGTAAAGGCCTCTGATGCAGTTCTCGAGGATTGGTGTCAGCCAA
Organism: Tachinus rufipes; assembly: GCA_963932245.1. Lineage (NCBI taxonomy): Eukaryota > Metazoa > Arthropoda > Insecta > Coleoptera > Staphylinidae > Tachinus > Tachinus rufipes. The sequence goes on along the minus strand of OZ010741.1, from coordinate 117,470,030 downwards.
AAGCACGCTCCTCACTGTTTCAACGCATGATGGCAAATAAACTGTGTGGGGACAAAACTTTATATAATCCTGCTTCTCAAACGAAACCACTAGCGCTCCGCTACAACATCCACCGACTGAATGGCGCGCATTTTAAATAAGAAAGTTATGCTGCCGCACCCTGTATATTTCACCCACTAAGTGCTACAGATGCAAAAGGTAGAGCACAAAGTTTATGCTACCTTTAATTTATAAGATGTCGTTTTGGAGAAATTATCTTTTGCTTCAAACAACAGAAACAAAAGCACTAAGATCAATAACAGGACATGCATTAAGAGACAGACAAAGAAAAGATTAAAAATAGATCAAAAACATGGTAAGATGGTCCAGAAAGAGAAAAAGAGAGTTAAAAAATCATGTACAAAGAATGTCTTATAACCTACTAGCAAAAATAGCAAAGCAAGATATAACAAATACAACAAAACCTATTAGAATTGAAACAGTACGTTTGTGGTACATAAAAAACAAAGTTCTACATCAAGAAGAAGAAAAAAGATTTCCGACTAGCAAGCATTGCCAACGACAATCATAAGCAAGAATTTATCTGTCTTTGCAGCCTAATAAATTGAACCAAAAGAATTTCGCAAAAACTTACTACAAACCATTAGCAATTTTCATAGGGTAACCCAAGTAGCTCCAGCTTCATTCAAAATTGATATAAAACTGGAAAAATAGGCGGCTACCTTTTCGCTTACAATTATTTTTAAAAATTAAATGCGATTTTGGATTCATTCGATAACATGATTAATAAAATGTTTATTTATATTTTATGAACATGATTATAATATTATTAAAAAGCTAGTTATAAAGCAACTCAAATATATTGTAGTTATAATTTTTAAAAAATCTAATCGTTCAGCTTTGTTAATTATAACAAAATATTATAGAAATAAATTAAATTTGCAACCGACGTTTACATTGCATTTTGTAGTAATCATTTGCCGAATCTCACTACTGGTTTAAGATGAATGGAAACTATGTAGAACCCTGAAGATATTTGTAGGTGTGACGGTAGCGTCGGCAGTAGTATTCCACAGTGCTTGTAATAGTGAATGGACATTCTTAACTATTCCATTCCAAGGAAGTACACTACAACAGCATTTGAACCGAGTTTGAACATTGCATCCGCAAACATGAATTTTAAATTTACCATTTACCATTGCAAAAAATTGAGATGAAAATTATCAAACACATATATCGTTGAGTAACTTTTAATATTAATGCAGAAAGTCCGGTTGTTTTAAAACAGATTCAAGTCTTGTGATCAACTTGCAGTCCAGTTTATTCCGCCCACGATTGAATATTAATTGACATTATGACATACAAATTGAACATTATAATAATTAAATCAATGTTTAATGAATATCATTTTAGTGCACGAATGTCATCAATATTCCATTCATACATGACAACTGCAACGCTCAATCATCGATTGATTGAAAGATATTAATTATTACATTTTATTATATGTATTTTGTTGTGATCTATGTGTGTGAAAATACATAGTAAACACGTAATCTTTTATTTATTGTAAACGATCGTATTTGTAAAGCTGAATAAAAATATGGATGTGTACACTTCCGAAGCGTGCCAGAAATGTTTACAATTCTCACTTTCGATTTTGCCATACGCTTATACGGCGATGGTTGTGGAAATATGTAACATGATTCATCGTTTTATTCACAACTTAAATATGCTCTTGTCGTATCTGTTTATATGCGTTATGTTGTGTTGTTCTCAGGGAAAAAAAATGTTTGTCATTTAATTGTTATAATTTCCTGTAACATGTGTGGACCATCATTGCTTTTGTTCTCAAAACTAATTCGTGGAATGAATCTAATTAACAAATTTTTATAAACTATGATTAATAGATTCAATTTCTTACAAGAGATAGTTTCGCATGTATATACTCAACAACATATTATAAAAATAAATATTTGGCTCAAAATTAAAATACTATGTCATATATGTAGCGAATTTTAATTGATTGTGAGCGTGCCATAATTTGTTGGCTTTCCTTAGAATAAAATCAAAATAAAATTAACAATAACAAATATAACGAAATAGCATGTTGCGACAGCATTAACTAGATAAGTTTTCAATCTTATAAGAAATAGAGTTTTAGTTAATAGAGAAATGGTACTACTTGACACAAAAATGTGGAAAGACCTAGCTATGCACTTTACGTCTATGGTGCTGATGTATGCGGTAGATCTAAGTGCATAATCCGCTCAGTTTTGCTGATTGCTTTATATACAGGGTGTCCGCAAAATACGTGTACAACGTTTGACGACAGACTCCTGACGTCAAAATAGGTCGATCTAAGCCGACTTAGTTATATCCAAAATTGTCTCGTTTAGCCGGTAGAGGGCGTCAAAAAAAAACAAAAGTATAACAAAGTTGAAAGTATCTATTGTAAGAAACTAAGTAAAACAAAAACATTACTTAAGCAAATGTGTAAAATGACCGCCATCTTGCTGAATACACTTATTAACACTTTTTAAAAAATGATATTGGACCCTATCTAATGTCTCGGGATTATTAAAATGGTTGCCTGCATTTAAAATCCGCTGCAATAAATCATCGCGTGTGTTTACCGGAGTCTTGTAAACTTCTGTTTTAATAGCGCCCCACAAAAAGAAGTCACACATATTTAACTCAGGAGAACGTGGTGGCCATCGGTTGGGATATTGATGATGTAAGTATTGCCGAACGGCAACGGAAAAATGGGGCGGGGCACCATCATGCATATACCACATTTCCCTCCGAAGTAAAAGGGGCAAATTCTCCAGAAGAATTGGTAATGTGTCTTGCAAAAAATTTAAATAAATATTTCCATCTAACCTGTCTGGAATAACAATGGAACCAATAAGGTAGTGATCAATAATACCTGCCCAAATATTAATTTTAAATTGATGCTGATGATGTGCAACTATAATGGCATGTGGATTTTCATCGGAATAAATATGTTCGTTGTGCAGATTGGTTACCCCAGATCTTGTAAAGCATGCCTCGTCAGTAAACATAATTTTTCTACAAAAATTTGGAACAAGGATTCTTTTGTTTCTAATAAATTGACAAAATGTAAGCCGCATGGGGGGATCAGTCGGTAAAAGTTCCTGGACTTTTTGTATGTGGTAAGAATGTAACAACTGTTCTCTTAAAACCTCATTGACAATCGTTTTAGGAACATTTAACTCACGTTCTAAGAGACGGGTACTGGTACTTGGTTCTTCTTCAACTTTTTCCAGAATCATCTCTTCTGTTTCCACAGTTCGAGTTGTTCGCATACGACCCCTGCCTTCAAACTTTTTCTCAAAACTGCCCGTTTCCCGAAGATGACGCTCAATATTGGCAAATGTTTGGTGGTTTGGTATTCGACGGTTAGGAAACCTCTCCATGTAAACCCTAACACTCTGACGCCCATTTCCTTGACAAAACCCGTATACCAGGAGCATGTCAACTTTCTGAGAGTTTGTATAATTTTCCATTTTTAATGGTAAAATGAACTTGTAATTCAAGAATGTTGATCGTATACTTGAGTAAATTTCATAGACTGGTGACAATTTGTCAATAATTGTCAAATTATTAAACGCCATAGCAACAAGGTCACTTAAAAAATTATTGTTACAGGTAATTTCTTTTTAATATTTACAAATTTTTGACGCCCTCTACCGGCTAAACGAGACAATTTTGGATATAACTAAGTTGGCTTAGATTGACCTATTTTGACGTCAGGAGTCTGTCGTCAAACGTTGTACACGTATTTTCCGGACACCCTGTATACGTAGAAAAGGAAGGTCACAATCTCGGATGATAATTCTCAAAATGTCTTCGACTCTACAATAACATGAGTGCCTTAAGCATTAATTCATCTATTTGGAAATGAGCGGTTAGAGCTTCACCATTTAAGTGTAAATTCTAATTGGCTTCCTGTGGTGTTCTTCTAGTTTTTTGGCATTATCCCTAAAATAATGTTTGTCTGGCAGAGAGTACCTGAGTATTAGATACTGGCTTTGTTTTCTTCTGACATATACCGGATATATTTCATATAATTGTATAGTAAGACAATGTTTGAAACTAACAATTAAGCATAAAGCCCAAAGGATTTTTAGTTTCACACTACAAACATCATATTGCAGGCAAATTTATTGCGATGCGGTCTTTCTTAGCAAAGATAACTGCTATTTTATCTTTGCACTCACACATAACTTCTAAAGAATGCAAGACCTACCATCATCATTATCATTTTAGATAGAGATCTTAGCACAACTTATAAACACACACAAATTTGCTAATACCAACTTTATCATTGATCTCAGCCAATAGTTGTAAACAACATGCCAGCTAAGATCCAGTGGCTACATTCTTTTGTTGCACGACAAATTGCCCCGGAAGCGTCAAAAAAGCCAGGCAAATTAAAACTTGTTGGATCCCCAGATTAAACAAATGGCCGAGATCACTAAATTTGCAAACCTGAAACATTTGACTAAATTTGCTACAGCTAAGTTGGCAAGACTACGTCAATAGCAAACTAAGAAACGCAAAACTTTAATAAAGAAAAAACCACCAACAAGCTAACATTTTTGCCTGGAAATGCGACGCAGATTGACAACGCCTAAACACAAAGCGTTGACCAATCCGAGGTAAGCTGGAGAAAACTACCAATTTCCAAAAATAGTCACCTTTATCCAGGGATTACCCAAAGTAGCTCTGATTGACAGCGGGGCAAATTTGAATTTTACCCGCTTTGCCTACAAAGATTTACAACCCAATAAACAAGTTGTACTGCAAGCCGACCACAACCACAAACTCCAAGTCACCGGAGAAGCAACTGAAGCAAAAATTGTCATTTCTACATGCTTCTGCACTAGGTGAAGAAATCATCTTAGGGCACCCGTGACTCAAAGAAAACCTGAATAGTAATCCACTTTAACCAGAAGGACCAAACAGTTTTATATTAGAAGCAAACAGATTGAGAAAAAAGTACCACTGCAAAAGTTATCATGTACCAAAGCAACTTTCCAGTACTGCAAAATTTTGTATTCTGGTAGAAGTATATGCCGGTATCTTTGTTGATGGGTTTACAGTAACCTCCCATTACAAATGCGGCAACCTACATTGTTAACCAAGAAAACGCTTAATTACCAACTTATCAAGTAAGCAAAATGCTAGCCAACAGTGTTATTAAGCTACCCAACCGCAATTACTGCGCTCAAGCGAAAATAGTAAAAAAAAGAAGAAATTCAACAAGGCCACCTGCAACTAAAGATTCAAAAATGTTGAAAGATTTTGGTGGTGTTTGTGTCTTTTTAAAACTTGTCTTAAAAACCGGACACTAGCAAATTATCTTGCTTCTATACAGCCATTTAATAGCTTTTTTACACACAAAGAGTCACATTACTTAAAGATACTATCCGAGCTTAAGAATTAAAAACTGATGGCTAAATTGTTGTCAAGATGGCTCGGAAAACTTAGTCTACTTGGACAATATTGTAGTTAGTACAATAAACATCTATAATGTTGCCAATTTGTCATGAAAAGATTCCAGAAATACAGTATACACTGTAAGATCAACAAATGCAGCTTAGGCAAGTAAAAACTTAAATATTTTTGCCATCAGATCAGTTGTCAAAGAAACCACCACTGACTGGTACTAAAGTTTCTTCAACCAAACAACCAAAAACAATTCCAAAGCTTTTGGAGGTATGCATTTAACTAAAAGTTTGCAAAACAGCCGCACCACTCACCGATCTTTAAGGAAATAAAAATTCCTTAAGTAGCCAACCAGGTAAGGTTATTAAGCAGAAACAGCTGCTTCTAAACCAACCCAGGCACAAACTCCAAATTGTGTTTTACCAAGAAAAATTTTGATAAATCATTAGCTATATAACTTTTAATTCAACAAAACACAGTGTGCAAGTACCGTAACATTGAGCAGAAATGTCTGCCATCATCTGGGCAGTAATAAAGTACAGACTATATCTTGAAAACCAACCAACAATTGAGCGTTAGTTTGGTTTCAGAACTCCACCGACGCCAAAAACTACGCTCTTATTACAAGTTTAGTTAAAGAATTGGTGTTTTGTCAGTTGGACAACTTTGGAAAACAGATGAAAGCAGATTTTATTCTCACCATCATAGATACCTGCATATGCTGGTATAAATTTTTGCCACTAGCAACGCTACGAGCAAAACCACCACTGCTATCCTAAAGCAACAAATCTTTTACAAATAAGAGAACCCAAAGGTTGTACTCAGCAACAACAGTTTTTAACTGGTTAGCAAATGCTTCCAGAACGCCCTTGCCAGTGGAAAATATAAGCACCATATTACAAACACATACTATCTATGGGTTATGCAGAACCAAAGAAAGCCTTGAGGTGCTTAACCAAAAGTTGACAATGAGAAACTTATTGCAATGCAGCATTTCTTGGCGGAAATAATTGTCATTTTATCTCCGCACCCACACAATTTGTTCAGTTCAGCACGGTACTTTGGTCAACCGACAGCAAAAGCCGGAAGATCATTATACCGCTACTACTTTGCCACTCCAATCTAAACTACTGACTTGTCATCATGCTGTGGAGTTACCCACTTACCCACCCAAGTGCCTGTTATTAAAAGATTTTATGTTTGACCTCAATTGTCACTCATTTTGTCACTAGAGAAGGTCGAAATCCAATCTCATAATGACTGATTAAGTAGGTAGGTGAGCCACTCCAATCCAAACTATTGACTTGTCATTATGCTATAAAGTGGCCTACCTACTTATCCACCCAAGTGCCCGTCATTATGATATTGTATGTTTGACCTTTCTGCGGACGTCAGAAATCACTTTATTACAAAAGAAGTTTGTGATCTAAGTTCTTGACAACTAATACTTGGGTGGGTGCGTGCGCATGTTTTGACTAATACTTGAAGCACCAAATAATTTGTACTTAAATTATTTTTTTTAATTTTAAACTTTAACATCAATTTTGTCATTGCTCAAATCTATTTTCATCTTTAATTTTTGTTTCCTTTAATTACAACTATTTTAGACCAATTTTTAAAGCACCATTTAGTTTGTACTTTAAATACTTGAATTTTATAAATTATACATCAATTTTATTATTCTACAAATATGTTTTTTGTTTGTTTTTTTTTTCTGTTTTTGGACTTATTTTAGAAGCATTACTCAATTTGAACTTTAATTCTTTTTAATAAAAATAACTTCTGCTTTAATTTTTTCATTATCCAAACAGTATTCAATGTTTGAAATAACTTCTTCTTTACTATCATTCATTTTGGACTTATTTTAGAAGCGCCACTCAACTTGGACTTTAATTTCTTTCAAAAATTTTGCCTTAATTTCATTATTACCTAAACACATTTTTATGCTTGGAATAATTTCTTCCTTTATAGTAAACATTTTAAACCAATTTTTAAAGCAAGTTGTACTTTCATATTTTTAAAAATTTCAATTTTAACATCAATTTTGTCATTACCCTAACATGATTCTACGCTTCAAATATTTTTTTCTTAAGTAATAGCTGTTTAGACTAATTTTTAAAGCATCAAAAATAATTTGAGAAACTCATTTGTATCAATATTAATTTCAAAATTGGATTTTGAGCAAATATACATTGAATTTTAACCTAATTTGACAATAATGTTCCCAAACATCACTACTACCAATTGTGTAAATGTTATTAAAATTTTTATTAAATTTTGACATAACATCTAATTTGATGATTAATACTTGGATGGGTCACTTAATAGCATGATTACTAGCGAGTACTTTGTACTTTAGTGCTTTGCCCAAGCGGGTAAGCACCCAAGTTAAGATCCAATTTCTTGATTACAAACACTTGAGAGTTATAACTACTGTGCGTATTCAATGAACTGTACGCCCGCCCACCTACTCAAGTGTTTGTGATTGTATCAAAAGCAGTTGGGTAGGTAGGCAGAAACTCTACTTAAAACTATTGTCTTGCAATCAATAAACTTCGCGCTCCACCCACCCATCCAAGTTTTTGTGATCAAGAAATTGGGTTACAAACACTTGGGCGTGAACTAAATTTAAAATTACTGTCTTGCAATCAAAGAACTGAGTGCTCGTCCACTTACCCAAGTATTTGTGATAAAACTTGGGCAAGTGGGCGGGAACTAAAGCTGAAACTACTGTCTTGCAATCATTAAACTGGGTGCTCCACTTACCCATCCAAGCGTTTGTAATCAAAAAATTGAATTACAAACACTTGAGCGGGTGAACGGAAAATAAAGTCAAAACTACTGTTCCGCAATTATTGAACTTAAAGCTTTGCCCACCCGCCCAACTATTTTTAAGCAGAAAATTGATTCATTCATCACTTGGGTGGGTTGGCGGGAACTAAAGTTGGAACTACTGTCCCGCAACCAATGAACCATGTCTCCCGCATACCCACTCAATCAAGAAATTTAACCAATAACACTTGAGGGGTGGGCGGGAACAAAAATTGAAACTACTATTTTGCAATCATTGAACTTAGTTTCCCATCTACTCACTTAAGCGTTTGTGATTTTTTTATCACAAACACTTGGGTGGGTGGGCGGGAACTAAAGTTGAAATTACTGCACCGGAATCAATAAAACTGCAGTCCCGCAATCAAATAACTGAGTGCTCGCCCACTTACTGAAATGTTTTTGATAAAGAAGTTGCGAATTACATCAATTCTACTGAAAAAAAAAACATCATCTAGTCCGCTGCCAGATATAGTTAATCCGCTGCACACTAGAGAAGCTACCCTGCAAGAAACTTCAAATCCCCCCCACATTTAAAAGCAAACAAAACAAAATCTTCAGCTAGCCTACGGCACCTATAAAAACGTGAAGCAAGTAAAATTGAACCATTTCATTTGCGAGCTGTAACATCCGCTAACAAATTAGAAAATTTTATAAATGTTATACCAAAACTAGAATTATAACTGTTTTTTTTTATGGTACTCTAAAAAACGCGACAATAGTGGTTTTGGTTGTTTTTTCCAGAATGTATTTTCCGAGCAGTCTGAAGACAGGAGGTTTTGTCCAAAAGGTATCATCAAGCAGTAACTTCCTGCAATTTTTTGGAGGTTTTGAAGGTGTTGGTGTTGTTTGAGAAGTAGGTTGTTGCAACTCAAAATACAAATACTTATGCCAAAGGGAACAATTATAAGTTTTTTTCTCTCCGTAGTCTTTGTCCTACAACTTTTTTTTTTTTGTTGGAGAAGTTAGAAACGGCTATCACCAATTTAGGGACTTTTTTGTACTGGGACTAGACGTTGTGTTTTAGTGAGTTATTACCTAATATGAAAAAGCGAAGTTTACCTATGGACTAAAAATGAATATGAAAAAAACTAAATTCATGTTAATAAGCAAAAGCGCAACAAACAATAACACACAGCTAACGATCAACATGTACATGGGTAAACGATAATAACGATTTTGAGCTAAAAATAAAAAGAAGAATTAAACAAACCCGCAGTACCTTTATCAAAATGAAACAATTTTTCTGCAGTAAATATCTTAGCAACTATCTTAAGATCAGAATGGTACGATGCTACATTTTATATGGTATCTATGGCCTCTACGCTTAAACAACGCCTAAGTGACAAAGAAAACGACAAACAAAAAAAGTCTCCTCAAAATAGTGGAAAAGTTCTACAAAAAACTGTATAAAAGTCAAATAACAAGCACCAACAACAAGATACCAAAGGCAAGACAAACAGGAAGGAAAGTGCCAGGCATAACAAACGTTGGCTCTTAAGACATGCCAAACATCACAATAGAAGAGGTGAGAAACTCCCTCAAAGAAATGAAAGGAAGCAAATCCCTTGGCAAAGACCAAATAGTTATTGAAGCGGTGAAAAGTGGAGGAGATAGACTCATTAAAGAAATCGCTGCTCTGTTAAACCTATGTCTTGAAAAAGGCACGGTTCCCAAGAGATGGAATAATGTGGTTACAATACTCATACACAAGAAAGGTGACATAACAAACTTAGAAAATTATAGACCCATAAGCCTACTCTCTCACCTATACAAGCTCTTTACCAAAATAATCACAAAGCGCCTAGAAATTAAACTGGACGCATACCAACCCTGTGAGCAAGCCGGTTTTCGAAAAGGATACGGCACAAACGACCACTTACAAACAATAAAGATCCTAATAGAGAAATCAATAGAATATAATAAACCACTCGTTCTAGTATTCATCGACTTTAAAAAAGCGTTCGACAGAGTAGAACTGCCACCTATACTAAACGCACTCAACCAATGCCGAGTAGACCACAGATATACAGAACTTCTACACACTATATATAAGAATGCCACGGCAAGCGTAAAACTCCATGCACTAACCAAAAAATACAAAATTGGGAGAGGAATAAGACAAGGTGATACTATATCCCCTAAACTCTTCACAGCGGTGCTAGAATATATATTCAAAACATTGAACTGGCAGAATAAGGGTATAAACATAGACGGCGAACACCTACATCACCTACGTTTTGCCGACAATATCGTCATAATAACCGACAATCTAGGGGACGCACAAGAAATGCTTGAAGACCTAAAGCAAGCGGCAGCAAAAGTAGGACTGAATATTAACTACCACAAAACACAATTTATGACAAACCTGGTGGCCAGTGCAAACCTAGGGACTGACGAAGGAGAAATAGATCAAACCCACAAATACAAATACCTTGGCCATGAAATACAAATCGGCAGAGACAACCAGACAACCGTAATCTCTCGACGTATAGGGCTGGGCTGGGCAGCCTTTGGGAAACTAAGAGACACCCTGAAAGGAGAACTTCCTATATGCCTGAAACGGAAAGTGTACGACCAGTGTGTGCTCCCAGTAATGACATACGGGGCGGAAACTCTGACCCTAACGAAGCGCTCAATAAACAAACTCCAAGTAGCGCAAAGAGCAATGGAAAGAGCTATACTGGGAATTACTAAAAGAGACAGAGTGCCAAACACAACTATTAGACACAGAACACAAGTTACAGACATTATTGAGCGTATTACAAAAACCAAAACCAAAGTGGAGATGGGCTGGACACATAGCTCGCACTAAAGACAACCGATGGACAAAACAAATTCTAGAGTGGCGACCTAAAGAAGATAAGAGAAGCAGAGGAAGACCACCCACTAGATGGAGCGACGACGTGAAACGGATAGCGGGAAACTGGATCAACACCGCTCAAGACAGAAACCAGTGGAAACACTTAGAGGAGACCTATGTTCAGCAGTGGACAAGAAACGGCTGAGGAATGATGATGATGATGAAGAAGTGACAAAATAGAGGCATTTGAGATGTGAATATACCGCAGAATTTTGAAAATACTATGGACCATAAGAGTTACAAATGAAGGGGTGCTGCGGAGAATAAAAACAGAAAAGGAAATAGTAATAACCATTAAAACCAGAAAATTCGAATACTTTGATTACGTTATTAGAGATGCCCGTTACAAGTTTTTGCATAATCCAAGAGAATATTTTGGCTGCGCAACCACCGAGATTGGTTCAGATGTACCTCAAACCAACTATTCAAAGCAGCAGTAAACAGAGTTTAAATAGTCATGATGGTTGCCAACCTTTGTTGAAGATGGCACACCAAAAAGAAGAAGGAGTTTACCTGAAATGCTGTTGTTTTCTACAACAAAAGTTTTGCGCGTGCATTTGTGCCGCCTCATAAATATTCGTTTTGCTGAGTTTTAAAATTACGTGCTAAGAAGCAAACTGCTTAATAGAACCTTTTTCTTTTGGGCACATAATGAAAATTGATCACAAAAATTTTTGAACGTAATTAAGTAAAGATGCAGGCCACAAGAGCACTTAAGACACATCTTGGGGTAAAAGCTTGTTTCAATCTGATTTTTCAAACCAAACGACAAACATGCCCGGCGTCTTAAGAAGCAAGTTTCTTAAACATGTTGCCAAATACTATACGGACGGTTCAAAAGTAGATCTGGAAGTAAAAACCAAATTTCTTTATACGGTACGGCCCATTTATGGTATTTCTTTAAAAAGGCATCTGTATTCACTGCTGAATTGTATGCATTACAAAAACTCTGTTAAACTGTGAGACGTCATGTCACAGTTTGTTCCGACTTGCTGAGTGCCATACTGAGTATAAAATCTATATGCTAGGTCGATCCGCTTTGGTATTTCATCTAGCCAGATTTGGACTGAACAAAAAAAATATTTTTGTCTGGGTTCTAAATGTGGGTATTGAGAGCATTAAGCGGGCTGATGAAACCGCCCCTCGGACAGCAGACGTTGATCTTACGGACAACATTCTTTAATAACATCAAAGGTTACGTCATTTCAAAGACAACGAGTATGAATCGGCTTCGAAAGCAAATTAAAAGAAGTTAAGTTGTCAGTAACGGCATAAAACCTGCTGGTATAGATTTTAGCAGGGGAAAATGCCAACTTAACCTCTTAGTATCTTCAAACTGGCGACAAAAAACCCGCCTGCCAAACACGTCACAACCCTCTAAGGTAAAACATCTTTCCCACCTTTGATGTTAATTTCTTTACTTGTTTTATATTGATCAGTCCATGTTGTTGAGTCGTTTAAAGCACTGTAATACTTTACAACAAATAGTAGTCATTGGCGCCTCTAACCTGCCCTTTGTGTTGCAACACTATTTCCAGATTAAGTAGAAGCGCGGTCTCCGTCAAGAATGTTAGAATGAATTGATGCAGTCTATGAACAAGATTAATCTCTATTGCAGCAACCAATTAGCAGTAAAGCAAAGGAGGTATGGTATGTAAGAAAATTCGATCACTGTAAAAAGACAACAATTGTTGGTATCAAGTCAATCGAGTCTTGCCAACTACAGAAGTAAAGCCTACAAAACAATCCAGTTTAAGCTACTAGAGAAGAAGCAATTATGCACTATTCTACAACGAAATTAGTAGCAAAGAAAACAAGCTACGCTACATCCACGGAACAGGAACAAAAGTTTATTAATCTAGCATTATTGCCAATCGTGATTTTAGTGTTTCAAGCGTTTGGCGGCCTTGTACACTTTGCTGTCAACGTTTTTTGAGACAATTTGGTTAGTAGACACCAAATTCACCATTAATTGTGATTCAATCAGCAAATAAATATTTTTAAACCGTTTTAGATAACTTTTGATTCTTGGTTAACCTAGAAAGAACGTTGAATTTAGAAAACCTCTACGTTAAAGGAATTTTTTCCGTTCTTCTTCTTCTTAATATAGGACCTTAACTGTTTCGGTTTCAATTCTTTGATGTCAACGGCCAGCTTTTAAACTATTGTTTTGAGTGTTTTTCAATAGTTCTTGTGTTTGGCTTTTTTTGCTTTTCTGTTTGTGCTAGTGGGTCATATGACATTGTTTCTAAATTATCTTTTTTTTTTCTGGACCAACTTATTATGTATTTGATGTTATATTTATTTTTAATTTTTTCACTATTTTGTTATCTGAATCTGCAATAAAAATAAAGATTTCTAATTAAAATTTCAATGTTGGAGTGCTGACTTTAAAACAAGAAAATGTTTTCTTCAGAAATATAATTCTTTTGTACGATCCGTATTTTTTGAATTATTTTGATTTGTCGGGATACTTTGTAGCTGATGAATTTTTCAAAGAATCAAAGTATTAGATTCACTCTTCAAAGGAGTGTTCTTAATAATTAAACTCGTTAAATATTGATCTTAATGCGCTCTCAGATTCAACTTTATAAGCGTCGTTTTAGATCTGGCTTATTTTTGCCTCTTTACCTCTTACATTTTACTGTGCTAGATATTTCATTACCAACAGAACGGTTGCTTGAAATACAGTAATTTGTTTAAGTATCTCTGAGAACCGTTATTTTAAAGTTTCTTGCTTTTATCAGAGTTTACGAGCTGCACGTACATCATCGGACATTTAATTTCTTGTTTGTTTCTTAATCAAATTATTATAAATCAGAGGTAGCATAGATTTTGCATCTGTAGCACTTAGTGGGTGAAATATACAGGATGTGGCAGCATAACTTCCCTGTCTAAAATGCGCGCCATTCAGTCGGTTGATATTGTAGCGGAGCGCTAGTAGTCTCGTTTAAGAGGCAGGACTTGAAAGTTTTGTCCCGACATAGTTCATTCGCACTCATGCGTTAGAACAGTGAGGAGCGTGCTTTTGCCGTTGAGGTTTATTTTTCGAGCGGATGTTCTGTGATTGCAACCCAGCAAATAAAACACAGCATGCGCTTCTAGGCTAAAACCAATCCTTGAGAACTGCATCAAAAGCCATTACATTCACCTAAAGTCACAGTGCAGTGTGCAATTTCCTCAGCTGGAATTATTGGTCCTCGGTTTTTTGAGAAAAATGAAGTCACAGTTACAGTGAATTTGGACCGGTATTTAAACATGTTACAGATTTTTTTTCCACGGCTAATTAAGTTGAACTTAGGGGACATTTGGTTTCAACAAGACACACTTCAAGAATTGATGGCTGTTTAAGAAACACTTCCCAAAGCGCCTTAAAGCAATTAGGGGAGATTAGGAATGGCCGGCCCGCTCTCCCGATTTGACCTTTTGTGGTTTTTTCTATAGGGTTTTTTGAAATCCCGTGTTTAGTCATTTCAGCCGGAGCCGATAGTTATCAGCAGGTGGACCATTTTATTGCAAATTTTAACAAAAGTATGTTTGACATTTTTGTTTCCAGTCATCTGCTTTGCGCCAATAACGACTTGCTTCATTGTCTTAACGTTCAATTCATGGTACTAGAGAAGTGGTAATTACGCACTATTCTACAACCAAATTAGTAGCAAACAAAACAAGCTACGCTACATTCACGGAACAAGAACAAAAGTTTATTAATCTAGCATTATTGCCAATCGTGGTTTTAGTGTTTCAAGCGTTTGTCGGTCTTGTAAACCTCGCTGTCAACGCTTTTGGGGACAACGATTTGGTTAATAGACACCAAATCCACCATTAATTGTGACTCAATCAGCAAATAAATATTTTTAATCCGTTTTAGGTAACCTTAGATTCTTGGTTAACCTAGAAAGAACGTTGACCTTAGAAAACCTCTACGTTAAAAGAATTTTTTCCGGAGAAATTTACAAATTTTGTATATCCATACACCCACGTAGCTTAAACACCAATGCAATCAATCCGCTTTAAGTGGCTTTTAACTACTTCAAAACCAAATTTTGTTGGACTTTGCTGCCTACCGTAGTTCACAATGGCTATAACTTTCTAGAAAAAGCCGGTGACACGCATGCAAATTGTTTGTGTTTACGTTAGTGGTTCTTCAGTTGCGTTAGTGGTCTTAATGATATTTTTTCCTTGTTTGATTTGTCAAACTTAGATTTAGTAGACGCTGCTTGTAAAGTTTGTGGCTGTAGTGACGTCATTGTTTGTTGAGGGTTCAGTCGTTTGAGGTGACGGTATTCTACTTTTTTTGATAGTCCGTTTATCTCTTGTTGTCTTCATGTAGCTATAATTTGGCTAGCAACGTAAAATAAATAATACTTTTTTGCCATAATTTTTGTGATAACTCTCGAAGTACATCTGAAAAATTGTCAGATATTTATACTGTTTTGTAGTGCTCTTAGCCATCCACATCCAGCTACCTATGTTTTCAAGCTGGTTGTCCAGTCGACATTCCTGAAGGCTGATAAGGTTGCCTCTGTTAATAAAGGTTGCGTCATTTGTATTTGTAATCAAAATATGTCCGATATTGTTCCTGTGGCATAGATAGTGGTTTTATCAAAATATTTCTTATGTCATTTTGGGGTAGGTTTGTCGTAGATATCATTCTTCTTTTTGGCTTCCTAAATCGGCATTAGTAATTTTTTTAGGCTAATCTCTCTAAAATTTAAACTGACTTAATGTAAACTTTGTTTGATGTAAAGAATTTTAGACAAGCATTAAAAGAATATTCAGCTAAGGTTGGTTAGATAATACATACTTTATTTTACTGAATAATTTTAATTAAAAAAAAACAAATATTTGAGAGTTTAGATGAGTATTACTTTGGATCACTTCCCAAGGAATGCTTGAGGCAGGTATGCAAATGGACACATCTGAATAACCTATGTACAACTGCCACGTGGTAGGTTTCTGCAACTGTCGCTACTACTTTTGTTAGACAAATTTTATTTAATACAGTGATTAGTTGCTATACTCTTTAGCTTCATCGGAATATGCAACCTTTGACTTTTAATGTTTAACTCAGTTTTTAATGGACATTATAGCTGCTACAGTTTCAATTTCACACACAATTTCAAAATTGTACGATTTTCCAAATCCGTCTCTGAATGGCCTTTTCTCAATATTTTGCGGTGCGGACTAAAAATCCTAGCTACGCCACTGTGTAAAGTTTATTTCATTGTGAGAGCTGAGTGAGTTTATGTCAAAACAATCAGAGATGCTTTGAATATTCAAGTTAGAGAGTCATTACTTATGTTTTATTATGTATGCGCTTTTTTAATAATGGCCGGAGCTACAGCATCTTCATCAAAAATTGCATGAATGGTTTTCTCTTTTAAAAATAAATATACAAAATTTTTTTTTATATAGACAGTTCTTTCTGTTGTCGAATTATAACTATTATAACTATTTAGTGAAGAAGAAAATGTATTAAATATTGTATGTTTTTAACAACATAATTAATGTCGAATTTATAATTTATATGCTGGAATAATTCAATACAACTGTATTATATAGCACATCTTTAATCTGTCATTTAAGATGATGTTGATACATTTTGTAAAATATAGCAACACGATGCAAGTCACTTTCTATTAAACATTCAAATAAATAACATAGAATTAAACCCAATTATGCGTATATATTTACGAAAGATACATGACTACACAATTAATAAAATAATAATTTAATAAAGTTGAGTTGTATATTTCATATGCATCTCGGTATACATCCACATAGATACAATATTGCGATATTAATTGCTAATTAAAATAGTTTATTCCAGTTCGATGAGTTGAACTGAATTTCTGCCGGTTTGTACGGTCGAGCCTTTGTTGAGGGGTTATTTACCTAACTAAATTCCATCTTCGTTCTATTTTAAGTGTCTCTAGATTGATTTCCATACGTTACCAGACGATTATGAAGCATTTCCATGCCAAGCTATTCCTGATTCATTTGCACGTGTTCTTCTAACAGAGGGGTTACAAGAAGTGCTGCCAACTTATCACTTTTATTTCAATGAAATATAAAAGAGACAAGAAATTAAACGGTATGCATTAAAAATTAAACATATTCTAAATTATTAATTTGCCATAAGTGCAGAAATTAATAATAAAAGTTTATTTGTAACTAAGAATATGCGCAATTAGAATAAAATATATTATTTTAAATTAGTTTATTCAGCTTTTAGCGTACAGAATACGTTTCGTACAAAATTATAAAATGTAGTTGAAAGTATTCATGCAAGATGTCGATAACAATTACTAACGTTTCAAAAAGAATGCTACAAAAGCAAAATTATTCCAGTACAGTAATTTAAAAATTTCAAATTATAAACAAAGCATTAATAAATACAATACTATCCACCCAATTTAACATAACATCACCAACCAGTAGTGTTGAATAGAAATTGTTTTCATATAAATGTAAATAGTTTACATGATCTGAATGCTTTCATGGAAAGATACGTCTGAAGCGAAACTGCAATTGAGGTGCTACTTGTTGCAATATATTTCCCATTACATTTTTAATGGCGCACTATTGAACCGGCGAATATTCGTGCTATAAACTGCGACTGACTTAAATGAGTTCTCGCGATGTAAGAAATATAACAACAGATTGCATTTCAAGATTACTGTCTAATAATGCATACTTTACTGCCGCATAATCAGGACTGTATTCGCCCACAAGAGAATATAGAATATTGAATCAGTCTAGTGCACAATGCATGTAAGAATATGTAAATGATTTCTATAGAATATACAAATAATTATTTCATTTAATATGCCCAATTTTCTATACATATAAATAATTTATTTGTGTTAAATACATTATTGATATTGTGTATTATATAACTCCAAATGTAAGAGATAATTTGATATTATATAAAAACAATTTGACTTAAATTTGATATACTTATAACAACGGAAATAATACTATTTTTTAATAAACCAATTAATGACATGTACAACATATTAGAATCTACGAAATATACAGTGTTTTCATAGATTAGATTACAAAAAGGAAAACATAATAATTTTCAAAGTATTTTTTATATACAAAATAAAAATCCATTCACATTTAAGAATTTAAAAATTATTATTTTTTATATGATATTATCAAGAAATGCTCTACTATCTAGACGCAATATTTTTGTATTCTTTTTTTAGTTCCAAGAATAATATTTTAAGTTTTACGCTTGAGTTGCCACCTGTGAAGTGTCTTAGAATACTTCTTTATTTCTTTCATCAGGCCGCAAATCGCGTTTGGATCTCCAGTCTGGGAGACAGCTGCAAACACTCACTTCAAACGCCTTGAGGCATTCCAAAATCTGGAACATCAGAAACGAAAAAATTTGTAACGACCTGGGGATACCACCGCTGTCACAGTATTTGGAAGCTTTGAAAAATACTTTGCCAAACTCAGCACCTACTCCAACCCGGACCTGGCCAGGTTGGCTGAACCGGACAAGGAGATCAGATCGCATCGTAACAAAGGAGACTCCCTACCAATTATCTCAGAGCCTATAGGGCTACTCACCCACCTTCTTCCCAATTCTATCTAACCAAAGAAAGGCATGTGCCGAAAGGTACGAATTTCCACAAGCAATTCAATGGGCGGTTTTTAGTAGGTAGGCGCCCGAAAGGGTGAATCCGACACTTTGCTAGTCTTTTGAAGATTTTACCGCCTAGCCCAAAAAAAAAAAAACTTTATTTCTTAATATTTTTACAAAAAATTTTGACCACCTTCAAAATATTCTCCCTTGATCACAACGCACCTCTGCAAACGATTCTTCCATTGTTCAAAACATTTTATAAATTTAGTTCGGGATGTTCTTTAGGCCTTCCAGCAATTTTAGTTTTACCTTTTCCACAGTGGCAAAACGCTTTCCTCTCATGTTCCTTTTGAGCCTGGGGAACAAAAAAAATCACAGTGGGCTAGATCCGGAGAGTAGAGAAGATGTACAATTGGTGTCATGCAGTTTTTGACCAAAACAGCTTTACGGAGAGAGCGGTGTAGGCCGGCGCGTTGTCATAATAGAAGAGCCAGTTGCTTGTGCGCTAAAGATCTGCTCTTTTTTTTTGGATACTCTCCCTCAATCTTTGCAAAAGTTTCAAGTAGAACTTCTGGTTAACAGTTTGACCAGGAAGAACAAACTCCGCGTGTACAACACTTCTGCAAACGAAATAACAAATAAACATTGTCATAATGTTTGACTTCACTTGGCAATCTTTTTTGGGACGAAGAAAGCCAGGTGTCTTCCGCTGGCTTGATTGCCGCTTTGTTTTGAGGTCGTATCCATAACACTGCGATTCATCACTAGTAATTACTTTGGAAAAAAATTCAGATTTTTCTTTGAACTGATTTTGAAACTCAAAACATGTCTGAAGTTGACGTTCTTTTTGCTCGCCTGTGAGAAGACAAAGGACAAATTTGGTTGCAACTCTTCTCGTGTGCAAATCTTCGGATAAAATTTCCTGAATTGAACTCCATAATATTTCAGACATCTCACAGAGTTGATCAACGGTTTGGCGGCGTCTTGACATTGAAGGGCGTCCTTTTCTAAAACTTGTAGATTCTGGTTTTACTTAAGGCAGCATAAGTAGTCTTAAGCATAACAATAGTTTTTGCGGCCAATTTCCCTAACAGGAAACAAAATTTTACAGCCGCACGTTGCTCTCGACAATCGGCCATCACGTTTTTGGCAAAATAGAAAAGTTGTTTTACTAAAAAGAATCTCACAGGCAAACTGACACACTCACAGCGATCAAACAATGGGTTTCCCAACTCTCCTTTCCCGCCACAGCGTAATTCTCGTTACTTTTGGGTCCTTCCTCGTGTGTACTTGTGTTATTAACCGTTATTGTTTTTTGTTAAAGTATTGTTGTTTTTAACTAGTAATATTTACTTTGACTGTTTTTTTAAGTTTCAGATAATAATAATAATAATAATAATATATTGATGCTTATATACAGAGGTATTTACACAAGTCATATACAGTAATTAAAAAATACAATACATATTTACATAAAATCGTTAACAAGAAAATCATTCCAATCATAGAATGCTTTTTTTATGAGAAACTGTTTTAATTTATCTTTAAATTGAGTAAAGTCGAGCATTTTTAGGTAATTTGGTAGTTTGTTATAAAATATTACACCATAGTATCGTGTACTGGTTTTGTTTTTCTCCAATCTATTAAAACAGCTTCTGACATCACCATTGTATCTTGTATTATAAGAGTGGATATCTTTATTTAATACATGCAAGTCTTTTCTTTTATGCATAAATAGTAAACACTCTAATATAAATATACAGGGTAAAGTTAAAATATTAAGTTCTTGAAATAGAGGTTTACAATAGATAGATGAGGCTTGTTGTCAAAATCCAGGTAGGTAGGTACTTGAGTTTAACGCAAACTGCAATTTGACAATTAGTGCAATTCCTATGTGTTGTAGATGGCCGCAACACGCAACCATTTTGTAGAAGCGCGACCATACTGGTATACATTTTACATGTTAACATTTCCAAAACACGTTATCTGTTGCGGCTTTGCTGGAGATGGTGGTTAGCAGTAGTTGTGAGCTGATGTTTATTTCTGGGAAAATAAAAAGTAAAGTGGGGTTTGTGCGGAGCTTTTATTTATACTTTTTTTCTAGAAATTGCCATATGAAGTAAAAACGGTTGCAGTGGTGGTTGTTCTTTTAAAGAATTGCAATTCAAAGATGTAAGCTGCGCTCACTCTCCAGGGAACCACATGGTTTCAAATGAAGTTGTCAAATGGTTAGGCGTTCTAAAATGAGTGGTCTCGGCTTATTGTGACCGGTAGATTTCTTTTAGTGGTTGACTGGTGACGCAGAGTTGAATGTTTTAGCCTCCAAGTTAGCGGTAGATCTGGCTAGCAAATTCTGGTCTTCTAGACCAGGATGCAATCTAGAGAAGAAGATGATGCAGCAACACCAGACGACTGGTACTCCTCTAATTTTTTGTGTTTATTTTAAATGGATGACTTCTTGGAAAAAGGTTTTAGTTGTAGATAAACCTTAAAGCAGTGGTGTAAGCTGTAATACCGGCAAAGCTCTTGTTCCATCAATACTGATGATCTGCTGGTCAAATCATTCTTAGGACTCTTAGTATTTGCGTTGTGGAGCGGCGTTGAGACGGCAATAGGTTTGTCAAAGTCGTCTGCAAAAGCTTGTGTTGCTGGCCGCCAAGCGCGTGTTGTTCCACATAATGATAGTTGACCGCATTCTCAGCATAAAGGAACGAGGCATTTGTTAGAGTGTAGTTGTAAATCTAGGCAGTTTGTAGCAAGGGTTTTTTTGTGTGTCTGTCTGTATTTGTATACCAATTTCTCACAAAGATGATGGTGACTATTATTAACTTATATAAAGCGTGGGTGTTGGATAAGTTCGGTTTTACTTGTGCGTCTTTTATTTGGTTTTTGATATGGATTTCTATTGCGAAGCTGTTTTGATACATTAATACGATGATTCCTCTGGACCCATGTGTTCTATCTACAGGCACATCTTGATTTTATTGGGCCGCTGAGCAAATGTTTTTTAGTTTTGTTGGCACGTTAGCAGGTAAAGACTGCTTAACTGATATTGATAATACTGAAAATTAAGAATGGACTTATTGTATCAGCCTTATAAGCCTTTATAGAATTTATACAAAAACTTGCACCACGTCTATGTTTGAGTACAGACTGCCGGACAATTAATCTGTTTACACTAAGAGATGCAAGGAATATAAATATATCTCCTTAAAATCAGCTTTTGCTTGCTTATGCCAAGCGGAGGAGAAGCTGATTTTACTTGTAGGATTTCATTTTTGAAAGGCAACCCAAAGATGCCTGCTACGTATCAACGACGACAACGACTTTAAACACGTACTAGTATCAACGATTCATGAATTTATTATTTACATCAATAATTGTATCACTCCTCTTAATACTTGATAGAGCGGATATTCAAATCACGCGGATGCACACGTTTTTGGTGGTAGATGTAATCCCACTTTACACCTACCACCACTACTTGAATCTTGTGCCAGCTTGCACCTTGTAATCTCTGGTTGCACTTGGAAATTCCTGCACCAAGATAGACTTGACCAGCAAATCACGATTACACAAAAGCTTTTCCGGTATTATTGCACATCTTGAAACCAGGGATCCTCAAACAACAACTCCTTCCAGACTTCTCCGCACCTGAACGTGTCCAAAAAGTTCCTCGTAGAAAGGTAAAATTTTTACTAAACAACATAGCTTAAATTTACCATAAGATTCCCCCAAACACAACGAGGAATGGGAGTAGAATGATGTGTGGTAAAGTACAATCCCTACCAAACAACACAACCGTTGCAAATGTGCTTAAATGCCTCTTAATTCCTGCGATGGCCGTCTCCTCATCATCTAAACAAATGGTGCCCAACTTTCAAAGTACTTTAGGCAATTGATAAAAACGTTGCAAAAAGACAAATACAAAAATGTCGCAATAATTGTGTCGCAGCTCCTGTGCCTGAAAAGGCGGATATTGATTACAACGCAAATGCACACACGTGGCATTACACTCACCACTACTGTTTGAACTTAGTGCTAACTCCACGCCAATGCATCACGCAACCTTACCCAAACACAACTCAAATTTACTATAAAGTTGCCTCACACACAACGGGGAACAAGCGTAAGGTAGTGCGTCCCAAAAATTATCTCTAATGTGTCATGATCAAACCGCCTCCAAGTGGTAAGATAAAATCTCAACAAAACAACACAATCCAAATTTACCATTAGATTTCACACACACAAAAATAAACCATTGGGAGTCACCAACATCATCTCTACAGTGTTGCGTCATGGCCAAAACGCCTCCATCTAGAAAACAACGGTAACACCAATAAACACAACGCCGGAACTCTGCAACCCCTCTCACCTCCTCGACAATTGGCGCCCAACGTAAGGCAAAAAACTGAATGGCGTCTTTAAGATTCTAAACACAGCACCACAAAAGGGTAAGAAGAAAAGGACAAAAATAATAAAGTAATCGTTGGAAGAATAAACACAGAATACAAATCTCTAAAAGTCCTAACTTCAAAACTCTGCTCAAGTCCTGCCACAGCCTACCTCTCACCAACCAACCAGATGACGTCCAATGTGGTACAATAAATCACCTTCACAACCCTTTAAAAAAAAAAAAAAAAAAAAAATAAGAATAGGTCGTGTGACAGCTTCTTCACTACCCAAACAAAATGGTGCCCAACGTGAGGCAAAGAATAGCATAGTGCACACCAACATAATACCACAAACAAATCAAAATAAAATTAATATTTTTTCTTTTCTAAAATTGTCAAAAACGTCAAACAATGACAACTTATCAAAAATTGTCAACAACCAACAAACTGTCAAAATAATAAAATATTTAGATTGTCAAAAATAAACTTTCCAAAACTGTCAACTTTTGACAACACTGAACTGTGTAATAATAAAAAGAAGAAAAAAAACTAAAACGTCGCAAGAAGATAAAAAACAATCGTTGGAAGAATAGACACCAAATACAATGCACCAAAATACCCAACGCCAAAACTCTGTTACCCCAAGAACTTTTAACTTTTAACAAAGAGTTTGGGTAGCTTTGAAATAAGCTAAGCAAACTTTTTAATTTGTGGTGTGCAGCCTTTTGCTACATGCCCAGATTTGTTGTCTTAATGCAGGAGGAGCTGGGATGGACTTCTGCGTATTTCCCGCAAACACCTTAAAGCCACGTAGCTATAGCGCTAGTAATTATGGCATTGTAGAGTGTTATCTAACTTGCGTTTATACACAACGCGGATTGTGAGGTCGCACAACTTAGAGAGAGACAGAATCTCTCAATTTTTTTGCATTTTGTGGTCATTGAACATAGAATTCATTTCATGCATTTGATAGATGGGAGGGGGGGGGCGTACTTTAAAGCGGTTATCTCTGTCTGCACTGCAAAAGTTGTGATCTATTTGAGTACATTACTTTTAAAGTATTTTTAGGCTTTAGAAAAAGCCTTTATCTTCTTCTTCATATTCTTTTCGTGGACCATCAGAATGAATTCCTTCTTTGAAAGCAAGGTTTTAGGATTGACCGTGACGTTGTTATCCTGAACTTCTATCAATTTTTGTAATTTAAAGCAATAGCGGTTTCATCGGGTTTCGGCAGGCCGTCCGTGAGCTAGAGTGGTGTTGCAGAAGCTGGCGTCTTTTGGGTCTTGTTGGAAAAGGACAGAGCTAAAATTCCGGTGACATGGGTTGTTGGGTGAACAGCTTAAAAATGATGACCATTAGAATCGCTGTGGAGATTTTGCAAATTTTTTTTTCTTCAAAATGTTTAGTAGATTTCAAAAAGAAGTTTTTTGTGGTTCAGCCTGACCTGATTCTTTATCGATAAGGCTGATAACATTTTTTTTAAACTGTGTATCTTCTCATTCCGCTTCTTGAGAAGATCTTAATTTTTCTGGAACGGAGGTCAGCTAGAAAAAATTAAAACTTTCACCTGCTGCTATTAAGTTGACGATTTTTTTAATACTATTATCTACTAAACGATGCTTTTACCGCAACATTTTACAAAATGCTTTTATTGTTTCTGGAAAGTCGATGTTGTCAACAAACTATCAGTATTAAAACCCAACTTTCTTTCTCAACAAATGTGCGTTTGCTCTTTGTTGGCCTTTATGGCTTTTATTCAACTTATCTCTGATCATAGGTATTTTTCCTTCTTGCTGAAAATAAGCTTATGTCACTCTGATTAATAAATCCGGTGCTAAAAATGATGTAATAAACTATAAACCTATCTATTTTATTAGTCCTACTAAAAGTTTTTGAAAAATTAGTTGGCAATCTAAAATTTCTTACAATCAACACGGTTTTTGAACTAGCTAATCAACAGTTGTATGAATCATATATAACAGATGCGCTCGGAAACAGATTCCAGATTTCAGTTTACAGTGACTTTTCAAATGCTTTTGATACCGTTGACCACAAAATACTATGATTATGAAACTACATGCTATTGGAGTTATCCTTGATACTGTATTACTGATTTAATCCTATTTATCTAACAGATCTCAATTTGTGCGCATCAGTTAGTACGTTTCTCGTAAATTGATGTTACGTCTGGTGTTCCACAGGGGTTACATTTTGGGCCTCTATTGTTTAATGTTGTTATTAATGATGTGGTAGACTGTTTTTCTAATGAGCGTTGTTTATTATTTGCTGACGATTTAAAAATCTTTATGAAAATTTTGTTTTTGGATGATGCTGTGCTACTTAATGAAGAAGTACATATTTTTTCTAGTCAGGCTAATAACTTACTATTTAATTTAAATAAGTGCTAAATAATGACATTTTCTAGACGTCATGTTTGGTTATTTTCTCATGAATGAAATGTTTATTAAATATACCGTATAAACGTACAGATTATGCGCACACTCTGCATCTAGTAGTTGTTTTATGTTTAACTTCTGTAGTTTCTAAGTTGTAGATATAAACTTATTTTGTAAAGGCTTCTGTTGAGTAGTAAATAAATAAATAAGTAAATAAAATATAAAGTAAGGAAGACAGGCTTACGAAATACTGATATATAGGAAGGAAATATACCTAATAATAATGAGTGAATCAAATAAAAACAAACTAAGTGGTAAGTGGATAAAAAAATTTAAGAAACATATGCGGCTATTTTAGTTAGAAAAAATATAGAGTCAAAGTGGAAGGATGGGGAACACCAAAAGAGAGAAAAGTGTGGTTGTGCAAAAGAAAAGACAATAAAAAGAAGGCAAAAACAGTAAAAGAGAAAAGAAGGAATGGACGAGAGAACTAGCTCAAGAGATAAAAAAGTGAGTAAAGAATAAACTACTGTGTTATTATACAACACAAATACTGACCGGGTACGGAGTATTTGGAAAATTCTTAAAAAAAAAATGAAAATAAACAAAAAATGTTGGAGAAAGATAGAAATAAACTAGAAAATGTACTGGAAAAAAAGTTGATACAGCGTCAATTATTAAGAAATGCTTGTGAGATAAAATAAATGGAATGAGCTAAGAAACTTAATTTAGCAAATATACAAAACAAAAGCCACAGAAAAGAAAGAAAAGATACAAAAAAAGCACAAAAGATTGACAAAGGTAAGGGTAATAATCATTGGATTAAAAAACAATGCTACTTTTACATTGTGCGTTTGTTTTTGGTATAAGATTGTCAGGTCCGCCGCAAAACTAAAAGCTAAACATTTACTACCTACATCGTTTTTTTGTGCTTAATAATGTCTTGACAATTTATACAAAACGTTACTATTGCAATTGTCATCATTTGCTGTACAAAATTAGAGTTAAATTTTAAAACTTTTTAAAGTTTCTAACTGTTTTATTGTTGTAATTCTTTTTAAACTACAAAGTTTCAGGTTAAATATTGTGAGTTATGGCAAGTCTAGAAGTGTTTATTGCAGAACTGCTATCTATCAGACTTTGATCATTACTTGGTAAGTCAAATTTATCTAAGTTTGCTTCAAATATCTGAAATAAATATTACTCTTTACTTTATCTGGATCTCCAGTTACGTACGTAACAATGAAAATGAAAAAAAAAACTAGTAATAACTGACGTCAAACATTTTATAAACAAAGATTTTGTTTGAGGTGTTTGTAATTTGGTACAATTGATGTTGTCTAGCTGCCAAGCAAAGTGGTTTTTTATTTAAGAGAACAAACAAAATAATTAAGAGTTAATTACACTGTGGAGTTTACCATAAGGCCAATAGGCATGTAAGAAGTTATAAAAATGTATTCAAAAACTTATCAAAACCTTACACAAAGTTATGATAAACAGTTTTCAACCAGTTAAACTTAAGCAAACCTGACTTTGCTCAAAAAAATTATGGGCCTGA
Organism: Tachinus rufipes; assembly: GCA_963932245.1. Taxonomy (NCBI): domain Eukaryota; kingdom Metazoa; phylum Arthropoda; class Insecta; order Coleoptera; family Staphylinidae; genus Tachinus; species Tachinus rufipes. The sequence continues at coordinate 117,442,912 of OZ010741.1, read as the reverse complement.
TGGTAGACGGGTACAACCGGATTTTATTCCGGAGATATAAACCACTGTTTTGCCGCAGTATCAAAACTAGAATTTTTTTTGTCATTTTGGCATTGTCGAGAATTGACTGCACTGCAACTTGTACCTGAGCCTCTTGCCAAAGGTTGTAAAGTATCTGACTTGGCTTCTCATTGGGGGCGTTTGGTTATTGTGCGAAGAGAACAGCTTTGTTTTTTTTCCAGATTCACTTTGATTTGCCAGTCATTTAACCAGATCAGTGGTAGCTTTTTGTAGCCTAGAAGTAACCACTATAGGTGATTTTAAAAAGTAGAGAATCGCATGTTGTCAGCGCATTGTGCCATTTTAATCCTGTGTTTCCATCCCGAATGCATGTACGCGACAAAGAGGTTAGAAAGGACCGGTGAGAGAATAGAGCCTTGAGGAACTTCTGCCGTGATTTCTCGTGTAGAAGAAATGTGTTTTTGAATTTTAACAGTCAAAGTTCTGCGGTTTAAATTTGAAGCCATCGGTCTTATAAGACGCAAAGAAAAATCTTTCTGTGGAGTTTGTAAAACAACCCTCATGCTAGACTTTGTTAAAGGTATTTTTTATGTTAAAAAAGACTATCCCTGTGAGCTTGTTTATAATAAAATTAAATATATTAACCTTCAACAATAATGTCTGTAATTCGATTTAGCTGATAGATTGATAGACCGCCTAGTAAGTCTATCGGAATTTGTGTAGAAGTAGATTATTGGATATGTTGAATCTAACAATTTACTTCCTAAATTATGTCTAAGATAACTTTTCTATGATTTTACTCAAGATGCATAGTAAGCTGATTGGCCAGTAGTTTTGAGAAAACTGCCGGTCTTTCCTAGGTTTTGGCATATTGATTAAGATTGAGCTTTTTTAAACCGTAAGAAAATCCCCTCAAAAAATTGCATTAGGAATGTTGGTAAGAACCATTATTCCTTTATGCCAGAACTATTTAAGCGGTCTATCAGGAATTTTGTCAGAGCCAGAAGCAGACCTGTTTTTGCGTCCGTTGATTATTTTTTGTATTTGAGACTGTCTATTGCTTTGCAGCGGTTTTCAGGGGTTTCTTAACTTTCCGTTCAACCATTTTGACGTGCTCCAAATCTGTGACATTGTTAAACGATGAAGAACACTGGATTTCTAGACTGTTCGCAAATGCTTTGGTATTTTCTTTAATTGTATACTGTACCCCAATTTTGCAATGAATAGCTAAAACGGGGACCTGTCTCTTCTTTAAAGTTTTGGAGAACATTACAGGACGCTGGATGGTCTTCTATAAAAAATTCTAAATTATTTTTTCAACACAAATTTTTGTGTGACTTTGTGGCTTTTCTTACTTCTCCGTGAAAGAGTTTAATGTCAGCCAATCTAAGGAGTCGCAATACCGCCAAAAGTGCCTGGCGGCATTACGTGTACGGGTTAACTTTTTTACGTCCCGTGATAACTCAAGAGAAAAAAGAAAAAAAAAATCCTTCAGGGTTTCAGAAGTCTTTTTCAAGGCCTATCGGATGTCAGATTACACAACTTATGTTCTCTTCTAGGGGCTGTAACAAGAGAAGTTAATCTTTCTCCTTCCTCAAATAATCCGCTTCCAAAGAGTTCTAGTAAGACCGGGAAATGGTTGGAGCTTATTTACTACTTGGACACTATCCAAGTAGTAAATAAGCTCTAAGTTGATTTTCTTGAAAATGGCTACATTAAGAACATTTTCTTGGTATGTATGGTAGTAAATAGGTTCCTCTGGTTGCACTACTTGTAACCTTCTTTGCTCTATTAAGTCGACCTTGGCGTTTGTCTGTAAACTTTTCTAAACCGGGTGTTTACAATTGAAATCCCCAGCAATGATTGTGGGGAGAAGGTTTGCAAAAACTTTATCAAAATTTGCCGTTTTGATTTGGTTATTTGGGCTGAGATAGCCAGATGCGATTTTAAATGTACTTAAACTAGGCACATTAACCACTATGCATTTGATTCCAGTGAGACAAGCGGTTCAATGATCTTTTTGCAAAAATTAATGTTCCAAGTCTAATAGTTTTTGATAGGATTTGCAACTACTAAAATTAGCGGGATGCGGGCCTGAGCAGAGTGCAGACCTTGGCTGCGTGTCTTTAAGGCAGGATATTGACTGATGAGCTCAGAGCAGATCTTACACACTAGGACCTTGGAGTAACAACGTTTGGCCGTAAGGCGTTACAGACAGCCACTTCCACGTTAATTTGGGTTCTACCAAAACTTTCAACCCAAGGAGTTTGGTCAACCCCATAATTTTGGAAGACTTAGCATCTTTAGGGAGCTGTACCGATATTATGCTGTATTGTACGTATTTGTTTTTCATACAATGCACGTGTGAAGGAGCAAAACCTAGTTCGACTAGGGCAAGACCCACCTCTTGCTCCGTGAAGAAAGCCACACCAACTGATTTTAGGTGCGCCCTCCTTTTTTAGGTGATTGTCTCCAGGAAATATTTTGGTGTTCCGCGAAGAAATAATTGACTTAATTGCATGATGGCTTTGGATCAGAGACTGATGGTGACTGGAGAACGACTGAAGGTTCATTAGTAGATAAAGCTGACTCACCCCCAGTCATTTTTCTTTTAGCGGTCGTTTTTTTTATTTTTTCTTCTTGTTCAGGTTGAATCCGTCCGCGTCTTTGTCTTTCACGGATCTACCGGGGTAAATTTTATACATAAAAAATCTTCCACTTAACTTTAATTAGCACAAAAATTTAGTTTTAAATCTGGAGCTCTCGAGGTCTATCTCACTTTCTGCAGTGTATATTCGGTCTATAATTTGTTTTTTAAAATTTTATTATTTAAACTCTGCAATAACTATAATTTTATTCTAAATAAATGTTTTACTTAAATTGTAGAATTTTTTAATCGACACTTTGTAATCTGCAAAAATTAAAATATCTACATTTATTTTAACTAATACTATTCAGTTAAATATTATAAAGATATTAAATATCTACAAAAACAAATTGAGACAAAATCCATTTGGTAAATTAATCTCTATATTTGACAATTATACATTTTACGTTGAAAATTGCAATTATTGGCGTTGAAAGGTTAATTTTAATTATTATTCCGGCCTCTTTCCACGTCTAGATTAAACGTAATCCCTTGGGGATTCCACACAATCTGCAATGCGATTTTTTAGGAGTCCTTTTAACTTCCATTTTCCTAATAAGTTTATTGTAAACTTTTGTGATAAAAACTTTAGAAATATAACTATAATAATACAATTGAAAAATAAAATAATTTTGTTAATTTGTATTATTTTAATTAATTAGTTTTTGTTATATATATTAATTCAATTGTTATTAATTACAAAATGTATTATTGTTTTGATTTGTATGGGCAATTGAGTTCCAATCCGGTCGTAAGAGGACAATATCTAGAGTCCCTTATATAATGTAAGCAGATAGATTGTAATTCTTAGTATTGGATAAGGGTGGCATATCGAAGGTGGGTAGGATCAATAGTATCAGGGGTAGTACGGGTAGTAAGGGGAGTGCGCGCGTCATCCACCCCCATCACCTCATTCATTCAGCCACCCCACGAAATACACCCACACACCCCGGTATATGGTGGATGGTGCAGGGGCGGACTTATACTTATAATAAACACGAAAGCTTTTTGCTTTATACTTATGTATTATTTTAAATCAAAAGAAAATGAGATACATTTTTTTCAAAGAAAAAAGTAAATAATAAGAATTAAGAAGGATTTAAACCGAATGCAAACCGTTTTGGTATGAATGAATGAATATCATAACAAAATTGTTCTGAATATCTAATTAGTAATTTGGATTACAATCATTGAGTTTAGTTAACATTTTTTTTATATTAAATAATTTAAATTGAAATTATTAGAAAATAAGTTTAAAAATCATTTTTAATTAAAATAGAATCAAAAATAATGACATGCTTTATATAATATAAGCCCGTTACTGATTCTTGCAGTCGTGGGAGTGTGTACGCCTACGCATAATCGATCCCACCCTCAGTAAACGTACACACAGAAAGTCAAATAAATGAATATCAGACGTTTATCTGTAAATTATTCAGGGCGAAAATAATCAATTGTGCGACGTATAATATCCAACGCGCGGTTTTAATTAAAAATATACTGTAACTGAACTAGAGAAAAAGAGAATAATAGAAACGGTTTTAATTAAAGTGATCCAATCGATTTTTGGCAAAAACGCAATGCAATTTATAAAAAATGTAGACAGTTCAATGCCTATGTTACAACTGAAAATTACATGTAAATAAACAGTATTTGCAAAGTGAACAAAATCTTTTAAATTAGGAATATAAATGTAACTATACAATAAAAAAACTATAGTAGAAGGAAAATAAACACTAGAAAAATGTGTCTTGTACAACTGGTTATTGACCGTAGTATTTCATGGAAATAAAATATAATTGTTTGATGATTTTATAAAAAGGAAAAAAAAGTTGTATTATGTGCAGCAATACGGCATCGACAGATGATATTGTCAGTCAGGTATTGTTATTGGCGGGAGTGAGAACTTGTTGGTATAGTGATCTGAAAGTTTTTTTTTAATCTAAAATATTTTCATTTATTAAACTACAATTGTGGCTTATCTAACAAGGTTTGTAATTGATCATTAGACTGATTTGGTGATTTAAAATGACAAACCAATGTTGTGTCATATGCGCATTTTGAGATGTATGAATCTGAGTTAAAATGGGTAAGATTGAGGTTATATATTAGAGCAAAATTGAGTTATTAGGAAGAAGAGACAACAGAAAACCTTACGGAACACTTTGCTGTAAGGTAAAAAATTTAGAACATAAATTACCTTTTCAGACTTTATAGGTTTGCTCTTTATAAAAAGCGAGCTACTATTTTTATAAACTAGTTTGGCGTTTTTAGCATTGACAGTTTAAAGAATAAGCTTCTATGTCAGAAAAAGATAAATGCCTTATTTATGTCTGAGTGTCTGCCTTTGAAAGTAAAATGACAAGATAGTTTAAGAATGGCTAGTATTCAATTATCAATTATAATAAATGTTAGTGAAATGTTTGTTTTAAGAAAATTAAAGTTATAAAAAAATTGTTAGAGGTGATGGAACCTTTTTTTGAATTTAGGTTAAAGTCACCCCTTAGAAATTTCCTTTTTTGGAGGCAGAGAAAAGTGTAACTTCTACTACACGTGTCACCAAATGGCGGATAAGGGATTGCACTTGCAGACAAACACCATTCTACGGTAGCCCTGCAACGGCATTTTTTCTTTTCTCTATAAACTATTTTTTGCCTTGGATAACTTTTCAGACTACTCTTGACCATTTTCCGGATGCCAACGCTAAGTATCAAAGATTTGGAACCCAAACAACCTTTTTAACTGTTTTTTTTTACTGTTGAGATGCAATAAAAAATCAATAAAGATAGGTTGCTTCCAGTAGCCACAACAATGGGAGGTTGCCATTTAGCTTTCAAAAAATAGATCTTGATAATTTGGAGAATTCTGTCTCCTACCCCATTGCTAACTGCGAGCAGCATTATTGAAAAAATACAGAGGACCAAGCTTTAAAACACAAACATTACAGAAGAGTTTGCTTATTTTGAAAGGACGGGTGCCATAGAACAAATAACATGATCTGCCAAAAGTACTTTAAACTAATGAAGGAGTTAAGAAGAAACAAGAAGAAAAGCAAAATAAATCTCTAGATTAGACTGACAAGTACAGTATGACAACAGAATTTACAGAGAGAAAAAATCCGAAAAGTAATGCTATGCAAAGCCATTTGCAGAGGCTAACACCGTACTACGGAATTTTAGTTGAGGCGTTGATTAACCATTTAGATTCTTTGTTGTTAGCCGCTACATAGGTTGGTTTTATTGGTTGGGTGTCTATATTTAGCATATTTTGCTGTTGCAATCAGATTGCTTATCATAAGTAGGTCTTTTGCTGCTGCAATCAGGTTGCTATACTCTATACTCTTTATTGCTTCTTGTGTTGCAGTTTGAAACATTTATCGAAGAAATTTGCGTAATGTACATCTCTAACTAATAAACTCAACTCACGGCAACTTGCTTAAACAAAAACTTGTTTGTGGTCTTTTGTGGTTTTTTGGTTTAATACATACTGATCTTTAGTTTGTTTTGCGGTATTTAGCAAGCGTGTTTTGTGCTGCATTTATTCTATTCTCTCATATCGGTTTTCTCTGCTGTTTTTGCTAATTTTATTAATTTAGAAAAACGCTTGTGCTTTAACTTTTTTTGTGTTTTGTAGCAACTGTTGTAAAAGGGATTGTACCATCAAAATAATGTTTGTCTAGTCCGGAGGTATGTATTGACTACATATCCGCTTGAGTTAGTACCTATTTTTTGAAGGCTTTCTACGTTCTTTGTTTAATAAAAAGATTTAAAACTAGTTAAGGTGGAAAAAGCCGGTAAACCATTGGCCATTCATGTGGGAAAATGGTAATTGACACGTTATTTTTTATTTTGAGATTTTGTTCAGTTATGTTCAAAACAGAAGAAAAAATTTAAAAAAATAATTTTTAAACGTTTGTCACCAACAAAAAACTTTAGGGATAGGTTAGGTCTGGGGAAGCAAAAACTCTTTATTTTTAAAATGTTTTACGCGTTGGGCATTAATTGTTGTTGGTTCGCATTTGTAGCTTAGTCATGGACGGCCGCTTTAGTGTTGTTGTGTGGATAGAAAATACTACCAGTAGACATTCTGGATTCTGGATTCTAATTGAGATCACCGATGAAGCCCTACGACCGGTTATATCGTCAAATACATTCTTCTGGAATTATGAAACACCAACAAAATAGCTTACGCAACATGAACACTACAATGACCGCTACACTTACTGACCATCTAACCCACTTCTTAGACAAACCGACGCCTGCACTGGGATGCTGCTACGCATCGGACTGGGCTATTGTGCAACTGTTACACGTGGCTACGCACTCTGCTTACGCACAGGATGACTCTTGGGGTAACACCCCAAACCAGAAGCACCACTGATGCTTCCCAGTAGCTCTGATAAAAAAAAGAATGGATCCCCACAACTCTGCATAGATTTTAGAAAATTGAATGTAGCCGCAAAAAACAAAACCAATTCCTTCTACAAAACTCTCAAAAACTTTGGTAGGGCTAAGTTATTTACTAAAATGAATTTAAAGACGGGTTATTGGCAAATTCTTTTAGAAAAACACAACCGCCATTACACCGATTTTTGCAGCACCGGACGGTGGGACATACCAGTTTCGTGTTATGCCGTTTGGTCTGATAAACGCCCTGGTTTTGTTCCAAAAACTAATGTCGAGGGTGTTAGCCAGTCTGCTAAGGGAGTTTGTACTTGTTTACTTAGATGATATTCTTGTTTACTGTGACACTTACGAAGTATGTACACCACCTCCGCAGAGTCTTGGAGCGCCTATAAAAGCATGGTCTCAAGAGTAAACTAAAGATGTGCAAATTTGCCAAATCCAGAGTAGAATACTTAAGACACACGATCACGTCAGTGGGTAACCAATCTCTGAAGGACCATGCTCAACCAACAAACAAGGTCAAATTGCGCAGCTTCTTGGGAGTATGCACGTGGTTACGAAAGTACGTGCCAGGTTATGTTCAGATGGCAACCCCCCTCATGAAAATACAGAGCAACAAAAAACCCTTAGTGTGGAATAATACCGCCAAAGAATTCTTCCAGCAAATCAAGAGCAGCATGAACAAACTCTTGCGACTTGCACGACCTTGACCAGGCTTGCGATTTGTACTGCAAACGGACGCATTTAAAACTGGTTTTGGAGCAGTGCTCTATTAAGAAAAAGACTTTTGCAAGCACATCATTTTGTACTTAAATTTACTAAATGATCATTGCTTTTAGAGGCGTTCACGTTTAGCATAGAACATGCCTCCGGTTACATAAATTTACTACCGGACGCTCTGTCCTGGAACTTTGGCGACAAAATAGTGATGGACGAGGTTAACAACACTGAACGTATGCTACTACGTAATCACTGACACAAAAAATTGTCAGACAATACTGGGAATACCAGGCGGAATTGAACCTCCAGTACACTATAGAAGAACAGGGTGAGCTAACCTGCACAAAAGCCGTTTGGAAACATCTAGTGGTACCGCCACAAGCACAGCGGGAAGTACTAAAAACTTACCACTTCTCAGAAGCTTCTGGACACTCTGGTAGGAATGAAACCTTTGCAGCCATTGCAAAAGCTTACCACTGACCAAAAATCCGAAAGGATATTTGAACGTTTATACGCGGGTGACTGATATACACCGAAACTAAGCAAAGAGCACCGGTCCCCCGGCACACTTTAACTCACAGAAAAAAAAATTGCGATCAACTACATCGGATCTTTTGAAACAACCAGATCAGGTAACATGGTAGCCCTGACCACAATGGACACCTGCAGCCGCTGGGTGAAGGCGATCTTCGCCCCATCCAAGCAAATCTACAATCCGCCTGTTAGAGAAACACTTATTGTACAGGTTCGGTTACCTGAAGATCATATTGAGTGATAACGGTATGCAATTTAGCAGACAGTTATTTCAGGACGCTACTAAACGCTGGCAAGTAATACATCATACCAACGCAAAGTACCATTCACAAGCTAACCCAGTAGAAAAGAGGATGCGGAACTGAAAAAAAAAATTGAAATATTAACAGAACAACATTTGAATAAACAATCTGACGTACTTCTAAAGACGGCAGTGTACTACAATAACCGCCAAACCAATATATATATATATATATATATGTTTCATTGACTACAACAAGGCATTTGATAGAATACGACACGACCGCTTTATCCATCTGCTCAAAGAAAAGACGCTCGACACTAGATATATTCGAATCATTACTAACCTGTATTATAACCAAAAAGCAATAGTACAAATAAACGGCAATACATTGGAAGAAATCGGAATAAAAAGGGGTATAAGACAGTACTATCAGCAACACTATTCAACTTGTATGCAAAAAAAATCATGAAGAAAGCACTAGATAGCAAAACAATAAGGGTAAAAGTGAACGGCATACCGATAAATAATATAAGATATGCTGACGACACAGCTCTAATTGCAACTAACTTAGAAGACCTGCAAAGAATTTTCAACAAAATGACAGCGGCAAACGAAGAATGTGGACAATCTCTAAATGCAAAAAAGACCAAATTCATGGTAATGACAAAAACACCGCATAATAACGAAAACATCTACGTAAACAATGAACTCATCAATATAGGTAACAAAGTACAACTATTTAGGCACAACCATTCACCAAGATAACGATTGTTCAGTGGAAATAAAAATTAGAATAGCAAAAGCTAGAACAGCTTTCATGAAAATAAAAAAATGCTCTATGTGGAAAAGATCTAAGCCTAGAATTAAAAACAAGATTAACGGCATGCTATATACAACTAATTCTATTGTAAAACGGGCAAAGGCATTAGTTTAACCACATTTAACATAATTTTGGTGTATACTAAGTTGCCTATTATAGAGGCCATACTATTCGTGTCTGGCTGTAATACTACTCTTAAAAGTTTGGACAAAATAAGTTTTTGCTGAACGCACTGCTCATGGCTTTTTAAAATAGTACAAAACTGGGGCTATTTTACAAATCTTAACTCCCGCATATCTGCTTCTAGACAGGCAGATCTAACCGGCACAAATTGGTGCCCAACGTGAGACAACTTGGGATAACGTCCCAACCCCAACATAACTAAAAACCTCCGACACTTAGGAAACTTCTCCAAGGAATTGGTACGGTTGCAATTTAAAATTTAATTTTTTTATTCCAAACAACTACCGGACGTTTTTACCATCTAGAAGACTTCACTAACATTATCTTTGTACACTTTGGGTTTTTGAGCACTGGGTTTTTGAGCACTTTGGGTTTTTGAGCAAATATCTATTTTGAACTGTAAATCCAACTCTGATTGTAAAGAAGACCCTTGTATTGAAAAAAATATTTTCTTTGACCACTTGTCATTTTAATAAAAAAATTAAACATTACCGGCTAACAGACAGTTCTCCAGGCTCATCTAAAATACCAAGCCTACCAACAGCCCGCACCATCGCAAACTTGGGCTTTCAACGGAACGGATTTATGACGTGGAATGCTTCGCCAGCCAACAGCCAACGCATCAACACCTATCTACCAGGATTACTACTGGATATCTAAAACACCTAGCTTCCAAGAATACCAACCACTACCCAATCAAACATTTCTCTTGTCGAGGAAACCAACCCAGTTGCCGCATGAGTAAAACTAAAGAAACGCACCAGTCAACGTCGTTGCGAAACATTGTCTACAAAGCCAGGTAGCGTTGTACTCAAAAGGCAACAAACAACAAATTTCAAAAACATAGCCTGGCATGAGATTCTTCTGACAACGTTCCAAAGGCCTAAGCATAAAGATCCTTACCGGATTATTTAACTCAAAGTTAATTGACTTATAAAAGCGCTTAAAGATAAAGTCAAAGTTTGGCAGGACAGATGAACAGAGATTTGGAGTCCGTGTTCAAACAAATAAAACAAGTCCTTGATTTAGTTGTCGATCTAAACCAGCAACTCTGCACAAAAAATACCCGCAATATTGGTGAATTGCTCCCGAAGCGTCCAAGACGGCCATCTGCCAAAAATTACAATCACATATCGAGTCGCTGATAGACAACGTCAACCTAGTCTGCGTGCCAACCAATTATGTTGTACACTAAGCAAACCTATATAACTAACTTGCCATTAGCGGAAAACCGACTGTCAACTAATCCTAAGCAAGCTATTCGTAGCTAATACAAAACTAGGCCACTTTCAATTGTGTTTGCTATCTAGTTCACTTTAAGTGCGACAATCAAGAGGTTATTATTAGGCTTAATCTCAAATAAAAATTTGTACTATACCATTAGCCAACATACATTGCCCAATCTGAGTTTTACCGGCTGGTGTAGGAATCTGTTAGTCTCTTTGAGTACGGCTTGAGACAACCAATGCGGTGACGCACCTTATCAAGTCACAAAACACCTAATACAAATTTGGAGCAAAACAAACAAAATAGTCCAGTAAGCGCTGAGCAAATAAGCAAGATGCTTGCCAAAAGCGTTATTGAACCGTTTTCCAGTGAGTACTGCGCTTCCGTAGTCATAATTTAAAAAAAAAACGGCATACCTTGCTTTTGCGTCAGCTTTCGCGGTTTCAACTAAGTAAGTTGAAATGAAGAAACTCCCTTACCTAAAATCCAAGAAACACTGAATAATTTCCAAATTAGATTTAACTACCTGACAAATACAAGTACACAAGGACAGCCAACACCTTATTGTCTTGCCACGCTGGGCAACATACTATTTTAAGGTTAAGCCATTTGTCATTAAGAATCTCTCTGCGTTGTTAGCGTGTACTCGGCTAACTACTACAACACGAAATTAAATTTCAAGGTCACGTCTCATGGGAATCAACCTTTAGAGTACCATATTTGACTTATCCGAGGCTACTCTACACTAACAACCCGCAAACTACGGTGCATGTGTTTAAGAAAATATGTAGACAATTTTGCGGAAAACGCCTCTTTCTTCACCAACATACAAAGTTCAAATCTACGACTGCCAAAAGCGTTTTCTTAGCCGTAAAGACGCTCCTAGACAGATCTTTGATCTTACATCACCTACGACCTAGTCTGCGGTTTGTTTTATAATTTGACGCTTGCAAAGTAAGCATGGGAATTATTGTACCATGCTAACCAATTTGATAGCTACAGCAACGAGCAGGAGCGTTAAAACAAACTGTGAGCAATAAAAAACATATTGGGCTTACTTGTAGGACCATTTTAACCAACACAGTTGCTACTATTAGCGGAATTTGTATTCAACACATCACACGCCCAGGACCAAAATCTATTAGCATTAATTGGTTTGCGTTGCGCAGTACGTCACAAAAAGAGAAGAGAGCGACGTCAAGTACTATACCAATATAAATATACACATCTTGTATTCATATTATTCTACAATTTTTCTTAAATTCTATAATAATTAGAACATGTTTGTATAAAGAATATTTCATAAATTAAGTGTTAGCAAATTTTTTAAATATATTTTTTTTATGCAAAAATTGCATTGTGTAATAATATTCTATATTTCTTTCTATACACGTGTTTTCTTTTTATATACATCATGCAATATTTACATTCTCTGTAAAATTATTAATAAATTTCTGCTATATTTACGTTTACTTTGTATTTTTTGTGCTAAAATTTATACATTAGAATTTTCTTAGTCAAGACAAAGTATGAATACTAAACTGGTGCAATGTTAACCCCGCCAGTATTTTCGGGGTAGCAATATTATTGATTTTGTCTTTTGTATATTATATTTCTTGTAGTTAAATTCTAATATATCAAATCTATAATGGTATGTTTTATTTTTATTATAAAACACGCATAACAACTTTAAAGCTATAATTATAACTTCATGCGTAAAATAGGCGCTAATGCAGATCTAATAATTTATTATTAAAATCATACTGGCAAAATAATATTTAATCTTTCTGCTTATATCTAAATGTATTATACCATGCATGGATAATTATACCCCTTGATATTACATTAAACATGCAATATATAGATTTTTCAATATAACCATTGTTCAATTTAAATATGTTATAATTTTCTTGTTATTATATTTAATTTTTAAAAGAATAGTCGTCAGACGAACTGATTCTTCAAGGGCTTTTACGCATGTTTCTATTGATTCTTGGAGAGAATATTCTAAGCTTTTTTAATGTGAAATAAGTTAATACCCTTGGGGTTGAATGCATGTCAAGGATGTTTAATTTTGTCAAGATTACAATCGTATTTGTATAAATTACATTATTTATTGATTGAATGAAGAATGAGCTATATTAATGTTTAATTTGAAAGATTTTTAGTTTCGGAAATTTATTGGATTGTTAAATATTTTATTTTTATATTGATGTTGAATAGTATTTGAAATATTCTTAGTTTATTTTAGAAATCGGTTGCTATTGACACGTTTTGAGCAATGGTTATAGGTGCATCTGCGTTCAACGTTGATAGAAAAATCACTTTTGTCTCGTGTTGTGCCCGGAGATTACTTTAAAAATTAACTTCACATTGGAGTCGGGAAATATAATTTGAAATCTCGTGTTGCGAATGATAGAAAAGCTGTGAGGATGACGAAGCACTAACCTACTTTTAATATCAAGTTGAAAGGCAATATATAAGTGACTGTACCAGAAATATCAAAAGAAAATGTGATGATAAGAAAATATAGATGAAGAAGTAAACAATTCTGATAATACAAAAAAGATGAATCTATAAATATCCTTTTCGATGTGGCAAACAAAGAATATCAGGTTTACCACACGGAAGCAACCAATATTAAAGCTCTAAGTCAAAGATTGAGTTTAGATTATAACTTAAAACAAATTGTCCTATTAAGAAGCGCAGACATGTACTGCCCTATTATGAATAGCAAAATGATCCGATAATATTTATTATCCGTCATTGCTAAAGCTCTAAATAACGTCTAAAGTTACAAACTGATTTCACTTACTTGTTGCTTCAGTAAAAGCATAAATTTAAAGTTGATTAAAGTTGTTGGTAGATCTAAACAGTATAGAGAAGGTTGTTCTATATTGCTTGCAAACAAGACATGCTAACTTTTTTGAATCTCCTGGTTAATAATCCATAGTTCACGTTCTAACCAACCAATCCACAACTCTCCTAAAAAACTTAACTAATACTGCACTTGGTGAAATGGTATTGTTTTGACTTGCGCTTATCAAGGAGCCGGTACATATATAAGCGCCAAGCAGCAGGAGACGTCATGGTAAATTAATCTGGGCTCATATTCTAGGTATTAGCAAAAGTCGTCATCGTATTTTTTAGGCTTTTTGTTAATGTCGAACATTTCCCGTTACACTTGTTGCACTATTATTCACTTTAGCTAGAATTTTTTTTTTTTTAAGTTGCGTCGCTTATTTGAGATTACCAACTTTATCTGAATAGGTAGTTTTCTAGTGTAAGTGCGGACGTTGACCTGTCTAGATTAGGTAGTTTCTCGGTTGGGGCATCCCAGTTTCCGGATTTTGTTAAGTTGTGTACTAACATTAATTTGTTTTACAGCATTAGTTCTGCGGTTATTGTGGTAGTTATTGTGGCATTAATTCAATCCACTGTTTCCTTGTGTGTTTTTTGAGTAGTATTTGGATCTATTTCTTTAATTAATACCCCATGTCTGCGTCACGTAAGTGGCCTTGGTCTTTTAGCCGTTTTTTATATCCTTGAATAAGACTCTGGGTCTAAAAGCATTTTTTCTGGTACAGGCCAAAGTTTTACTTTTGAGCAAATTTGCTTAAGGTGTTTCTTTTTACGATGAATGAGAAATGGCAAGTTGTCGCATCAGGCTGCTAAATGTTGGTTGTCAGTTGTAATTTTTAAGTAGTAGGTTTTGATGACGGAGTTGATTATTTCAACTCTTGGCTTCCTGGATAGAACATCAAATGAAATATTTAAGTTTTCCGAAGTGCGTTTGACTGTGAAAGTAAACTCTTGCAGGAGTAGTAAACACCAGGTTATTTAGTCAAACCAAAACTCTGTGGTCAGTTTGGAGAACAAACGGTGTTTTTGGTTGAGGTCTAGCTAGTGCTGTCTTTACGGCTTTGAATGCTTGTTTTTTGGCTTCAGTCCAAATAAAGAGTTTTTTGGCTTTGGTCCAAATAAAGAGCTTTTTGGCTCTTTGCAGTTACAGAACTAGGTACAGGTTCCCACAAAACGGTAGAGTTGCTTTTGTGTAGCAACAGTTAATTTTCTTTGCTATTAACTTGGTATTTTAAGTATTTGACGTTGTCGTTTTCAAACTTTTACTTGGACATTCTGTATTTTAGACCATATAGTTGTAGTTGGTTTAAGACTTGGCGGAGATAGCAACTGTGTTTCTCATAGTTTTGAAAATAGAATTATGATGTTGTCTAGGTAAACCAGGATAATAATACTCATGAAGCCATTATATACTCTGGGCAAATAATTCCGGAAAGTGACTGGTTTGTTCTTGAGTCGGAATGGCATCAAGGTGAAATAATGATGCCTCCACTCGGTGCCGCAAAGGCGATGTGTGGTTTGTAGTTTTCTTCCGTCGTTGTCTGCCAGTAGTCGGTGGTCAAGTTCAGCTTAAGCATTTTTAAAATCTTTTGGGGTAATTTCACGATAATTTGGTCAAGCGTCCCCACATCGACACCTCCAATTTTGCTCAAGATTTGTACACATTTTGAGCAAAATCGGAAATGTCAATGTGGGGACATTTGTCCAAACTATCGTGGAGAATTACCCTTTAGGGTCTCTTGATTTTTTAAAAGTTGCTCTTATAAAGTTTAGTTCATTTTCTTATCTATGCTATCTTATTTATTTATCAATACTACCGTGGCACAGTAAGTGCTGCTGTTTTTTTAATTATTTTGTAGTGTGTAACTTGTGGGTTTGTTTATAAATCTGGACTTTCCGGAGAGCATTGTTAGTGTATTGGAGAACTCGTACTGAAGTTTTATTTACAATATTGATTTGATGGGTGACGGTTTTATACTATTGTTGAATACCATGTAGAACTCCTAAAGTAGGTCTATTAATTAAGTCTAATTTGAGAACAAGCTGATAAGAGTTTCAATTTTTTTTTTTTAAACTTGGTTTGGTTGTTGTTGCAACATATATATGGTAAACTGACGTTTCTTTCCATAGTGTAAGCATTGGCGAGAATAGTCAATACTAACTTTTTGATTTGTTAACTATTAGTAGCCCAGTATTATCTTTTTTTTCAAACTGGGTGTAATGAGGAAGCCAATGACCCGGCATTGGTCGCTTAGCATCTTAAATAACTATCCACTTTTTTCAAGCACGTGAATGGAATTGTTTAACTTGCTAATAGATTAAACAAGGCTTTTTTGTGTATTAGATTTTGGCTATTTTTCCAAGTTATTGAGTCAACACTATTAACGGGCTGTTTCTGGAATTTTTTTATCTTGAAAATATTATTCAATAGCCTTAAAGAATCATTTTGGATTTTTGTAAGGCTCTTTGCTAAAGCATAGTGGTTTGGATCTCTAGGGCGTTAAGACGACAAGTCCGTCCAGCTAGATGTTCTAAAATGCGTTAGCAAGGGCTAGTGTTATGCTCTCAAACACGTGTGAGAATGGCAGTTGGCCGCTTCTTTACCATACATAAAGTTTGTCGGTGCATGGGTATGTACCTATCGCATTAGCTTCACAGCAAGGGTTGTCATGATATCCGTTCGGTTCATATTTCAAGATTGTGATCGTATTTACTTTTGTTTGTAAAAAGGGTCTGCGGCATCCGTTGGCTTCTTTTTTATGCTTGACGGCAATTGGTTGAAGTGATAGCCAATGGGAATTCTTTTTTAGTCATCCAAAAGTTTGATATATTTTTCTTTTGCTAGTGTTGTTGTCATAAGTTAAGAAAAAAGTGTAAAATCAAAACTTTTGTTTATTTAATGTAAGTATCAAACGTGTTCTTGAGAAAACCTGAAACCCTTAGAGAACGCGTCTCGAGATGAGGAATTGGAAAACGCCTTTCAGGTATGAAACCAACAAATACAGAGTCAGTGTCTGACTTAGAATGGGCGGTTGCACATATGGGTTTTTCAAAATTCCCAAAGTTTAGCATTTAGAATTCACAAGTAAAATAAATAAAAAATTTAGTTGCAAGATAAAAACTCAGTGTTGAGAATGAACAAAAATAAAGTCACTTAAAGGCAGGTTTGACTGTTTTAACATGCACAATAACATAAAGGAAATGACTAGGTGTAAAGAAAATAACAATGTCGGTAACATACTTCAAGATACAAATGGACATATAATAGTAATATAAAGAATATGTTATGAAATTATTTGATGATGCAAGATCCCCAAAACATACTATAGACAACATAAACTTAAAAGTACTGAGAACAAAAGTAAAGCATACCTTAAAATCTATAAGCTGGGACAAACTTTGAATTGTTCTAGATAAAATAGAACTACCAAAGCATTTAATTTGATTAATTCAAGAACTATACTTCTACAGTGAAATATTCGAACCGGTAGATAACCACATTCTGATATATTTAGTTGTACTATATGGGACAGAATTTTAAATTAACAGAAAAAGCAAGCAAAGCAAAACATTGATAAAATTCTTCTCAAAAATCCATATAGAAAAAAGTGTACACTTTGGTATTTTTTTTTAACTGGGTTGCTTGCTCCTGTGCTTGTTTGCGTTTTTACTTTAAAAATTCTTGTTTTTAGGTAACTCCGCCACTAAATATGAGTATTCAATTTAAGAGAAACTGCTTACTAGAACATATTTAATTTTAAGAAAGAGCGCGGATAATCAATTGACATTAGCAATGACCACGGGAAAAATTCCATTGCTGCATTTTTTCTCAATTTTCTGTACTATACACTTGTTCTTCTTCTTCTTCTGCTTAGCTTTTTAATTTGTCCATTGTTGGATATAGGCCTTTTCTATTTGCTTTCATGATTTCCTGTCGTTTGCCAGTCTCATCCATTGTTTTCCTGCTACAGTCTAATATTGTTGATCCGTCTTATTTGAGGTTTTTCCGTGCTTTTTTTAGTTTTCCTTGGTTTCCAGGTTACTTTGTGTGACCACCGATCTGGACTTTGTTTTGCGACGTGGCTAACCCATTTCTATTTGAGGCTTGCAGTGCGTTATTATTATTTTGGTTTTTCTTTGAAATTTGCTATTACGCACTTTATCTCTGAGGGTAATACCTAACATTGCGCGTTCCATGGCTGAAACTGAGTTTCCCAAAGGCAGCCCAAGCTACGTTTTGTTTCGGCAATTTGGTTTTCTTTGTCTTTCGTAATTGAGTAGCCGAGATATATGTATTTTTTCACATTTTTTATTTTGATGTTATCAATAACATGGCAACTTCCTGTTGGCTATTACTCATGATTTTGGTTTGATTATGTTATCGGCAAATCTTAAGTGGTTAAGGATTATGAATAATATATTCAATTCTAACATATATACTAGAATTTCATAATCTCATGTACTTTGTTACATGTGCTCTATCTTAAAATGAATATATTATCTATAATTCCTCCATGAAAGAATCTAAAAATTCTAAAAATGCTCATAGTTAAACCTACATGTTTAAAGATGTGATCACCAACATGTATACAAAGTTTTAGTTAAGTTTGACTAACATGACATAAGTTTGCAATTTTAGCAAAACGTTTCAAGCAGCTTTTACTTTTCTCTCGCATTAATGAAACAAACTACAATAGTTTTTACCACTTGCTGTAAGCTTTTCTAGCCACTGAAAAAATTGGACTGAGATTATATTCCAAGATTTATGCAGCATCATCTTTTCACAAAGTCAGCAAAACAGACTGGACAGTAACAAAATTATTAATTTACAGTTCAGGCCCAATATTTTTAACAATCAGAGATCAGACTAAGAATTTTTATGTCAAAATTGACCAAACTTAAATAAAAGCAACGTTAAAGAAAATACATTCCTATTCTCAAATTTTGCACAACCTACCAGAGCAAACCAAGACTCTTAGACACTTAAAGACAAGATGAAAATTATTCCTGTAAAATTATTTGTAACAAATAACCGGTCTGTCTATGGCACCCTCAGCATTTGTCGATAACACATCTTGAATGCTTATAATTTCTTGCTTGTAGCTTCCGTTAATGTCCAAGCAGGAATCTTATTTTAATTTGTATAGTTAAGTTGTGACTTTTAAACATAGAACTCATTCTATTAAAACCAGCCCTGGCCTTTTCCGATGCGGACCGTTACATCATGCAAATGGTCGCACTGATCATTTATTGTGGTACCGAGATATACATATTTCTGTACTTTTTCAATGTGTTGGTGGTTGATTAATATTTTGCATCTTGTGATATTGTTTTTGCTAATGATCATTAGTTTTGTTTTGTTAATGTTAATATCCAGTTCTTGTCTTTGACTGCTTTTTGTCACTCTATTCATTAGTAGTTCTAGATTTTTCTGATTGTGTGGAACTATCACAGTGTTGTCTGCGTAGCGGATGTTATTTAGCCTTTCTCCGTTTAACACAATTCTTACGTCTATGTCTTCTAAAGCCTCTCTAAAGATGTATTTCGAGTAGATATTGAACAACAGCGGAGACAATATACACCTCTGACTCACTCCACGTAGAATCTTCTGCTGTGTTCCCTCAGTCCAGTCTTACAAAATCAGTTTGGTTCTAGTAGAGATTTATGACTATTCTTAGATCTTTTTTGTCTAGTCTGATGTTTTGTAATATTTGTATCATTCTATGATGTTTAACCCTGTCAAAGGCTTTCTGGTAGTCAATGAAACATGCATAGATATCACAATTTATATCTCTACATCTATGGATGCTGAAGATGGCTTTTCGTGTGCCCACTGCATTCCTGAAACCAAACTGTGTGGGTGATATTTGTTTTTAACATATTTTATATATTTTTGGTGGAGGATCTTAAGGAATATTTTGAGTAAGTGGCTCATGAAGCTTATGGTTCTGTAATCACTACACTCCAGGTTTTTTGGGCAAAATGATAAATTTTGATTGTAGCCATTTGTTAGGAATTGTACCCGAGCTGTATATATTGTTGAACAGTGATGTTAGCCATTTTACATTTTCTTCACCAAGAAGCTTCAGCACATCAGCTTGTTTATTGTTGGGACCTGCGGCTTTGCTGTTTTTCATTGCTTTTATTGCAGATTAAACCTTTCCTATCATAATGCGCAATCCAGTTCTTCCTCTTGTCTGTGGAGAATCAGGTCTGCTGTCCTGAAATAGTTTTCCACATAAGTCTTCCATGTTTTCTTGATCTCTTCTTGGTTGATAATAATTTGTCCCTCATTGTCTACTAATTTGTTAACGATTTTTTTTCTATTCATTCCTGTACTTTTTTAGATTTTTTATGAACATTAACACTATCGTATTTTTGTTGTAAGGTCTCTACATCATTGCATGTTTTTTTGGCTTGTTTTTCTTTTGCTTGCTTTTGTGTTTAGTTTATTTAGTTTTGTGCCCAAATCCTCAGACCCGAATCATAGTTCTTTGTTTAGATGTTTCTCAACTTTAGTTTTTATTAAAGGATTTTTTATTCTTGCTCTAAAGACGTATACTACAGAGTTATGGTCAAATTGTATGTCAGCTCTTGGGCAAGTTTTTGCTGATATGCAGTTATTTTTATATATTTTATTTACAAGAATATAATTAATTTGGTTTCTTATTCTATTTTTAGGTGAGTCTTTTGGTGATACCCACGTATATAGCCTTCTTGGCGGAAGTGTAAATAATGTATGTGTTACTATATATCTTTGTTTTTCTGCAAACATGCTCAGCATATTTCCTTTCTCATTTTTTCTCCGAGTCTAAAGGCACCTATAAATTTGCCCTGTGTTTCATTTCCCACTTTTGCGTTAAAATTGTTATTTCTTGTTTTGGTATATTCTTAGTATATGTATAATGTGAGAGTAGAATTCTTTTACTTCTTTATTGCTGTGTTTTGTTGTTGGGGCATATACTTGAATAATGCTTATTTGTTCTGAGCTGGCATTTATCTGTAGTATCATAATTCTTTCCAATATTGATACAAAATTTTTAACACATTTCGCGACTTGTTTGTCTACAATAACCTCTATTCCATATTTCTGTTGTCTATTTGTTTTACCTGAGTAATATATTCTGTGTTTGTTGATATTAGAATATTCTGAATACTAATTTCTATTATCCTATTCTTCATCCTTTCCATCTTCTGTATGGCATTATTAATTTTTTCTGGTTGTGTCTTAGTTCTGACATTCCAAGTGCCTATTTTGATCTCGGTACTTATTTGAATCTTTTCTATCATATCTTTGGTCAAAAGTGTCTTCTCCGGAAATCCGACTGAAGGACTAATTGCTCCGGATAATTTATTTTTAATCACAGCCATGATTGTTGTTACTAGAGATTATTCGTTTGGATCTTTAATACTTTGGTTGCTTGTTACCTTACGTATTCTTATGCCGTTGACCATTTAGATGGTTTATCCGCCTTTAGGGCCGATTTCTAAATCCTAGAACAAAGGATTGCCCTTCCACTAGTTGGTTCGTCCATCCGTAGCTGTTGACCATCTAGTGGAAACTACTTATACCGGAGGTTAGTCGACAGAGCCTTGTTAGTTATCTAGCAGGTTGCACAGCGTGCAGGTGAGGTTGTCATTTGTGCAGCCTTGTACACTTTCTCTCACACCCCTAATAAAATTTAAACTCTAAAAAAGCTTTTTTTGTGCCAGTTACGTTTCAAAATCCAAACCAAGCCTCGGACAATTGGCTTTTGCACTTTCTGTATATAATATGTTTTTAGTTCAATAACAAAATGTCAAAATTCTATGGCTGTTTTTATTCAACTTTTTTTTGGTTTACAAAAATGTGTTTTTTGCACTCTTTGCTTCTGGTTTCTTGGGTATATGAACTTTTATTTTAGCAATTTTTTTAGAATTCTATCTATTGGATATATGCTGTTAAGTTTAGCTGTTATTCATTGATTGCCAACTAAAAATTATCTGATCTAGGTGCTCTGACTTCTCTTAGTTGTTTTAATGCTGTTCTGATTTTATCTTTGATGTATTTTGTCTAGGCCTGTATTATTTGTTTTTCTAGATTTGTACAGCTAGATGCTTTTTTGCATTTTTGCATATTTTTAGTTTTTTTTTTCTATAACTTTACCTATGCTTCTTTATTTTCGTTCTTGTTTAGTTTCAGATGACTTTAATCAATCCTTGAATTTTTATTTTTTTATTTTTAAATTTATTTTGTCTTTGTTAACGTTATTGGCCATTTGCTACCTACGCCTCTGAATAGAGAATTCTAGTCGCGTTACGTTTTATACTCGTGTCTGGTTTCAATTTAGCCTACGGTACGCGGTTCATCCTAAACAATAATAAGTACCATTAGCAATATATTTTCAGCATTCTTATTTATCTATTTCATTCTAATTTGATAAATATTGTATTTAATTTATTTTTATTGCAAATATTTGATAGGGTAGATAATTAATTAGAGAGATTAATCTGCTTTAGAATCCACTCAAAACTGTAGGTTCACCTGTAATGCAATTGCTTGCATTGGGGGCAGAAAAGAAGCTATTATACGCTCTAGCAGTAGCATATAATTTATAATTAAAAATAGTGTTTTTACGCTACCATAGGAAAAATTCAAACAAGAGTTTACTCGTGGGCCTGAGGCACACCACCCCATCGCAACAATGATTTTGCGCTCTATATTAAAATAGGTTATAATAAAACTAGTATATTTAATATATTCATAATATGTACACAAAATTTAACTCAGATACATAATCAATTATTCCATAGTATTGGCGACTGCGGTCTAGGCGTTTAACCACGTGATGAAATTTTCAACACAGTTCTCTGGCGTTAATTTCAATTCATGTTTGTGGAGTTGTGGGCACAAACTACACACACATTAATCGTTTTTAACACGTAAATCCTAGTAACTTATATTTAATAATTTTTGCTCATAAATTATTACTATAAATCAATACTGTATCAAAATTTATTTTTATTTAAAACTAAAATTACTTTTATTTATAAAAATCAAATACAATTGCAACAAACACAATCTAAATAGTATGTGATCGTACAACCAATATCGGACGAATTGGAGGAAATTGAAGGGAATATTGCAATAAAAGGGTAATTTCACCCTACCAGCGCCTTTACGAGGTGATTCATAAAATCTAGACAAGGGATAGGGATTCGCAGACGCGTAAGGTGGCGGGGAACGTAAGGGAGCGAATGACTCTCACCCATTCATTCACAAAAAAAAAAAATAATAACTCAAGCGGGGTAAAGATAAATACGTTGAAAAAAAATTGTAGAAACTCATCAATTCATAAGAGATCGCAACTCTCGCACGGCAGTTTCGAAACCCGCTCATAACTTTTTACAAAACGAAATTGCAACATATAAACAGCGCACTTTGTCATTCATTATTATTATTACGTAAGAAAACTGCAACGTTACTAAGGTCGATGACTTTCAAATATGTATAAACATACATTTCTTCATTGTTTTATATTATTTTAAGAGGGAAATATATCGTATTGTTTTCTAGCACTGAAGAACTTGATTTCTTTTTTTTTAAGTTATTTCTGCTGGACTCGATCGACCTTCACTTGTACGCTATGCTTTAATTTACATAAATTAATAATATACTTAAAACGCATTATTTATCCTCCAGTAATTTTCCATGAAATTAATCATTGAACTAGTAGTGTTATCTGGTTATGGAGATAATAATTATTTGAATAACTATCTTACAATACCTGCCAGTAGTGACATCTATAAGCAAGAAGTTGCGTTTATAAATTATTTTAATACAACGGAAATGTTTTGACTTAATACTTTCAATAATTAATAAACTAATATTGAATATTAAATATTGCAACGAGTTCTGTTACTGTTAAATATTTATAAATAACAATTAAAAACTTTAATTTAATTTGTTCAAAAAATAAACATAATATTATTATTTTTATGGTTTTTACTGGTTTTTACCATAATATTTCAACAATAAATTTAATAACGTAAGTTTAAAGAACAATTTTTTTAAATTAATAATGTGTAGGTGCTGACATCTGCAAATTAAGTACTTAACTAATATTATAAATATTTGTTAGGATAGAAGAATGCGACAATTTATTAAATCTACCGCTTGTAGATGGAGCCACAGTTGACAACCAGCATTGATTATACTTAAATTATCTTGTCAGACAAATATAATTTATAAATCTAATTCTCCCTTGTTCTTTTTACAGTTATGGTTTAGAATATATAAATTGCTTTTGGAATTTTATGCATGTAATCAAATTGTAAGTAAATGTGTCAGTTTTTTATCAGTTTTTTACTATTTAAATTTGAATTTAATTAAAAATTTGCTAAATGGTTTTTCAAATCCAAAAAAAATAAAGATCTTATACTCTATCGACTTTAACCTAACTAAGAAGGCAAAGTTCTTTGGACTATAGGTTAACTAAAAAAAAAAAATTAACGTTTGTAAATTTAATTGTTGTTAAAATTGGGTGGTGTCATCAGCATCTAGCCAGCAAGTCGCTTGACAAAGATTAGTACACACAAACAAGAAGTAGAAGTTGTGTTAATTTGTTTGTGTATAATTTGCTGCAATAAATTTGCATATCTTTAGACAAGACTGGAATTAGTTTTTATTTAGAATTCTCTGAGCGAGTTTTATATAAATCTTTGCGATTACTTGAAAATACGTGCGAGTCGTGGTGGATTAGTCTTGTCTGACTAGTGGTAAAAATATTACGGTTTAGGTCTTGTTAGAGGCGGTGGTTGATAGCGTTTCTGGGCTAGTGATATGCTTAAAAAGATTCATTAATAATTGTGCAGTTTTGGGCTAAGTTTTCTCTGAGAATTTTATCAGAAAGTGGAAACGGTGCTTAGGAAGACTGTTTCTCCAAAGAATTATATCTTATAGATGGAGCCAGTGGTTAGCCTCAAAGGTACAACAAAATCTTTGCGGAGATTGTTGGAGATGCCTTTTTGGTTTTATTTCCAGGTCTTGGCAGAGGTCGTTGAAGGTCGGGGAATGTGGAGTTTTTCATCAGGTGAATTATCCATTGCAGCTAGTAGATGTCTCATTAGTGTTCTTTATTGGTTTGCTTTGGTGGAATGAATCTGTATAACAAGTTCTGGTGTGTGTGGCAGTGCTGCAGTGCAGTGTCGCATAATGTTAAAAAAATTAAATCACATTTTCATTCAAATTTACCTTTACTATCGTATAACAGACTTACGGACTCACCTACACAAAGCTTAATTCAATTAAGAACTGGAGGTTTATTTGTTTGTGGAGCAACCTAGAGGTACGTGCAGCAGCTACCAGTGATGGTCGTAAAACCCTGCCAAAGCTTGCAAGCACACAGTAATAATAACAATTTAATTTTTCAAAAATTTAGATAATATGACAGTGATGCGTGTGTTGATGGCACCAGGTTTGAGGTCGTTGCCTAAAAGCTGCAGCGTACGGTGTGATAATGAGACAGGTTGACCAAGACAAACCAGTCTATGTGAGTTTTGTGGTTGTCCGTTTACCAGCTATGCTTTAAGGCTCTAACTACCAAATTCAAGGAATTGTTCACGCTTAAGGACTAGTTTGCCGACGTTTCTTAAAATATAGAACACACCATTTGACAACACATAATAACTCCATTGCGACATGTTCCTACCGGATAAACAACGACAAAAACAAAAGATTGACGACCAGGTACAAGATCTTTTAGCACTAAAAATTATCGAGCTATCTACCATTCCATACTCCGCGCTCATTGGGATTTTTGAAAAAAAAGACGGGGAACCGCGGTTTTTCTTAGACTACCGCATGATAAATACGAAAAATTCATCAGAACCAACCCTAATGCCAATTATCTAAGAGGCTTAAGGTCAGCCACATTTTCCACGTTGGACAGAGGCCTCTACCAGTTTCGCGTAATAATAAAAAACGCGCAGGGCTACGTTCCAGCGGCTTAAGAGCTACGTAGTGCTTGCTGGGCACTTGCATCAGTTTTTCATGGTGTATCTGGACGACATTATTATCTACAACCAGTTGTATAAAGAACATTTAAAACACCTTGCTCTGGAGCTTGAAAGACTACAAGAGTTTAACTTGCGTCTAAGGCCGGCCAAATGTACGTTTGTGTGGGCCTTCTAAAAATACATTGACATTGCCGTAACTCGACCCCTGATCATAAACTTGGACCAAATACACAAAAACTCAATGCCAATGACGCACTACTAAACAAATTGATCGCTAGCACAAAAGCTTTCAAATGAACAGACTCTGCTACTGCTGCAATAGAAAAGATCTGATAAGCCGTGTCAAAACCATCAAAATTGCACCGATCCGTAGAAGAACTGTACCATGTAAATGAA
Organism: Tachinus rufipes; assembly: GCA_963932245.1. Lineage (NCBI taxonomy): Eukaryota > Metazoa > Arthropoda > Insecta > Coleoptera > Staphylinidae > Tachinus > Tachinus rufipes. The sequence continues at coordinate 117,416,876 of OZ010741.1, read as the reverse complement.
CAAGAATGGCTGGTTTTAGTGTGAACACTTTTGACACGATTATGACCGCAAACGGGCCACAATTTTGGTCCTATAAATAAACAAAGACGTGCCAGCGTTAGGGTTGTTAAACTTATTATAGTACCCCAATATACCATACACAAGCAACCCGACAGAAAGAAGAAATCAAGAATTTAGGTATTTGGAAAACAATGATTTCCACTTTTACGATCTTGAACATTTCTTTTAAAAAAATTATATTTTTAAGTAATTTTTTTTTTCCGAAAATGTTTAACATTTTTTTTGAATTTTTGTATTATTTTGCAAAACGTTTAGAAAACTAAATATAAGTAAATAATTTTTTTTTTTATTATAGACAACTAAACTTCAAATTTCAAGATTAAAAAACGCCTGTCAGCAATCATCACTTGCTGCAAATGGAGAAACTCATTCCTTATCTGCGCTTGTTGCAAGTCTTTAAATCCACTAAGAGTCTTACAAATCTTTTGAAGTATACATGGTCACCCAAGCAGACGTGATGTTAGTGCACTTGCCCGGATTAGACAAGCTTTTGATGGTACAAACCTTCCAAAAACAGCTGTTACAATACACGCAAGACCAAACAAAGCACAAGCGCTTCTCTACGACAAGGAACCTAAAGTAAACAGCAGTAAAAATTAAGATGGAAAACCCAGCAAGACCTTATTGTCCCGGAAAGAAACTGACTCTGCAACGCACGGCAGTGTGTACTAGGCTCAAGGGCCACAACAGCAAAAGAATTTTTTTAAACCTTGAGACATACTCACTACCCGCACTTAGACGAGAAGTACATAGCACAATAACTCCAACACTTACTTACGACTACAACATAAGACACATTACCGTGTATAGAGTTACCCACAATGAACAACTTGATCGCACCTGCAAAAGACGCCTAATACGATGCTCAACCCATAAGGAGAAATTATGCCGCAGAACTTGAATGGTTGGTCAACACCGCAATAGAGGTCAACCCCGCCACACCAGTTGACGTCATCGTCAAACTGATTAATGTAACCACGCCATCCGCAAACTTTCAAAACTCTAAAAAGTCTAGCTTTGTAAACAAGAATAGGCGGCTTAAAAAAAAAACAGGTTGAGAAAGATGTGGACTAAACCAACCAAGATCGAGAAAAAGAAAAAAAATATCCAATTCAAGAACAGTTGTCAAGGAACATAAAAAATTCTTAATCAGCAGATGCCAAAATCTATGCTAGACAACTCCCTAGATGACCCTATGGATAAGACCCGGAGGGTATAGTTGATGTGGCAAAACCATCCTTAATTAAGTCAAACTCGGAATTTAAGCTTCATTGAGGACAGGTGAGAAAAGAATAACATTAACTGTTTTTAGCAAATCAACAAATGAACACATTAGACGAGACCGAGAAGAAGTATCGGAAGACTGACCATCTCCGATTAAGCTAATCCAATAGTCCAAAACTAGCGACAGCCTGGTTTCTTTTGACAAACGTCTAGGTAGCAATCAAAAAAGACATAGCAAAAGAAAAGTTTCTAAAAGAGCATCGTCCACTTAAAAAAAAGTTTTGGCCAAGAGGGCAAAGAAACCTAAAATAAGGTTAATGTTAGCACAAGCGCTACAAAGATGGAGAAGCCAAAAGAATAGTAAATCAATCCCTAACTACCACTTTGGATGAAAGAACCCATCTCAAAACTACTGTACTTTGGGACCGAAGCAACCCTTATTTGCTTGGAGGCACCCAAAAAGAAAGAAAAGGACTTTATTAAAACACGATTTTCTCCAACATCACAAGCCTTTTCAAAAGACGTTGTGCGTGCAGTTTGCGCCTTACTCTAATCGTTTTTATCCGCAGATCTTCTTCTGAGTCAAGTCGTCAAAGCAACAATAAGGTATCCTGTAAGAGGTTCAGTTACGAAAAAAGTCTGGCAGTCGTTGCCACTTCTACAAACACTTCGGCCCAACGACGGACTTGGACTACAAACTTTACCTTGCCAGATCAATTACAAAAACGGTCCCAAGAGAAGCAGAAGTTGTCTTTGCACCAGCAACACTTTGACCCTGAGCGCTGTTTAACGTTTTCTGACTGAGATCTCTTTAGGTCGCCGTCGGGTTCGATCTTTTCAGTGCAAGTACGCAAGTACTCAGCCACTCATTAATTAGTATTTTATGTTTACAAAACCTGGAAGTGGCGGTGACTGAGTCATCACAGACCCGGACCGACAAAATTCCGGTTCTATCTTGCACAAAGATGGTGTCCAGGTGACTTCAATTTAAGTTTGGCACTATTGCTTAAAAAAGGAATTGTTTGTAACATATAAATAGTGTCTACTAAAACTCTACTATGAGTCTGGTATTGCAGAGCATTTGCAGCACGGAAAGTTTAAAATAGATTATGGTCCAGGTTTCAATAGTAGTCTCAGGAGTTTTCTGATTAAAGTTAAAGCATTAACCAAGGGTTTCAAGTTTTACGCAAGTTCCCGCACACGCAATGTTATAGCACGGTTGTGCACATGCGGTAGGTGGTGGTCATCTTTTTTTTTCTTTTTCGAGACTTATCTTTCTATGTTATTCTTGACTCGTGCCATGTTGTGATAGCGACATTAGAAATTTTATTCTAATCTTGTGTACAACTTTGATGGTGTGCGACGTGAATTGTTGCTTTTGTGTAGGCCACAATTGCTATCTAAAAGGCTTAGCTAGGCTTGACGGTTAGTTTTTCTTAGACGTAGTTCTCTGACTTATTAACTAAATATTAACAAATGGCGGTACCATTTCAATCTCATTATCTTTTGTTATGCCCGAAATAGTGACGTCTTTACATAGTTTTTCTTTTGTCACGTTTGGATGTTTGACTTAAATTGCTGCGTCTACAACTAAGCAAAAGTTTGTGTGGTGGCAACTGAAGTATTGTCCTTAACTTTTTTAGTAACCACGTGTTAGATTTTGATCCGGGTTAAGTTTCTTTTTTATTGTAGCTTTAAAAATGGTTGCGGTTTTAATTTGTAATTGCTTGTCAGGTGTCTTAATGTCTTCAGAAGGTATTGGCCTGCTTTGTATTTATATTTGTTGTTGCAATTATAATTGTAATACTGTACCCAATACATTATCTGCTTGTTCAGACAGGTGGTTAAATAGTTAAAATTTAGGACAGCTTGTTGTTGACGCTATCATATTGTTTAATTGCCAAGGGTTATGATAAAAATAGTCCGTTATGCCCAAACATCTATGTGGCGGGTGTTTGGTGATTATCCGTATCTGGTTGACTAGTGTCACAGCCGATTGTTGGACGGTAATTCTTGATAGTAATGCTATCATCTGATTTGTATGATATAATCCTACCGTGGTCAAGCAACATAGCGTTTGAATGCTTGGGCAGGTATATGGCCGGTTTATGGTAGTCTTTCACTTGGTGGCGAGAACACGTTTTTAAAACGTTGACTTGGTATTGTCTTTAAAGATTGGAAAGTTGAATGATTGAAAAATTTGCAAGGTATTTAGCCGTTTTTCTGTTTCTTTCCGTAAATTTTATTGCCGACTTTTTCTATTCTTATCCTACTCTTATAGTGAATGTTTTTAAAGAGACGTAAAATCACCATGCTTTTAATTTGTCCATGTTACTCGCAAGGCTCCAAAGATAGCGAGAGAAGCTACTGATCCATGTCTAAGAGTGGTTGAGTGGTTCACGGTGATAGTTTTTGGGGTATCGGAACTGATGTTACTCTGTGAACAAACAGAATACATGTATTAAACATTGTACTCATAATATTGGTTGTGTGAGAAGAGCATCCAGCGTTTTGTTAAACAAATTAAATAATGTTTTCTTACAAATGTACTTACTCAGAGTAGCGTATACGGTGATAGTAATAATGCAGTTTTTTTTAAATACTCAGAGGAGATAATTGGGGTGTGTGTGTATGTGTGTGTTAAGCTGTAGCGTACTGTGTGGAGATGGCACAAGAATCTGAGATGGAAAATTCTAGTTTATGAATTCTCTAGTTCGTTTTAGTGATGTTGTTTGCTCAGGCTTGTGAATTTGACTGACTGTGAATGTAATATTTCAGTATTTGATTAGTGTTGCTGCGCCTACACAACAAGCGTGCTATGGTTTTATTGACTTTGAAGCCAGCTTTTTGCGGATTTTTTTAAAAGATTTTTTTTTCTAAAAACTCACAAAGTGTTGGATTTGTTCTCACGGGCGTCTACCAACTAAACTTTCTTTCTTCCTCCTAATGAATGCTGACACATCTTGGTGGCATATACCTTCTTATCTAACTGATAATTTTATTGCGGGATTGATATTATATAATGCACGTAGGTGCCGCTCCATAGGCGTAACAAGAGATTTGTAGTGAACTTGTACCACGGCTGTGTCCAAGATTCAGACTATCAATCACTTGTTTGATATGTTTAGCCATTTAGACTAACAGCGTTGCTGAAAAAGATTTTTAGATTGTTAAAGAGCACTTTGCTTGGGTGTACTCTTGAGAGGAATGCGAGTTTGTTGTTGAAAAGCAGGTGACTTACCGTAGGCCTGGCTGTTGCGGCTAGCTTTCAGTTTGTGATAAGCTGGGCAAACTTTTGTAACAAGCGGTGTGGATTACGTGTTTGTAGCAAACTAGTCTTTTTATGTCAGAGAGCAGCCCGCCATAGTGACTTTTCATTTTCTTCTTTGGTTGGAATTTGATAACTAATAGAATAGCTTTAGTGCAACATCAATTTTTTCAACTTTGAATCACCAATCTGTAAATTGTTAAATTTTTGCAGGCAATGTGCCACAAGGTTGTTTTCAAAAACCCAATAGTTGGAGGTTACGGTACTTTCTCAGGCAATAAAAAAACGTGTTTTTTCTTTTCTGTTCTGAAGCATCAAGAATTGTTTTCTGTATACCAGTCTGCAGTGTAATCTGATTTTTTTTGGAAGTTGTTAGACTTGGTTGCAAGTGTGTAGCCTGTGGTGCACGGTTATTTACATTGTCAACATTGAGAGCTTACTCTTTTCCCATTTTGTTTTATTTTTTTTGTCTTACTTTTTTTTATTTTTCCACCTTTCCAACTGGTGGTGCCTTGTTATCGTCAGCGATCTGCTGTTTCTTTTACAATTCTTTATTGTGGCTGACATAGTACTCGGCCATCTTAGAAGCTTCTGTTGTAGAACAGGTTTTGATTGGTTTGTTTGTTGTTAGTTAAAGTGTTATATTTTTGTAACTATATTTTCTTCTATTTTGTTGTCTTTTTCTTTATGGTTTTTTATTATTTTTTTCATTATTAGGGATGTTACATATTGGGGTTGTTTTAGCTCTATTATGATGTATTGAAATAACTAAAAAAAGTCTAAACAATAAAATACTTCAATATTAACTTCAGGGTGATACAAGAAGTTGGTGGATTTTTAATGATTTTTTTCTATATATCAAAAACAAAATTAATAATGCAGCTTAATATTTATTACCCATAAATAAACATAATATTTCAATATAAAATTAAATAACAATGTTAGTAATTAATTAGTTCCAAGTCCAAATGGAGATTCCTTGTTTGTTGATAAAAAGAAATCTCCTCTAGCTGAAGTATCGCAACTGTCACCCATGTAGACCATCTTGTTAGAATCGCAATTTCCATTATTAAAATCACTTAGTGAATCACATTGCCAAGCTGCAAAAGCATCATTTCCAATGCTTTCAAAGAAGTAAGTAGGTGCTCTCATGTGAGAACATCCATCAAGCAAACCGCATCCAATTTGAGCAGATCCACCATTAGGCCAGAAATCAGCATGAGCTAAAGATGTCTTGTAACCAAGCATTAAGGTATCGGTATGCATAGCATCAACAAATAATGCATCATCTTTGCTAAGACGCTTTTCAACATCATTTCCATTAAAAAGTGGACCGGCTGGATCCATGCCAGTAATACGACCAATTTTTTGTCCGGTTAATTCAAAAACTTTCTTACCTATAATTATATTAGTTAATAAATAAATTACAAAGTTTATATAACTTAACATACCTGCGTATCCAGAAATGTGTGATCCAAGAGAATGTCCAATCAAATGGAATTTTTCGTAGGGGATGCCAAAAGTATTATGCATTTCAATAATTAATTCAGCAATATGTTCACCAATACCACGTGCGTTTAAAACACAAATTGGATATAAATCCCAAGCAAGTTTACTCCAGTCTACGGAAACTATATTAATAGCATTATTTTTCATAAATGCGTCTTTAGTAGGTTCGACCCAGTAGGAAAGTCCATCATCAGCAAAACCATGGCACAGGATTTTGACAGTATTGGTTGGATCAATAAGGTCAACACTATCACCAGAAGTAAAATGACCGAGGCTTAATTTAGTAGGGGTGTCTTTGTTTTTTGGAGTGAATAGGAAGTATTTTACATCATCCACTTCAATGCATTGAGCTGTTATAAAATAAATTATTATTTAGGTATCAAGTAATAACAATAACAAATTTAATTAACAAATTTTTAAATAATAAACATTTAAATAATATAATACTTACCACTTTGAAGTGCAATGAGAACAACTAAACTAAGAAGAGTTGCTTTGAACATTGTTGATGGTTTAGTTAGAAATTAGAAAACTAGAATCTGTTTATATATGAAATTTTATCTATAAATTTTAATCAAAGATTAGATGGTTAATTCGATGTATATTAACGACCATAATAAAATTTTATTGCAGTATTAGGTAAATACAATGAAATCGGTAACTTTTAAAATATTTTGGAATTAAAGCAAATTTGTTGATTTTAACATAACTATTTTACAAAAAATAGTATAAAAATATAAATTGATAAGAAATGTATTATCATCGTTGTCGAAAATACTTGCATGTTTCTAATGCACAAGAAAACACATTCTTAACACATTACTTTGAAGTAGTGTGTTTACACAGTAAAATTTTGCAACAAAAAGTTATAGACGTAACATGTGTTTTTTTTAGATTTTAAACAACCATATTTTGTTTATATTTGATATTATTTATCTGCATCATTTCAGTTTGTATTTTAAATAAGCAGAAGTCCGGTTATGAGCTTTTGCAGCCTGGTTCGAATGTGATGGTCTTGTTAAGAATAGTTTTCTGTGTATCATTCTTCCACAGTTTTTTCTTAAACATCAAATTTGTTGTTTTTTTTTTTAGAATTATATGGAACCCCAAAAGTAAGTTTGGGACAGTAAGGGACATTTACTGGCCTCAAACTTTTCTCCTTCTTTGGCAAGCTGATTTGTCATGAGGTTTTCTTTTATCACCTGATCCTATAGTATTCAAACCAGGAAACTTTGCTTTTATAACCAGTTTGGATTTTATTTCTGGCAAGTGCAATGCCATTTGACCAAACTTAAGGATCCAGATATCTCAAAAACCTATGCTGACAAGCTAAAGATCAAAATGAAGGATACAATATCAAACATCATATCCGTAAAAGAAACAAGGCAACAAGTAGTAAACACAATAAAGACTAATGCAGAACAAACCTTAGGTTGGTGCCAACGACAAAAACAAAAAATAGATGAGCGATAACATGTTACTGTTAATAGAAGATAAAAAAAAAACATAAGTACCATGTTAAGGAATACAAAATGCTGAATACACAAATCAAAAAAGAAATCCGAATATCGAGAAAATCAATGCTCGGAAAAAAGTGTTGAGAAATAGAAAAATGTCACGTTAAGCACGACTCCTTCAACATGCACAAACTTATTAAGAAAATGACACATACGTATAAGAAAAACCAGTATGGAAAACTTATAAAAGATAACAATAAACTAATAGTGGAGCAGAAAGATCAAGTAAACATGTGAAAGAAATATACAGAATAGTTGTTTACGGATGACAGACTAACCATCTCAGTTGAGGCGGACACTACAATGGAAGGATCTACCATTCTCAAAGAAGAACTACAGAAAGCAATTCAAAACACAAAAAGTAGAAAAAAGCTTAACACATCTATTACGACTATACTATAAGATATACAGTATATACCTAAAGACTGGCTAAAATCTACTTTCATTACTCCTCCAAAAAAACCAAACGCTAAGAGATGTAACAAGTACCGTCCCATTAGTCTCATGAGCCATGCGGTAAAAATATTTTTACGTATTATACACACTCGTATATGGAAAAAGATCAACCAAGCTATCGAAAATCGTTTCAGGAACGGATTCGGTACAACAGAGGCACTGTTCTCCATGCAAGTTTTAATTTAGAAATGTATAGATCAACGCCACACAGTCTGGAACCAAACAGCACAGGTTAAAGACAGGCAAGATCAAACGGTGGAGTTATTATTAAGAGGCGTCCACTTCTGTTCAACTTATACGCCGAGAACATATTTTGGACGGCACTAGACGAATGCACGAAAAACATAAAAATAAACGGAAAACCAGTAATAACATCAGATATGCAGATAATTCTGTGATACTAGCCAACACTATCAAAGCTTTGCAATGCTTTATAGACCAAGTACAACAAGCTAGGTCCGAGTATGGACTTGATAAAACCAAATTAATGCAGAACAACTCCGCAAATAACAATGCACTAAACATTAACGGTAAACCAATTGAACGCGTGCAAACATTCAAATACTTAAGCAGCTGGTTCAACAAACAGTGGGACCTAATTCATGACCTCAAAACACGAATTAAAATAGCCAGATTCACTTTTCAAAAACTCCGATCATTAGTATGCAACAGGAATCTTTTACTTAAAATCAAATGTTATGTCTCTATGGCACTACAGTATGAAGTCGAGGGGTAGACACTGAAAGTATCATCTATCACAATAAAATCAAAGCTTTCGAAATGTAGCTATATCGGAAGATGTTAAAAATTCCATGGACTCACAAAGTAACAAAGAACAAAATACTCAAACAAATGGACAAAAATACCAAACTACTTACAACGGTGAAACGGTGAAACGTTGAAAGTCAGGATACTTTGGACACATACTCCAAAATGACAATTATTACTAATTCCTGCAATTAATCATGGAAAGGAAAATAGAAGGTTAACGGGGAATCGGAAGAAAACAGTTTTCCTGGCTGTTAAACCTGCGACAATGTTTAAGAATCAGGGAGGCTTCTACACTAATACGACTTGCACAAAACCGGGACGAGTTCAATCATATGGTCGCCAACCTCCTGTGAGGAGAAGACACTGGAAGAAGAAGATTTCTTACTAAAAATTTGAGACATGTTTATCCAAAATTAGCAAATTTTGCTTAATTTGGTTTTGTTCTTGTAGATTCAAGCTCTAGTGCCATTTTGGTTTTTGGCCTCATCTGTGTACTAGATAGTTTTTTTGACTTTGCTTAAGTATTTTGTTTTGTCTTTGTTCTTTATTTTGGTATGGTATTGTTACATCAAATGTTTTTTAATACAATTACCTTTTATAAAATCTGACTACATTATTAGAGTTTATCAATGTGTTTATTTATCTGTACGTTGCTTGCTTCGCCTCCGCCATTACAATTAAGTAAAGTAGTGGTAACACTAGTAGTACTTCTATAGCTGCTTTGGGCGTTGTTTTTTTTGCCACGTTATCAACAGACAAAATAGCTTTTAAACGTATGTTGCTTGGGATCCAGTAAATTTGACATACAAGTTTCCGGTAAGCTAAAAAGTTGTCTTTAGGTTATGTTGCGTTTGCTACGACTAGTTTACTTAATGGAAAACTATTAATCTCGCTGTTTTTGGATTGATTTATAAACTAAACATACAAACATTAAGAATTTTTGACAATATCTGTGCCCGGTCTAGGAACATTTAAAATCGCATCTGGCTGTCTCAGCCCAAATAACCAAATCAAAACGGCGGATTTTGATGAGCTTTTATCAAAACTTTTTTCCACAATCATTGCTGGAGACTTCAACTGTAAAACCCGGCGTAAAACAATTTATAGACAAACGCCAAAGGTTTTGCGTTGCTCAACTATGTAGAGCAAAAAAGGTGACAAGTTTTGAGTCCAGAGGAACCTTCTTTCTATTACAACGCAGGACAGCAAGAGAACGTTCTTGCTGTGGTTGTTTTTAAGAACGTCAACTTATATCACACCATCCGAGTTGTCAACAAATTGAGCTCCGACCACCACCCGGTCTTACTAGAGCTTTTCAGAAAAGAGTTACCCGAGGAAAGAGAAAAAATGTTATTTGCACAGATTGGCCTCTCTTCTCACGATAAAAAGTAAGAATGGCCGCAGCCGTCAAACTTTTTACTTACTAAATCCAACAAACTTTGGAAAAGGCCTCTAAAACTCTCCAGGTTTGCGCCGATATGCCTCTTGAGTTATCTCAGAACGTAAAAGACCTAATCTGTAGACGCAATGCTACCAGACATCTTTGGCAGCGGCACAGCGACTTCTTAGATTGCTTGACACTGAACTCCCTTTACGAAGAAGTGAGAGAAGCTATAAAGCCACACAGAGATTAGTGCTAAAAAAATACTTAAGAATCTTTTACGAAAAATGACCATCTAATGTATAATGATCTCCAAAACCTTAAGGAACAGGCCGGTCTTCATTCCAGCTATTCACGGCAAAAATGGGGTACAGTACACCATTCAGGAAAAGGCCGAAGCATTTGTGGACAGCCTGGAACTTTAGTGCTCCCTGAACGATGACTCGGATTTGGAGCACGTTGAAAGGGTTGAACGGGTGGTTAGGTTAGGTAACCCTGAAAGCCGCTGACGCGCTTCTGCAAAGCGTTATCAACATCCTAAAACCTAGGAAAGACCGGCGGTTTTCATAAAACTACTGGCCAATAAGCTTACTATGCACCTTGAGTAAAGTTATAGAAAAGGTTATATAAAACATAAATTAGAACCACGTTGATTCTATCAATCTACTTCTTTCTCATCAATACGGATTTTGATGGAAACATTTAACAGTCTGGTGGATTAAATAAGTTACAGATATTATTGTTGAGTGTTTTAGGTTGAAAAAAGCCACAGTGATGGTCCTTTTTAAAGTGGAGGAAAAAGCATTCGACAAAGTCGGGCATGAGGGTTTTCTTTACACTCTACAGTCAAAACTTCCCTTTACGTTTTATAAGGCTGATAGCCTCATATTTAAACCGTAGAACCTTGGCTGATAAAATTTAAAAACACATCTCTACTATGTGGAATATCACAGTAAGGGTCCCACAAGGCTCCATTCTTGTTACGGTCTTTATTAACGTCTTAGTCGCGGACATGCCTTTGGGATGGAAGCACGAGGTTAAAATGACACAATCAAGGTGATTACTTCCAGGCTACAAAAAGCTACCAATAATCTGGAATGCTGGTTAGATGACTACAAGTCAAAGTAAATCCAGAGAAAAGCAAAACCGTTTTCTTTACACGGCGATGGAGCGCTACTCATGAGAACTTCAGTTTCAACAACGTTTCCATACCGTAGTCCAATTCTGGAATATCTGGAAATAACCTATGACAAAGGGCTCACGTACAAGTTCCACGTGCAGTCAATTCTCGACATATCCAAATTGGCAAAAAATCTTTTGTTTTTAATGCTGCAGCGAAACAGCGGTTTATTTTTTTGGAATCAAATCCGGATGTACACATCTACCATCAGGCTCATGAACGCAAACACGTATCTTAATAAATTAGAGTCGTTTTAAAGCTTGACTTTGCGGATGCTCTTTGAAGCTTCATGGTTTGTCCAAAATCGTAAAATTTAAAGCGATTGCAGTATACTCCAATCCTGATCTGGCCCTACTTGCCAAGTTAGACAAGAAAGTTTCGCGAGATAAGCGCCCGGTAAATCAACTGATTAACATCTTCTAATTACCTACTTATTTATTTGTCAGCAAATAGGGTGCATTGACACTGGTTTTTGTCTTTCTTATCTATCTAACGGAAAGTTTATGAGCCTAACAGTTTCGAACTTCCAGAGGGAGTTTAGTCGGTAGAGTGAATCCGACACATTAAGTCTTTAAAATATGTGTCAAGCTTTACATGAATTGTAAATTGCAGAGGTTTGTAAATCAACCAAACTTATAATTTCAGAACTCAATAGCATTTAGCAACAAGTATAGCAATAATAATTTACATATTTGTATTATGAAATTACAATAATATATAAATATAACTGAGCATAACACTTAAATACAAACATTTACATTTACAATATTTAATTTGTTTATAAGATCATTCAATGATGAACCTGTAACATTAAATTTACTAAATTGATTTAATTGGTTGTAGTATTTAGTAAATTTAATTAATTGACCATAACTGTTGTAATTGGAACTATTATAAATTAACAAAAGATTACGCTACGGTATTTTTCTCTCTGATAGTATTAGTAACAAATATTTAAAAAAATACTGCATATTTATATTTATTAAATACAGTCGTCATACATTTAATATGAATACATTTACAACAATATAAGTAATTAATAAAGTTGTAATTTTGTAGACAAATAGAAATTTTAGCTGATTCAAGAATAAAAAGTTCAATATGAAGTCTACACATAGATTATTTTATTATATATATAAAACAAAATTAATAATGCACCTTAATATTTATTACCCAATAAATAAACATAATACAATATTTCAACATAAAATTATATAACAATGTAAGTAATTAATTGGTTCCAAGTCCAAATGGAGATTCCTTGTTTGTTGACAAATAGAAATCCCCTCTAGCTGAAGTATCGCAACTGTCACCCATGTAGACCATCTTGTTGGAATTGCAGTTTCCATTATTAAAGTCGCTTTGTGAATTACATTCCCAAGCTGCAAAAGCATTATTTCCAATGCTTTCAAAAAAGTAAGTAGGAGCTCTCAAATGAGAACAGTTATCAAGCAGAGCGCATCCAATTTGAGCAGATCCACCATTTGGCCAGAAATCAGCATGAGCTAAAGATGTTTTGTAACCAAGCAATAAAGTATCGGTATGTATAGCATCAACAAATAATGCATCATCATTGCTAAGACGCTTTTCTACATCATTTCCATTGAAGAGAGGACCAGCTGGATCCATGCCAGTAATGCGACCAATTTTTTGTCCGGTTAATTCAAAAACTTTTTTACCTATAATTATATTAATTAATAATCAAGTTAATTAATTTATACAACTTAACATACCTGCGTATCCAGAAATGTGCGATCCAAGAGAATGCCCAATCAAATGGAACTTTTCGTATGGAATACCAAAAGTATCATGCATTTCAATAATTAATTCTGCAATATGTTCACCAATGCCACGAGCATTTATAACACAAGTTGGATATAAAGCATAAGCAAGTTTACTCCAATCCACTGATACAATATTAATAGCATTATTCTTCATAAATGCATCTTTAGTGGGTTCGACCCAATAAGAAAGTCCATCATCCGCAAAACCATGACACAAAATTTTAACAGTGTTGGTTGGATCAACTAGGTCTACGCTATCACCAGAACTGAAATGACCGAGCCTTAATTCCGTAGGGGTGTCCTTGTTTTTAGCAGTGAATAGGAAGTATTTTACATCATCCACTTCAATGCACAATACTATAATAAAAAAATCAACAATTATTGTAGCTAATTAATTTAATTAAAATGTATGTTATAAAATAAAATTTAAAATGATAATTTAATTAATTATTTTGTAAAAAAAAATAAAAAATATGAAATACTTACCATTTTGAAGTGCAATAAGCACAACAAAACCAAGAATAGTAGCTTTAAACATTATAGACTATTTAGTTAGAAATGATAAAATCAGGATCTATATATATACAAAATATTATCTATGAGATTTAATTAAAGATTAGACGGTTAATTCGATGTATATTAAGAACAATAAATTAATTTAATAGCAGTATTAAAACGCAATAAAACCGCTGATTTTTTTTTAATATTTTGCAATTCAATCGATTTTTTTGCGGTATTGAAAAATAATGTACGTATACTGTATTATTAAAATAAATGAGTATAATTTATCAGGCGATTTTGCATATGTGTAAAATTGTATTTAATATATTATACAATTATGCATTTAACAATTATATTTAGTAAATCATTTTATAGCATGCTTATAATTCTTTAAAATAAAATCTTTCAAAACTGTATAATCTCTCTAAAGAAATCGTAGTGTAGAGAAACAATTTGTTACGCAATGTTAGTTTTTTTGCCACTTACGCTTTGTCTAAAATACACGTGCAAATTGATTTTTCGTCAATTGCTTCAGCACGTTATCATGTGGTTTTATTTTTTGCCGCTAATACAGTTTTTTTTCTGTGTTCACAAATCATACACTTCACTAACCGGTTTACAACATTGTTAGTTGCTTTTTGCAACTTATACAGGGTGTTAGGTAAACATGCGGAAAAATTTAAGGAATTATTCCTTGGCCTATTCTAAGAATATTTTGTTCTATGATAATTTCTGAAAAATTCTTTTGTTTTGAAGATACAGGATGAAGAAAATTTGCGACAACCATATTCGATTTTTGTTGAAATTATTAATGTAAATAAAAGTATGGCGTACGCCAATGAGTATGTCAAGTACAAAAAATTGTTAACGATAACTAAAAACGGCCGTTTTATCTACTAATGTACTAGTGAATTTCATTTGAATACGTCTTGTCATTGATCATCACATGTATCGGTCGCAGTTGTTTAGATTGAGTGACGTTTGGCTGTTTGACGTTTCTTTAATAATTAGTGAATTCCTCTACCATGAATCACTATACGAATGCCAAGATGACTGACATGCATTTCATGTATGGACTTGTTGATGGCTGGATTCATTACAAGCTAGACAATTGTACATTGAACGGTTTTCTGGCCATAATATCCCCGACCAAAAAATCTTCATCGACGTCTTTGTGAAACGAAATAGAGGGCCAGGAAGATCAATGACAGTAAGAACGGTACCACTAGAACAAAATGTGCTGGACATGATAGAGGAAGATTCAAGTTGTTCTACGCAAAAAATTGCCAATACTTTCAATGTAAGACGTAGACAGTTTAAAAAATTCTTAAGGGCAATTTGTTGTCTATACCACATTCAGCGAGTTCAGGCATCACTACTTGCTAATTTTCCTTTACGTATTGCGTTATGTCAATGGTGTTAGCAAACCATAGTTCTATTCCTTAATTCTTGACACATATTTTGTTCACCGATAAAGCCATTTACTCAAGAAATGCAATTAAAAAAAATTATAACAACCATGTGTGGACAGATAAAAATCCGCATCAGGTATGTGAAGATCGTTTTCAACATTAGTTCTCCTTGAATGTTTGGGTTGGAATTGTGGGCGACTGTCTAATTGGATCAGTATTTCCATCAAGAAAACTTACCGGCGAAGTGCATTGCACTTTTTGGAACACATACTACCTCAGTTTCTAGATGATGTACCATTGTCAACAAGTATTGCAATGTGGTTTATGCACAATGGTGCACCACCACATTTTAGTTTGATTGCTTGTGATTATTTAACAGCAACATACGAAGATCGCTGGATTAATAATAATAATAATAATAATTTATTTAATGCTTACATATACAATAATTTACACAGGTCATACAAAGTTGGATATATAAAAAAGATATTACATTAAATCCTCTAAATTGTTATTTACAAATTCATCTCAACTATAAAAGGCTTTTTGAGACAAAAACGTTTTTATAGTAGTTTTAAACAACTTTTGTAGCAGTTTCTTCGCTTGTCTGGGTAGTAAAGTATAAAACTTACTACCATAATAGTTTGTGCTATTTCTAGAGCTGTTTAGACAAAGTGCACATGTTCTTAAATCACTACGGCGGCGACTGATGTCGTTATGATTATACTTGTTTAAACTATAACTATTTTAATTTTTATGAACATGCATTAAACATTCTAAAATATACAAACATGGCACAGTTAAAATTTGATGTTTTACAAAGCTTAGCCTACAATCATCTCGGTATTTTATTCTCGAGATAATCCGTACAGCACGTCGCTGCAATGCAAATATGCGAAGTCTTGATGTTGAGTGGCCCCAAATTATTAAGCCATATTGTATGCAGGATTGACAAAGTGCAATATATACGGATTTTAATGCCGGTTTAGATATGATATTTGCAAGGTTACGAAGAAAATATATATTTTTGTTTAGATAATGCGCAACTTGATCTCCTTGAGTTTGCCATTGTAATCTGCAATCTAGATGTATCCCTAAAAACTTATTCCATAGTATCATCTCCAGCATCGGTTGGTTTGTTGGTAAATATAGCTGCTATAGTTTTGGTTTTGTTCAAGCCCAGTTGATTACAGGTAAACCATTCTGTGGATCTTAGCAGTGTCTTTTTATTTTTCTCTGATATTTGAGAATAAGATATACCTTTATTTAGTATTGTTGTGTCATCAGCGTATAACTCCAATTTATCAGCTTTTACATAATTAGGATAGTGATTAATATATACTAGAAACAACAATGGCCTTAATATGGATTCTTGTGGTACCCCAACATCAATATTAAGTAGTTGTGACATATCCCCATTTACTTTAACACATTGTTTTCTACTCGTTATGTAATGCATTATGAGCCTACAACTTTTTGGGTGAATATTGCATGTGTACAATTTTCTTAATAACAAACTATGTGACACACGGTCAAAGGCCTAAGTAAAGGAATGATCCTATAGCGTAGCATCCCTTTTCAAAGCAGTCTTTAATTTCTTCCATAGCTGTTGTGATTGATCTTTTGTCACAAAAGCCGTATTGACAGTTTTAAAACAAATTGTTATTTTCAAAAAACAGTTAGTTGATTGTTGAAAAAACTAGTAGAAGCGATATTGGGCGATAGTTATCTGGTGAGTTTCTTTCTCCTTTTTTGTAAATAGGGACCACAACTGCTATTTTTATTTGAGATGGAAAAATAGCTGTTTTTATGCAATCGTTAATTATATTTGTAAGCGGTTCAATAATTATGTTTTTATACATTTTATTATATTTGAAGATATTTCATAGTAGTCACGGCTATTACTATTTTTTAAGTTATCAATAGTATCCCTAACGTCTATGAACAAAACTTGGTTAAATTTAAAAAATGATTGGGTATTTATTAAAAGTACATCACCCATAAAATTAATTGTATTATTACTTGGCAATGATAAAGACGTCACAATATTTTCAGCAACAGACACAAAAAACATGTTAAAATCGGTAGACGTTATATCACAGTTTATATCACAGGTATTATTATCGCAGAAAGTTTGTTTTTTGATTGGTCGAGGTGGGTCACACGCATGGCTTGCTCGATCCCCAGACTTAAACCCCTTGGAAAATTTCTTATGGGGCTATCTGTCATCAGTTTACGCTACTCCAGTGGAGAATTTGGACAAATTGCAATATTGGATAATTGCTGGGTATAACTCAATTAGAAACAAGCCTGGTGTGTTTGAAAGAGCTTATATCAAGGCTGGAGGTAGTCATTTCGAACATTTATTGTAGAAGAACAAAATATTCTTAAATTAGGCCAAGAAATAACTCCTTGAGTTTTTGCCGTATGTTTATTAAACACCTTGTTTATTAACCTCAGTTTTATATAATATGCACCACCACTCAGTGATTATATAGTTTTAAAAACTTGACAAAATAATGTTTTATAAAAAATTTAATTATTGTGACCGTTACTACAGCTTAACACAAATTGTGCGGCCGGTATACTAAGCAACTTAATATACACAAAAATTATGTTGGCTGTGGTTAAACTCATGCCTTTGCCCGTTTTAGCATTTTTCAATCTCAGAATAACGTCGCCAATAGTATATTAAGTTGCCTATTATACCGGCCACACTATTCGTGTCTAGCTGCATGTAATAGTTTATTATAAAATAAATAAAACACTTTTACTATGTATTATATCACAAATATATTTAAAAAACCGTAACTAGTTTCAACCTTTACAAGGCCATCATCGGACGATAATACAAACAATTATAAATATATAAATAAAAAATTACAAAGCATATATACGACTGTAAAATATAAAATGTTTTGTTGAAGTTGTTATGATTAAAATGATTATGAATTACATACAATAATACAAAAAGAAAATAACAAATTAAGCAAGTAGAGAAAGAATTAATGAATGGCGGTTTTTACTTAAAGGTAATTAAGACACAGAACATTTTGCAAAAAAGGTGAGAAGATTAAATTATTTCAAACAAAAGAGATTTATATATGACGGTTTGATCATTAAGCGGAAGAATTATTTTTTGATTTAGTAATTTTAAAAGATTCTAACAAACTTGTTTTTTGTTGCGTTGCAAAAGTATTATCTGAATGGCTTAATATAAAAAAGCGATAATGTTTAAGTTTAGTTTCAAAAAAATTTCTTGTTTGCCGTATATATTAAACATTACATGTAGGACAACTTATCTCACACACTTCTAATATTAAAATTGTGTCTGTACGGTGATTAGCGTTGAATAAAATGTGTGATAACCTAGTTTGACTTTTAATTGCTAGGTTAGATTTTGTGAAATGCTACATTCAACATCATGAATAGACTTCAAGCTTAGAAATGTAGACTCTTTGGTGAATGCATAGAATATTTTGGGTGAAGCATATCACAACGCTGAGGTTCTTACACGCATAGAAATAAACAAGAAGCTATTTTTATCATTAGAAACCTTCTACGTTCCAGCGGTTAGCATTATTGCTATGCGGATTTTTAGTGCAACAGAACCATTTTCGATAGTTTTTCAGCCTTAAGTAAAGTCTTCTTCTAATCCTTCTTTTTTCTTGAATTTTTTGTGTTATTATTTTGAGAAGGTGGTATTGTGCTCTTTTCATTATGTGTCCTACGTATTGTCATTTTTGTGTTTTATGACTTTTTATCTTTCTTCAATTTTTTAGTTACTTTTATATTAGTTACGTTTATGATAATTTCAATATTTTTCTGTATGACCATACTTCAAATGCTTTTAACTTTATAATGTCTGCCTTCTTTATTGTCTATGCATGTGCTCCATATAATAATATACACTGCCGAGCATATCGTAATTTGAATTTTTTTTTGTGTTTTTTTGGTTGAAATAGTTTACTAACTGATTGATTGAATAAAAAAAAAGTTTTTGTTGTTCAAAGTTTATTGAAAGTAATGAAAATGAACAATTTCAATTTGATATGGTAAGTAATAAAAATGAACAAGTTTACTTTTATATGCTAAAAAGTTTATGAACTTCAGTAGCGAGTATTGCTTCCTCTGACAATGATAACAGCTTGCAAACGACAACACATGCTCTGGATCAGATTTTAGATCACATTTTGCGGAAGATTGTCCCATTCCTGCTCCAGTATGTCGCGAAGCTCTCTAGAATTATTGCGGGCCGGCATATGTCTCCGTAAACGTTTTCCCATCTCATCTCAAACATGCTCAATTGGATTTAAATCTGGACTGCAAGCAGGCCAAATAAATTGTGTGACTCAGTAACTTGCCCACCCTCCCAAGTGTTTGTGATCAAAATTTTTGAAACAAACACTTGGGTGGGTGGGCAAGACTAAGTTCAGATTTACTGCGTATGTAGTTTGGATTTGAATTGCCCACCCATCCAAGTGTTTGTTACCCTAACTTATGCGTACTAACACTAGGGTGGGTGGGCGGAAACTAAGTTCAGATATACTGCAAATATAGTTTAGATTTGTGTTGCCCACCCACTCGCCCAAGTTTTTGTGATCCAAATTTTTGCACACAAACACTTGGGTGGGTGGGCAAAAACTAAGTTTAAATTTACTGTGTGTGTGGTTTAGAATTGTATTGTCCACCCACCCGCCCAAGTGTTTGTGATCCAATTTTTTGCACACAAACACTTAAGTGCATGTGCGGGAACTACGTTCAAATTTTCTGCGCGTGTGGTTTGGAATTGTGTTTCCCACCCACCCGCCCAAATGTGTGTGAACCAAAATTTTGCACACAAACACTTTGGTGGATGGGCGGAAACAAAGTTTAATCTTACTGTGTGTGTGGTTTAGACATGCGTTACTCACCCACATACCCAAGTGTTTGTGATCCAAATTTTTGCTCACTAACACTTGGGTGAGCGGGCGGAAACAAAGTCAAATTTACTGGGCATGTAGTGAACGTGACCGTTCATCTCTAGCTAGGAAAATAAACTGCAATGTACGTGTCAATATTTTTCTACAGAGAAAGGTAAACCAATGTTCTTGTAGATGTGATAGGATTTAATATTTGTCTATAACAATACTACCCTAACAGAACGGGGCGACTAAACCTGGCAACTCTCTAGCGTTAATTGCTTGATTGTAATTGATAAAACATATGTATGCATAGGTCTTGCATTTTTACATTAGAACGTTTAGAGAAAAAGGGTTTCTTTAGTGCCAAGACAATTTCTAAACCCAAACAGTGTTTTGCTGATTTTTTCTTCTAGTTTACTAGGTATTTTGTGTTGCATCACCTTTAAAAACGTCTTTAGAGTGTGATTCATAAAGCTTATTGTACGGTAGTCTGCACATAGCTTTGCGTTTATCTTTTTGAGGAGTGTTACAAAACTGTTAATTAAATTTACTATAATGTGAAAATGTTTTTCTTCGATTAGTTTGAGTAATTCAGCGAGTTGTTTATTTAAACCGTTTATTAAATTTTTGTGGCATGTATTACTTCCTTTTTAGTTATATTAGGTTATTTGTTGTGTAATTCTTAACTTTTTGTTTTTGAATAATTCTTTGATGTATTTTTCTGCACAACAATAATGTATTTGTATTTGATGTATATGACCATTTTACCCTTTTTATCCGTCAGAACTTGGTTGTCTTTGCTTTTGAATTCTTGGAATTTTTTAGAACTTTTTTGCATATTGAATGTGTCGTGTGTTTTAGTAGTAAATTTCTAACTTCTTGCATTTCTGTTTGTGTTAGCAAAGAGTTGCGGTAATCGGAAGTTGTTGTGCATGTTTTTAGACAACTTAAAATTCCTACTAACGTTCTTACACAGAGAGCTCATACAAGATCACCCAGAGTACAAATAACAAACACACACATTCAGCGCTCACAAAAAATGCCAGTTCACTTAAAACTAGTTGGTTTTGGTTTGGAGCAACTGTCAGTGACCGTCTTGGAACTATGACGGAGTGTAATTTGTTGGCAGTTTCACAAACAATCTTGAGTAATAAATTGCTGGCAGTGTTGATGCGTTAGTAGGTTGGCACAAAAGGTTAAGACGATTAATCCGGTTATGTGACGGGCTTGTTAATCTGAAGTTTTGGTTAGTGGCTTAGCTTCGACTAATGCAAAAATGTAAAAATTGCATCTTTATAGAAGTTGGAAAAGAAATGGCGTAATTTGATGGACCGTTGTTGCTTTACCTATTAGCTGCAACAATTCCTCTAACTTCCAGGCTGAGCTTCTGGTGTTACGGCCGCCAAGCGCTGACTATTGTAACACACGTTCACTCCGCAAAGCGCTCGACCAACCACGCGCTACCGAGTAGCATAAAAAAAATGATTCTACAATTTCGCGGTTAACTGATTTTGCCCTAACCTAACACCCACTCAACTGCCAGCAGACAAGATGACTACACTTCACTACCTAATTGAAGCAAATCTTGCTTCTCCCGTATTAATTGATAGCGAAATCCTTAGCTACTTCTACGTCAAATTTCAGAAGATCCAGGTTTACCTAAAAAATCAGGACGAAAAGTTTAGGAGCTTGAAAAAAGAAGTTATCAAAATGGTCAAAGCCTAGTTTCATAAGATCGACTGCAAAGCCAATAATATTTGCCTCTAAGGACAAAGAACCCATAGATCTGCAGCTGGACAGCAAAAACGATGAGGAGGGATATACTGTTGTGACTACAAAACAAAAAAGGCGCAGGTTAAATCTTTCAAACTTAAGAAAATTAAGCTGTCAACCGGATCTCCAAGTCAGGCGTTCTCAGCGTCATCTAGGTCTTTAACTATTAAAACCAAAGTGTCTATGACCTGGCCGGCCAACAAAGCCAAGGCATCTATTTTTGGAACAGCCTTTTGTTTCCTTGGGTCTTTTAGAAGCTCTTCATCTTAGTCAGCACGTACAGAGGGCGCTGACACACGTCGCCTTTCTCCCATTACATTGCTGGGTTGTTGGAGACATTCAAAAAATATTGCCATTAATTGATTTGTCAATGTTAAAGATGGCATCCGCATGCATCCGACATTGCATGCGGATTTTCAAAATGCTTTCACATACGTTGAACGCAATAACGTGTACTGTTACACGTACCAATTTGCGTTTAACAAAACGCTAAAATACGTCGTTAGGAACTTACCCTACTGCATCACGGTTGATGAGTTATCAGCTTAGAGATAAGCTCCTGTATCTGTGAAACAGAAAAACCTTCCTTATGCTATACGTGCAATTTCCACAATTTACTTCTTCTTCTTCTTCTTTTGTTACGTTTGAGATTTTTATAATTTGGGTATGTACGGCCGATGCCACGGCTTTTTGCGGGTTGTGGATGTGACATATATTTTTTAATTTAGTTTCAGCTTCATTCAAAATTTTACATTGGATTGGAGTACGATCTGGTCCCATACAAATATTATTTAAGTTAAAAATTTTGAATGTTAAAACAAAATAATAGCGTTGTGTTTGTTATTAAAATCCACTTTGAGAAGTCTAGGTCGTGTTTTAAGTTTTACAACACAAAACAAAAAAAATATTAGAAAGTGCATTAACAGTTATTTTAGAATCACGGTTTTTAGATTCTGAAACATTGTTCACTACTAATCTTCCAAATAATATCTTTAGATGTGTAATTGGGACTTTTGAGAGCTGCAATGTAAGATATAAGGACACTATTTGTGGTTTTTAAGTCAGAAACATCTTTAGTAAGAGCTGTTATTGCCACAGTTTATGTAGTTACCTAATTTGATACTGATTTATTAATAAACATACAAAGTGATGTGTTCAAACTTAATTAAAAGTAATTATGATTAAATCAAAATACATATAGTAGACTTAAAATTTATAAATCAAAATTTTAGTAACTAATTAATAGTTCCAAGTTCATAAGGAGGTTTATTATTTGTTGACAAATAGAAATTGCCTCTAGCTAATGTATCGCAGTTGTCACCCATGTAAACTATTTGGTTAGAGCTGCAGTTTTTATTATAGTAGTTAAATAGTGAATCACATTTCACAGATGGGAAAGCATTGCTATTAATGCTCTCAACCCATAAAGCAGGTGCTCTTTGATGAGCACAACCCGAAAAAATACCGCATCCAGGTTGAATAAATCCACCATTAGGCCAAAAATCGGCATGACCTAAAGATAATTTGTAACCTTGCAAAAGAGCATCGGTATGTATGGCATCAACAAATATTGCGTTATTTTTGTTAAGATGATTTTGCTCAGTGGTACCATCAAAAAGAGGTCCAGCTGGATCCAATCCAGTAATACGACCAATTTTTTTTCCGGTTAATTCAAAAACTTTGTTTGCTATAAAAGTATTAATTAGTAAACAATTTGATAAATTTAGAACTCAACATACCTGCGTATCCAGTAACATGAGCTCCTAAAGAATGTCCAATCAAATGGAACTTTTCATATGGAATGCCAAAAATTTCATAAATTTCTATTATGAATTTTGCAATTTCATCAGCAATACCAGGAATCTTCCAAACAGCAAGTGGATAAAAACGATTATTAGCAACGTTTGACCAGTCTGCGGATAGTACTTTAATAGATTGATTTTTTATGAATGCGTTGTTAGTCCCGTTAACCCAGTAGTTAAGTCCATGGTCACCAAAACCATGACACAAAATTTTAACTGTATTATTTGAATCAAATAGATCTAAACCATGACCAGACCTAAAATATCCTAGGTTTAATAACGTTGGGCTTGTTGTGTTTTTAGGTGTAAATAAAAAATATTTTACATTATCTCCCTTAACACATAGATCTATAATAAAACAAATGTATATTATGAATTAATATAAAAAATAATATAAAATACTTACTAGTTTGAAGTCCAATAAGAACAGCAAAACTTATAAAAGTTGCTTTAAGCATTATTGATATATTAGTTGCAATAAATAAATTTTCTTGTTCTATATATCTATACAGCAGAAGTAGAACTAAAATACTAAAATGTTTTATTTATTTATTTGTATTTATATACAAACTTATATTAATATCTGTCATTTGCAATGATAACAAAATTGACTAAAAATAATTATAAACGAATATTACTTTTATTATGTTAAATGGATATTATTAATGGGTTTAACCAAGTTTAAAAATAAATCATAACAAAACTTTTTTAATACAATATTAAAATAAATAAGTGTTAATATATTTAAATAATTGTGAATGAAGAAGTTTAGCAAACACAATTTTGTAAAGTTTATCTATACGATAACCTCTTATCTACAACACAAAAATTTTCGTCATTTACACTTTGTGTTGCGTAACTTTTAAAAAAACTTAATCTTAAGTGTTTGGAATATAGCTGAAGAAATAATTTATTAATATAATTAAACATTCTAGTTTGTAGATGTTGGTTTTGTGATTTAAGTCATTTGTTGTTGTAGATACATGTAAGTGCAATAAGACACTTGTGCAAGGAATTGCAACAAAGATCAAATAAATTGCTTAAAATCTATAATATAATAAAATAATTTTTACCGTATCTATGATCTTGTTATTATTATAAATTGTGGAGAAAACGTTTTTGTTTATACACAAAAATTTAAAAAAATATAATGAACAAAAAACTCTGCTAAATTTCTCAAAATCTTTTCAAGTTGTCACATAAGTCAAGTTCCGATTGCTACCTTGATTTGCAGTATTATTAAAAAATACTTCAAAATAAAGCAATACAAAATAAATTATTACTTATAATCGCCTTTGATTGAAAGTACAGGAAGTTACTATTGTTGCTACATTTTTGATCACACAAAGTAGTAAGTAAATCCTATTTTTGTCTAGAAAGTGTATCTAGGTTTTAATCATTTAACAATTAATTTGGTTAGTCAGTTTTAAAGTTTGCATCCACTTAAGTCTTAACTAGGTTGTGATGTTCAATATTTTTGTAACTTTTGGAAAATTCATCCAAGATGATATTGACGTTTTGTTTAATGCAAGCGTCAGTTCTAAAAGTAGACAATGTTTTTAGTAGATGTAGTGTTCTACAAGACTAGGCTGTTGATGAGTGTTTCTAATAAGGCTTTACTGGGTGAAAGGTTAGTGGCGGAGTTTGTTTTTTTATCGGAGTTGAAAGGTAGCCAGCGGTAATAATTTACTTCAGGTTTTTTGGGACTGTTAGTTAGTAAGCCAAAGTAAACTTTTTATGTTTGGTGTGCCTTACCGATGATGACTTTTACTAATTCATAGCAAAGAAACACTGGTTTTTTAGTAAAGTGCAAAAGTGGTAGTGGTGGTGTTTGTGATACCCGGTGTCTATAACTGTGATTATAAATTTAGCTAAAGTTGGCTCTACAAGATCCACATAGACCATTTGGCTCATTTTTAATAATTTTTTCTATATTTTTAGGAAAGGGTCAGTTTTGTTTTGGGTACTTTTCTTGCGATAGTTGCAACATTTTGGGTTTCTTAATTTTTTTAGTAAAACCGTCAGTGCATAGTAGTTGTTGTTTAAAAATTTAATAACTCCGGCGAATATATATCTTCTACTTGTTGGTAAATAAACGTTTTTTTGCTTGCTTTGTATAAGTAAAGTCGTGTGCTTACCAATGTCTACTATTTTAATCTGTTGATAAGCAAGTATGTATAATTAATTTTTGTTCTCAGCGGCCGTGCACTTTTATCTTATGAGCGGCTAGTGGTGGTTGTGCAGGCTGGAAGCAGTAGTTTTGTAAGCTACTATTTTGCCCAAAGTGTAAAAAGTTGTTATCAAAAGTGTTGCTTGTAATCTAAGGTGTTACTTGTAATCTAAGGTAACATACTAGTCTAACATACACTGATGCCCCAATATTAAATTTTTACCCAGTTAGAGTTAGTACAAAATTTGTAGTATTGCTTTTGCTGCTTCTTAGAGCGGGCAATTTTCCTGATTTTTTTGAGATTCTGGAAATAGGCGGTTGACAATGCGCAACTTATCTTTGGAGCATAGGGAACATCTGGACAAAGTTTGGTGGCATTATCTTTGTGGATTGTGGTAAGGGTTAATACTTACAATCTTTTAATGGTAATTTTTGCTGCAAAGGTTTTACAATGGTGGTTTTTTTTTTATATTTTGATACATTTAAGGTCAATAGTAAATTTTAATAATGCGGTTGATAGTTTTTGCTACTCTTCGGTGTCCAGCATTTGGGTTGTCATAATTCTCTCAAAGAACCATTGTTTGGAAAGGTTTGTTTACGCATAGTTTTTATGAAACTACGTCTTGCTCGTTAAGAAGGGTTTGGGGCAAATTTTGAAGCATGCAAAAATATCAGATGTCGGTAGCTTGCTCAACAGACTGCTATAAAAAAGCGTCCGTTACTTGGTTGAAAATCTCTTTACGGTATTTTATGGCAAAATCAAATTGGCCAGCAAGTAATTTGACCAGTTGGGCTTTAAGTGAGTAGAGATCTTCAAATACTAGTGCCATCTGTAATAATTCAGAGATGATGGAAAAATCTTTTGTGCAAGTTGTCGTACATCCAAACTAGTATTTTTTCTTGACTAAAACCGCCGTGACGTCTTATCAGGGTCTGGATGCCAACGATGTATGTTTTGACTTGCTTCTGTTTGAAGTTTCTTTTAGGTTTTGGCGTTGTTAGGCTAGAATAAAAAATAAATGAAACTGTAACGAACCTGAGGTTTGTTTTCTATTTAGTAATTAAATTTAGTTACCATTCTCAATGTTTTTCTCAAGTTTTCAGCCCCCGACCACGTGTTTATAAAAATTTGTTACTTACTGTTCCTAAATGTTATTAGATTCTTTAGTACACAACATACACTTACTACACTAATTAGTTTGTCCGTAAACGTCCGATAACTGCTCGGAAAATCAGCCGCGGAACAGCTCAATCGTTTGTTTATTTTATAAGTGGCGCCTGCCAATTTAATATGCAAGACCGGATTTATATGCATTTAGTGTATTAAGTGAATTTTATGTTTAATTTAGATTATTTAAGTTATAATAGTATGAAAACTGCAATTTTCATTGCACTCTAAGCTCGGATAATTGATTGAACTGGTCACTCAATCAATTATTCACCTACTAACATATTGTATTATTATTATTAAATTACTAATCTAATTTCAATATTTTACCATGGAACAAGGCTTGGATTTTACGGACAGTCAGGTATTATCCTTCCTGTATCTTAAGGATTAATAACATGGTTGCCAAATCCGCTACGGACATGACCGCCAAGATGGCAAAGCAACTTGCCTTGCCAAACCCCAGATCATCAAGACATAAGAGTTTCAGGTCCAGGCCTCCCTCAAAAGGCCGGCCAAAAATTTGGTCGATTTCAGTCTATCCGACGAGGAACCGATGGAGACAATGGAGAACAAGATCACTGCTTACTCCAATGCTGTACCCCCAAAAGAGAGATTTTAGACCGTTGGCAAGAAAGGCAAGAAAGCAAAGTCTAAAAAGGCCAGGAAGGACCCGGGTAAGATAGCTCAGTTATAGAGCGTTAGCGTAGCACGTTAACAATCCTGGTTTTGATCACTAAATATGACAAAAATAATAACTTGTTTTTAATCTACAGGGGGGATTCGGAAGTCACCTAATAAGCTGTTGGTTCTATTAACCCCCTTCAAAACAAGTCGTAAGACTTCTGGGGCGATGTGAAATCACGATCAGAAAGAAATCCTTGTATCCTGGGCTGTTAGCGATCGACCAAGCCGTAAATCACAGACGACATACTTACGCACCCTCTCACGCAGGGGCTAAAAATACCCTCAAGTACGTCATTCAAAACATTCTTTATTGCGTCACGACAGACGTAGTGCAAGCCGAGCTCATTGCTTGGGGGTTTGAACTATTCTCCGTTACAAGTTGAAAGGAACAAAATGTACAAAAAAAAGAAAAAAGACATAGGAAGATAGGAATCAGTTACTGCTCCGCTTAACCCTATCGAGTGGCAAAGATTTTAAGTAGTTAATACTAACTTCAGCTCAAGTTTTAGCCAATTAATGGTTAACTTTTCAGACCCGGTCAATTAGTCTGATCTCCAGAAATAGTTGTGGTACAAGATTGCCACAACACTATGTAACGCTTATAAAGCTGGCACACTAGGTGCATTATGTAATATCAAACCCGTAATTTGTTTCAAAATTAGTTGGAAAAGTCTTTACGCAGTTTTTGCGTCAAACTTCCATATAGCACTCTTTTTGGTCAGTAGGCGTCTGTAAGAATAAATCCGACAATATTATTCCGAATTATTATTCCACTCCTAACTCAAAAAAAGCCAATGGCAGAGAGGACTCTTCAATATTAGTCTTCAAACCAGACAATCCACATCTACCATGAGAGGTGTCCATGAATGGTTGCGCTTTTATATAAAAGAACCAATTTTTTTGAGCAAAGACAGTAACATTGAGCATCGTGTTTTTGTCTAAGACGGACGTGCTCACGGCCGCCCAAACATTTAGCCGCCGCGCACAACTATCGCGCCTAGCAACGCAGACTCTGTACTGTTGCCGGTTTGCAGTTCTATGGGTAGAGTCAGCAGAGCTGAGTATCATAGACACACAACACGCATTACACAAAATAACATAACAAACACAAACAATTGCATTGTTTTTCTACACTAAGTCAACCAATTGTTACCATCCTAACAGCCTAGGTGTCCTGGACAAAAACAACTGGTTACTACGCATTTCACAACGCAAACACATCCAATTTACCGTTACCATGGTTACCATACAACTTATCGACGTTGATTATTAAAACGATCAACGGTGGCTAGAAACCACAAACCTCACAGATACAGAGTCAATGAAGACATAGTCTTGAGCACTTTTTGTATAACAGATAAGTCGACGAGCAGAGACAGTGAAGACCCCACCTTTTTCTAGCTTTTTCCTAATTCATTTACAGTTTGACCCCCATTCTTTGTCTTAACGGGTAAAGCCGTTTTTTTCAGTTCTATCCAAATATTTTAGTGATAATCTTATCACTATTATCTCATTGCAAAATACCAAAACGCTGAGCTACGACTCACCTTAAATCTGTTAGAGCGGGTTTCTACACATGTTTGACCGCAGCGGAAACATGCATGGAGATAGTCATCCGGTTCGTGCCGGAGTTTAATACTGAGCAAAATGTAGAGTTTGCATCGCATGGGCAATGATCACGCCCGCTTTAGTATGGTCTCGGTACAGCTGCTAAAAAAGCTAATAGTGCCAAAATGATGGATCTGACCGTCTTTCTATGGTTGAAAGTCAAGATTGAACATAAAAAACGCAATGGTGGCATCCAAAAATGCCACAAGTGCCAAAAGTTTTATTTCGCGTTTTTACAGCTATTTTACTTCTTCCTAAAAGTCTTGAGACTTGTTTGAAGAAGGTTGATGGGATCAATGGCTTATTAGGTGATTTTTGAATCACTCCGGTGAATAAAAAGCAAGTTATTATTTTCTTCTTATTTTACGCTCTATAGCTTAGTTATCTCACCATTTGAAACCCCACCAATTGGTGGGCTAACTTCAAGAGATGCAAAATGTATTAAAAGATGTTGTGTTTTCATAGGAAAAACGACAAGGTAACTAGATAGGTAACCGGCCTTGACTACCTTGCAATCTGCAGGCCCTGCATAACTGCTGAGGTTAATGCAAACAAACCGTTTGCAAATGTTGCCTTGCCGTCGACACCCATTTAGGCGCAGAAAAATTAAAAGATAGTTGCTCTTCTTAACGACTATAATAATTTTTTTTGGAAAAACATGTCCGTCCTACTCAAAAATAAGTAAAGGCTAACACAAAACTATTACGTAAGATTTGCTTCTGGAATGCCAATGGCAATACAAAAAAGTAGATTGAGGTGGAACATTTTTTTATGCAGGAATACGTTGACATCATGTTGGTGTCCAAGACGAACCACTCAACCAACCAGGTAATAAGGCTACAAAATAATTTTACGTATTTGGGATCGACGGTGGTAAGACTGAAGCATGGGACTTTGATTTTTGCAAAGTTGATACATCCGATCTAGCTTCATTAAAATCAAATGCGATAGTGGTTAATGTCCCCGGTTTAAGCAGATTTAAAATTGCATCAGGCTACCTCAGCCCAAATAACCAAATTGAAACGGCGGATTTTTGATGAGTTTTTTGTTAATTCTCTTCCCACAATTATTGCTGGGAATTTTAACTGTATACACCCGGCGTGGAACAGTTTACAGACAAATGCGACAGATTGGGCGTTGCTTGTCTATGTAGGGCAAAGAGGGTTACAAGTAGTGGGTCTAGAAAAAACCCGTTTGCTATCATATCGCAGGACACCAAGGAGACGTTCTTGATTGCTAGACCAGTTTTGTTTTTGCGTTACGTTTTTGGTTTGTTCACTTTGTGTATGCTTGCGTAGGGTTACTTGTCACTGCCGCAGAAGTTTGCTAGTGCACTCTGGGAAGCCCTTAGTTTTAATTTTTGTTAGTTGTTTTCAAAAGCGTCGGTTTTTCAGTTGCTGTCCGGCAATTCCATAATCCTGGGAACTACCCAGTTTTAGGCCACGGTAAATATCTACACTTTTAGTGAAACCCACCTAAGGTAACCCGTTTTTATTTTTGATTTGTGTTTTTTTAAGTTCAACAATTTATAAAGGAAAGAAGCGGAAGGAGTAGAATTTTTATTGCCAAAGCAAGGTGTAGGTTTACGTGTACAAGACCCTCTATCCGCTGCTCCAATTATTCAGTCTATGTAATATATGCTACTCTGCCTTTGCATCTGAGATTTGATCTATGATTTGTTTTCTTTAAGCTGAAATCAATATTGCTGCTGCAATTCATCGAAGATTATGTGTTGGGTATGAGAGAATTATTATTAGTAATAATGCAGTGCAAAAGTAGTGCAGAAATTTTTGTGAAGGACAAACTAAGAAGTCGGATGAGAATTGTTTGATCACACGCCCTACAGCACTCATATCTTTTATTAAATTTTTTACACAGTACTATATATAACAAATTTATTAATTTAATCCATACGGTGATTCATCATCAGTGTTTAAATAATATTTGCCTCTAGCTTCTTCGTTGCAGTAAAAACCCATGTACTCCATTTTGTTATATTCACAATTTCCATTTTGAAAATTAATTTCCGAATCACATTTCAATGCTGAAAAACTATTACTGATAATACTTTCTAAAAAGTAAAGTGGTGCTCTATCATGAGAACATTTGGAGATCGGAGGACAACCTGGTTGAATATGTCCACCATTAGGCCAAAAATCAGCATGAGCTAAATTTAAACTATAACCTTGTATTACATCAGTATGTATAGCATCAACAAATAATGCATCATCTTCACTAAGGCGAAAGCTAGTAGGTCTAAAAAGATATAATTGACCGGCTGGATCTAATCCAGTAATTCGACCAATTTTTTGACCAGATGTTGCAAAAATTTGTTTACCTACAATAAAATTAATTAAATTAATATACTTAAAATACCCAATTTAATGTACCCGTGAATCCAATAATGTGTGCTCCAAGTGAATGTCCAATCAAATGGAATTTTTTGTACGGAATTTCAAAAACCTCATTAATTTCCATAATAAATTTTGCAAGATATTCAGCAATACTAGGAACATTGATAACACTAGTTAAATAGTAATCATTATTAGCGCGTTCACCCCAGTCTACGGAAACTATATTAAAATCATTCTTTTCCATTAATGCATTTTTACTAGCTTCAATCCAGTAGTTCAGTCCAGCGTCACCATGCCCGTGACAAAAGATTATAAAAGAGTTAGTTGGATTAACAAATCTTAATGCTTTACCAGACCTAAAATCGCCGAGACTTAATTTTATAGGATTTAAATTTGCAGGTGTGAATACGTAATATTTAACATCATCTTCGTTAATCCAGAATAAAGCTAATGCTATTATAAAAAATATAATTATTATTATCAGTAAAGAATAAAACAATATTTACCATTTTGAACTGCAATAAGCAAAAGGATCATTTCTTTAAGCATTATTGATGAATTAATTCAAAACTGCAAATAAAGATTAAAATGTTATTTTGTTAACATTTAAGTTTATTATTTAATTACTTATAGTTATTTAATTTGATTGATAAACATTAAATTACATTTTTCAGCACCGCTAACTATGTATTCCTTGTGCTTGATTAAAGTGTTAATATAAAAACAAGTAACAAAACTCACCATATGTTTGAATATTGCTGTCTCTAATCAATGCCTCGTATGCTCGAAAATAGTAAAATTTACAACTTTGATTTATTTGGTACATAAAACTACATGATTGTAGATATTGTTCAAGCAGAGTTTGTGACAAATATCCTTTTTAAGATAAATAAATATAATTTAATCAAATAGGATTTGATTGAGTAGATATTTGTAATATTCCAAAATGTTTTGCCGCGTACATTAATTTGGAATAAAAGAAGTTGTTTTAAAATAAAAATAATAAAACAAATTTAACTAAAAGTCTTAGGCATTGATTTTATACAAATACGGTGTTTTTAAAAATATCGTTGATCATTAAAAGCAGTCTTTATTTAAAATCATGTAAATCACTTTTATCATACAAACATGATAAAAAACAAATATAATTTCCAATCTCATCGTTAAAATTTTTAATGGATACTTTAGAATACTTTTTACCTATAAATTTATATGATATAGTGAAATAAGATAATATTTAAGATGCAGACAGTGGCGTAGCTAAGACTTTTAGGCCCCAGAGTAAAATATTGAGGGCTCTTTAATATTCACTAATTGTTAAGATTGATGGTTTATATAAAAACATAAACTTTACTGCCACCTAGTGTATAAAAACAACACTTTTTTTCTTTTTAATTAGCTATTTTTTATCCACTCCGAGACATAGGCCTTCGTTAAATTCTTCTACGCCTGTATTGTGCCACCAATTTTTGCTTGCGATTTGCTTAATGTCATCTAGCCATCTTCTTTGTGGCCTTCCTATACTTTTCTTAGTCTCCTGTTGTTATTTTGAGAGTCCATCGTACTTTTAATTGTCTTGCAACATGTCCGACCATTGCCACTTTATTTGTACTACGCGTTCCATAACGTCTGTAACTCTTGTTTTTTTTTATCTTTTTATTTCTTATGCAAACATGCAGTGGCTTTATGTCTGTCTGCAGTAAGCAAGGATTTTTATCAACATTTTCATTTTTTATCTATACAAAATGGTTTTTGCACAAAAATTGTTAAAAAATTGTACGTAACTCCAAGTTTGTAGTGTCCAATAAAGTATATTGGGTTAGCTACAGGGCGAATAATCTTCTTAGATCTTTTTTATTTTGGAAGTTGCTTGTGAACAATGTTGTCTTTCGA
The DNA here is from genome assembly GCA_963932245.1 of Tachinus rufipes. NCBI lineage: Eukaryota > Metazoa > Arthropoda > Insecta > Coleoptera > Staphylinidae > Tachinus > Tachinus rufipes. Next base: position 117,383,454 of record OZ010741.1, on the reverse strand, counting down.
AAACTTTGGAGAATACTGGTTAAGAGTCAAAGCGTAACAAGGTTTTGTTAAATTCTATGCCACGCTCCTTCAAGATGCGCGTTTGCAATAATCTCCCACTTTCTCGACACCGTTCCTGTTTTGACGATGAAGATTGTGCTGTTCCGGTAGGTTCCTCACCTCTGTCTTGGGCGGTCCGTTTTGGTTAAAATCTTATTCGTCCGGTGTTGCTTTTGTAAGGTTTGTCAGGGGAGTGCACTATTTTGGTTGATCCAGATAGTTTGATAGTGGACCTGTCCTCAGATTGTTTATGTGGATCTTTACGGGAGTCTAGCTTTTTTGCCATCTCCGGTCTCTGTCTTAGTGTGAGAGCGGTACGTGGCAGTGGTGTAAAAGAGGCATTTTTGTTTTATGGTAACTTCTAGAAATTTCTGACTCACAATTTGGGGGCTGTCATTTAGCACAATCCTGGGGTATTTAAACGGAAGACGGAAGAAATGTTGCTCAAAAGTTTGATGGTTACGTTGCTGGTGGTGTGCTACGTTGCAAACGCTTTTACTCAGCGGGTGCAAATGTCTGTCATGGTTAACGTAAACCAATGACCATTGGGATTAGTGTCCAAAGGACCCACGCAGTTGATTGCGGTACGTTAAGGCTGTAAGGATGAAACTAAGGCGGCGGTAACTTCAGCTTTGTCTTGCTACAAATGTCTGGTGGCGTCGTTGTTGTGGTGCTGTTTTATTACTTTTTTCTGCATTGTTAGTGAAACGATTAACTGAACGCATCTCACTAAGGAGCGGTTTAGTTCTTTGTCTGCGCTTTGCCGGTACTCTACATCTTTTTCAGGTTTGGCTAATCTTTAGCGTAACCCGTCTTTAAAATTTTGCATTTTTGCTTCTTTGCGTTGGCTTTGTTTTACGGCGACGGCTAGAGTTTTAACCTCCAAGGGTTGTAGTGCAATAACTCTTTGCAACTTTGGTTTTGCCGCAATAGCTAATGATAGAAACCCGTAATACTGACGGGTCAAGCTGTGACGAAGTACTAATTGGTCCAGATCGTTGTAATTGCCTCTTTGTTGTTGGGCACTCAATAAACGTGTATGGTAAATTTGGGTAGAAGTACTGACATGAACTTGGCCTTGGATGTCAATCAGCCACACCAACACTTGATTGTCGGTTTTCAGCAAGAATTAACCTTCTTCCAGGTTGGCCCGGTACTTTTTGCTGGCTCATAGTGTACAATTGTTTGGTAGCTGAGAACTATGAGCTGGCATAACTAATTATTTTTTTAAAACAAACCACACAGCTACAAAAACGCGTACAAACGTGTCATCTTACCGGATTAACGTTTTGTTCTTTGTATGTTTCATAAAGCTGCGTAGTTGTTTGTGAGTTACTGAAGCATTTTTAAGTTCAAAAGCCATGACCTTAAAGTAATAGGTGATTTTGTCCGGTGTTGCAAAGACGGTGAGGTAGTAGCTATCTAAAAGCACAAGCGTCTGTTAGTACCCGGTGGTCAGGTCCAACTTAAAGAAGATGGCAGCAGCCCCAAAGTTTTTTACTGTTTTTTGAATTTTGGGTAATGAAAACGCCTTGTCACCGTTGTTGAAGGCGCTGAAGTCAACAAAAATACGCGGTATTCTGTATTTCTTCTTGATGATGACTACTGGGGCGCAGTAATTGCTTGAGAAAGGATTGCTGAATATTTTGCCTACTTGTTTGTAGATCAGGTTTTTTTTTTCAATGATTAGGTATTGTCCACTAGTTTGATGCGGTGAGTCACTAAATTTGTAGTGAAACCTTTTACAAAAAAAACTGGCAAAAAACTGCTTCTAAAATCCAAAGCGGTTGGCAAATGTGTTTTTAGACATAATTGCTACAAGTATGGTTGCCAGTTTGGTTTGAGGGTACGCCTAGTAGATGATCTCTCTGGTATTGCACCCAAAATAGACAAAGTGTTAAACGTAGTTGAGACTGACTTAATTTTGTATAAGACACGAGTAATACAAAATCACTTTTTGGCCAAGGTCTGGCGCATGCAGAAAAGTGACTATTTGTTGGTAAATTTCTATTTTTATGCTTTTGCCACGTTTTTGCATTGTATTTCAAAGTTTCTACAAGGATGCGTTGGCATGTGGAAGACCCAAAAAATTAAAATTAAATTTTGTTAAAGAACAAGTGGGAGTTTTTGTAGCCAAGCCTTTAGAACGTCGGCAGCTAATCTTTATGCCCAAATTTTGCTCTCGGTTGTTTTTGGATTTTTGTGTGTTACACCGGCAGCTTGGCCATGCCATTGACTACATTGGCCTTATTGACTGAGTCGCGCAGCAGTGCCAATTGATGTTTTTTTTTCAACCAAGCTAGGTAGTAATTTCCGGAAGCCAAGGGTTTGAGTTACAGACGTAATGAAGTTTTGATAATAAGCCAGCGGAAAGTTGCGTCTTATTTTATCAGCCCGTTACCAAAAAGTGTCCAGGTTTAGGATGGTCCGGGCTGTTAGTTAATATTGGTATTCTAGCCTAGCTTGCAGGACCTGGAGTACCCAGTTGGTTTTGTAGACTATTTGATTTTGTTAAACATGTTTTTTTTTTATATTATTATTTTTTTTACCTATTTGAGAATTGTTTCTACAATATTTTAAAGATCTATTTTTCTTTGCATTAGGGATACCCCTTTTACAAATGCTAGCTTATGTGTGTTTTTTAACGTCAATTGGGTCTGCCTAAGTTGGTACTCGGTGGTAAAAGCGTTTAGTTTGATTTCCAATCAAACACGAGGGGTTTCTTGAAGAAGTTTTTGCAGGTGTTGGGTAAGTGAAGTTGGAGCGTCTTGTTCCAAGTCACCTCACGTTTGATTTCAATTGTTGCCACCTAGCGTAATAACCGGTAATCGGATGTATTACCCCCAGATAATGGTTTGTTGGGAGGCTTTAGGCAGTGTGTCTAAGGACATTCTACTAACTGTTTTTCAACTTGTTTAGACGTAACTCTGTCTGCAATGTCCAATGTAGTATATTACTGCGGAGACAAATAATCCTTTTGGGAGGTTTTTTCTAGTTTCTTTTCTGACTGCTACTACTATAATATGACAACGGCTATGTCTATTGACTTGCTATAAACTGGATTTTTGATAAGATCCTAATACAAATTGAATCCAAAAAAGCATGCCACCAAAATCTTTAAAGCAACCATAACGTTTTGAGTTTAGAAAATCAAAGATTGGTCAGAAGCCAAACGTAAAATCTCCTCGGTCCTCAACAAGCAACTAATAAAAAACAACAAAACAACAGGCAAATCCCAGCTAGCGTAGGAACAGTAAAAAAACACTTCTTACCTAACATAACTATCTTTATCGAATAGGAAGAAGGTCTTGATTTGATGTCTGATGACAAAGTGTTGGGCACACCGAGTCACAAACAAAACATGTGTTTGTTTGGATGTCTATACTAAGTTAACTTTTTTTATAAGTTTAGGGGTCTATTACATCTGCTTAAAAAAATAAATTTTAGATCTTGTTTTCTCTTCCTACGTTAACCAAAAAACATGATTTGCTTGGAAAATTGGTTTTCCATTTTAAGCACATGACCACTCTATCGCAGCTGAAATTACACTAACTTAAAGATACATATATTGCTTATACACAATCTACCAAAAACAGAGCAATACGTGATTTGATTTTATATTGGGGTTGCTGTTGTTATTGTCTTTCCAAGATTTTTTTTTTGGTTTATTTTTACGAGCGCTCCCTCCTTCCCCTCCCAAATAAATAAGTTTACTAATTTAGATTATCCATCTAATTGGCTAAAAGTTTTGCTGAAGATAAGAATATCAATATAAAATTCTCGTCATTTGCGTAGGTCAAGTAAAGTAACAGCTTCTTGTAACTTGCGCATAGAGTTGTTCTTTGCAAGCATTGGAAGTGGGAGAAGAAGTTTATTTTTGAGAAATAGGTGCTATACCGTAGTCCTGTTGCCGTTTGCTTTTAGGTTGTAGTAAACTTGGCGCAGCGCACGCGCCGCATGTATCTACAATTATTTTGTTGGTTTTGCATTTAATAAGTTGCACCTGGATGCTGTATGGTTTTAGTGTTGGCAATGGTGGCATTATGGTATTTTTGGCGGTCTTGCGTTTGTATATCACAAGAACAGTATCTCTCTACTTTTAGCTTTCTGCGCGTTATGTGTAAGGTGTAAGTGTAAATAAATTTTGTTGTTTAGTGGAGTGTTACTGCAATCATTGACAAATTGATGTTCTTGGTTCTGCACATTGTTAATGTTTTGCACAGAGCAATCACTAACAGTATCTTAAAGTACTTTGGAGTTTGTTACGCACCTAGTTTGATCAAACTTTTGGATCAAATTTCAACTTGTGCGCTTGGAAAACTGATTTTGAGCACGATAGAAATCATTTTTTTTACAAGAGAAGGTTGTGATCCAACCTCTTGATAATTAACATTCGATATTATGGTATGAAGTATTCCTCTCACCCATTCAAGTTTTTGTCATTAAGAGGTTGGAAGTTTGGCCTTTTTGCGGACGTTAGAAGTCATTTTGTCACAAGAAAAAAATGTGATCCAATCTTTTGATAACTAACACTTAAGTGGATGGGTAGGCCACTCCAATTCAAACTACTGATTTGATATTATGGTATTAAGTATCCCACCTATTCACCCTAGTGTTCGTCATCAAGAGGTTAGAGGTTTGACCTCTTTGCGGATGTTAGAAGTTATTTTATCACAAAAGAAGGTGGTAATCCAACTTCTTGATAACTAACAGTTGGGTGGGTGGTTGGGCGACTCCAATCCAAACTACCGACTCGATATTATGGTGTGAAGTATTCTTTTCATCTACTCAAGTGTTTGTCATCAAGAGGTTGGAAGCTTGGCGGACGTTAGAAGTCATTTTGTCACAAGAAAAAAATATGATCCAATCTCTTGATAACTAACATTTAAGTGGGTGGGTAGGCCACTCCAATCTAAACTACTGACTTGATATTATGGTATTAGGTATCCCACCCATCTACCCAAATGTTTGTCATCAAGAGGTTGTGATCCAACCTCTTAATAACTAACACTTGGGTAAGTGGGTAGGCCACTCCAATTTAATTTACCGATTTGGTATTATAGTATGAAAATACTCCAAATACCAAATCCTTAACTATAGCAATATAACAAGATAATCTTACTTCCTTGCAAACTACTGGAAAAGTATACACACATATTGATGTCGGAAATCAGACACACCAGATTTATTTACTAGTTACGCTAATTCTGGGCAAGGACGTAATACTTGGCAAACTCTGGTTAGTAGACCAAGACGCTACTATAGATTATTCCCGTCATATACGTTGTACTTATACATTATGGCAGAACCCGACGCTCTACGGTGTATTGGGTATCACCAAAAACAAGAACACCCGCCTCCCACAACCTGACAAACCTGCAAACTAGTACGGAAATTTTTAACAATCTTCCAAAAAGATGCAACTCCCACGACGACGCTTATTTAACATTACATTAAACTAACCAATAATACCCTAGTTTATTTAATTGATATAATACTCATACATCGCGCAAAAGAAAGCGGTAATTTTTGAACTAAGAGGCAAACTGATGGCCAACCTTTGTGCCCCCGCCGTAATATGTGTTTTTGGAGCACTAAACCAGTGCAGAAAAAATTAACTACTACTACCCAAAATTGGCAGCCAGCCTGATAAAATTTAAGAACACAAAGAAACCATTTAAGGTCAAATCCAAAGCATTTAAGGACATTAAAACAACTCTAGATTGACCCGACCAAAATCAAGCGTATTGTTTGTGCTACAGCCGGACGACTGCAACATTCGCGTAGAAGCAGTATTGTACCAAAAAGATAAGTTTAAACGGCACATTATATTCTACAACAGTACCAACTATTTTATGGGCCATCAAGAAATATAGAGTTTACCTGGAGGACAAGGCGTTTACGTTTTAAACTACATCCTAGCCTTAGTATAGTTTTAAAACTAAAGCAAAGTTTTTTATGAGGTTTCTAATTCTGCAAAAACTTAACTTTACTGGGGAAACACGGAAAGCTATTTAAAACCAACGCAGGCCACAACAAATTAGTTGTGCTTCCTAAAATATTGCATGAAGTAATTAAAAAAACACTATTCAACGGCTAAGGCAAGACATCTTGGAAGATATAAAACTCTAGCCGCCGTCTTCCAAGCTTACTACTAGTCAAACGTTCAAAAAAAAAACGTACACACGTTCATTTGCGGCTGCATGACTTGCATGGCTTGTTGAAAAGTCAAGACCGGGTCAACACAGCCAAGGGCTTCTCCAGGCAAGGTAGAAAAAAGTAGCCATAAACTACATCAGTTCTATAAACGCAACACACAAGGGAAATTGATATGCTTTGACAATGATAGATCTCTGCACAAGGTGATTTGAGGCAGTGCCGGTACCACCCGGCTCTTAAAACAACATCATTACAAGTGAGCAAGGGGGATACCCAAAGGTTATATTATCTAATAACAAACCCCAATTTACAAGCCAACAAGAGCGCGGTACAACGGAGGAAAACCAAGCACTACACTACTCTTAGGATATCCCGCTGGACTAACGGCACGTTATGATTAAAAAAAAAATACAAACACAAAAAAAGGAACAACCAAACAAACAATGGGATAAGCTGACGACCCTGACGTTGTTCCAAAGCAATTGCAAAATGAAGTTGTTAGGGCAAAACTTGACAAAACCAAAAAACTGTGCTCCTCTGAAAACACCCTAGGACAATAACCTCCGCCTGCATAAAGACACACAAAAGCAGACAACGTACCAAAAACGACTAGCAAACGCTTGGAAATACAAATGAACAATAACTAACTAGGTCTAAAGAAAATTATTGCTACCGCGGGAAGCCAATACCAAAAGTTATAGTCCAGTAAGAGGGAAGGAATTCTTTAGAATTAACGGATTATTGATTTCAAATTATAAAAGACAAGGCTATTTTGCAGTGGATCAATAACATGTTATTTATTTTGTGTTAGTTTTGTGCGTCAGTTTATTATATATCAAATATTATAAAAATGTCTGTTTAATAGACCAAAAAGTAATTAATAATATTATATATAATTATATATTTGGTAAACGTTAACTTAAATTATGTACAAAAAAAATTAAACATAAAACTTTATTTTGTTACATAATTAACCAATTTTGTAAAAATTGTTATTAATTACTGCTAAGTCCATAAGGCGATTCTTTATTTGTCGTTAAATAAAAATTTCCTCTAGCTGATGTATTGCAATTATTACCCATGTAAACCATTTTATTAGAACTGCAAGTTCCATTAATAAAATTAGCAAATGAATCACATTCCCAAGCTGGAAAAACATTATTACCAATGCTTTCATAAAAATAAATAACTGCTCTTCTATGAGAACAACCCGTTTGCAAACGGTGGCAACCTGGTTGTGAAAATCCATTATTAGGCCAAAAATCAGCATGTGCTAAAGATGTTTCGTAGCCTAACAGTATAGTATCGGTATGTATGGCATCCACAAATAATGCATCATTTTCACTAAGACGCTTTTCAGTTGATTTGTCATTAAAGCTAGTACCGGCTGGATCTAAAGCTGTAATACGTCCAATTTTTTGTTCGGTTAATTTAAAGATTGTTTTACCTACAATTATACAAATTAATAATTACGTTACTAAAGTTATACAACTTAATCTACCTGCAAATCCAACAATATGTGCTCCAATAGAATATCCAATCAAGTGAAACTTTTTGTATGGAATGCCAAAAACTTCTTTCATTTCCATAATTAGTTTTGCAATTTGCTCACCAATATCACGAGCTTTTAAAACACAAATATCATAGCTAGTTCCAGCAAGCTTGCCCCAATCTACGGATATTATATTACTATAATTATTTTTTATGAACGCATCTTTGGTAGGTTTAATCCAGTAGGAAAGTCCATGGTTCATATAACCGTGACATAAGATTTTTACAGTATTCTTTGGATCAACAAGATCTTTACAACAACCAGATTTAAACTGCCCAAGGTTTAAATTTTTTGAGCTGTTTTGGTTAGTAGGAGTAAATAAAAAATATTTTACTTCGTTCACTTTGATACATAATGCTGTTATGATAAATATAATTATTATTATCAAGAGTTAATACAAAGCTTGTTAAATACTTACTGTTTTGAAATGCAATGAGCAATGCTAAATTAAGAATGGTTGATTTGAACATTGTTGATTAGATACGTTGCAATTAATTTATTATTAAGATACGTTTACTTGTTATTTTATTTTTATTATATTTCAATATTCTGCAGGTGTATTTTTTGTAAAATAAAGAATAATCCAAATGAATAATATAATTTATTAGTGTTATTAAACTATATTTTTGTTATATACTATTATTTGCAGTGTTGACCTTTGCGTACTAACAATAAATATAATTTGCTAGCAATGAACATTAAACTCACTAGTAATTATTATGTAATTTTTATAATGCTCGGTATACTGTATAAACATATAAAAAATACAATATTTAAAAAATAGTTTATTTATATTGATATGCAACGTAAGGTTACAACTTTAATTTTTTTTAATTTGACTGTTAGTTAAATACTAAATTAACCAAATCAATAAATGGTATTAGTGGTATTTGATACAAACAGTGTAAACTCGTAATTGTATGTTAAGCAGTAAGAACCTTCTACTACATTGTCGTGATGAGGTTGAGTAACTTCTGCTTAAGTCATGTCGGCGAGAGTTAATCTCCTGACAGGGCTATTTATTATCTTTAAAAGACTTTTTGTTTCCCAGGACGTGTCTGATTCGCCTTTCCGGTAGTGCCTACCGCTGAAACCCCACCCAGACTGAAAATTGCCTGAAAGTTTGCGATAGAAGAATTTTTGAGAGGACGGGAAGTTGTTTAGGATCGCCTGCTCCAATATTGATCGGGCGTTTGTGTCTTTAAAAGACGTCGTCTTTATCTGGTTCAGCAAGTCTGGCCAGATCGCGGTTGGTATGGTTTGATAGTTTATCAAACTACTTTTTGGCGTTTCCTTTGATAAACTTGCGTAGTTCTGGAATCTCAAGATCCTGGCGAATTTCAGTGTTTCCGACTTACCACGGTGCTTTGAGAAACCAACGCAAAGTTTGACTTTGAAAGGCTTCTAGTCTAGCAAGGTAAAAGGTGGCGGTAGTACCTTATACCGGAGACGCAAATGTTAGTTGTGGTCGGATTATAATCTTGAAGAGACAAATTTTATTGCTGAGTGACATTCTACTGTTTAGTCGTAAAACCGGGACCAAACAGTTTTTTGCCATCTTAGCTTTATCTAAGGGTGACCACGGTATTGGAATGTCATCAAGGAAGACATTGCCATGCGATTTTTTGTATCGGCGCGTGAAAAGAACCGTTTTGCTCTTTTCCGGATTGACTTTAACTCTCCAAACTGATAGCCACTTCTCTAATGTCTCGGTGGCGATTTGAATCCTTGGGGTGACCACCCAGGGTGCCGTTGAACTATAGATCAGAGTCTAGCATACTGCGCCGTTTTGAACCCGTTTACCTCGGAAGGCATGTCGGAGACATATAGATTAAATAAAATTGGGGAAAGGATCGATCGTAGAAATATGACCTTTTAGCTTGACTGCCAAGGTTTGGTTTTTCAAAAATAATGCGATTAATATTACCAGACGAGTAGGAAAATTAAAGCGGAAGGGTTTAACAAGTAACCCTTACGCCACACCTTGTCAAATGCTTTTTCAACATTGAAAAATACTACTCCAGTATATTTTTTGAGCCAAAACGCTTCGGCAATATGATCCGTTATTCTATTCAGTTGGTGAATAATTGAGTGTTTGTGATCGGGTAGCAATTTCTTCGTCTCTGTGTGCTCTAGGATTAGCTCCAAAATGACTTTTTCTACAACCTTGCTTAAGGTGCATAGTAAGCTAATTGCACGGTAGTTTTGAGAAAACTTCGAGTCCTTATCCGGTTTAAGGATGTTAATGACGTACGACCTCTTCCATGACTTCGAGAAGTGGCCGGTCCAAAAAATCGCGTTGGTTATTTTGGTGACCGCCATAATCGTTTTAGGTAAAAATGCTTTAAGAGCTTTATTGGGTATAACGTCCAGACCCGGTGCTGATCGTGGTTTAAGTCGCAAGATTATTTGCGCTATCTTGGAGGGGCAAGCGCTTTCTAATGGTACGTGGTTTTCGCGTTTAGCCAATCGGTTGCGTATCTCTCGGTGTCGGTATGTTTCTAAACCTCATCGTCGTCCGGGTTTGGGGTGCATTGTCGTTCTAAACTGTCGGCAAATGCCTCGGTTTTTTCCTCTAATGAATAAACTAATCCGCGTTTGCCGTAAATCATAGGGAGAGGTTTAGCTGGATTACGGAATGCCCTGGCAATCCGCCACTTTAGATTATCATCTTCTGTGGTGGACTCCATGGCTCTCTTTCAGTTCTCGTTTTTATGGGCCCTGATGGCTTCTTTGACTTGACGGTTTAGCATATTCATTGACTTGCGATAGTCCGGATCACGAGTTCTTTGCCAAAGCCGACTGGCCGCGTTTTGTTTGCGGATTAGCTTTTTGGTCTCGCGCGAGAATCTTAAAGGGTTATCGGCCCGAGATCCGCAACGGAACATTCAAGTTCTGGTATGTTACGCGCTTTGGGTAATTTGTTTATACTTGTTTTCAGCAATCGGGCAAACAGAAGAAAGTCAATTTTGTGTACAAACTTCCCTTCCTCCCTCAATTCCCTTCCGAGAATCTCTAGAATTACCGGGCTGTTGTCCAAACTTAGTTCGTTAACTACTCTTATGCTTACTTGGGCTTTGATATTCTTGAGTATTGCTACGTCAAGAATATCTCCCCGGTGCGCCCTGACAAGGCTACTTATGCAAAATGGGTCATTAAGCAAAAGCCAAACCAAATGTATCTAATAGCCTGGTTACACGATACAAGTTGTTAACCTGACAGTGGACAGCTATTGCGAGAAGCAAGTAAAAACAAAAATTTTAGTAACTTGGATGCACAGTACTGACCGACTTGCACATGACAGTAACTAGTATAATGCGTGATAATGCGGTTTTACGGTACAAGTAGCTGCACTGACTAGAACAGCTCGGATGCTAGCTTGCACTGTGTAACCAGTCCTTTAAGCTATTAATAACTACCACTACTAATTTTTCATTTCCACTTCTAAACTTCTTTTACTTTTTTTCTCAACCTGGCGGTAATTAAAACGCATTTTTTTATGATAGAAAATAATAAATCATACCCGTCCGTGCCGTCACTTAAATCTGATAAATGCTTTAAAATCAGTACATATCAGTCAACTACCGGAGTTGTAGAACAATGCTCCGGTAGCAGTATCAGTCAGTTAAAGGTCTTCCAAAGGTTTATTTTATGTAGACATTTGTTTGTACAGGTTTTATATTTTGTTCTCTTGGAGATCCGAATCAGTTTTCCTAGTTTTTTTGAGATAATTCCAAGATTTTTTTATTCTGTTTGCATTAGTTATTTTTTTTTGATCTGATTGCAATTTTTGCGTTTTTTTTTAATATTAATGTTACAGCAGTGCAGTATACGTTTTTTAAAGTATTTGCATTGTTTGGTTTTAGATTGGCGGCTGATTTGGTTTATTTATTTGTTGACTTTTTGCTGACTTGACCCAAAATGTCCGCAAATGCAGAGTATTTAAAACCCAATTGTTGGTTTTATAGATTAGCTTGTAAACTGTGTTAGAGCTTGATGACACTTGCCTTCTGATTGTTCCAATACGTCCGTTTGTAATACAAAATAAAACGTAAATCCCAAGATTCTGACGAGGATATATAGTAGACACAAAAAACTTATTTTTGGTGTTGGATTACCCAGTTTTAGAAGTCATCAAATTCTAGAATTTTTTTAGAAATGTTTGATTTTTACCAGTTGCAGTTTGGGTTGTCTGAGATTACATTTATAGGTTTAAGACACCAAATCAAGGCAAAAAAGCTAACTTTAGACTACTTAACTATTGTCTACTTAACTTTAATAAAATTAGACTTGACTTGGTTTGCAACTTAATAGTTTCTAATTATCCAATGTTTTAAGTGCATGGAAGTTATTATTCTTTCAAAATGATTGAAGTGCAATTCAATGTCAAAGAATTTTTTGCTTTTCACAAGTCATGCACTGAAGAAGGTCTATTTAATTAAATTTAATAAATGATCTAAGACACATACACTAGTGTTTCAGAGTATTTCAAGACGTCATTTAATATAGAGCAATGCACTTTCAAGAATTTTTTGATATTTGGCAATTGTTAATAGTAAAGAGCAAAGCAGAGACTGTAAAATGGATGTTATTATTCCGCATTTATTGGCTACTTCTTAAACTATTTGTGTTTTATGCACCCTGCAGTTGGTGTGCAGAAACAGTTTTTTGAGTTTGGTAATTTATCTTGTTGCTTATTCCCAAATTTTTTTATTAAACTTTTACACTTGTTTCTGATGTTTTTAGTTCTTAGCAATAACTGAAACTATTACTTGGCGATGAACCAACATAAAATTTTTAATTTTGTTAATTTGTGCTTCCAGAGGTCTTCTACACGTTGGTCTTTGTGAATAAAGTTTTTTTTTTGCCATAGTAGGTAATGTTTCAACTATGTCTTTTTAAGGGTTTGTGGGAGTTAACGTAACTCACTTTTCAAGTTTTTTTTCAAGACTGTTTTGGTAGCCTTTTCATTTCTCGCAGTGGGATATGGTGTATGCTGCGGTGTCTTCTTCTCTGTACAAGCTTTTTTTGTTTTTTCTTGTTAAAGCTCTTGTATGTACTAGAGAAACTATTTCATTTTTCCATGGTTTCTGTAATATGGTCCAATGTTTGCTATTAAGATGTGCTTATTTTTTTTACTATACCTTGTTCGATTTTTTAATAAAAATCAATTTTGCCCTTTTCCACTTGTTTGGAAATTTGCAATTTCTGATGGATGTGTTTATGACCTCTAGAACTGGGTCCAAAAGTATTTGACATCTATTTATAACTTTTTTTGCTGAGATGTTGTTCAATCCAATTTTTTTATTTTATATTTTTTGGCTGTAGGTATGTTTTAAGTTCGTCTATGGTAAACGCTTTCTTTCCGTTTTATTTTTCTTAATTGTGTTTTGAAAATAGGGCTTCTATTGCCTTTCTTTTAGTTTCTTCTTTATATTTATTTAGCCAATTTTAGTCGTTTTGTTTTGATTTCCTAGCCATTCTGTAAGCTTTTTCTCATACGTCATTTCCTATTCCTATTAATTTGTTCCATATTTTTTCTTTTATTTATTTTTTTAGTTACTTTTTTGTTTTTGTAGTTTTTTTTTCTTTTCTTTGGTGTGTTGTGTTATTTTTTTCTGTTTTTTTTTAATATTTTTATTAATTTCATCACTTGCTCTCAAGGCAGTACTTTCCCTATTACATTCTTTTACTGAAAACTACCAAAAGAGTCTTGTTAATTTTTAAAAAAAGTGTTGTAAATTGCTAAAAAAGTATTGTAAACTGTTCTGAGAAGGTTAACTAACTATTAATGTTGCAAAACAGTGCAGAAAATTGTCAAAAGTTTTGAAAACTGTCAAAAAATGTTGTAAACTTTAAAAAAATGTTGTACACTGTCAAAAAAAAGTTGAAAACTGTAGAAAATGTTACAAACTATCAAAAGAATGTTACAAACTATTTTGAAAATGTTAACTGTTAAAGAAAACATGCAAAATTGATCTAAAAATGTTATAAACTGCAAAAAACTGTTACAAACTGTCAAAAGAGTGTTGCAAACTTTCAAAATAATGTTGTTATTTATTGATTAAAAAAAACAAATTTAAACTAACATAAAATGTTATAAATGTATATAATACTTTGAGATTATTATTTTCACAGTTTTTTTTGTGGTCCATTCTATTTTTTTTTGTAAGCAGGAACACTGCATCTGCTTCCTTATCTCTGAATGATGTGCTGTATTTGTTTTTTTTAAGTTTTTTTTATTTTTATCTTTATTTTCATGTTCTTATACATTTTCACTACTATTTTTGTATTTGTCTCATCCAGATTTGCCATTATAATTTTTTTTCTCTTGCTTAATAATTGCTCATTTTGAACGTCCGTTACTTCTATTTTATCTTCAAACTCTTTGATTTTTTTTCGGCAGTTTATCACAAGCTTCACGTCTTCGTATTTTGTCTAGATAAGCTTTTTGAACGTAACTTCTATTTTCTTTGTGTTTATACTACTTTTAAGCTTGTTGACCATGGCCTAAGATTTTATCTGTTTCTCTGTGCTATTTATTACATACGTCGTTTTTCCTTTACTTATAACCTTTCTGCTGCTTTCATTGTTTTCCTTTTTTTGTCACCGTAGTTTTACTTTGATAGCAGTTTCGGTAACACAATAAATGATCAGTTGGACTATTTGCATGAGGTAAAGGTCCGCATTGAAAAGACCAGGGTAGTTTTTAACAGAATGAGTTCTATGTTTAAAAATCACAATTTGACTATACAAACTAAAATAAGATTCCTGCAATGTTACGTGTTTTTTGTTTTATTTTATGAGGTTGAAGCTTGGACATTAATGGAAGCTACAAGCAAGAAATTAGAAGCATTCGAGATGTAGCTTTATCGAAAAATGGTAAGAGTTCTATGGACAGACCGGGTCACAAATATCGAAATTCTTTGTAGAATAAAAAGAGAAAAAGAAGTACTAGCCACTGTAAAAATAAGAAAACTCGAATACCTAGGCCATATTATGAGAAACAAAATCAGATATTATCTGTTGCAGGTAATTTTACAAAGGTGCTAGGAAAAAGAATTTTGTAGCTAAAGAGTCTGGTTTGCAAAGACAACAACCAAATTATTCAGAGCAGCATTAAATAAAGTAATCATAGCTAGGATGGTTGCCAACATCCGGAACGGATAGGAACAGCAAAAAAAAAGTTTTTTTGTAACGTATATAGTCCTTTCCGCCTCTGTGTTTAGGAAAGCACACGCGGTAATTTTTTTTATATTTCTTTAGGTCTGTACTTTTTGGATAATTTAAGAGCAGTGCTTTGAGTTTTTCTTTTCTAGCTTTTTGCCTAGTTTCTTTAGGTTGTTGAAAAGTACTCCTTCCCTTCTCCTCTCCGGTAAGTCTGACTCACATTTCTCTCCAGATTTTTTTATTTTTTTTCTTAATAAAAGATATTACAAGGGACACTGCCAAAGTTCGCGGAAAATATAAAGCAAAACACAAATTACGTTATGTGAATCGCTTTATTGCTTTTCAAAATATTCTTTTTTTAAATATATACACTTTTGCATCCGATGAAACCAATCTTTAAAACAATTTTGCCACTCTGGGCGAAGTACTTCCAATACAAATGATTTAAATGCTTCAACGGCCTCTTCAGGCAATGAAAAACGCTTTCCACGCATTTTATTTTTGATATGTCAAAATAGGAAGAAGTCATTGGGCAATAAACCAGGCAAATATGGGCAATGAGTCATTAATTGGATGTTGTTACTGGTCAAAAACTCTACAATTCGTCGTGTTGTGTGAGCGCTTGCATTGTCATGGTGAACAAAAATTCGCCGGCTTATGTTGTTTTATTCTGATTTCAGCAATAACTTTTGAGAAATAAATTGAAGTATACTAGTCAGCATTAACTGTCCTTCGATCCTCTAATGCAGCAGTTGCAACATAACCCGTTTTTCCGAAGAAACAAGCATCCATTCTTTTCAAAACGCTTTGTGAACGCACCACTTTTGTGGGTTTAGGTTTATTTTGAAACACCCATACAGTCGATTGTTGTTTCAGACTTATATGAATATCCAAGATTCGTTACCTGTTACAATGTTATATACCGAATTTGAACGATCCCCTTTGAATTTCTTTAGCGTTTCCTTGCACCACTTGACATTTGCCTGTTTTGTTCTTTTTTCAAACTGTGTGGGATCCAACGACTGCAAAGCTGACATGCAAATGATAGTGCAAAATTGAATGTATTTCTTTTGATGTTTTTGTAATAGCAATAGCAAAAAAAAAAAAAAAAAAGAATAAAGATTTTTTCTTTAAAAATAACGTTAAAATAATGTGAAGAGAAACAATTTAAAGTTGACCACTGGGAAATCCTTACGCGTTGTATTAGAGAGTAATTCGATTACAATTATAGTTGATTGTCTGGGACTGATAAAATTGATATCAGCATGTCAATTGCCAAACTAAGTAGCTATTTACAAGAGGCATTACAGTTTATTACAGCTACCAGAAATTCTCTGGGGATGTTCTAGACATTGCTTTACTTAAGAACATCTTGGCTCAAACTTCTATTTTAGTTATTAATAACCTTAGTTTACACCACAGCCCAGTAGTCTTAGATTTCTATGAAAAGAGTAAAAAGAGGATCACATCGGTCAAGACAAGACAAGACTAGCCCTTTTTTTGTCATATTCTAGAAGACAGCATCAGATCACTATCTGATATGCAAACGGCTAAAGAAGTTGATATTGCGACAAGCTGTTTAACCTTATCTTAATAGAAATGGAAAAGTCTACTAAGGCTACCAAAAATCTCATCTGAACTCAAAATTGTGCCAGACACAAATAACAAAGATCTTATGACTCAACTGACCAAACCAAGCTAAACCGGCTAAATGACGAGGTAAAGAAGGCAATCAGAAAACAAAAAAAATAGTGTTAAAAATCCGTCCTCAAATCCTCTAACAAAAATGATAATCTAATGTGGCTGATTTCCAAAACCATTTGAAATAAACGTATGTTTTCTATTATTTGTGACAAAAAGCTTTAAATACATTATATTAAACAAAACCAAACCATTTGCTAACAACCTCAAACTCTAAAGCGCGCTGGTCTACAATAAAGACTTAGACTTGAACTACGTGAAAAAGGTCTACAAAAAAGTAAGATGGTGTCTGTAGCACACTGACACTTAAATCGGTTTGGCCGTCTAGAATAAGAGACATCATAGTCTTGTTTGCATTTTAAATAAAGCTTTGAGAGCATTTTCTTAGAAGGTTGTGTTGCTTCTCACAAACATTGCAACTGTAATGCTAAAAACTTTGCATTTTCCATTATTATGAAAAAGGTCTAATATAAATCTCCTCAAAAAGTTTGGAAACGATAAACATTTTCTATAAAAATAACTCCCAATTCTTTTGTTGACTTGAAAATAAGGAAGCAGAAACTGTTATCTTAAATAAATTACTAAAAACTTGTTGCCAAATTATCAACATGACTTCAGATATGGGTTTTCCACAACCCATCACTTAACCAAAATTACAAATCAAATCAAAACGGGTTTTTGTATCAAATATGCCACTGGTGTCCTATTTTTTAATATAAATAAGGTCTTGCGACAAGGTCTACTCTTGAAATTCAAGCGCTCCAATCCGATATTTATAAAACTTATTGCTTTATATCTGAAAGAAAGGGTACTTAATCAAGGGTTCTTTAAAGTTCAGTACTATCTCTGATGCACTTTAACTTGTATGTATCAGACATGTATTACGCTTGGCGTCAAAACCACTCAGAACCCTGACGATACGGCACAGTTCTAAACTAGCTTTGAACCATCTAAAAGGTATCACGCTAAAGTTTTAAGAGGCTTGTAAGACACTTGAAACTTGGCTAAGGTACTGGAAGATAAAAATCAACCTTGAAATGAGCAGAGTTATAGTTTTCTTCAGGAATTATTTGTTAACTCTTACGAAAACGTTTATCTCAACGGCGCTTCAATTTTATGGATATGTACTGCAAAGCACTTAAGAATAGAGTTAGTTAGATAAAGGTTCATTTTTAAATTACAAGTAACGGTCAGCTATTCAAATCATTTATTTGCTCAACAAAGACATATCTTTGCGCAGCTTAGGGTATGGCTGCTTTTTCTTATCTAAACAGATTAGACTCATATTAAAATAAGACTTTAAGAAAGATTTTCAAACCATTTTACTACATTTGTAACACCCAACTAAATCAAAGATTTGGTTTTAGCAACAAACTTTATTAAAATCCCTAACCACTTAGATTCTAAGTTATCTCGTCTTGCCAAAAAAGAAATCAAATTTTAAATTTCAAATAATTCCAATTGTGTGATGCAACCTCTTCTTAAAGTAACTTACGACAAATCTGTTGAGATACGTATTGCAGATAAATGTTCAGCAGTCCGAGAATGTCGAGCAACCATACAAGCTTGTCAAGAAAACGTCCAAACTCAAAAATATTTCAAAAGTTTCTAATTCTGCATCACGTCCAACCACAACTTCTGTAGATAAGGCACGCAATGATTTTCACATCTTTGACTTTTTGGTCTTACCGTTAAGGTGCAGCTTAAACGTCGTTTTAGAGAAATCAGCTAATGCCACAAATGTCAGTGCTTTGGGCACGTTGGTGACCCCACCTAGGTTATATGCAAAATGTACAAAAGACGTGAACACGCCAGTCAAATGTGTTCAGTTCAAACATGCGCACTTGGATTTATTTTCAAGCTGCTTAGCTGCTTCACGCGTAAATCCAGACATTGCAGCAATTTTTAAATTTTTAAATTTTTATCTTTTGTCGGCATTGAGAACCTTTAGTTTAATAAAATTTGAGATAAAACTGGCAAAAACAAGAGGTTGGGTTTAGTCGTTAGGCACGCTCCTTAAGAAAGTGAATCCTAACACGTTTTGAGTTTTTCGAATTTCCCACATTGACCACATAAAAAAAAACAGAACAGTTTTAAACTTTAACCAAAAAACATCATATTTTTATTAATAAACCTTTTCATCGCAAACAAAATTACATCATTGTAATACAATATATTTAAAAATATCTTTATAATAATTGTAAACAAAACAAAACATTTGCTGCATGTTATAACAAATATAATTTAAATTTAGTTTATTTTAGTAGGTTGTTGGTTAGCCTTAAGTGCATAAGGATATTTATCATTTGTGCGTAAATAAAAATTGCCTCTTGCTGTTGTACTACAGTAATAACCCATGTACTCCATTTTATTGGAATTGCATTTTCCATTATTATAGTCATTTATTGAATCACATTTTCTAGCTAGAAAAACATTATTAAGAATGGATTCAGAAAAGTAAAAAGGTGCTCTTGTATGTGCACATGCTGAAAAATAATTACAACCAGGTTGAAGAATACCACCATTAGGCCAAAAATCAGCATGAGCCAAATTTGTGTAGTAACCTTGCAGCATAGCATCTGTATGTATGGCATCGACAAATAATGCGTCGTGTTCACTAAGGCGAGATCGAGTAGGTGTAAACAGAAAAAGGGGACCGGCTGGATCCAAACCAGTAATACGACCAATTTTTTGCTTGGTTAATTTAAAGATTTTTTTACCTACAATTTTATTAATTAATAGTTAAAATATTTAATTAAATTTACTCAACTTACCAGTGAATCCAGTTACGTGTGCTCCAAGTGAATGTCCAATCAAATAGAATTTATTGTATGGAATGCCAAAAGTTTCATGAATTTCTATAATAAATTTTGCAACGTATTCAGCAACAATAGGGACATTTTCCACACAAATTGGATAAAAATCATTATTAGAAGGCCCACTCCAGTCTACAGAAATTATATTTATATCATTCTTTTCAAATAATGCATCTTTACTAGCTTTAACCCATTCGTTCAGTGGACCGTCACGATAACCGTGGCAGAAGAATTTAACAGTGTTTTTTAGATCAATAAGGTTTAAACCTTTACCAGATTTAAAATGACCCAAACTTAATTTTATAGGGTCGCTCTTGTTTGTAGATGAATATAAAAAATAATTTACATCATTTTCTTCAATGCAAAATGCTATTATAAAAAATACAAATTGTAATTGTTAGTATGGAATAAAAGATAAATAATATACAAAATACTTACCATGTTGAAATGCAATAAGCATAATTATAATTAATTTGTGCATCATTGATAAGTCAATCAGTAACTGCAATTAAGAAATAAATATTAATTTATTTAAAATGACAAATGGGTTTACTGTTTATTTGTTGATATTTAGTTATATAATTTTAATAATGCATTAATCTACCTGTAGTGACCCGTATAATTTTTTTTAGTTTATTACCAACCGCAGTGAATGCCAATTTTAATTTCTATGGTATGATATTAGTTTTGTTTGTACGTTTAGTTGAAATTTGAATGTAAATGTTACTGTTAGTTGTGTATAAACCATGACTATCATTTCTTAACAATGATAGATAAACTCATCAGTAATGACTATATAATTATAATATGTATTTACATTATAAAAATTTGGTTTATATAAAAAAAATCAATTTTATTCCTAATATTTTTAATCTAAGATATTTGCAATGTGATTTACATTGAGATGATGACATAGTTATGAGTATAAATTCACATAACAAGACGAGGTATTCGGCACAACAAAGTAAGATAATCAGTACCCAAGAGTGCATTATATTATACTACAAAGTTTCACAATGTGATCACTTTTAAAACAGCACTTATTAAAATACTACATTAAAAACAAGATTAGTCTTAAAAAGTTATACTTGTCAATAGTCTAGATACTAGATAATAATCTTCCTTAAGCGCCTTGTAGTTATTTTAAGTGGCATTATGTATTGTAATGATTTTGAACAGTGACTTAGCTAGGTTTTGAAAAAAAATTGTACACAATTATGTCATTTTTTTTTAATCCGGTCATAAACTATTGAAAATAGCAAGTATTATAAAAAGTAAAAAACAACAGAATACAGTCTTCGGAAATTAAACCTTAAAAAAATGTAGAATTTTATTCATAAAATGCCAAAAATTGCAAATTCTGGCTATGAAATATAAAAATTTATTGAAAAATAACAAAATCTAGTCATAAACTGTTAAAAAATGTCAAAACCCATTTATAAAATGTCACGAATAGTAAATAAATTTTTAAAAATATCAAAATATTGTTTAAAAACTTGAAAAATATAAAGTTCTACTTATAAAATGTAAAAAATAACAAAATCCGGCCTTTAAACATCAAAATATTGTTATAAAGGACCAAAACTCAGCCATAAACTGTTGAAAAATGTTAAAAAAATGAAATTATAAAAATAAAAATTCTGCTTTAAAATATAAAATTTTTGTTAAAAACAGTAAAAAAACAGCCATAAACTGTTAAAATTTAAATTTTTGGTAAAAACTGTCAAAAAAGTCAAAAAACTATTCATAAAAAGTAAAAAAATCCGCCAATGAAATATCAAAATATTGTAACAAATAGCAATACCCTATCTTAATTTGCCAAAAGCTATAAAATTTTATTTATAGAATGTCAAAAACAGCTAAATCCGGCTCTAAAGTATAAAAATAAACTAAGAAAACATCAAAATTTGGTTATAAACCGTACTGCAAAATTCTACTTATGTTTAATGTGCGGATTTGACCAAAAACAAAATCTGGTCAAAATTGTTTAAAAACTACTATTTTGTTAATAAAATATCAAAATTTGCAAAACCGGGGCTGCAAATTTCAAACATTTTCTTTATGAAACTTTAAAAATAGCAAAATCCATTTATAAAATATCAAAATTGTTGTTCAAAAAATTAAAATCTATTCATAAACTATCAAAAGGTGCAACATTTTATTTATAAAACGTCAAAAATAACTTAATCTATAAATCTATCCATAAAGTATAAAAATATTGTAAGTAAACACCAAAATTTGGTCATAAATTGTTAGAAATGCAAAAAATTTAATATTAAAAAAAAACAATTCCGGCCAAAACTACAAAACTACAAAATTTTGTTCATAAAATGTTAGAAATAGCAAAAACAAACCTTAAAATTTTAGACATTTATTAGTCATAAACTTTTAAAATATAAAAAATATTGTTAAATAGAACTAACATTTAGCTATAAACTGTCAATAAACGCCATTCTATTTACAAAAAATATCAAAATCCTCCTCTCCTCCTTCTATGTTTTAAAATAAACAATGAGAGAGCAACGTATGTTTGTGAACCTTTTCGTATTGCAGACCTTTGCTTACAGATAACTACTCCCCTATGGTGGTACCGATTAGAACAGGTGATAAATACGCAAAACTTACTTTCTTAATGAGAGTGCCAACTGACTAAACCCTAACTATTAATTGTCTTTGTCTGTCTTTATTGTGCGTTTTACAGCTTTTTACATTGCCTTAGAAGTCTTACGACTTGTTTAAAGAAGTTTGATGAGACCAACGGCTTATTAGATTAGATAAAGAGAAAGTTATTATTTCAGTCATATTTTGGGGATTAAACCCCGGACTGTAAACTATAACTGAGCTATCTGAATTAAAGGTTTTGCACACAAAGTCTGCGTGCTTGGCCATACTCTAACCAATTTTCTTTGCAGAACTTACTCTGCGCTCTGCGCTCCGGTGTCGAAGCAACAACCTGTAGCCACATCTACTTGCCGAGCAGCACCTCTGCCCAAAGTCGGACTTGGACCACTGCTCTAAACAATTGAATTGTTTCAAAACATTTATTACAAGAACGGTCAAAAAAAAAAAAACAGAAGTTGCCACTGCTAAGTATTAATTAAAAC
The DNA here is from genome assembly GCA_963932245.1 of Tachinus rufipes. Taxonomy (NCBI): domain Eukaryota; kingdom Metazoa; phylum Arthropoda; class Insecta; order Coleoptera; family Staphylinidae; genus Tachinus; species Tachinus rufipes. Next base: position 117,360,913 of record OZ010741.1, on the reverse strand, counting down.
CTCTTTAGGTCACCGCCGAGATTAATCTTTTTAGACTTACCCCAAGCACCTAAAAACAAAATGCAAGTACGCAAGTACTTAACTCTCAGCTAATTAATATTTTTATTTCTACAGAAAGCGAGAATACCAACACAAAACCTGGAAGCAACCCAAACCTACAACCGTATTTTAAAAACTGTTTGCCTGGTTGAGGTTGACGTGAATTGCTAGTTTTTTGTCGAATTTGTCTGTATGACCTTATGTGATTTCTTAATCTTAATGACAGAATTTCAATGTCTTTTTTTATCTGATTTTTTGTAAATACCATAATTCATAAAGAATTCTTATCAAAGTTTTGATTTTGTTTTGAAATGTTTTAGAAATTTCACGTTTCTGCATTCTGGTTTTTGTATCACTAGACGAAGGTGTTCATCTTTAACAATCTTTTTGTGGAATGTAGTAACGTTGTCAAATCTTTTTATAAATTAAAAAAAAATGTGGTTTTTCTTGAAACGTTATTTGTTGTCAGTTAGTTTGTCGACAGCGCACATATTGTCCCTCCTTGTCACCTCCCGTTCAAGAATTTTTAACACAACCTAATTTTGATCCAAACTTAGTTACATTATAAGCAATGTTTTTGAGCATAACTATGTCATTATATTATTACCACTAAGAAAGTTGTGGTCGAGAAATAATAAAAAGTACACTTTACATCACTTGCTTCAGGTAATAAGTAACAAGTTCCCTCAACTATAACCAAGTTGAGCTTGTCCGCTCCCAGTCATTTCATTTTTATAAACCAGATACACAACCTGGTTGATGTTTCTATGTTTAAAGACGTAGGAAGAAGCAAGCAGATAACTAGTAGATTAAAAAAAAAACACGCTTCTTACAGCAAGTACACAACCTGGTTTACTTTTTTTATTTGCTGGAGCCCTTTTGTTGAATGGATTTACTCCGATCTTCTTTTCTTTTTGCTATTCTGTTAATCGAGGTTTGCTAATGTACATTTTTACGTTACAATCAACTTTGGGTGTATCCCTCAAGTTGCTATAACCAGTAATGATCCAGGTATATCCTTTAAACCCATTATTAACGCTTTCTTTGTTGTTATCTACACATTATAACATGAAATGTTGTGCACAAGGACTCCAATTGTTATACATTTTTAACTTTTTTGTATATCTTGCTTGTTTTTAAAATAATTAAAACATACACATTATTTAGAATTATATAACTACCAGCGGCAATCACTCCAAAACTTTGAAATAAAGAACAAACAAGTGGGTACCAAACATAAAGCCACGGCAGACAGTTTTGTTTGCCAGGTCTTTCTGAATAAACTGCTGCTTACTCTACAACTTTATTTTGCAATCACGGAAAAAACCAAAGTCATCAACACAATAATAACAAAATCCAAGAGAAGAAAAAAAATGGTAAAAACATCAACATCTAAAACGTCAAGCTACCATACTGACATTTTTGCAGAAATTAACATATAGCGCAATGCAAAACCAACCCAACTGTTTGTGGCAAAGGTACAAACAGCAGTACTTTTAGAGGCTAATCAACAAAGCCATATTTAGTGACCTCCTGAAAAAAAGCACCAATATGCAGATAATGACTTACAGTTTTATGGAAACAAACTCAATAGTGACATGGAATGTATTACTGACAGTATTTTGTAATCAGGTATGCAATCCTTTTGATATCTCACATAAAAACGTTGCTATCATCTACTACAAAGTTATTGTAAATAAAGTTTCCACACACTTAGAGAAAGTTGTCACCTTATGTTGCTTTACATAAAAGTTGATTGCTCTAACAACTTGTGAGTCTCATACTTTTTCAACACTCATTGCTATTAAACAAATTTATTCTCTTGCTATTAGCATAGACCTAAACTTTTTCTTTTTTTTAAGAAGAGAGGGGAAAAACTGTAAAAGAATTTGTGTCGGATTCATTTAAGAAACCCTTTACTAGACTAACGTACACTGTTGTAGAATTACCGTTAAGTATTTTGTTGCAGCGGCTACCCATTTTGGTTATTTATTATTATTGCATAGGTCCATATCAGACTCTTGCCTGTCTGACTTTGGCTTTTTTCTTCTTGATGATTTTTGTAGCTTTATTCTCTATCATCTTCCATGTATTTTTGCTTTTGAGCATATAGTTTATTTTATTTTTGGCTGTTAGAGGTAAACCTCCAGTCGTTTTCTGCTTTGTACACTGCTATTTTTGCATTGGAAGAAGGTGTGTTTGGGGGAATCCACTTCGTCACAGTATACGCATCGGTTACTCGGAATGGGACACTTCGGCGCGGCCGTTTCGGCGCGGCCCATTCGGCGCGGCCGATTCGGCGCCGGCCATTTGGGCGCTGGCCGATTCGGCGCCGGCCGTTTCGGCGCCAAAACTTTTCAAATAAAACATAGTATATACATATATATTTTAATCATAAAAATTTATTTGGTATTTTTTACTATTTTATATTTTTAATTCTTTTAGGGCCGGTATTATAAAGACAAAATAAATCACCGAATAACAAATCTCCAATTAAATATATTCGACGAATAAACGTATTCCAGTATTATAAAACTATCAACTATTTGTAAAATAAGGAATTGCAACGCCGCATTTATATGTTATTTTAATATTGTAGTTGTTGATGTGTTGTATTGTATAATTTATTGTTGATGTCTCATAAGTAATTATAATGTTTTTCTTTTGTAACTTGTACGTATTCAATATTTTATTTATCATTTATTATTGTCTTATAAAACTAATAATTTTATGTATATATGTATATTTTCTATTTTATTTAATTAGTAAATGAGTTTAAAATGTTTTGGCGCCGAATCGGCCGCGCCGAATTGGCCGCGCCGAAGTGTCCTAGACCCTCGGTTACTCTCCTCTATGTTTATCCTTTTCAGATTGGCTTGAAAGCAGCCGTGACCTGTAAGGATCTGAGTAAGATGGTATACAATTTCCCCATGTTTTCTCGTAATTCATGAAATAATCATTTTTAGGATTAGCTTCTTTGTCTCTTGTCGTTTTTCACGTTTTATTCAGCTTTCCATTTCAACAGAGTTTCAGCTCTGATCACCGTCTTCTGCGCATTTTGGTTTGTACCAGCTGTGAATTTTTTTTTCAAAATCATAAAGTGTATGCTTATGGTCACTGCTTCCTCTCTGGTGGACACGGTATGGTATGCGCTTGCTACACGTATTTCTATCTTTCTCTGTACCCTTTCTAACATTTTTCTGTACTTTGGAATCTATGCACAGTCGCTCCACGTGGGGGCGTATATAGTACGATAGAGTTAGCCACCTAGGTAATAGCCAGTCTTTTGTCCGCTCTAGCTCCTCTAATATTGGGCAGTAATTGCGTAAGTGCTCCTACTGTTTTTCTAACCTTTATGATAGTCTCTGCAATGTGAGCTCTCATGTGCAGATTTTTGCCAAGACTCCGAGGTATTTGGCGCTAGTTTTGCTGGTGACGATGTTATCCCCTACTTTTACGGACATAGATTTGAGTGAGCTACGTCCGACCAGTACAACCACTTCAGTTTTGTGCTGGACTAGTTCCAATCTTTTTCTTGCTAAACACATTTCTACTCGGTTTTTGGCGTACTCAGCATTTTCTTTAATGGTAATTTACAAACCGCATACTCTACTAAAGTTGTATTCTTTGGCATGATTTCTCTGAGCATCCAGTCGTAGTAGGTGTTTTATATCGTAGGGCCAAGAACTGAAGCTTATGGTACCCTGCAGGTCATCTCCAACTTGCCGCTGCCAACCTGGATTACTCTGTTGTAGAGGTATTTGCAAATCTCAGTACCTCTTCTAGCAGTCTTTTACTTATGATCAGTTCAAAAAGTTTTTCCAATCTATTTAGAATGCCTAGTGATCTGTAGGCTTCTGCACCAATACCTTTGGCTGGTTTCTCGATTAGGACCAACAGTGCGCTAAAAATCATTGCGCAGAACTCGTTTTTATTAATAAGTACTTTTGCTACCTTCGGCGGTATTCCATTAGGGCCTGCAGCTTTCCCTTGTTTTAACCGCTTACCTGTTTGCCATACCTCCGGCCATTTGGTTTTGACAAGCTGTGAAAAAAGCTTGCAAGCAGTCTTTTTTAATTCCTAATTTTTTGGTTGCTATTTTATATTCAGTGCCCCATAAGTTGTCGTTTACCTTTGCACATAGCTTGGCCCATGATTTGTTCATTAATGCTTTAATTTCTTTTTTGAGGGCTGATATTTGTTCAGCGTAGATCAGGTAGAGCTACCTTTTATGTTTATTATCTACCCTGAGCCTGGTGCCCGTCTTGCCTTCACACATATTTTCTTTAACTCTGCAATATTGCTGTTCCATCAGTGCACTTGTCTGCGTGTGTTGCTGAAGCTTTTCCGAATAAAAGTGTTGTTACAGGCCTTGTGGATTGTTGCATTTAGCTCCTCAGCCGTGTGGTTACGGTTTTCTCTTTCAGCTGCCTTTGCAACCTTGTTGTCAAATATCTCGGCCCGCGTATCGCAGTAGATGTAAACATATTTCTGCGTAATCAGATTCTTAGCAATTGGTTTTGCCACCTCTATCACGTACCTTATGTTATTGTGGTCGCTGAGGTTCCTATTGTCTCTCCCAACTTTTTATTGTGCCACTTGCTTGGTGATGTTCTGTGTACACAGGGTAACGTCTATGTAAGAGCTGCGGCCGTTCTTCTTAAACGTGTTGCCTTTGTTCAAAAGTTTAACTCTTTCACCAATTCAGCCATTATGCTGTCCTTTCTGTCTTTTGTTGGGAAGCCGCATAGTGCTGATTTTTCATTAAAATTACCGCTTATTACTACTCCCTTATTGTGGTGCATTGTATCTCTGCAATGTTCAGCTGAGAAGATGTAGCAGGAGTAGATTACCACCGCACTGGTGCTCTTCTTTCTCCGTAGTTGTCGTACCGGTGTGGAGAATGAAGATCTCCGTGACATTGACCTAAACTAAAGTAGATTGGTAAGCAATAGCGTTGATCTTCTACCCAATAAAAATATGTTTCTGCGGTGGTAACTATTTGTTTAAAATCCATTCATTTGTTATTTAGCTTTCTTCTGAACTATTACCAGATCAGAATTGTAACGTTGACTGGCTTGGCTTTGCCAAGATTAATATCCTGTTTTCCCAAGAGTTTTTTTCGTTCATACTTATAGGTTTTTCAAAGCTCAGCATGCTTCCTGTTTTTTAGTAGCTGGGTGGCTGGTATGTGGCAGTAATATAACACTGCATTTTTAACGTCACGTGGCGTCTTGTTACAAAACTGTGGGCCGTTGTCACTAAGCGGCACTGAAGGTGTTACCGGTACAAAAGCTGCGTTCAGGATGAAGAAAACAACATAATTAAAACACGTTTTTTTTACTATCAAGTAACGTTCCGTATGTGGTTTGCGAGTTTGTCTTTACTTTAATTGTTTTTCTTGCAGCATTTATTAAAATCCCTGACGGGCACAATTTTCTTTTTTTTTTAATTGTTTTTTGTTTTAATGTATGTTTGCAAGCGTTTGTTTTGTAAATAGCGGACTATGGAATTAGTATTGCTTCTTCAATTGACGCACATGGTTGGTGATTATAGGGAGTTAGCTAACTAATAACCATTTAAAAACTTCAAAGAAGATATTGGAGATACACAATTTAGTTTTAGGGAAAACATAGAAACCAGAGAAGCATTTACCGCAACACAGGTAGTAGTCTAGAACTACCACTAGTGGCAAAAACCAATATGTATCTGCTTTATAGACTATTAAGGCATTTGACAAGATAGGACACAACAAATGAGTTGAGATCTTAAAAATAATAAAATTAAAAAAAAAAGAATATAAAAAACATTGAAAGCTTGTATTAGAATCGAACAGCTAAAGAAAAAGTGTGACCAGAGATATAAAAATATGAAGTTGTATTTTGAGAATTTTTTTAAGAAGCACTAAAAACGTAGAAAAAAGCATCAACGTCAATGAAATATAAGTATGAAGTTTAGCATTACCCAGTTGACCCATGATTAGAAACAATTCAACAACATTAAAGTAAAAGTAACGACTCCCGTACAATGATGTATTCTTGCATCGCAAGTGCAATATATCAACTTGTGTAGATCCGGAAACAAAGTAGTAGAAGTAGGCATAGCAAAAGCTTTTCTTGCAAATTTGTACAGTTTTTTAGGGAACATTGTGTGAATTACTTTTCCAAATGAAAGTGGTGGCATTTCTTTTTTTGCTAAATGACACGTAAGTAAAGCAATCATTCAAATTTTCATCTGTAGCCATTCACTGAGGGCATACAAACAATGCCATAATTGGATATTGGATGTTCAATTAAATCGGAAGTTTTTAGACTTTTTTTAGAACAGGAACTGTTAGTTGCCTTAAGCTGTCGTGCAAACAAAATACACTATGTGTGAGTGTGTAGAATTCTGCGTGATAGAGGATACCCCATCTATGTGAGAAGATAAGACTAATTTATTAGTAAAATATGCTGAAGACATCATAAACCTATAAGAGCGATATCATCTCCTGGTAAATTAGAAGCTCCGATTTTTGACACTAAGAATTTAATTATTCACTGATAGTTAATATACTATTAACATTCAAATTAATTATATTTCAAGAAATATAATCTGAAATATTTGAAGTTGAATGTTAATAACCTGCTTAAATTACGTTTTTAATATAAATATGGCTCTATTCGTTAAAATACAAACGCATTTTTATGTTGTTATGACATAATAACTATTCCTAAATATTACATTTTAAAATAAATAAAAGATCTTAAACTAATCAATACTTCTCACAGATAACTTTATTGTTGCTTTTTACTTACCAGTAATGTTAAAACTTTTATTTTGTAATTTAATTACAAATCGCAGTGAAAACCAATAAAACAGAAATGTATTTTCAAATAATCCGTATGTGATCAACAATGAGAAAGTAATTATGATAAATATAGCATTATTACCCAAAATTGTTGATAGAATAGATATGAAATCATTATTGTATTCAGTGAATAGTGCAATCATTAATGGACTTTATAATTGCAATAAAAGAAATATTCAGTATAATAAAAATTGGTCAAATAAATAAACTATTTATAATATTTTATCTAATAAGTACCTAATTAATAGAAGTCTTTGTGACATTTCAATGATTGTAGCAACTGGAAACTGGCTGAATACTTTGTTTCACTTCTCCAGCTGTAACATCATTCCAGCTCCAATCCGTGTTTTGCCAATATTAATATAATATAATAATTGTTGCTTTTTTACAATTTCCTTTAGATTTTATTACCAATAAAAAATAATAACACATTCCAACGTACCTGGTATTAATTCTAATATTTAGTTTTACATCATATCGTTACAAAAACGTATAACTGATGTATATATAAAATTAATTAATTAAATTTTTTTCTATTTATATGACTATCATAATTCTTTTAAATGTTATGCAGAATTGCAAATTATTTTTAAAGAATGCTTTTTTACATCCAGTTACAAATATGTCTCTTAAACATTTTGGTTCTATATCTTTGAATATTTAGTGTGATAAAAATTAATTCTTAAAAAAATAATAATTATATTTATAATTATATTTAATTATATGTTTACACTTTTATGTTATTAAGTATTGGTTGGCCACCATGCATTTCCATTTTTAATTAATTATCATATTTTTTGTGTGTAACATTTTCAGAAGTTTGCCGCTTTTCATTAGTAGAAAAACAAACAGTAAAGTTTTTCTGTTTTGGTATTTAATTGTTTTATTTTTAGAAACACATAAAACTTTGTATTGTACAAATAAAAAAAAAATGTTATTACTATTGCATTTCAATATTTATTAATTATCAAATCAACTATCAATCCACAATTTAAACAATATTATTTTTAATTGTTGCCAAGTCCAAAAGGAGATTCTTTATTTGTTGATAAAAAGAAATCACCTCTAGCTGATGTATCGCAATTGTCACCCATGTAGACCATCTTGTTGGAGTTGCAGTTTCCATTATTGAAGTTGCTAAGTGAATCACATTGCCAAGATGCAAACGCATTATTTCCAATGCTTTCAAAGAAATATGTAGGTGCTCTCATGTGAGAACATCCATCAAGTAAACCACATCCAATTTGAGCAGATCCACCATTAGGCCAGAAATCAGCATGAGCTAAAGATGTTTTGTAACCAAGCATTAAAGTATCTGTATGCATAGCATCAACAAATAATGCATCATCTTTGCTAAGGCGCTTTTCAACATCATTTCCATTAAAAAGAGGACCGGCTGGATCCATGCCAGTAATGCGACCAATTTTTTGTCCGGTTAATTCAAAAACTTTTTTACCTATAGTTCAATTAATTAATAATCAAATTAGTTAATTTTTTGTCTAAACATACCTGCGTATCCAGAAATGTGTGATCCAAGAGAATGTCCAATCAAATGGAATTTTTCATATGGAATGCCAAAAATGTTATGCATTTCAATAATTAATTCAGCAATATGTTCACCAATACCACGAGCGTTTAAAACACAAATTGGATATAAATCCCAAGCAAGTTTGCTCCAATCTACAGAAACTATATTAATAGCATTATTCTTCATAAATGCATCTTTAGTAGGTTCAACCCAGTAGGAAAGTCCATCATCAGCAAAACCGTGGCATAAAATTTTGACAGTACTAGTTGGATCAATAAGATCAACACCATCACCAGAAGTAAAATGACCGAGGCTTAATTCGGTAGGTGTGTCCTTGTTCTTTGGAGTGAATAAGAAATATTTTACATCATCCACTTCAATGCATACAGCTAAATAAATTATATTATTAATTATTAAAAAATAATAAATGGATTGTTTTAAGTTTGAATAAATTACTAAATTATAAATTACTTACCATTTTGAAGTGCAATGAGCACTACCAAACCAAGAATAGTTGATTTGAACATTGTTGATGATTTAGTTAGAAATTAGTAAACTAGAATTTGTTTATATAGTAAACTATATCTATAAAATTTAATCAAAGATTAGATGGTTAATTCAACGTATATTAAGCATCATAAATTTTATTGCGGTATTAGATCAATACAATAGATTTTGGAATTGACTGGAATTTCTTGATTTTTTTTAGTAATATTAAATAAATTATTTGCTATGCTAACAAAAACTATTTTACTATAACAATAATAATACTTTTTTATTATTATTCAACAATCTACATAAAATATTATCTAATTAAAGAATTATTTTTAAAATACATACAAAAACGTTGATTTTTATATGACATTTAACAAAATAATACTAAAATATAAAAAAGAAAGAAAATAGACAAAAAAAAAATAATAAAACAAAGATGTAGTATAAAGATGAATTAATGTTAATAAAATAACATCTTTCATTTTACATAAATAAGCTAATTTGCTTTTATTTGGCCAAAACAGTTTAACATTGTAAGAGTTAAAGGAAAATTTGGTTTACTCTGAAATGCTTAAAAGCTGCCTATGGCTAACAAAGTTCTATTGAATATGGTTAAGTCAGCAAATTAATTCCGATAACACTTTTTAAGCTAAACAGACCATCAAAGTCTAAAATATCTCGTCAACCCAAACTTTTTGTTGTTGAAGATTTAATTTCTACAATTTATTACTTACTTTGAGTGATAACTATCATCTCTCCGCTTGTTATTTGCAAAAACGGCAAATTCACAAAGTCAAGTATTGAAAAAGTACTATCGAGATCAATATCCCAATAGCGTTTATACATTTTTTGTTTGTGGTGCACAAACATCTACGTTTTGCCAAAAATATTGTTTTAATCTTGACTGATTCAGTTAAACTAATAGAAATGTTGAAACAGTTTAAGTAAGCAAACAAATAAGTTGGACTAAGAATAAATACCGGAAAGACAAAGATAATGAGTCCAATTCATCTGCAGATATTGTTAGACAAAATACGTAAACCTACCTTAGTCATGCTAGGAAAATCAAATCAAACAGCAAAAGTCACTAGACGCATAGGTCTTACATGGACAGCGTTTGGCAATACTTTGACATATCTTATCAAGTTTACAACTCATGCATACTACCAGTGGCTACATACGGCCTAGAAACAATGAGCTTTACAAAAAAAGTGTAAATAGACTAAGAACAATATCATCGAAAGCACAATCTCAAAATCTTGTTAAAAAAATTTAAACTTATAAACAAAGAAAAACGAATGTGAGTAGGACATGTTACAGTTTTTTTTTTCAATTGCAAAGGCCGTTATTTTAGCGCTTGGCTAACTCTTATGCTACTACCACACAAACTGCCTTTGAAAATATACTTGAAAACGCAAATACATACTATCGCACTCGTTTATTGAAATACTGTAGATACTGACAAAGCCTAGTATCTGGTCCACCCACACTCTTATATTAAATGTAATTATGGTTAAATGGACACTAATTATATATTAAACAAACGTACTGAATTAATAAGTGCCATAATTTCTTAAAATTTTTCGCGGAAACTGGGGTTCAAACCTGCAACAAATTATGCGCCTAGATTTGAGTTAGGCGCTTTACCCAATTAAGCCACTCTCCGGCTTAGAACTGAAGGGTGAGCCATGTTTTAGTTGAATTTTGAATCACATATTTCTACCAACGCTGTTAATTTTTGCGTCACAATTATATAATTAAAATGTGGTTAGATTTCTCCGTAGACAGAAAATGCATCGTTTTACGTTGGAGCTATATAAATTGCGTGTTGTTTAAAAGAAATAAAAAGCCATTAATCGAAAGAATACAAAAGCTGCAGAAGTCAGCAACTCAATATTTGGCAAACCACTTTGAGGCGGATTCTTCACAAAGATCTCATTATGTTTGCATACAAAGTGCAACTTGTTCAAAAAATTTAAATAGCCGACCTTGGTGCTCGTTTTTGCTTTGCTCAGTTGGCTTTAAACATATTGAATGTAACTCTAATTTTAACCAAAAAATCATCTTCTTGGACGAGGCCCATTTCTAATTTGGAGGTTATGTAAACAAACAAACCTGCCATACTTGGGGAACAGAAAATCCACATGTTATAGTTGAGAAACCAATGCATCCATTGCAAGTTACCATTTGGTGCGGATTTTGAAGTGGTGGCGTTATTGGGTAATTTTTCTTCTAAAAATAAGCCTTTTATTCTTTCTCCTATATGATTAAAATTTTAATTTAAAGATGGCCCACCCTTTACTTACTGGCAGCTAAGAGAAACTACCAGGAGCAAAAACTGACTACAAAACAGATAAGTAGATAATATTATGCCATCAGTATTACAAAGCCCAAAATTTCCAAACGTTGAGTTGATGAAAGTAGGCTGGCATAGAAGAAGAAGACTTGTGGTTGCCAGTATCATGTCTATTACAGTCTGCGTGAGGCAACAAGCTTATTTTTGACGCTTCAATTTAGTGTTTATATGTTAGTACTGATAATGAGATTGTGTAAAAGTTCACTTTTGTTGCTTATGGTTTTGTAAAGTGTATGTTAGTTCTTGCACAATACTGCATCAAATTTTTTAAGGTTGCAGGTAGAAGTGGTGTATTGTCTACTGCCAAGTATACGGACTTTACAATAATATCCGTTTTTCTTTGCCTTGTTATTTGCTTAGGTCTGTAAATACATAAACATGTATTATAAGCTTAACATTTGTGAGATTTATAAATAAAAAACAATTTTACTAGCCAGTATTTTTGGATTAAACCTATTGTGTGCTGCAAGGCCTTTATTTTAGTATAAAATGTTGCCACATATGCTTAATTGTTTTGCGGGTTATATTAAATTACATCAATGTGACGAGTCATTTGGTTGGTTACAATTTTCTTTTTTTTTACGTTTTTTTTCTATTCTTGTGATAAGAAATTAATCTATAAATTTGTCTTTTTTGGAAAACGTTTTAATTTTTGATGCCTAGTTTTTAGTTCTATTTTTCCAAGAGATTCATAACCAGTTCTATAGCTTTGGTTGTTTTAGAAGCCATAAAGTAGCTATGGTTGCAGACCAAGAAATAAGCTATCTGCACAATGCTCAATTTCTAAGGATCCATCATCATCACATTTGATTCTAAATCATTCTTGTCTCAGAGCATTTTCTAAAAGTGGAAGTTATTTTTTTTTTGGAGTGGATAAAGTTTTATCAAGCTCCCAAAAACGTTTTTCTATTAGTTTGATGTATTTTTTACCTAGGAGGGTATGCCATGCTGATTACAGTTACCTGATGGTGCTGTGAGGTTGCTTTTTTGTGGTCTATTTTACCCTTTTTTTTTCATAGGTGGTTGCTTTTTGTTTTTTAATTTTTTTCTAAATTGTTTAGGTTACAACTTATAAATAGAAGAGCAAAACATTTTCTTGTATTGTGTTCTTTTTCAAACTGTCTTCTTTCCAAGAGGTAAAATATTTGTTATCCCAATCCCAACATTAAATGTATTTGTCTTGCCTTGAAATTGTTTTATTTGTCCAGTAGTAGCTAAACCAATGTTTTTTTTTTTTGTTTTGGCCGACAGTTTTTGCGTCTTTAGACACAGGTCTGTAGAGCTGTTTTGATTTGACCACACAATTGGCTAAATGATTTAAATTTTTTATCATCCATCCTTGTGCAAAGTTAGTTTATTTCTCTGGTTTCCCAATGTTGAAATCTGGTCAGGGTTATTAGCATTTATTGTTTTTTTGTCTGTCTACAGCTTGGGAAGTTATACTTAGTAAGATAATAAAGCTATTGGGAATGATGCGGTCTAAAGTTTAAGTCTATACTTTTTGGTAGTTAATCTATTGCACGCCAGTTCATAGGCCTTGATGTTGCTTACTGTGTTAAAGTGTCTTTATGCACAGCACAGCCGATATTACTTTTAACCGCTCGTTAATGTAATGACAAAATGACATTCTATTATTATTTGAGGTAATCTTAGATATATTAAAGCTTAGATTTATTAAGATTTGCAGGCATTTATGTCTTGCAAATAAATTACCGTTTCAAAACATTAAGATGTTTTAGAACCATTGGTGCATATTTAAATAAATTTACTTTTATCTTTAAAATACAAAGTAGGTTGGTGTTTTATTAACAGTCTTTTTTAGAAGACAGCAGTCTCTGGCAACCTTTCTAGCAGTGTACTATAGTCTTGCAGTGTACTATAGTTAATTTGCATACAAACACAATTCTGGCTATAAAAAATACAGAAGTAGATAATAAGATTAAAAAAATTAAGATATTCTTAAAATCTAATAAATAAAGGCCCTGGTAATGCAAATAGAGTCAGACAACGCCGAAAAAACCATAGAATCACCAATGTTACATAAAACTTTAAGAGAGGTAAAGAAAGAGACAAAAAATGCTGACAAAAATAAACGAGTAAAAATGTAAAACAAAAGATTCCCCACTTTGACAAAGGAAGAAGTCAAGCTGTAGCACAATTAGCAATGTAAGTTGTACTAATAATCTTGACCTCACGATTTGGTCAGATGAGACTGAAAGGAATGATAGCTTGGACTTTAATAGCACTGTAGTAAAAACCTCCAAAAGGCAAAATGACAAAAACCAAAACTACCCAAAAACAAAAGTAGGAAAAATTCCAGAAACTAACGAATACAGAAGTTTTAAAAGATAAATGGCTGAGATACAAAGGCTAAGTAAGCAAGCACATAAAAAAGCTTTTTGCGTTTGACGTCAAGAAAACAAAAGACTAGAAAAGAAACTTGCAGCACTAGAATTTTAAGTTGCCAATTTCATCGCCAAACTAGCAAAGCAGCAACCGGCCGAGAAGAAGCCCGTTATCAGCAAGACAAGCACACAAACGCTGCGCAGAGCCGCTCAAAAAAAACGTTTGTAAAATCAGGAAAACTGTGAATTTGATAAGACGCGATATGGCAAGTGGTAAAGTAAATCTTAGCAACCATAAAACATGTATATTGATAATCAACAACAAACAAACAAAAATAAAACCATAAAATGGGCGGAACTTCAACAAGGAATGGAAGAAAAAGTAACGTCCAAAGTTAAACTTGAAACGCCCTATCATAAATAACAAAAAAAAAATGCGACAACACGTACAAAAAAAGACCACATCTAATGCATGTAGATCCATTTACTGGTAGACTACCGACATTGCGGAGCGGCGAAAATAGTGCATAAAAGCCAAAAAAAAAGTTTACAATGGTAAACGGCAACCCAACAGATAGTGACAATAAAGAAACGCTTGCAAACCAAAAGTTCAAAGAGAGAAAAAATAATCTTAAAAAAGCAATAAAGAACTTAAAAAAAATAACGCGGCGCAAGCTGTGCGAGAAAGTGGACAGAGACGTCGGAACAGAACAAGGTATAAAATTGTAACCAAAAAGATGAGTAGTGGTCGATAATCATAAGCAACAAAAAGTAAAAAAATGAAGCTTTAAAACTATTACCCAACTACAAATTTGAGGTGTGGCCACTACTGAATATAGACCCAAAGCAATATCCACTTGCACTTTGGAGGAAGTATTGACCGCGGGCAGTAGACTGAAATCCGACAAAGCACCGGAAATTGTTTAAGCAATTGCTAAAAATCTTGGGGTTGTAATCTGCAGAGTTGCAAATTACATAACAAATTCGGAAGTATTTCCGCCCTAGTAGAAAGTCAATAAACTTTGACTGATAAAGAAACCGACCAGGTCCGGAAAAACAAAAGCCTATTGACCAATATTAAGTAAACTTTTAGAACAATTACTAAATAAGCGACTTCTGAAAGAAATTGAAGAGGACTGGCCGACATGCAGTTGGGTTTTGAGTGGGACGATCAACGGTAGATGCCATGCAAGCCATACAAAAGCTAGCGGGTAAAACCGACAGAAAGCGAGAGTAAGTCGTGTTCGTAACTCTGGACGTACAAAATGCTTTTGCAAAATAGAGAGACATAATAAAAGAGCTCACTAGGCAAAAAGTTTTTCCATGGATGCGGAGAATTATAGGAAGTTACCTACAAGACCACAAGGCTCCGTTTTTAGGCCAATACTCAGAAACAACCTATAAAATAGAGTACTGAGGATGTAACTTCCAAATGAAACTTATCTCGTGGGATACGCGGACAATCTGGAAATGGCAATTTGTAGGAAAAAAATAGAAACCATAAAAAACAATATTGAAAAATATTGAAAAATAAAATAAAAACCTGGATGGCCAAAAAGGGTCTTTAACTTGCACATTATAAAACTAAAATGACAATACTAATCAGGAGAAACACCCTGAAAAGCGGCCAGAAAAAAACGTCAAAGTGGCAAGCAAATATGCCATTAAATACCTGGGAGTTCTCTTTGTCCGTAATATAAATTATGGCTCTCACATCAAAGCCATCATGGAAAAAGCAGGAAAGGTGACAAATAACCAAAACAAGGTATTGGCCAACCTGGGCGAACAAAAGAAGAGCCATGTACTCGGTGACCAACTTAATCGTTTTGTATGCGGCCCCAGTTTGGTGCAAATACACAAAAACCGCTAGACACAACTTATGGAACTATGTTCACGAGGGCAATACAAGTGGTAGCTAACACAATTCCCATTCATCTGCTGGCAGAAAAAAGATCGTACAGTAGGGAAGAAAGCTAAAAGGCATCTCAGCTAGAAATAAGACTTTCAGAAAATAAAAACAGGAGTGGAACAAGGAGAAGCCCACTGGAAAGTAAACAAACATTACATTTATTTTTAAGGTCTAACCATGGTTAAACAGACCATGGGTGTTTTGAATGCTATATGAAAAAAAATGACTATTGCGAATAGCAACAACAGCATGTATTGCAAGGAAGTTGACACGCCTATACACATTATCTTTCAGTACCCGGCATAGACTCAGGAGAGAAACGCCTTACTGAACACAAGACAGCATATGCTCAAATGCTGGACAATGTTTCTAGTATAAAAACCTCAACTTGGTCTATAAGGCGACTCCTAAACAACTTCTTACATACACATCTTCAAAAGGAAAGTACATGAGCTGAAAGGTCTCAAACTTCCAGGCAAATCCCAGATGTGTAAGGTTTAGTCGGTAGGCACCCTTAAAAAAGTGAATCCAACACGTCCTCAAAACAAAGTCTTTAGAAGATTCCCTACTCACGCTTAACAAAAAAAAAATGGGACCCTAATCCGTGATAAACTATGATAGGTATTACGTATCTTTTTGTGTAATGAAGTTTTTTGAACAAAACTGTGATAAACTGTAATATTACGTATTTGGTTTTGAGGTAAAAGGTTTGGTTTTTTAGCTATCCACAGATTCGGCGTCTTTGGACACAGGTTTGTAGAGCTGTTGCGGTTGGGGTATTCAAGTACGTGCCGCTTGTTTTGCAATCATTGACTCTCCTACTTATCAATATGCTGGGTAGAAGTCTTTAACATCTAAAAACATGCCACGTTTTTCATTTTACCCTCTTCCTATAAAACGGATCAAAAAATTAAATTGTTCTTTGATTGCAAAAACAAATCTCTAGGTCTTAAAACAAATTCTACTTGGCAAAACACACTAGCGGAGCTGGTATCAAGTTACAAAAACAACCGCATCTCTTTGTATCATTAATTTGCTGTTAAAGCGTCTATGCTCCATCAGTATTGATTTTTTTTTTTTAATTTTTGTGCTTTTATAGAACAAAGTTGACCGTTACTACGTGATAATTTACAATAAAATATTAAATAAAACAGTTACTATGTTTTTATATTACAACTAATTACGTCACACTGTGACTGCAGTTTCAGATATTACATGAAGTTTTTATGACCGCAGCCATTACTGCCTACTTACGTTCTGTTTGCAATCCACTGCAACTTGCTATTTAAGTTGAAATAAGAAAAAAAGTCTATATTAATCGGGTTCTTAAAAATATCGTTATTAAAATATATAATAATAAACTCTTTTTAATATGTTTTATTTTAAATGTGAGTAGATTTGGAAAGAATAACTGTTTTGAAAGTATCTCAATTTATGACAAAATCAAAAATTTGCTTTGAAATGTACTTAAAGATAACTAATAAGAGATACCGTTTCTAAACATAAACACATTTGTAATGTTAAACAATACAAATTTCGGTGGATTGCGATACACTCTATTAAATTTGTTTACTGTTTGTTTAAATAAGGTTGAATTATTAAATGACAGTAATATATAAAAACAACATTAATATTGCATCTTAATTTAATTATTAATAAATCAAAATAACATTTCAATATGAAATTATTTAACAACAATACAAGTAATTAATTACTACCAAGTCCAAAAGGAGATTCCTTATTTGTTGACAAAAAGAAATCGCCTCTAGCTGAAGTATCGCAATTGTCACCCATGTAAACCATTTTGTTGGATTTACAGTTTCCATTATTGAAGTCGCTAAGTGAATCACATTGCCAAGATGCAAACGCATTATTTCCAATGCTTTCAAAGAAATAAGTAGGTGCTCTCATGTGAGAACATCCATCAAGTAAACCGCATCCAATTTGAGCAGACCCGCCATTAGGCCAGAAATCAGCATGAGCTAAAGATGTTTTGTAACCAAGCATTAATGTATCTGTATGCATAGCATCAACAAATAATGCATCATCTTTGCTAAGGCGCTTTTCAACATCATTTCCATTGAAAAGAGGACCGGCTGGATCCATGCCAGTAATGCGACCAATTTTTTGTCCGGTCAACTCAAAAACTTTTTTACCTACAATTATATTAATTAATAATCAAATTAGTAATTTTTTTAGGTTAACATACCTGCGTATCCGGATATGTGTGATCCAAGAGAATGTCCAATTAAATGGAATTTTTCGTATGGAATGCCGAAAATGGTATGCATTTCAATGATTAATTCAGCAATATGTTCACCAATACTACGAGCATTCAAAACACAAATTGGATATAAATCATAAGCACGTTTGCTCCAATCTACGGATACTATATTAATAGCATTATTCTTCATAAACGCATCTTTAGTAGGTTCAACCCAGTAAGAAAGGCCATCATCAGCAAAACCGTGGCATAAAATTTTAACCGTATTAGTTGGATCAATGTGGTCTATAGCATCTCCAGAACTGAAATGACCTAAGTTTAATTCCATTGGAGTGTCCTTGTTCTTTGAAGTGAATAAGAAGTATTTTACATCATCCACTTCAATAGATAAAGCTATAATACAAAAATAAAATAAGCATTATTAAAAAAAATATTATAAATTACTTACCATTTTGTAATGCAATAAGAACAATAAACGTAAAGAAAATTGATTTGAACATTGTTGATTATTGAGTTTGGAAATACAAAACAAAGTTTTGTTTATATATGCAATTTTATCTAAGGATTTAATCAAAGATTATTTTAGATAAATCGATATTTATTAGGGACTATATAATTTTATTGTGGTATTAAAACCATACAAAGGAACCAGTGATTTAAAAATTACATTAATTGATATGTTATTTTTAAGTCTTTTTAATCCTCAGATTACCGGTTAACGCAATACCGTCCTACCTAAGGTGACATTAATTATGACATATTAAGTGTTTTTTTTACTTCAGAACAAATGGTAGATGTTATAATTGCTCAAAGCCGCCGTCTCATTTATTGATTCATTTATGTGTGGACTAGTGATGTCTGATGCTTCTTTTATGTATTTCTTTCATTTTTGACGGTTATTATTATTTTTAAAATTTACATTTTATTTTACCAATTTAAGGCACAATAACTTACTTGTTAAAATATTTATTATGTCATAAGAAATATCATTCTCTACACCTTCCACAAAACCGATTTTATAACACTCAAAATATTGCGCTCTTAATATTGTAATTTATTTTGATGTAGAAGTTTTACTGTCAAGAAAAAATGATTAATGTTTTAGATGAGTCATAGAGTCGGGCTTAAATTTATTTTGTTTAATTTTTATAAGCGTCTGACGGAATTATGTTATAATAAGAAAAAAAATGTCATGTCTCTGCATCTTTGAATTAATGCCTGCACGCTGAATAAGACTTCCCTTGTCTCTACTGCATCTCTAAATTCAAATTGTGTAAATTTTAGCTGTTTTTCCATTATCTTGTATATCCTTTTGTGTATGATCTTTAAAAACACTTTTAGCACATGACTCATAAGGCTTATTGTTCTGAATTTGTTGCATCTTTTTAATGTTGTCGTTTTTGGTATAGTTATGAATTTGACTCCAGCCATTGTTGCAGGATAATACAAGTATTGTAGATTTAATTGAATATATCGGTAAGCCATTTGATTTTTTCTTCGTATATTAGTTTTAGGAATTCGGCTTAGAATCCATCTGGTCCTGGAGCTTAACCTTCTTTTGTCTGTTTTATGGCGTTTTTTACTTTGACTGTTAAAATTCCTGGGCCTGTTTTTGCTTCCATTTGCAGTGGTTCTGGTCATTAATCTTAAAATAGTTCTTTGTTTTTTATTTTGGTTTTATTTATTAGTATGTTACCCAAGCTGTCTATGAGTTTGCTTGTTTGTTTTGATTTGTAGGTTCTTGTAATTTGCTTCACTTTTTTGTGTACGTTAAGATTGTCATATTTGGCCAGTAGGACTTTTACTTCTGTGCACATTTTCTTTGGATTCTTTTATCTTTTGTTGGATTATTTTGTGAGTTCTGTTATATTGTATGGCATCTATGTTTTTTATAACTTCTTTTGTTTTCCATTAGGTGTAGAATCTCTTCAGTCATCCATGATTTCCTTTTCACGACTTTCTTCGGTTTCAGGAACCTTTCCTTAATTTTTTCTACTAACTTGTTTAGTCTCTTTATTTTTTTTTCTGTGCTTGTTATATTGCTTGTTCTAAAACTGTTTGCCATCTCCTCTTCTACTTATGCTTGCTTGTACTGCGTTGTTTTTCAGTTTGCGGATATCACATATTGTGTTGGCTTGTCTTTCCTACTCTTTTCATTTGGACTCTTAGTTTTAGTAGGTATCTTTTTTTGTTCCTTTTTCCTAATCCATATGGTCCGATACATTCTCCTGTGCTCCCTCTTCCTACTTTTGGTTTGAAAATCTAATAAAAAAAGCTTATTTCAAAAGTTTGACAAAGGCAACTTGTGTCGGTTGAACCAATTTTGGGAGATTTAACTTTTTGTTTGATAATTTGAATTTTGTTTATTTATAGTTTGGTTTTTTTCAGTTAGATTCTTCTGTTTAGTATATTACTACTTTCATTTTTTCCGTAAGTTAAAGCTGCTTTTTGAGTATTGATTGTATATGGTTTGGTTTGCTTTTTGTTAGCAGTTTTTCAATTTTGGTTTTCACTAAAACTGATTTCTGCTAAACCCAGCTTGTCACTCTTATGTAACTTTTTTAATTATAATTTACCTATCCTCCAGGTAACCGCTAGTTTGTGATAAGCAATGCAATTTTTTTCTTTTTGTAGGGTTTTTAATTTTTTTTTGTTTATACGCGTCTTCTAACACGTGGTTTATAGCGCTTATAGTCGATCGTTTTTTTTTAACCCGTATTGACAAAAATATACTATTTTTTTCTATTTTGCTTACAAACTTTGCTTCTGTGGTGTCTGTTTTTATTTGCATTTTAATTAACACTATTTTTGCCGTTGTTCTATTTTTATTTTCTTTTGAAAATGTTTCCGTTTTTAGGCTATGGTTCAGTATTTCTAGGATTTTTTTAAAGAGTTTTTTTACAATAGTTTTTAATATTTTGGGAAATAACTTGTCCATTCCCGGATTTTGTTTGATTTTTGATTGTTTGGTTACGTGTACATTTTTTTTCTTTTGTTATTTTAGAAACATATTGTTTGCTAAGATCTAACTTTTTTCAGATCTGTTTGTAGTGCTCTGGAAGTAGCGTTTTTGTAATTTTTAGTTATTTGTCTTTTTCGTTTTTATTTTGGTGCGTCTTAGTTGTCTTTTATCTGTTTTTTTTTGCTTCCGCCTGGTCTTTGCATTTGTTGTTACTAGTTATTTTTTTTTTGTTGAAACTTACTGCATCGTAGTTTGGCTATGCTTTGGTTGTACCAGTAATATTCGGAGCGTTGTTAGTTTTGTGTCATTTTTTGCGTTAAACGATTAGACTTTACCAAACTCTTTTTGTTAGTTGTTTGTGAGTTGTAACATATATGCTTTATTGGTGTGCTACTTTCACTCTTTATGGTTGTTTTTATTATTGTATTTTTTTAGATATTTAAATTTGTAGTAGAAGTTCTGTTAAAACTTAAATTTCCATCGTTGAACACTTTTTAATCGGTGACTAATAGACTATTTTGCTGGAGTTTAGGGTGACGTCAAGGTGAGATTTAGTTCCTTTTCTTATAAATGTAAGACTAGTGTTTTCGTTTTGAACCATTAGAGAGTGCTTTGCTATTCAATGTAGAATAATCTTGTCTGTCTTGTTTTTTTTTTACAAACCCCTTATCTGAAGAATTCGGATTTCTGGCTACTATGGTACCCTTGGTTTGCAGTTTTCGGATTCTTATCTCAAGTTCTTGAGGTAGGTTTTGTAGTATTTTTTGCTAACAATACTATATTATCACGTCCGTCAGTTTTACCCAAGTAAAACCTAGGTTTTTTGTTTTGCAAATCTGTATTGGTATTTTTATACCATTATCCGTTGTCGATCATTTTTATTTGGCTCAGCAACTATTACAACGTCCTATTTCTTGGTTGGTGATAGTCTTATGTAGAAGATTTTGCGTTATCCGGCTGCTATCTACGTCAACTTAAATTGTTTTAGTAATTTATTTTGCCATTTCTATTGCTTTTTCTTAGCTATGACATTAGTTTAGTGTAGTTTGGGCATACAACATTTTTACGTTATTCAAATAATTGAAAAAAGCCTAACTTCCTGCAAAAGTTAACAAATTGAGAAATTTTGGTTTTTATTGTTACTTCTAGCAAAACCGCAATGTTTTTTTAAAAACCCACAATTTGTTGTCTTCATTTTGTTTTTGCTAAAGAAATACATTTAAACAGATTTACCAAGTTTTTGGACAACGCTATTACATTTATTTCTTTTTTTAGTTTTCCCTCTGCAAAATTTAAAAAAACATTTCTACTTTTTAAAAAAATGTACTTATTTTACATTTTTTTTAAATTATTATTTAGCCATTTAACATCCACTGCTAAATATAGGTCTTTTTTAAATCCTTCCATTTTCTCCTGTTTTGTGCTCTTCTTATCCTTTGTTTTCCGGCAACTTTTTTGATGTAGTCTTCCCATTGCATTTGTGGTCTTCTTCTCCCTTGCTGTGTTCTTTGTGGTCTCAGTGCATTATTTTGTTTGTCTATCTTTCTAAGCCTTGTCTAGCGACGAGCCCCACCCATCTCCATTTCTGACTCGCAATACGCTCCTTTCGTTCTTTCTCGAATTTCTGAATTTTTAATTTGATTTCTAAGTAATATTCCCAGCATGGTCTTATCTATAGCTCTTTGTGTTATTTGTAACTTGTGAGCGGTTTTCTTTGTGGCTATTGTATCCAGTCCATAGGTACTGTTACCGGCTCCCCGCCCCCGAGGTGGTAGGGGTGGGGGTCGGTTGTGTTAGAGGAGGCGGCGTGACCCTCCTCGTGGTAGTTTGCAAGCTGTGTTTGTGTTTGAGGCCATAGGCCTTAATTTTCCGCCTTGATGAGTGGCGTTGGGGTTCTCGTCGGTGGAGGTGGTGGTGTTACCACGTTTAGCTGGGGGCTGCAGGTGGTTGGCAGTCCTGGGAGCACCTGGTGGTGTGGTGCGATGTGTGTTGGGAGTTTGGGAGTATTTGGGACATGGCAAGAATCGGCGTAAGGGAGGTGGTGAAGGGGTTCCCAGAGAAGTGGTGAAGGGGTTTCCCGTGAAGGAGATGGTCTGCCATCCTTTGGGTGTGGTGCGGCTCTCGGCGATAGGTGCGAGGCCGGGAGTCGCGTGCAGGTCGGGGTGCTGGAGCATCCCCAAGGCGGTCGTCGGTGTGGAAATGATCATTGGTCGTTGTTCCAGGTCATAGCCCAGGGGCGTAGCGGTTGTCGGCGAGAAATCATTCCGGGCGTTGGTTGTAGTCGGTGAGGGCATCGCAGGTTCCATGGTGACGGTTGAGAAGTTCCAGTCTGATGGTGGCTCGATGGTTGTCTCTTCAAGACTGATGTTTGAGCGTCGCTGCTAAGGCTTTATACCTGCCGGCTGGTAGTGGTGTGCCGTGATTGGCCCGTGTGGCTCCGCCCACTAGGCGGCATCAATTCCCCCCAACTTCCTGGGCGGTGATTTCCTCTCCAGGTGTAGGTTCTGGATTTTTTTATGATGATGACGGGCGTAGATCGTCCAGGTGGAGTTTGACGCAGCTGTGCTGGTGGAGTGATATTGTTTTATCACTTCCTGCTGTGCGTTCGGTGGTACGGCCAGTTGGTCGTGTCCGTCGCTTGTTCGGATTAGTTCACCGTGTTCTCCTAATCAGTACCCCAAGTCTATATCTTCTGGGCTTTCCGGGTCGTCTAGCATTTCTTGCCGCCGGCTTATAATCTTCTGGACTTGCTCGCATTCTTTCTGTGAGCGTCTGACCACTTCTGCTAGGGTTTCTCCCGTCAGCAGCTGTACTTTCCCCCGTTGTGGGTTGTGAGCGCGGTCTAGCCGTTGGTACAGGCAGTGTATTGTTGAGGGTCGCTGTTGATTTGGGTCCTCTGGGAGTAATAATTGGTCGGACTCTTCGATGGCCTTGTCGACAAGGATGTCGCTTGGGTTTCTGCTTAAGACGTCGGGCAGTATATTTGTCTCTCCTGGAGTGTGCTCAATAGTGAAGTCCAGCTCTTGGAGTATGAGCGACCACCTGGTAAACTTCGCCTTGGCGTCTGTTGAGTTCTTCAACCAGACTAGTGCCTTATAGTTGGTCCTCAGGGTAAAAAGTTCGTCCTCCAGGTATTCCCTGTATTTGTTGATGGCCCACATAATTGCCATGCATTCCAATTCGTTAGAGTAATATTGCTGTTGACATGGCGTCAGTTTTGCGCTGTCATAGGATATTACTCGTCTGTGGGTGCCTTCTTCCTGGTACAGGACGGCTCCTACCTCTACGTTGCATGCGTCCGTTTGTAAGATGAAACGCAATCCGGGTTTTGGTCGTGCTAGAGTTAGTGGTTTGTCTAGCGCGTCTTTAACTGCTTGGAATGCCGTGTTTTTGGATTCACCCCATACAAACGGCTGTTTGTTGCCTTGCAGTGTCATTAAAGGTGCTGCCAGCCTGGAATAGTCGTGCACGTACTCTCTTGACCAGGTGCAGAAACCCAAAAATTTTCGTAGCTGCTTCTTATTTCGTGGGATTTCCTGGTCTTGGATTGCCTTCAGGTGATGTGGCAGGGGTTGGTTGCCGTTCGCGCTGATCCGTTGGCCCAGATATTCGACCGAATCGGTCCAAAGATGCATTTCTTGGGGTGGCATCTTAGTCGATATTCCTGAAGTCGTTCTAGTATTTTCCTCAAGTGCACCAGGTGGGTGGCGTGGTCTTGGGAGTACACTAAGATGTCGTCGAGGTAGACCAAGGCGATGCTTCCCAAAAGGCCGGCCAGGACTTGAGACATCAGCTTTTAGAAAGTCGCTGGCGCGTTCTTAAGACCGAACGGCATTACTCTGAATTGATAAGTGCCTCCATCAGGGGCGGCAAAAGCAGTGAGTTTCTTGTCCTCTTCTTTCATGGGAATTTGCCAATATCCGGTCCGGAAGTCAATCTTGCTGAACACCCTTGCATCTCCAAAATCTTTCAGGGTCTCCTGAATTTTGGGCAAGAGGGCGGCCTCTTTTTGAGTCACCGCGTTCAGCGCGCGGTAGTCAATGCAAAAGCGGGGTGAGCCGTCATTCTTCTGCCCAATGACTACCGGGGCGCAGTAGCTGCTGCTGCTTCTCTTGATGATACCACTGGTCAGTAATTCCTCCACCTGTTCGAAGATAAGCGCTTTCTTCTTCGCATTGTATGTGTATCGAGCTGTGCGGATCGGTGTGGTGTTCGTCACCTCGATGTGGTGTTTTACCGTGGGGGTGGTGGTGGGTGTGACATCTTTGTTGAAGACTGTCGGAAAGTCTCTGACCAGTTGTTCAAATGGTGTAGCATCGGGGAACGAGTGCTTTGGTAGTTTCACCGGTTCGTGGGCTTTGGTCGGTGGTGTCTTCTTGGGTATCCAATGCATGGTTGATTGGCTTTCTTTGCCATAGTGGATGCATTGGCGTAGGTATTCCAGGCTCACCTGGTGTTCTTTTGGCCAGGGGTTGCCTAGGATCACTTCTTCCCCTAATTTTGGGGCGACTAGAAGGGTGACCTTGTGTTGTTGGTCTCCAACGGTTATGTCGACAACGCGCCTATCGTGGCTTGGGGTGGGTTTGCATTTTTGTGTGTTTTCCTCTTCTTTTGTTTCTTTTGGGTCGGTGCGGCTTTTCTTTTCTGGCCGGGCCGACCCTCTACTCGTTTCCCGGATTCGACTTGTTGGAGCTGGTTGTGTTCTTGGTGCTGGTCCAGGCGTTGCGTCGCAAGACGATATTGGTTTTTACCTTGTTGGCTGTGCGTACCAAGTGATCGAAAGATTGAAAGTCAACTATATCGAGTGACCAGGGTGGCAAGCACGTTGGCCAGGGTTTGCTCCGAGTGGTGTGGACATAGCCGTTTGTATAGCGCTGCGTGGCGTTGTAAGAAACATTCCACCGGTTCTTGTGCGTCGTGTCTCTGGGTCGTCAGAGTCCCCATCAGGCGTGCTATGACGGCGGGGTCAGCGTAGTGACGTATCAGCCGGCTCTTCGTGTTTGCGTACGATGGTGCCGGTTTCTTTTCATACCTCCTTTTGAAAGTGAGAGCGTCGCCTTTGAGGTTTTGTACGAGCAGCCGGTGGTAGGCTGTTGTCGGCATTTGCTGTCGTGCAAATCGGTTCTCCAGATCGTTGATAAGCTTTGTTCGTTTTTTGCTGCTTGTCTTCCTCCATGTGATTGGTGGTTGGGTGGCAGTCGGTTTCGGTTGGTGTTGGACCGTCTTGGGGTTTGTTCAGGTTCGTGCAGGCACCATGCTCTGCAACTGCCCCACGTTGGGCGCCATTTGTTACCGGCTCCCCGCCCCCGAGGTGGTAGGGGTGGAGGTCGGTTGTGTTAGAGGAGGCGGCGTGACCCTCCTCGTGGTAGTTTGCAAGCTGTGTTTGTGTTTGAGGCCATAGGCCTCGGTTTTCCGCCTTGATGAGTGGCGTTGAGGTTCCCGTCGGTGGAGGTGGTGATGTTACCACGTTTAGCACCTGATGGTGTGGTGCAATGTGTGTTGCGACGTGGAGCGTGCCTTTGTGGTTCAAGGTCACGCTGGGCACCTGGTGGTTGTGTCCAGGTGCCATGGAGTGGTGTGCGTTCCAGTTAGGGACGAACCCGCAGCTGGATTGCACGCCCCAGGTTGTCGCAACTTTGTTACCCCCAGGGTTTATGGTTATTTGTCCCACAGCGTGTGGTGCAATGCCGTGGGTGCAGTTGGTGCCCAGAGGTGGGTGAGTCACCTCTGGTGCGGTCGTTGATGTGTGTTGGGAGTTTGGGAGTATCGAGGACATGGCAGGGGTCGGCGTAAGGGAGGTGGTGAAGGGGTTTCCCGGAGAAGTGGTAAAGGGGTTCCCCGTGAAGGAGATGGTCTGCCATCCTTCGGGTGTGGTGCGGCTCTCGGCGATAGGTGCCAGGCCGGGAGTCGCGAGCAGGTCGGGGTGCTGGAGCATCCCCGAGGCGGTCGTCGGTGTGGAAGAAATCATTGGTCAAGATTTTATATAAAATTGATAGGAGACTTATGGGTCAATAGTTTTCCATGTTAGTGGTGTATTTTTTCTTGTGTATCTGTATTACTTTTGCGTTTTTCCAAGCCTTATTTATTATCCCTTCCAATAGGCATTTGTTTAGTAGTATTACAATTAACTTTTTGAGAGTAATTTTCCTAGTTTTATCATTTTGGCTGTTATTTGGTCTTTGCCGGGCGTTTTTCTATTTTTTATTCTGCTAAGTGCGTATCTGACTTCAGAAATTGTGATATTTGGTATTTTTTCTGAGCCTACGTTTAGGATGGTTCTGGATGTGATGTTGTAGTTGGACATCGTTAAAGTGTACAGTTCTTCATAAAATTTAGTATTAGCTAACGCAATTTTTGTTTTATCAGACACCATATTTCCTTATTGGTTTCGTATTTTAATGATTTTGTTTTTAAGATTTTTATGCTTTTGTTGTTCTCGATTGTTGGAAGGACTTGGTTGGTTTTATATGTTCTTAGATCCTTTTGTACCTGCATACCAGCATTATAAAACACAAGCCATTTGCGGGATGCAATTGGATAACTAATTATACAAACGTTTTGCATGTTAATGGTGTAGAAAATAGTAGAAATAATTTTTTTGTGAGCTAGTCTTGGATGTTATATCTGCACTTTTGTACCAGGTAATTTGATGGTAATGTAGATTGGTTGGCGTTACTTTTTTGTCATAAAAAGCAACTTTTGGAGGATGCGCGTAAATATTAACAAAAGACCACTGTAATTTAGCCAATTTTAAAAGTGGGCAACTTGCTGAAACGTTTTTTTTTTTGGCAAACAAATTATTCTACCAAAATCGCGCTCTGATATTCTTGTAATTCTGCAAATAAATTGTACCCTAAAACAAAGATTACAAAAAAAAACTCAAACTTGTAAAGGGATTTAAAAAAAATAGTAGAACTAAACACACTTAAAAAAATTGCTCTAAAGTACAGCCACAAAAACAATGTTTAGAATATGTTGATTCTTTTTTATCAAATAGTTTTTTTTTAAATAATTGTGTTTAGTTTTGCACCAAAGACGCATATTTTCTCCCCATTTATTTTCTTTTTTGTGAGCGTGAGGTGAAGAAAACAACTTTTTGTCATACTTTAGTGTACTCAAAAACTTTAGAAGTAGACGCCTTAGCCTTAAATGGTATTTTACAAAGAACGCTTTATATATCAGCGGTAATCCTACCAAGATTTGGCAAGTTTTTTTTTAATATTGTTAACTAAACTATAGGTTTAGAGTTTGGATAGATACTTTTTTTAACAAAGCCAACTAGATTATTTGGAGCCCCGTGTGCATGTACATCATATTCAGTGAGTAGAGACTTGGCATTAATAAGTTTTAACCTTACGTTTGCCCTGCTTAACATGTACTGTACTGATAGTTAACTAGTGCTTAGTTAAAATATTGTATCTATTGTAAATGCTATTTGGTGCAAAGTAAATTTCAAACAAAAAAACCAACAGAAATACCATCGTTCTTACCGCTTATGGCCGCCACAACTGTATAATATAGATGTTAAAATGTAATAACTTATTTTAGAAATTATTTTTATTTTTTTGTGGATAAAAATACTTACTCCCACGCTACTGGCGTGCAATGAGTTTATGTATTGTAATCAAAATTCAATTACACCACGTGAATTATGCATGCTTGCCGTTTGTTTAAAAACATTACACATACAAAAATTAAATTAAAATTTTGCAGATTAGAAATTTCTGTTTTGTGAAAACTACTGCATCCGGCATTTTTCAACATTATAAGTAAAAAGTGACAAATATAAAAGTGTTTTTATAAAGTTTGGCATATTTGTTTATTTATTATTTATTAATTAGTTTTATTATAAACCAACCAAAAAAAATTGCTTCAATTTTTTGTTAAAAATAATCACATTACTTTATAATAATTTGAAAAAAATCAATAAAAAATCTAAAAAATCTTCTAACTTTAAAACCATGTATTGCATGACGTTATTAGTTGTGTAGTTTGTTTGTTAAAGCCATAAATCTTATATTACTTATTTGGAATTGTATATTTTGCTTATTTTGGTTGTTATCTTTGTCAAGTCTGAATTATATTAAACTATTGTATAATTTGATTTATGTGATTAAAAATATTTAGTTATTCGATCTTTATCTAATAATGTATTTTTACATACATTATGATTTTATTTATTGCAGACCATATAATTTTATTATGGTATTAGGTGTGATAATATAGAAACAGTGTGCGATTGTTTATCGGTGATTTGAAAAATAAACAAATAGTCTATAAATTATTAAAGATCATTGGATTTGAAGAATCTTGTCGAACAAATACATCGGAATTTATTTTTTAAATAAATCATAATATTTTTATTGTTATCGGAAAAATAATATTTACTAAAATAAAAATACGAAATGACGTAGATCAAAACAGTTTAATAAATTTACTATTATATTGTGATATATGTTCCGTCATAATTGTATAATTTTTTAAATTAAAAAGCATATATGATGACTTGCACATTGGTTGATACTAAACAAAACTTTTTTAGCGACCAAAACACAACTTGTTAATGACCATCAATTTTATTTAATTAGGTGATTTTTCTGGTTCTATTCTAATAAAGAAAAAAAACTTTATTACAACGTAGCTTGCCTACAACTGTTCATTGTCGAAGCAACACTTGTAATTGTTAGTTTTGCTGGTGAATTGTTTATAAGCATCCACACAAACATGTGGATTATTCTTCTTCTTCTTCTCACGCCGTCTCCTTTCGAAGGTTGGCGATCCAATTGACCATTATGGATTTTGACACGGCTGCTCGGAAGACATCAGCGGTCGTAAAGTTGAACCAGCGGCGTAGGTCTTTAAGCCATGAGTTCTGTCGTCTTCCAACCGACCTTTTTCCCTGTATCTTCCCCTCAATTATAAGTCGTAAAAGTTCGTAGCGCTTCCCTCTCATGATGTGCCCCAGGTATTCGGCCTTTCTTCTCATCATGGTGTAAAGAAGTTCTTTTATCTTTTTCATACGGATAAGTACATCAGCGTTAGTCACTATTTGTACCCAAGATATTCGCAGTATACAAGTACATTTCAAAGGCTTCGATCTTTTTTTCCATAGCGGGGTTTAGAGTCCAGCTTTTGCACCCGTACAAAAGCACTGGAAACACGTAGCATCTTAACATGCGAACCCTCATTTCCAAACTTAGGTCAGATCTTATAAAGAAATTTCGAATGGTTATAAATGTTCTGCGAGCTTGTTTAATTCTCGACTTTATTTCTTTAGTCATGTCACAGTGTTGGTTGACTAGGGCGCCGAGATATTTGAAGTTAGCAACCTGCTGTATGAAGGCCCCGTGGATGGTTACGGATACGTTTGTTGGTCTTTTTGAAAAGATCATGGTTTTTGTCTTCTGTATATTTACAAACAACCCTGCCCTTTCACTGTACTGTACCACGCTATCTATCATTTTCTGGAGTTCAGGTTGGGTATTTGCAATGATGACCGTGTCGTCGGCGTGCCTCAAGTTGTTTATTATTCGTCCATTTACAGTTCCGCCTGAAGTTTCATTAAGTGCTTTGGTGAATATTACATCCATCTAATCTTGTCATATACAAACATACTGTTCATTCCTAGAAGAAGAAGAACAGATGAAAAGGCAAACTAAATATGAGCAATGTAAACAGAATCTATTTTTATCCTAAAAAAAATGAGGAAGTAGTAGAACTTGTGAGCATTTGCAATCAAATACATTGCGAGAACTTCTACATAAGAAACTGATGGATTTGGACTTACCAAGGAGCTTTTTTTGCGATTAGGCGGTAAAATCTATAAGGCTGGCAATCGTCGGATTCATTTCCTTAGGTTGAAATGCCTACTAACTAAAAACCGCCCAATATTGAATGAAAGTTCGAGACCTTACGGCTCATGTACCTTCCTTTGTTAGATAAAAATAATATATAGTTAGTATTAAGCCCTATAGGCTGCGGAGAGATGGTGGGTTGACCTGATTTCTGTTAGTATTGTTAATTAGAGTGCGGCTACTTGATTCACCGGGCGTTTATATTAGAAATTTTTCCTGTCTGGCTCAGCAAGTCGGACCAAATCAGGGTTTGGATGAAACGCGAGATTATCGAAGTACGTTACGGCTAAAGTTTTGTAATACTTTGGAATGCCTCGAGACAATCGAGATGACAGCGCAATGCCGTGCCTCAGATTGGGAATGCGTATGTCAGCATAGGCCAAAAAGATTTTTCGCCAATCTGGCTTTATCGAGAATAGACTGCACGTGTAATTTATACGTTGTCTAAGATAACTCCAAAATACTTAGCAGAATCAGACCACGTTATGAGAACGTCGTTAAGATTAACGTTCTCATTGGGAGTGATTTTTTCCCGTGTGAAGAGAACAGTTTTGCTTTTGTCGGTGGTTTTCTGTAGCCTCATAATGATCATATCGAGTGATCTTGAAAAATAGAGAAGAGCAGCAAATAGTGACATTTGAACCCCGTGCGTCAATCCCAAAGGCATATCGGCGACGTATAAGTTAAACAACAATAGACCCTTGATGCACCTTTGCTTCTATATGTTGACAAGTAGATATATGATCAGAAATTCTGACTGCCAGTGTTCTGCGGTTTAGATATGAAGCAATCAGCCTCACAAGACGTAGAGGGAATTTATCCCTACACAATTTTAAAAAAAGGCCCTTGTGCCAAACCTTACCAAAAGCTTTTCTGGCGTCAAAAAAAACCTGTCATCCTTCTCAGTCTGAAACTTTTGATAATATGGTCCGTCACGCGGTTTAATTGATGGACAGCTGAATGGCCCCATCTGAAGGAGGGGAGAAGATTGTTAGCTTCCGTGTGTTCCTGTAATCTGTCCAGGATCACCCTTTCCATGACCTTACTTAAAGTGCATAGTAAATTGATGGGCCGGTAATTTTGTGGAAATGTCCAGTCTTTCCCAGGTTTAGAGGTAGTTATCACTAATGAGCTTTTCCAATCTGAAGAAAAGTGCCCAGTTCAAAGAGTCGCATTTGCAATATTGGTGAGTGCAATTATTGCTTTGTGCGAGAACAATTTTAAAGTTTTGTTTATCTTATCGGAACCAACAAATTTTGATTTTTTTATGCAAGTTACAGCGCTATCAGCAACCTCCAAGTTAATGCTTTCAGTACCAGCAAAACAACAACCAGATTCTTGTGCTAAACTATTAGTCCTTACGGCTCAAGGGCTTATTGCCACTAGCGCCCAAAAAAAAAAAACAA
Organism: Tachinus rufipes; assembly: GCA_963932245.1. Taxonomy (NCBI): domain Eukaryota; kingdom Metazoa; phylum Arthropoda; class Insecta; order Coleoptera; family Staphylinidae; genus Tachinus; species Tachinus rufipes. Next base: position 117,328,945 of record OZ010741.1, on the reverse strand, counting down.
ACAAAAAATATTGAAGACTTGGTCTGGTTAAATTACAAAACTGTAGTATCGTACAACGCCAAAAATGCCTACGCCACAAAGACACCGCAAAAAGATGCTTTACAACATCACTTACTAATCAAATTTGCTCAAGTTCTTACCAGACGCCAAACTGTACAAAGACAGTTTTCTTAACATGTTCTATGTTTCAGGTTTTTACTCCACTAACTACGTCGGCTGCCGGGTATATCAAACAAATTTTAAATTTTCAGCGGCAAAATAGCAAGGTAACTTTTGAGTCAGAAAACAAATTATTTAAACTATCTCAGGCACAAATCAAGCGACAAACAGTTCTATGCAAACAATTTGCCGCATTTCAGCAAACAATCATGTCCGCTGTACAATACCTTTAAAGATGTTGAATAATATACCCAGCGCATTTGAATTCTGTAACGTCAAAAAAGCTTTGACAAGGTCTAACAAAAAGGTTTCTAAGACTTCATCAATAAATATCTTTTAAATAATAAACATAATCATTTTTTCCCTAAATAACAAATTACCGCAAAGCTCCATATGTTTCTGACGTGTTTAGGAACATCTATAGCTTAAATATAGTTCAGAGTAATAACTTTAAAGCTTCAAAAAGCAAAAAATGACTAAAAAACAGGCAAGTCAAAGTAAATACCAAAAAAAGCAAAACTGTTCTCTTTACTGAAAAACGATGCAACAATTAAGTTTGACCATAGAATTCTGTGGTCAAACTAACAATATATCTTAGTATAACCTTTGACGGGTGATTAAAGTGTAAACTTTATGTTCAATCAATACTATACTAAGGTTGAATGGCTAAAAATTAGTAGTTCCAGTTATTTGTCATAATAGCAGAATGACTCTCAGCAACAAATTTAAACTGTTACCAACAATTACCAGAGCACAAATTACTTTCTAATTTACAAAAACGCACCTCCATTGGTTCAAAACCTTCTAAAACTTTACTTTGCAATGGTTTATCAGAATTTTGTGGTATCTCTGCAATGACTTTGACATTTCTTTGCTTTGATATCATTGGTTATTGGTCCAACCAATTACTATTGAGCATAGGAGAAGAGAAGCCTATGGATGGCCGCTAAAACATATATAAGAACCAATTTTTTAAGTAAAAAGTTAATTAAAAAAAATTAAACAGTCGTCGACTGCTAGCAGCCGACCTGTATACAGCTCACAAACGCGTTAATTGCTCCTGAAGTATTTGCAATTTTTATTGCAACTCACAGCCAGCTGAACTCTAAGCCGTTGTTCTGTGTACAAGTATACAACAAACAGAACAAAATTTTATTACAGAGGTTGATGGCTGCTGCATGGCACTCGTGCCAAAGCAGCAGCTCAAAATTACCACTATAAAGAAAGAAGTCGGGGACGTCCCGGCCGGCTGAAAATAAAAACCAGGTGTCAACGGTTGGGTCACACGGCCAAAAGTTGTATTGCTAAGATTCAGGTTTGCATGATCTGCTCGGGGCCCCATCAATCGATGGCCTGCCCTAAAGACACGCCTCCAAAGTGTGCTCTTTGTACTGGTCCGCACCCTGCCAATTTTAAGGGCCGCTTTGCTTATCAAATAATGTTGGCCTTGTACGGCAAGACAAATAAAACAGCCTCAAAGACTTCCGCGGCCAATCCGGCTCCGGCCCTGTCATCTTCTATGCCCGCAAACCTGCAGTTGTTTTGGGCTCTTATGGCAACTCATCCGGGTGTAAGCAACGATGATAGAATAGTCGTTCTCTTAAACGACTTCAATGATTTTTACAAGAAAATCATGTCGACGCTTCTTCTTAAATAGTAATTGCTATCTAGGAACCATTACTTAAGGTTTATTTCTGGAATGCCAATAGCATTTTAGAAAAAATGGGTGAGGTGAAACAATTCTTCATCCAAAAGAACCTCGACATCATGTTAGTGTCCCAGACAAACCACCGTCCCACCCAATCGTTGAGACGTATTTGGGGAATTAAGCTAAGGCACGGGACTTCGATCTTTGCAAAAAGATTATTGGACCACTTCGAGGTCGACACCATCGAGTTAGTCTCTCTCAATTCAAATGCCGATAGAGGCCAATGTGCCCGCTCTAGGGAGATTTAAAATTGCTAATGCGATCTTTTGCACTGAGCATTTTTCTATGGTCTGGAAAAGATCAAACGTCATTAACATCCCAAAACCTAAAAAAAACCGGCGGTTTCCTTAAAACTACCGGCCTATCAGCTTACTATGCACCTTGAGTAAGATCATAAAAAAGATTATCTTATTTCATCAGCATGGGTTTCGATGGGAACATTCTGCGGTCCACCAGTTAAATCGGGTGACTGATATCATCATTGAGGGCTTTAGGTTGAAAATGGCCACAGGAATGATCCTTTTCGATGTGGAAAAAGTTTTTGACAAAGTCTGGCATAAGGGTTTTCTTTATAAACTCACAGTCAAAATTTTCCTTTGTTTTATAAGGCTGATAGCTTCATATTTAAATCGTAAAGCCTTGGTTGTTAAAATTTAAAAACACGTTTTAACCACGCGGAATATCACGGCATAGGTCCCTCAAGGCTCCATTCTTGCTCCGGTCTTTTTTAACCTTTTTGTTGCGGACATGCTTTCGAAATAAAAGCACGGGGTTAAACTGGCTTAATACGCAGACAACACAGCTACTTGTCAAGGTCACCTCAGGTAATCACCTCTAGACTACAAAAAACCACCACCAATCTAGAAAGCTGGTTAGATGACTAAATTGCCAGAAGTGAATCCGGAGAAAACCAAAGCCAAAATCGTGATATTCAAAGCGATCTCTGAATTTCTCCATTGCGCAAACACATCGGAACTTTGACCGCAAAGTACTTTGACAATTTTGCGGTTTACTTCAATCCTAATCTGGCTTGAATCGCCGAGACAGTCAAAGAAGTTTTGCGACACAAGCGCTCAGTTAATCAATTGATTAGAATTTTCTAACCTGACTAAGCCCAAAAGCTAGAATGCCCTCAACCGAGCAGCTACCCGACCGAGACCAACAATTACAAGAGGCACTTACAACCCAAGAGACTAGGTTATAGTGCAAAGCGGAGCCAAAAGTTTTGCAATCAAATTGATGGGCCCTAAACAAATCATCACTACCGCCGGCTACAACTATTATTGAGTAGAGGACTACTTATACAGAATCTCCATCAAACAAAGCTGGTATATGGTGATAGTTTTAAACTTTAAGGTACGTTCCGGGACAAGCACTTTTTTAGGAAGTAAAGGTTCTTCTTCAACAAACCAACACAAAAATGCATTTTAAAAAATTGACAAAAACATTAATAAAATCAACAGATATGCCAAGTAAAGATTAGCTTGATGAGTGGCTATCGTATGTTTTAGTTGTGGCTAAGATAACAAAGTAAAACTTTAAATCTTATAAGCGAATCCAAATTCCACTAATAAAATTTGAAAAAAAAATAATTTGTGAAAGCCTTGCACCACCTAGTTTTAGGTTTTAAAAAGCTTCTGAAGTAGAAGGCAAGGCAAGAAACATAAAAATCTGATAGTATCTTGAGAAAACATTAAACATTTCTGAAGCACTTTGAGGGTAATAAAAATGCAGCATTTTTTATTTAATAAAGATTGTTTAAGAAACCAAAACCTGAAATATTCTACACAAATTTAATACATTTTAGGAATAAAAGATAAAAACTGTAAAATTTACATTTTGTTTTTCAAAAATAAAATTATAAGTTCTTAAACTAAAACTAATAATTATAAAAAAAAATTTTGGATATTTATTTGTAAACAAAAAAGTTATTATTGAAATCACTAATTCCATAATCACTAGTATAATTTATGGTCCTTAATAAACAACTAGTTATCAATTAATTGATTAAATTTTATAGATAATGTTTCCTATATAAACGAACTGTAAGTGTATAATTTTTAACAAAATCATCAACAATGTTCAAAACAACTCTTCTTAGTTTTGTGGTGCTTATTGCCCTTCAGAATGGTACGTATTTTAAACAATTATTTATCAATTAAAAACATTTTTTCTTTATAATAGCTCTCTGCATCGAAGTCGATGATGTAAAATACTTTTTATTTACCGCTAAAAACAAGGACATTCCAACTGAATTAAGTCTAGGTCATTTTAGTTCAGGCGATAGCGTAGATGTCATTGATTCAACTAACACTGTTAAGATATTATGTCACGGTTTTGCTGACGACGGACTTTCTTATTGGGTAGAACCTACCAAAGATGCATTTATCAACAATGGCGATAGCAATGTAGTTTCTGTAGACTGGAGCAAACTTGCATACGAGTTATATCCATTATGTGTTATGAATGCTCGTGGTATTGGTGAACATATCGCGGAATTGATTATAGAAATGCATGAAACTTTTGGAATTCCCTACGAGAAATTCCATTTGATTGGACATTCTCTTGGTTCACATATTTCTGGATACGCAGGTAATATATTTTTGTTTATTTTTTATTAAAATATTAATAAATGTTAATTTAATTATAGGTAAGAAAGTTTTCGAAATGACAGGTCAAAAAGTTGGTCGTATTACTGGCATGGACCCAGCCGGTCCTCTCTTTAATGGTAATGCTATTGAAAAACGTCTTAGCAAAGATGATGCATTATTTGTTGATGCTATGCATACGGACACCTTACTGGCAGGTTACAAAACATCAATTGGTCATGTAGATTATTGGCCTAATGGAGGAGCTTCACAAATTGGATGCACATTACTTGCAGGTTGTTCTCATATGAGAGCCCCTAATTATTTCTTTGAAAGCATTGGAAATAAAGCTTTTCCGGCTTGGGAATGTGATTCTATGAGTAATTTCAATAATTTAAACTGCAACTCCAACAAAATGATTTACATGGGTGATAACTGCGATACATCAGCTAGAGGTGACTTCTATTTGTCTACAAATAAGGAATCACCTTTTGGACTTGGCACTTATTAATTATTATAAATTTTATTATTAAACATATTTCACATTGAAATATAATATTATGAACTGATACAAGATATACAATTAAATATTAAGATGAGCATTACTTATGTATTTTTATTTACTTTTTTCTTGAAGTAGCTAAACTAAGCGAGTTTTTGTGCGGTTGAATAGTTTTTTAATATTTTAAAAGTTTACACAAGAAATAATTAGCATTAGTCTTCTCAATTTAAACTAATTAACGACTATTTTAAACCAATTCTTATCAATGTAGTACTTGTATATTATATTTTTTTAGTGGTATTTGTGGTACAAAGATCTAATGAAGATCAGAAACACCACTGCTTTGCAAACTTTAGTCACTTTGAAAAAAATGTAAACAACATCCTTTTTAATCGCAGATGTGCTAAAAAACATGCTTACGTCTACTAAAGCAGCTCTATGGTAAAGCAAAGAAAATGTTGTAACGTAGCGACATTGCACACACTGCATTGATTAGCATGCTATAGCCGCTTCACTCATATCACTGCTGTAGAGATTTTCTTATATAATTGTATTGTGTTATGCCACTTTTAGCCGTTTTTGTGCGCCTGATCAAAATAAAGTTACCAGAATTTAGCAGCAACCATTTTAGTTTAAATGCAAACTTAAACTTTGCAAAAACCATCTGCCTAACATTTTGATGCTGGTTTATGTAGGTTAAGAAATATTTATACGCAAAACCCACGCCGTGTTGTTATTTTCATTGTAGCTTAATTTGTGTTTGGGTTAGGTTTTTTTTTTTTTTTTTTAAGACGTAGTGAGTTGTTGGCTCTCAACAAGTGGCCCTTAAGAATAACTTACGCATGGTAATACCTTCCGGTTTTCTTCTCTGCGCAAATCATGTTGTTATAATGTCCCTGTCTAAACTAACCTACATTTGGTGCTAGTTTGAGGCGGGCTGGTTTTTGCTTCGCGGATTTTAACGCATCATCTGCAGCACGCATGCTGTCTCCGGCCCCTCTCTCCCTATAACCCCTACTTTTGTCTGTCTCTTTTGTCATTTTGCCTTTTCTTATCTGCACTGGCATCTACTTCTGCATTCTCTTCTTTCTTTACCTCCAGTGATATTCTTGTATCTCTATCAGGAATTACTTCTTTATGTCCTTTTGTTGCCAGGTATATTCTGACTATCTGAAAGGTTGCGTTCTCAGTCATCCTCAAAATAGCATATCTTCCATTTGGTATTTGCATTGTTATTTCTGTTATTCTGCTTTCCTTCAATGTTTTTTTTCTCCTTTTCCTTATCTCTGCAATTTCGTTTGGTATCGTAGTCTCTGTAAATGTTCTTTTTTTTTCTTCTGTTTCTTGGTATGCACAATTGTCATGTCCTTTCTTATTTTTTTCTTTTTGATCTTTTTCTCTGTTTTCTTGTTTCCATTTAGCTTCTCTCATCTTTTTCCTTTCTCTTCTATGGCTTTTAGTTTGTGTGTTTGTTTCCATTGTTTCTTTTTCTATATTCTTCTATTGTCAAACTCTTCAATTTTTTTTATAGTACATTTGTTGCAAAGTTTTTTAGCGCCTTCCATTTATTTTCATCTTTTAAGCATTTGTTTATGATTGTTGTTTTATCCACTTTGCTTCCTAGTATATATTCTACTTTTTTTCTATCTTCCTCCCACGCCTCGCATTCTACTAGAGTGTGTTCTGCGTTATCGTGTGTATCTTCCTGACAAAATGTACACCTTTCTTCTTTATTTATTTTTTTAATTTTTTGCAAGAATTTTTCAAATGCTCCGTGCCCGGTCAGTATTTGTGTTGTATAATAGCACGTCTCGGGTTTCTTCTCTACCCATTTTTTTATGTCTAGAATTAATTCTCTTGTACATTTTATCATTTCTTCTGTATCCCATTTTCTCTGCCATCTTTCCATAGTCTTCTTTTTTGCTCTTATCTTTGCTTCTTTTTTACTCGTTCCTTCTTTTACAAGTTTTTTTATTTCTATTCTTTCCTTCACCATCATATCCGCGGGAGGTGTTGTTGCAATTACCTCTACTGCCTCTTGTGACACTGTTCTGTAAGCTCTACAAATCTTTAGCGAGCTTGCTCTTGTGGCTCCTCTTACTTCCTTTCTGTTTTTTTTGTTTTCATGGCTTTTCCCCATGTTTCTGCGGCGTACAGCAATTTGCTTCTTGCTGCCGTTGCTATTAGCCTTCTGCTTTCTTCTCCTGGACCTCCGTTGTTTGGCATAAGTCTACCAAGCTTTCTCTCAATTTCCTTTGTTCCAATGATAGCTTCCTTAACTTGTTCATTCCATCCCTTTGCTTCGAGTGTCACTCCAAGGTATTTGATTTTTTTTCCTAAGGTTATCTCTTGATCTCCCACCTGTATCTTACCTGTTCCTCTATTATTCCTTTTAGTCAATAGCCATGCCGCCTCAGTTTTTTGTGTTGCTAGTTTTAAGCTCTTACTTCTCATCCATATTTGTATCATATCAATTGCCAGCTCTAATCTTCCTTTTAGTACTTCTATTTCTACGTCTCAACCTACTACTGCTATGTCGTCCGCAAATGCTGTTATTGACACGCCTTCCGGTATCTTCATTCGAAGTAACTCGTTATAGACAAGGTTCCACAGTTTTGGTCCCAGTGCTGAGCCCTGCGGTACCCTTCTGGTAAGTTTGAATCTTCTCTTTTTGGTCACTAGGTTTCTGTCCTGTGAGTAGCTCCATATAATCTTGATTGTTTTTCTGTTCAGTTCTTTTTTCTTTGCCGCCTCTATAATTGCTGCCCATGATACGCTATTAAACGCGTTCTGTATGTCCAACTCTATCATTACATAGTGTTTCCTTTTCCTCTGCGTTCTGCTGTTTGCTTCTTTTGCTATTGCTTTCACTTTTTCAATAGCTCCTAAGGTTGTTTTTCCTTTGGTAAATCCGTATTGTTCTTTTTTTCATCCTCCTTTTTCTTTTATTTCTTGTTCTATTCTCCGTACAATAACTTTCTCCATTATTTTAGCTAGTGTGTTGATTAAGCATATTGGTCTGTATGACGTTGCTTTTCCTACTTCTTTTTTTTTTCTCAATCAGTACCAGAGTGGTTTTTTTCCAACATCCTGGGAAAGTTCCTTCTTTTAGGCACCTGTTGTTTATTTGAGTTATTTTTATCTCGTTTCCGTCTAAAGCTGCTTTAACAATCTCCGTTGTTATTTCGTCCGGACCTGGTGCTTTGTTGTTAGACAATTCTTTTATGATGATCTTTAATCTCTTCCACTGTTGTCATAACTGTTTCTTCTTCTTTTTTTGTTTCTGGTTCTTCTACTGGTTCTCCCTTGGGAAATAGTTTTTTAATTATGACTTCTTCTTCTTCGTCTTCTTTTATGCAGATTCCTTTTGTTCTTCCACCCAATTTGTCCATCATTATTTTGTACGGTTTTCCTCAAGGATCCCCATTTATAGATTCTATCATTTCTTTCCAGATTCTTTTTCTGCTATCCTTAATTGCCTTTTTTAAGATTTTTCTGTTGTTTTTTAGTTTCTCTTCTTTTCTTTTCAGCCTTTTGATTTTCCTCTCTGTTTGTATTGTGTTTTTCCTGCATTCTTTTATTTCCTCACACCACCAGTATGGTCCTTTTCGTCCGCCTTCCCCGTACCTAGGAATTGCTTTCTCCGCCGCTTTTCTCAGTTTTTCTGAGTACCTCTCTCTTTATCTTTTCTTTGTTCATTTTTCTTACGTTCCATTTACCTTCTCTCGTGTGCTCTTGTTTTCCTTTCTCCTTTGTATTGTATTGTATATGTTTGTGTAGACTCAGTGATTCTTCTTCAGTCACGGTCCATTCATTTATTATTTTTGCCATTTCTCACGTTGCTATGGTGATGTCAATATGTGATTTTGAGCTTTCTCTTACAAACGTCAGTTTGTCTCCTTTGTTGCAAATTATAAGATTTAACCCTGCTATCATCTTTTCTAAGATTTTTTCTCTTAAATCGTTCTTGTAGCCTCCCCATCTCGATGATTTTGCGTTGAAATCTCCTCCTACAATAATTTTTTGTTTTTCTGTTTTCTTAAACTTCTTTCTAATTCTTCTATCCACTCTCGATAGTATTTCAGATCGCAGTTTGGGCTGATATAACAGCTGTATACTATCATGTTTTGTACTTCTGCCCACACTATTCCTTCTTTTGGTGTTCTCCATCTTTCCACCTTGTCCCTACACTTTTCCCTAGCTAAAATTACTGCATCTGTTCCTTTGTCTCTTATCCACTTACCATTTAGTTTGTTTTTATTAGGTTCACTCACTAGCACTAGGTCTATTTCCTCTCTCTCCGCTGTTGCTATTAGTAAATCATGAGCCTCTCTTCCCCTCTCTATGTTTATTTGTATAAACTTATTCTTTATGTGATACTATTTTTTCCTCGTGTTCTCTCCAGTTATCTGGGTTGTTGTCCTCCATATTCTTCTTTGTTTTCCTCGTTTCTTTTTTCTTTGTAGCTGGACATCTTTTCTCTCCCGTTCTGTGTCCTAATACTTTGCGTTCAATGCAGTGTTCTTTGTTTCTGCATTCGGCAACCTAATGTCCCTCCTTTCCGCATTTTATACATAGCAAAGACCTGTCTTCCCCATTGCATTCTGCCGCTACATGTCCTTTCCTCCAGCATTTATAAAATTTTCTTTCATTTGCTTTAACTTTCTCTACTCTGCATCTTATGAGTCCTATGTTTATTCTTCCTTCTCCTATTATCTGTTCCGCTATTTTTTTGTCTATTTTGACTATAGCGGTTTATTTTTCTCTATAACCTTTCTTTATGGAAATTATTGTACTTCCTTCTGTGTTCACATTGTTCATAATTTCTTCCAGTATTTCTTCCCTTCTAATTTCCGGGCTAATATCTTTGATTATCACCAGTTCTGTGGTTTTGTTGCTGGCTTTTTGTACATTGCAGCCTTCCATTCCATTTATAACTTTTTCTATCTTTTTCTACGTCTCATTACCCTTTGTAATTAGTAACAACTTCCCTTTTATTGTTTCTCTTACCTCCTTGAACGTAGATCCTTTTATCTGGGTTTTTGCCTGTCTCAGCAAATCTGCATATGTGACATCTTGTTTGCTCACTACTATAGCACCTGTTTCCGTTCCTGTTTTTTTTTTCTCTATTTGTTTCCGCTACCTGTCCCTGTGTTGGCACGCACAGTCTTATTTTTGTGTTAGTTCTTCTTCCTGCTATTTCCATTTTTTTTTTTGCATCTCTTGCCGTAATTCCCGTTGGTATTGGTATCTTTATTTCTTCAATACTTAATGTTTTTGTTTTGATAAGCATTTTTTCGATAGCTATTAGTATCTCCTTATTCCCTACCGTTTCGATTTTCTGCTTAATGATGTGTACTTTTTCCACATTTTTTTCGCTTAGATTTTTAACTATTTCCATATATGATGGCGTTTCATCTTTTCCTTCTTCCTCCATTAGTTCAGGGTATTTTATTTTTGCTTGTTGTAAGATACCACCTTCTTTGCCTATTTCATCTTTATTTATTAAAAGTCCAGTATCCATTTCCTTTCCCATTATTGGTTTTTTTTTCCACGTTTACATATTTATAGTCTGTATCTCTCCAATCTTTATTTATGATATTTTTTTATATCCTCTTCATTAACCACTTCTAATATCTCCTCGTTCGAGATGAAATGGTTTTTACGGTTTTCTTCCCTATTATCTCCAGTTTCCATTGTCTGTGTCGACATTTCTATACCTATTTTTGTTGTATTTTCTTTCTCCTGTTCTTTTTTTTAGATTTATTCAAATTCCATTCTCTCCATATTTGTTTCTAGTTGATTCGCCACCTTTTTAATTTCTAGTTTAGTTGTTGTACACTCACTGGTTAAGTTTTTTAACTCTCTAATTAATTTCCCCATTATTTGGATTGTTGTGGGGTTATTTGCTCTCTTCGCCTCGTTGTTACCTCCTGGCGAATCTCTCTCTCTCCCTTCTTTTTTTTATTCGTTTGACCTAATTCTTTATCTTTTTTTTTATCCGTCGGTGTTCTTTGCAACATCCCGCTTTTTAAAAATGTATCCATCTTATTACGTTTTTTGACCTTTGTTTTAGTTTCACTTATTAATTAAATATCAAATTGCTGTTTCCGCGTTTATGTTTTATTATGTAACACTAGACGTGTCGCGCGTCACGAACACGACCGCACCTTTATTTTTTAGTGTGTCCAGTTTTACACTTTTTTGAACTTTCACAATAAACTATTCTCCTATCCACTGTTTGTTCTAATTCACAGATTTTTTTAATTTTTTAAATAACAGATTATTCACCATTACTTAAATCGCCTTTATGCACATTCGTGAGCGCGTCCGTTCTTCGTCGGACATTGACTGCGACTACGGGGTTAGGTTAGGTTAGGCCACAAAATACGTAAGTGCAACCACCAAATAAAATGCTATCTGTGTAAAGTAGAAAGACAAAAAGCATAGTACATGAATTTCCACAAAGTATAGAAATCAGAGAAAAGAAAATGATCATAAATGTTAAGCAGAGAAGAAAAACTAAGTACACGTCGGGTCGGAACATCTTCTCTCTTCAACAAGCAAGGTATGGGCGTGAGCATTCTAGTTGTTGTATATTTCACTAAAGTTAAGATCCTACAAGTAAATATAGAGTGTGTAAAGAAGATGCAAACTTCTTCAAGGAACGATGCTCTAAAAAATCATTGAAGTGGCAAAACTAAACAAGTTTATTACCAGGAGCAACTGTAGGTGGTTTACGGATGATAAAAAGGATGAGTCTATCTTTGTTTTACAAAGCAAAACAATTAAAGTTTATGAAACTAGAGAATGTTGACATATAAATAAAAGTATAAATAATCCAGGTATACTTCAGCTACCTCTTATCCAGAACTAACGGCCAGGAGTTGCTACAACTTCTCAACAAACTAGAAATTTGATTGTAGCCGGCAAACTAAACGCAACATTCTACAATTGGAACTCAAATACCAAAGATACTAAAGAGACTATATTAGCAAAATGGGCAACAAGCAAAGATAGACACGTCTTAAACTTGAACAAAACACCGACTTTTAAAATAATAGAAACTTAAACCTGCAAAACAACTTATACATGCAGATAAACAAAACAAAACAAAACATATTAAAGCCCAAAGTAAGTATAGCCGCAAAGAATGGCACTACAGAAAGACAACAATGATACTTTTGTAAAAAGCATTACAAAAGCGGCAAAAACTGCAGCCGTTGTAATACCGGAAAACATCACAAAGCTGATAGCAAACGCTAGTGAAGTTACGTTTAAGAAAAAGAGCAGATACAATATGAAGAAGCGGCTATACAGGCGGTATCATGCAACATCTGCAAGATACCGTTGACTACAAATCATTAATTATAAAATTACGTGGTATTGGAGTTAATAGCACTTTGTTACTGTAGATTCAATCTTATTTATCTAAGAGATCTTAATTTTTGCGCATTGGTCAGTGCTTTTTTCGTAATATTGTTGTTACGTTGGGTGTTCCACAGGGGTCACATGTCCAATATGTTCAATATATTTATTAATGATGTGGTACACTGTTTTTCTAATGCGCGTTTATTATTTGCTAGTAATATAAAAATCTTTATAAAAATTCAGTTTTTGGATAAGGCTGTGTTACTTAATGAAGAAGTACTGATTTTTTCTAGTTAGTGTCAGGCTAATAACTTGCAAAGTAATGACATTTTCTAGACGATAGTCTACGGTGATGTATGATTACTTTCTCATAAATAAAATGTTGTCAAAAATTAACACTATTTGTGATTTAGGCATTACGTTTGATTCAAGCCTTTCATTTACAGTATATATAGATAATGTCGTGGTTAAAGCTTATCAACTTTTAGAATTTGTCAAGCGTAACTCTAAGGAGTTTTGTGACCCTTGTACTCTAATTATCCTTTAGAACGCTTTAGTACGCCCCAATCTCGAGTATTGTTCAAACGTGTAGTCTTCATACATTGGCGTCAGAAAAGGAAAAATAGAACAGATTCAAAAAAAGTTTGTTTGTTTTTTGGTATGTAAATACAACATAGCAGGCAGCATTCAACATTTATCATGATCAGTTTTGAAAAAAGACGTTTAAATTTTGACGTGACACTAGTTTTTAAAGTGCTTCGTGGGATTATTGACTGTCCTGACATGCTCAGCTCAATTAGTATTTATGTTCCAGCTTGAGTTTTACGTAATGACTAATTATTTCATATACCGTACATACGTACAGATTATGCGTAGAACTTTGTATCTATACGTATTTTGAGGCATGCCAACAAAGTTAAAATAGATTTTTATTTCAATTCTTTTAATAACCTGCGACGTTTTTAATATATTGTAACAATTTAAGTTTTTTTCTTATTTTTAGTTTTAAATGTTTTTAGTTTAATTTATATGTTTTTTTTAAGTTGTAAATATATACTTATTTTGTAATGGCTTCTGTTGATTAGTAAATAAATAAAGATGAGAGAGAACTAGGCAGAAATTTATCAACTGCAATTGGAAGTGGCAACAAAACTTTTTCTGCAGACACAAGACACAACGTCGAAGATAAATACAAAGAACAAAGCTGGGCTAGATGGTATACCACCAAAAACAATTAAACTTATTGCAACCACCGCTTACTGCTGGTGAGAAGTTTAGACAAAGTTTTGCATTTGATGTTGGTTTTGTGGCAGTTTTAGGTTGCATGTTTTGAGTTAAGGTTGCCTCTCAAAATGGTAGGAATGTTTTCTTCAAATTGGAGTTTATTTTTGATTAAAAGTTTGTTAGGCAATTGGTAAGCTGACAATATTTATATTTTGCCAATCGGGAGAAAGTTAATGATTATCTTAGTCATCTCTAGGTTAGGTTAGGTTAGTTATCTCTGAGTTAGCAAAAGTACTCTACTTCTAAATGATTTTTAATCCGCTTAATTAATATGGCGGTACCACTTCCTTTATAGATTCTGTTCTTTTGGTATATTACGCATATCTAATGATTCAATGCTACTTTTGGTTTCTACAACCAAAGTGCTTCCTTAGACATAAAATAAAAAACTTCTAAAACTTACCAATGTGCTTTATTGCAACACACAGCATAGAAGAATAGCACTCCAATATATATAAGGAAACAATGTCAGTGGTTATTTTTTTTGTTATGTTCACTTACCTCATGGAAGAACCTACATTACATTCAGGAAGCCCACAAAAACACTCACAAACACTTTCGGAATGCTTATCCAGATTCTAACATCCTAATAGTAGGTAAAGGGATCTACACTTATGCTAGAAAGCAGAAATTAAAAAAGAGAACCAAGCTTGCTACTACTTTATTTCCGAGTGTAGTTCAAAATATTTGATAAACTATAATATTAACATAAATATTTTTATTGATCATTATTTATTGTTTTATGTTGTAATAAATTATTTATTGTTAAATAAATATTTTTATTTGTACGGTGTAAACTAAATTAGTAAAATTGTTTTAATTAATATTTTCTTCATTTAACATTTTCATTTAAAAATAATAAAATATTCTACTTTAAAATTATTTTATTTATGGCAAACATGTTTCACAAATTTATTTGCATTTTCAATTAAATCATAAACATTATTAGAAAAATAGAAAATAGAATTAATTTGATTCTTCTTATTTTAATATTAATAGTAGGTTATTTTAAAACAAAGTAATTTGTTCGTTTATTTCATTTGTTAAGATAAAACGTATCATTACTATTAAAAAAATATTATAAATAAATGGTAAAAATAGCTGAGAATTAATTATTATTGTTTTACTACATATATCGTAGTATGCATACTTTATTGATAGAATGCTGTGAGGAAAGACTACGATAAATGTTTAATTTTAATTAATTATATATATATATATCTATAAAAAGTAAACTAAATATTAATACAAAATGTGGTTGAGACCTAAATATTGATGTCAAATTTTTACTATATTTTCTTAAGATTTATTCACAATTAGACTAAATAGGTTGACGTTTGCAGTATGGAAAATTGTTCAGAATAATTCCGCTGGAATTTTTCAGATACAATAATTTGATACCCCAACATAGAATCTACTCAATAACTAACTGGCTTTAATTGATGTTATTGAAAGTTTCCTGTTTCTTAAAGGTTTTTTGTTTTAGCCACCAAAACAGTATTCAAAACTTTTTCTCTCTCTCTCTCTCTTTCTTATTATCTACAACTTGTGACTTGTTCTCGATCTTTTTCTACAGCCCTTGATTTGATTAACTAGCATTTTGTTCTTATAGAAGGATTTCTTCAATGTTGAATCGGATGTATGTTTGACTAGACAAGCAAAAGCATATATCACACGTGAGTAATTCAACGATAGTTTGGACAAACGTCTCACATCAACATTTCCAATTTTGCTCAAATTTTGTACACATGTCCAGCTGTATACTCTGGCACACTTTCCTTTGCTTTGGTTTTTTTTAAATAAATTATTGACCTTACTTTTCAGCGCTTGGCAGTTTTGGTGTTGGAGGAGAATCTTCTAAAGATTCTGAAGAAAAGTGCCTCCCAACTAAACTTTTTCAAAGCATACCTAGAAGTTTGAAACCGTAAAGCTTATATACTTTCCGTTTTAAGAAAAGGTTATTTAACTGAAACAAATATTTATAATACTTTTTGATGTATTGATGCAATGGGTAGATACCTAGATTATTACAAATGTTTTTGTTACAAACATACCACAGAGCTTTGACGCATAAATAATACACTAGTGTGATAATAAAAATGTACTTTTTGTATTCCGGAAGGTCATACCAGCAATTTGCACGTAAATCCTTTTTCAAATGTATGTGATGTCAGATGTGATATGGCAATTTCATTTTAAACGGACCAGATCAGAGGGGGGGGGGGGGGGGGCGTGGAGTGCTACAACTTGTTTTAGTGTTTTTTTTTTGTTTTTATAACTTATTAGTAGTCTATTTATCTGTTCATGAAAATATAAAACTTTCAAAAAAAAAAAAGATTTTTATAATTTTTTTTGTCGTTTTTTAACTTTGACTTTAAAAACGTATTTTTTGTTTAATAATCTTAATTTTAACGCAAACAAAATGATGCTATTTAAATCGATCAGAAATTTCTTTAATATCCAATTCTAGCGTCAACCAATATTTTAGTCTCAGTGGTCTGGAAAAAAGAAGCATTTTAAAAAAAAAAAAATTACGGCTAAAGTTGACATATCTTTATTTAAATTAGTTAAAAAACTTGAAAAAACTGCAAAAATAAGTAGTTTATCAATATTTGGTGTATAGTTCCTCTAAACTCTGCTAAATAAAAGTCTATGTCAAAAATAAGCCTATTTTTGCAGATTTTTTTAGTTTTAGACCCCTAAAACACAAAACAAATTTCTATTTTTTAATTATTTTACATCAAAATACGTCAACTTATTCTCCAGACCACTGAGACCAAAATATTGAGTTTTTAGATTTTGCTGCGTATAAAAAGGGCGTGGATTTAAAATGACGCCAGAATTGGATTCTACAAAAAATTTCTAATCGATTTCAATAGCAAAATTTTTTTTGCAGTAAAATTTTGATTTTTATAGTCAAAAGTTAAAAAACGACAAAAAAAACTAAAAAAAAAAGTAGAATTTTTTAAGAGTCTTATACCCTTATAAACCGATCAAAACATTACTTATAAGATATAGAAATAGATAACAATATTGAAACCCAATTTTTGATGCGCCTCCCCCCCCCCCCATGCTCTGTTCCGTGTGAAATAAAATTGTTGCTCTAAAAAAACAGTTTTGCTTTTATTGGTTTTACTTTGATTTGGCAATTGGTCAGCAAATTTTGAAGATCACGAGCTTCATACTTGTGGGCAGGTCAACAATATACAGATTAAATGGCAAATGCAAGAAAATAGAGTCTTTAGTAATTTTTGTCGTAATATGCAAAAAAAAAGTGGTTTACTAGCTTAACTGCGCTTTAGATATAAAGCTCAGCATCTATGCTGTTTTAAATGTAAATCTTTGTGGCAGAACTTATCAAATAACTTTTTGATGTAAAAAAAAATAATTCCGTAAATTTTTTAAAGTTATTTAGTGCATTACAAAATATTCTTATCACAACTCATGTTTTAATGGGCAGAAAAAAAATGATTTAGAATTATGTCCAAGATAACCCTATATTTATGATCTTACTTAAGGTACACAGCAATCTGATTGGCCGGTAATTTTGAAAAAAGCTTGCATTACAAAAAATTAGTATACCTACGCCTAGTGCGGATAACTAGATTAGCTACATTAGTTTGTGCCATAATTATTTTGTGTAAAAATGCTTTTTCACATTAATTTTAAATTTTTAGTAGCCGATTTTAACATTTTTTGCCACATTTTCTTCGTAAAAATCTTATTGCAAATTTGAGTTGTTTGTGAAGTAAAGTTAAGATTTTGAAGTCTCTGTTGATGCAAAATTTTTGCACTGATGCTTAGTGGCGTTTTGCGAATTAATACTTTGATTGCGCATGATAATCTTAAAGGATTATTGACTTAAATCAGATGAGTTTTAAAAACTATGTCTTCAGTTTTGTGTGTTAAATTAGTCAATTTTTTTACGGTTTTTTAATATCTGTAAAGGTTTTTACTAAAAGACCTATAGTATTTTCCAGAAGTTAAGAAAAACCAGTTCAATTTGTCTAAGATTACGGATCTTCCTTCCTCCTCGTTTGACCCCTTTCCGTAGAAGTTTAGTAGTACTTGCTTGTAGTCAGAGCTTAGATCATCAACAGTCTTAATTTAACATAAAAGAAAAAACGTATTTGAATATAACTAGGTCCAAAACGTTCCCTTGGCGGTCAGCTAAATTGTATTAAATAAGTTCACTTGAAGACTTTTTTGTATCACATAGTCTAACAAAACTCAATATTTTGTAATTTTTGTATGCAAATAATTACACCGGGTGCTTGACATTAAAGTCTCCTGCAATTGTAGTGAGAAAAGAATTAACATAAACCATATCAAATCAAAAGTTGGGATAAGGTTCTTTTTTTTTGTACTGCAATATCCATTAATGGATGTTTTAACCACTTGCTGCATCTTGTTCATTAGTGTATGAAATTGCCATAAACAATTACCAAAGCGGGAAAGCGGTAGTTGGTAGCGGCGTAAGTTAGGCCTATTAGTAATAGACTTACTTGAGGCTTTAGATTAACAACAAACTGAAATTTAACTTCTTTAAGATGAACTTTTGGCTTTAGATTTACAAAGGCGTTGCTTGTTGGGTGGACAGAAAGCCTTTGTACTATTAGTACTAAAGGTTTGACAATAATTACAACAGAAGTTGATTTTCAGAGGCTGAAGCCGGTTGGTTGAGAGTTGCTGAAGGTCTAGCAACCAACTTAGTAATTAAAAGAAGGAACAAAAACTAACGTTTCTTCCTCTTTTTGTTATGTTTGACAATTATGTAGCCTTCAGCGTTGATGTTGACATTTTTGTTTGCGTAAAAGTGCCCAGTTTTCTTAGGAATAAAATTCGCGCATTGGGTGCGTTGGAATCTTTCATTGCTCTGTTGTTCTCATCTTTAAAAGATAAGTACAAGGCCGTATGTTTAAAAGTGACTAAAGCCTTCTACAGATGTATTAATTCAACTGAGTTAAAAAAATTGTATAATAAGTACCAAGAGCAGAGAAACATTGTTGCAGCACGCCGATGCTTGACTGCCTAAGCTTTTTTGTCCGTAATGCTTACGACCATTTTTTAACTCGGTGATAAAACTTATAATTTTTTTTTTTTGGCTAATTTAGTTAATTTTTGATTTTTTAACTTGTGATAAAAAAAAGAATTGTTTTATTTTTTTATAAACATGATTTATAACAAAGTAGAAGTCAGAACCATCAATTTTATTATAGTAATATGAATTGCATTTAGTAAGTTTAGATTTTAGCTGACTGGCTGAATTACAAGCTTGCTCTCGCTTTGATGTAAACTTATAGGCTGTTGGCACTAACTGCTTCTGATTTTGATGTCTATATATACACAAAGAAGCTACCAAAAAAGTTAGCCAGTAACAGTGGATTTGACTGCCAACAGCCAAATCATACGCAGCTAACCAAAATACCAGCCTACCGCCAGCAACCAATAAATGCAATTTTATAGCAAAATATACTAATAAATGATTAACAAAAAAAATTTGTAAAAAAAAAAAAAATAATTTAGATCTAATCTTCAAGCTGCTATAACCGCGCCTTTGTTCTGATGACCTACTAGAAGACTGTAAAACCGTTCACGCACTGGAAAAAAAATGAAAAAAAAGAAATAATCTAAATCAAAGACGACAGTTCTTGCTCACAAAAAAGGTGATGGATGCAATGCCATCTAAATTCGACTTTCAGATTTAGGATCTGAATGGTACCGCCTTCCTTCTTACACCCATTATTATCAAGGAAACGGATTTTGCGACATGAAAGAAGAAGTTAAAAAGAGTGGTCCACTCCTTAAACCGCAAACTCAAAACTTGAAAGACAAGAGTGACTCCATCCTCTGCCTTTAAGATTGCGCTTTCAGCTATCTCCATGCAGTTGCCCTCAGCGGCTGCACGCAACCCATATGTGGTTATCACTGCCGTTTTATCAGATCAAACAGCACAAAGGCCTTTTTTCTCCAACAAAAGGGCCGCTCCCGCTAAGAAATAGGAGAATGCCAAAAAGGCATTTACCAAGGTCAAGTTCAAGTCCGCGGCTATGAATCTAGACCAACTGAGAAACATTTGTTTTTGGGTTTCTCCAAACATTTTAAAGATAACAAAATTGTTATTATATCGCAACAGATTGGCACCTCTTGCACTGCGGTCCAATTAAACCTGTTGTACACCTCTGGTGTTTTACTGCTCAAACAGCTCCGTTTTTTTGATAAAATCCAGTACCTTTACCCAGTTGGTTGCTTTTAGCAAGTCTTCGTTTAGGTTGTGTTTGCCAAAAATGGCTATACGTTGCTGTTTGTAAGCTTTGCATTCGTTCAGCAAGTGTATCGGAGTCTCTCTTCTTCCATACACCCGCGGCATAGGGCTGTTCCAATTCCCTTTCTATAAAAATGTTTGTTAAATCTACAGTAACCGGTTATTAATACTGTGAGCCTTCAGAGTCTAATACAACTCATTTGTATTATTGTTTTGGTATCATACGATGGTCCATACAATAAGAATATTCGTGAATGTGTCAATCTTTTACAGTTTTTCTACAGGTTGTGGTGCTTTGTCTCAAGTTTGCTATGGTTGACCTCTGAAAAACGTTTTTTAAAGTGGTAATCCAACATATGCCGTTATACCTAATAAGGAAAACGTAAAACAAGCATTGGAATTGCTTAGTTTTAATTGATCAAACATTCATAGAATGGAAAGCACGATTGTTTCCCAATGTTTTCCATGTTCACAGACCATTTAAATCTAGAACTTAGAAAACAAAGTTAAGGCTCAATGTCAGTGCCATTGCCACTGGCACACCGTCAAGAGATATTTTGTAGCAACTTTTGAGTGCCGGAATTGTTTGGGTCTCCACCAATCTGAACTACCCTAAAAACACACTCTCCATGTGTGTTTTCTGCTCCGATGCTCATCTTGCAAACTTTTATGGATGCAAGGTGTTATAAAAATGATTGCCACACAAAGCAAAAAGCCGCTAAACTTGCGTTAGCCCTAGCTACTTTAAAAAGCTCAGGATCCGCAAACTAACCGCTGTAACTGTAACAAATTGTTTGCCCATGTTCTCACTCCACTAACACCAAAAACAAAAAACGCAAATAATCAATCTCTGCGCACAGTTTAATGATTTTCAACAAAAAAGTATTACTCAAAGTTTGCTTGCTATAAAATGGAAAAAATAAAAGAGTTCTTTTTTGACCAGAACATCAACTTTGTGCTAATGTGAGAGCCAAACTACAAACCCAGACACGCGCTGAGAATTTCAAATACGTTCACGTACTTGAGAACGTCAAAAGTAAACCCCGCAAGCATGGAAAAGTGATTTTGGCAAAGAGATGACTGGACCACTGGATACTTCTGATACTTTTACGCTTAAAACCTAAGGCTTTGAGCTTGCATCTGCTTAACGAACCTTATCAAAACGGCAAATTTTAAAACGGGTTTTTTATTTTTCTTTCCACTATAATTGCTGTAAACTTCAATTCTAAGCACTTAGCGTAATAGAATTTTAAAACCAACGTCAAAGATCCAGCATTGCAAGACTACGTTGAGACAAAAGGCTTTAGGTTTAGTAGAACCCCGTGCACTACAGCTTTGCTGCTTACCAAACGGACATTCTTGACGTAACAATACTTAAAAACGTAAACTTTTAAGTCAAAATTAAAACAATTAATGACCTAGGTTCCGACCACAACTCAATATTAGTGTAATTCTACTAAATCAAATTAGGGAGAGGAAGATTTGTTACCCATAAGAATTAGACTTCTTTCTCAAAGTACCTAAAAAAAAAAACATTAGCAAATTAACTTCCTTAAGAACAATTGCGGATATTAAAGAAACCGCCAAACAGTTCTCAATTTTAGTTTACAAAATCACAGGAAAAACTAAAACCCATAAGGATTGTTTTGATAGCCTTCTAAGATTAACCCTTGCACAAAAAGCATTGATTTGTAAGAAAAATGTCGCCAAACATCAATGGCAAAGGCATTGCAATCCGGTTGCAAGAGCCAAAACGCTCTTTAAAAAAAGTCAGAACAGTCTAAGGTTGCACAAAAATCAGTGCTGACAAAAAACTTTGGAATCAACCACAGAGAATGAAAATGTAATGTGGCAGATCTTCAAAGCCTTACGCAATAGACAAGTATTCATTTCAGTCATCTATGGCAAGAATGATCTGCAGTACTCTATCAAAGAAAAGACCAAAAGCCTTAATTTCATTGCTCTCCTTCTATGTCAAAAAACACTGACCTGGAGCACGTTGAAATCGTTGAAAAAAAAAAATTTAAATCTTTGCCAGGCCTAGACAGAATACCAAACAGAGATCTAAAATCCTTTTTTGCCTAAAACAACAATAGCCCTCACCAATATTGTTAAAGCAATTCTACGGGGGCAAAAGCTTAAAATGGTTGCACGTAATTAACATTGCAAAATCTTAAAAAAAAGTTTTTTCTAAGCACCTTAAGTAAGGTCATAGAAAGAGTAATCTAGGAAATTATCTAGGAACACTTAAAAGCAAACAATCTGCTGCCCGCTTATCAACATGGGTTTCGACAAAAATACTTTAAAATTTACTACGCCAAACCGCGTGACTAACTGACCACATTGTCAAAACTTTTAGACTAAAAAAACCATGTAAATAGACTTTTTTTAAATTGAAAAAGCCTTAAAAGTTTACTTCTAAAACTGCAAAGATCTGCATCTTATAAAGCTGATAACTTTATTTATAAACCGAAAAACTCTAGCAGTTAAATTCTTAAACCATATTTTTAAATCACGTCACATCACGGTAGAAGTTCTTCAATGGTCTATTTTTTTGTAAATGCTATTTAACCTGTTTGATATGCTTTCAACTGAACGCACAGGGTTAAAATGGCTCAATATGCTGATGATACAGCACTGATATACAGCTCTAGGTCACCATAAGAAAAACAAAGCTGTTTTTTTCGTAAAAATTGCACCATTTTAGATATAGCCAGAATGGCAAAAATCTTGCTACTTTTAATGCTTTGGTGGAACAGCGGAATGTCGCTTCCGAACAAAATATGGATGTAAACAACTATCATTAAACACGAACATCTATTGTTTCAAAGCCTAATGTCTAACTTGAATACTAAAAAATACTTCGTGAATATTGCGGTTCCCTGTAACTCTGATCTGGCCAGAATTGCTGAACAAGACAAAAAAGTATATTAGCAAAAAAGACCAATTAATACCAGTAATCCTTAAAGTGGCTAATCCTACAATCCCATCCACCCCACACCCCACAGCCTATAGAGAGGTCAAAGTAACCATCTCCTAAAATCAAATCTCCACAAAGAAGGTACATAAGCTTTACGGTTTTGATAGTATAGGTGTAATCCAAAAAAAGGTTAGTCGGTATTTTAAAAACCACAAAAAAAATTTAGCGCCCACAAGATATCATTATACGACTATGTCATTCATTAAGCTGGTGTTGCCCACATCCTGCAAATTATCGTTTTTGTTTCAATATAGATAAATATAAATAATTTATTTTACAAATGTTTAAGTAAATACCCGTACAGCGAACAATTTGCGACGTCACATTTGAAGTACAAATTATTTTTTTACATAAACTTTTAAATTTTCCACATAAAATCTTACTGTTTACAGATTACAATACACAAAGATTCTAACAGACAGAACAATACAGAAAATTATAAAAAATATAACTGGTTTATAATAAGAGAAAATTGTTCTTTTAAAATTCGTCATTCGGCGGGATGACTTCAACACTTCCAAGAACTCTGTCCTCTTTTGTAAGTTGGACTTTCTCACGGCTAATCAAATAATAAACAGTAATTATTCTAAAAAGAACCATTTATAATGACAAATATTATTAAAATTATAAATATAAAATTAAATAATTTGATGAATATAAATAACAACTCGTACAGGTTTGACCTCTCAAACTCAATACTAAAAATGATTGATTTAATTATTTAATCGCACCTAAACATAAAACATGACATAATCAACTATAAAATAATAAAATAACATTCATTCACGTGCTGTTTACAACTTCCGTTCAAAATATAGTTATTATAAATAAATAAATATGCGTGAGTATAAAGAATGTTGGAAATATACATTATCACCTTGTGTTAAACAAATATACAATTAAACATAATATAGTGATCGATAGAAGTTAAGTAATTTGTGATTCCCCAGAATAGCTCGCGACTCGCGGTACTCTTTTTGGAGGTCGGCCTTGTTCGCGCTTGCCGTGACATTACGCGAATACAACCGATGGCGGGTAAATACCCAATTTTAATATTATAAAATGGGATATATTATCCACAGCTTTACAACGGTTTCATCAGTCAAAATGGTAGTGAAAATGGAAAGTGGCAAACCGGTGTCGCCTACCAGGCACATTGGTAACGATTTAATCATTACATTACCAACAAATTTATCCGATTTAGTAGTAGTCGGTAATTATAATCGTATTGAAATCGGTACAAACTTCGCAACAGTTAAAATAGTCGGCGATGGATGTTTAATTAAAATAAAGAAAGGAAATGGGAAAATTCTGTGCACAGGCAACAAAAGCAAAGTCATATTAGGAGAAGAAGTGCAAAAAGAACAAGTAATTTGTGTTGGAAATAAGATTCAAGTATTATACGAGAGTGAAATGGATATCAAAGAAAAGGTCGAGAAGAAAAAGAAGAAGCGGCCAAAGTGTGTTAATATAGTTAATATTAATTGTGTTAATATCTCGAAATAGTTCTGTGAATTGTTTTATTGTGCTATTAAATTTTGGTTGAAAGCTACCTCAGTCAATATGGATCTATATATATGATGTTCCTTTATAAATTTATTATTTATTTTTGTATGTATTATTAATTTAATTGTTTGTGATAAAATTTAATAAATTATTTATTGATCAATGTTGTCTTAAATTATTCATTTTAGTGTATAATCAAATTAATTGGATTGATCAATTAGCATAGTTAAAAATGGTTTATAGTTTTAAAAAAATGTAAGTATAATATTATATATATATATATAAATCAATATAAACAAGAAAATTAAGATTCTTTTATGAATATACTAAAAGTTATTAATTTTATTTATTAGTAACAACTAATTATTTTAATTTAGAAATTATTAATAGTTATAGAACATATTTCAGATGTATTGTACCTAATACTAAAAAGTATTTTAAAATTTAAATAAATTAGCAAATAAGAAGGTTATTAGAAATGTTATGATGTAATGTTAACTATATTTACGACATTGTACTTTAGTTCTGTAAAATATACTAATAATATAACAGCACAATTGATAAAAGTTGAATATTTATAATATTGTGTAGTTTTTGCAAATTCATTTTCTCGTCCGCAGTAGTATACGTGACTAAAAATGTAAAATTGACAAAAAAGAATTATTTTTGAGTTTTAATTTGAGTGTTAACCGACGTTTAGTAGAATCCAATCATACGGATTGAGCATATTATTATTTATATATTTACATTTAAATTAAATTTTAAATATTAAAAATGCTATCAATCATTATTGTTTTAGTATACAGGTATTTATCAAAATAAAAAGTCCAATCAGGTGTAATATTGCTTTAGAAATTACCAACGATTATATTATGCCATTCAAGTTGTAATTCATCGAGTTTTGGCTTGAGTTCCACTATGTAGGTATACCATATCCGACGCAAGCGGCATTTCTATAATCTCCGCGTTAGCTATTTCTTTTAAGTTTGATAAATTAAATGCTTGTGTTTATAACTTTGAACCAGAAGAACAGCAGCTTTGGCTTATTTTTATTTCAAAAATAAATGCTTGTTTTGTGAAAAAGTAATTACTAATCAACTTAAATTGCCAATAAACAAACCAAAAGTAATTTATTTTGTATCGAAAAAATCAAGTAAAAAAGTGATACGCAACACCATAATGAACGCGAAGAAAATTTTGCACTTTTAATCTTGAAAGAGTTCAGTAGAATGAAATTTGTGCATACATTATCTGCTAACATCATGATTATCAATAACCAAAGGTGCAATTGCGTGATTTGGTTATATGTTTTTTTTTTCAAAACATTGTTCGAAAAAAAATAAAGACTACAAGTCATTTGCAAAGCTGCAGTAATTGTCCGCAAAAACATTAGAAGTGCTTTTACAAAAAAAAATTATCTCTATGAGATAAATTTGTAAAAGATTTAGTCTAAGCCTAAAATTTTAGAAAATAATCTTTTTGAAATTGCAAAATAAAGAAAACTGTACATTGATAACATATATATGTTTGTTTTTTTGCTACACATAAGGTGCCAGAAATTCATAAAAAAATTTGCTTCAAAATATTTTATCATACTTTTATCAACTATGGAATTTTGTACACCGTACAAAGAAATAATGTAAATTTGTATATGGCCATGTATGAGTCAAGTGTACGGAATGAAAATTTTTTCCTCAAAAAATGCTTTTCTCTACAGTCTACATGAATGCTGATTAAATTTTTTTTCAGATTTTATAGTGAGCCTTTTCCGAATAATAAGCAATAAACATTTGAAACAATACTTTTTAATTTTAAGCCTTTTTAATTTTTTAATCGTGGGTTTTTTCAGGATTGCATTTAAAATAAATTATAAAATACTTTTCTGAAACTTACAGGGTATTTTTTGAACATTTGCACTCATATTAAAAAAAAAAAAAATACCATTATCATTTTATTTTTAAATTTCAGCAAAATTTTCAACTTAAAGAAAAAAAACTTGTTCTTTGAATAGTTTAAAAAAAAGTAACTTATAATTTTTTTCTAAAAATGCAATTCTAAGAAGTTACAAACTATAAAAAATAAAAAAGGCTTAAATTTCAAATTTTTAAGATTTCTGTAGATACATTCTATGATATTTTGGAGAGTAGTGCATAGCACATATAAAATCACGTTTTAATCTAATAATAATATAATAATAATAAACGTATATTTCTTGCCTTTCGGCCTTGAAAATTCTACAACTTAACATAACATTTGCCATATAAACTTAATTCACTTCTAATATTACATATAATCTAAATTACCCTAAACCCTGTTTTTAATTAATTGTTTATTACTTCCGTTTCAATTTGTTTTCTTCTTTCCGTTACCGCTATCATCCATTTTATTTCTCATCCATCTTCTTTCAGTACCCTCATTTCTCCTCTTTTGCTCTTCTCTCATCTCATTGCATATTAGCATGTGTTCTATGTTTTCCCTCGCTTCTCCACACATCCTACACATTTTCTTTTTCTCATCTATCCAAAATTTACACACTTTATCTTCATTTCCACATCTAAATCTTGCAATCATTCTTTTGTCCATTCTTTTATACTTTACACTTTCTAGGTACTTTGGTAGTGCATCCGTTATAACATGTACATAATTTGAATTGTACCTATATTCATTTATCCGTATTCGTATTCTACTCTCTTGCACTTGTATATCTCTATCTCTTATCATAATTTTATTCCACATACTCCTATCTATTCTCAATCTCTCCATTTCCTCACTAGCATATCCATTCCTGTTAAAAACAGTTCTCTGTTTGTTCCTATTTTTCCGCATTTTCCTTTTATTTTCTCATTCAAGCACTCTTGTAATTTTTTACATTCATTTCTTTCTCTCACTCTTTCTTCATACCTCATTGCTCGCTTTCCTGCATCTACTCTTAATTTGTCTATTTTAACTTCTTCCGTTACAATGTATGCTGGGGTCTTTTTGTTTACTCCTAATACCCATCTCTAGTATTTTGTTTGAATAGCTTCTAATTTTTCCTGCTCTTTCCACCCCCAGATTTCCGCTCCGTACAATAGCATACTTTTTACTAAACTTTCAAACATCATTCTTTTTATTCTCACATTCAACATTCAAATTTTCTTTCATCTTTCAGTCTTTCTTGTCATATTTTTTATGTGTTCATTTTCATTATTGTTTGTACCAAAAACATATCCTAGATATTTAAATGACTTTACTTCTTCAATTTCTTTTCCATTCCATTTTCAGTTTTCTACTCTGCGTCTTTCTCCCCCTTTTCTAAACATCATCATTTTGGTTTTATTTACATTCACTTCCAACTTTTTTTTTCTGAAATATTTATCCTGACATCTAATCATTTCATTCATTTCATTTGCTTGTTTTGCTACAATCACCATGTCGTCTGCATAAGCAAGAGACCACACTTTCTCTCTAATCTATATTTGACAAAAAAAAATACCTGTTATCTTTTTTTAAGATAAACTGTTTTTTTAAAGTTCTGCAAAACTTTTAAAATTTAAGAAAAAAAAATTGGCTGTAAAATTTATTTTTTGAACAGTTTTGAAGAAAAAAGTTTCTGTGCAATCCTTAGAAGTTACAAACATTTTTTTGAAATTTTAATTGCATATTACACAGAAATGATTCTCTGAAAAAATCTTAAAAAAATCACATAATCAGGATTTACGTATAAAAGCATTTTTAGTAGATTGAGCAAAAAAAATCATATCATATATATATTTTAAAAATAATTTGTTTGCTCAATTTATGTTTGACAACGCAGACTTTTAAAGTTAACATCATTGACCGTCATGAAACATTTTACGCAATTACATTATGATTCCAATATTTTCTTGCGGTAAATAAACGCACGGGTTTTCAGTCCATAAACGTCGCTAATGTCATTTTTTTTTGTCAGTTTTCACATAACATTGTATCTACAATCCCAGATGTTTTACCTTGGTTTATAGCGTTAATAAAGTATTTAAGAGTTTTGGTAGATTTAGTTGACATTTTTTTTTGTAAAAACTACTCATTTGGTTTATGCGTTCTAATTTGCCACTTAGCAAAATCATTATATCATCAACGTAGCAAATTATGTAAACATCATGGTCATTGAGTTGTTAAATTGGGCAATTTACTACTATACTCCATAGTAGTGGCGATAGTAGGTTATTACCTTTTCAACTTTATCCTGCATCTTTATTCTGGTGTTTTTTTAGCAACAGTACTTTATCAGTGTATGCTCAGAATTATCTGTTTTGTTATAGCAGATATAAACCAAAACATCTACGTAAAATGGCCGTTTAAGTTTCTATATTTTCTGTTTACTTATAGAGTTTGCGTCTATTTAACGTCATCTTCCTCGATTTTTCATTTTAGTCCCATTTTTCATCATTTCTATTTTCTTGATATTTTTGTTTCCTCAGTTATTTCCTTATGTCAGCTTGCTCTTAAACGAGGAAGTGTATAGCAATTTTTTTCTTTTATTACCTGTATAGCTTTAGTCAAGACTGTTCTGTAAGCACTGGTTATTCTGATTGCTATTTTTTCCAGTTTTTTTCTAAAACTACTATGTAACTTTTAATGTTTAGAGTAAAGAAACAACGTACAACAGTATTGAGTGTACCGTCGATTTCATTGCTCTACGCTTATTTGCTCTAGGACTTCCCACGTTTAGTATGATTCATGCCAAAACCATTACAAGGTTCTCTGCCTTTTTTTTTAACTTTTGTTATGTGAGATCCAGTATTTACCTATTCTATTCCTTAAGTACTTAATGCTACTTTGGGGTTTGATTGTAGTATTCCCTAAGTTGATCTCAACTATGATGTTCTTCCTTTTTCCCACTAGGATTACGACTTCCGTTTTTTGTGTTGCAACTCTAAACCCTACTTTTTAATCTTATAAGTCCCCTATTTTGCGATTCTTCAATTTTTTTTTATATTATCACCTCTGACAACCATGGCAAGAGGGTGTATGAGTTAACATAGTAGAGGTAGTACGCGGTCACATCGAGCGTTAACGACGGAACATAGCTTCCGGTAACAGGTCTTTGCGGAGTGCCTAGCTCTAAGTTGACACTCACCGGAAAACTGTATTGACCTACAAGCCAAACTAAGTTAAGGTAGCCAGATATGGCAAAGACGCAGTGTCTAAACCCAGAGAGGCGGCTGCAAACGTCCGTCGTCAGCATCCTGAAGTTCAGCCAAATTTAAAACTCGTCAACACGCAGAGCAAGTTTGACGCTTTATAAAGCCTTTATGCTGCCCCGGATAGTATAAGGAATTACATGTATACAGGCGCCAAAATAACTAATGCATCAGTTAACATAATTACAATCCAAGACCGGATTTAGAAAACTTAAACATTTACCTACGATTTGATTGAGGGGTTGTAAGAATAATGTTGTCATTAATTTGTTATGATGGATAAAACTTGCATAAATTTTTAATTTTATTACAATTTACAAAATTAAAAAAATATGCAAGCTTTATGACCGGCATGAGCCGCATTTTGAAAACTCAGCTACATTCTAAAAGATAAAAATATCCCGTTGTGTTTAAAATGCAAAGTCTATAATAGCTGCATCCTGCCAGTTGCCACTTATGGCCTAAAAACAATGGCAATTACTAAAAAATCAGCCGCAAAACTTAGAGTGACTCAAAAAAGTCTTGTTTGTTAAGTATATTCAATAATTTTACACATAACTGCAATCTTTGTATCGTTATTGCTCTAGTTGCTTCTAGAGGGATTATGATTTGTTTTTTTTTACTTGTCATCTGTATTTCTTCTTCTGTACATTCCGCTATCTTAGACACGTCCACTTTTAGCTTTGGTTTAGAAACAGTTTTCTAGTTTTAGCCATCTTTGTTTTATTTTGTTAGTGACAATTTTGTATTCTTTACCCCACATGTCTAAGTTTAATTTTTTTTTAAATAATTTTTTCTATGCCATCTTTTTGAGTTTATTGTTTTTTTTTTTAGATATTTAGTTTTTCCTGCATATGACTCTTGTGTCTGTTGCAGTACATTGATGTTTCGTTGGACTTTTACCGTTTACTCTTGTCACAGTTCTTTTAAATTGTATACAGCTCCTTCTTTTACTTGCAATATCATCCTCATAGTTTGAACTTTTTCTTTTTTTGTTTAGTGTCTTTTTGCAGGTTTTAATAATAGTTGTCTTCAGTTTGACCTTGGTGTGTACCATTTTTCTTGTGTTTTGATCTAAGGATTCCAGAAATTCTTTTTTTTGACTACCACGCAAAAGCCATTTTTTAACCTATTTTTTATTTTTTTATTTTTGCAAATCTAGCATAGTTGAGAAGTGATCAATAGCAATCTTGCAATTACAGATTTCTACAGCGTTTTACCAGTTTGAGTCTAAGCTAAAGCTTTGCACTTCGTTCGACAGATGGCGCTGTTCCTATAGATGTTGCCACCAGTGGGATAGAGGGTCTTGACCGGCTACTGATCACTACTTAGTTGAAACCTAACAATGTCTGTCTAAATATCACTACAAGTGTAATTAAAGTAGAATGTTGAAATTGCACATGTACGTTAATAAAGCTTTACCCTTTACTGACAATATTTCACATTTAGTCGAAAGTTTTTAGAAATGTACTAAACCCAAAATTTATGACGGTTACCTCGTAATTCCGCCAATTATCTTATTTTTTTTGTATTTTTTGCTTGTTTTTATTTTTTAAATGGCTCAGTGCTTTCATTTGAAGAAAAGTAACATAAGTACATAACCCGTGCCTCTACCCAAGTGAAACCATCTCCATGTCCTGATTTTATTGCTCGAAATTTTGTATTGTTGGATCTATAATGCCGCACCTACGTGTTTGTCTTTGATCCATTTCTTTTTGCTAGCTGCCTGTTTATTATTTGGTTCTAAAGCTTTATAAAACATTGTTATGGTACGATTCCCAAACTATAATTGTTTCCAAACTATTTTGAACTATAATCGTTCAGAACCTTAACATGGTTATTATGCACAATTTACATTACGGTTCTTGTTACGACAAGATTGTAACAGGTTATAAAGTAGGTCTGTTAGTTACTGACAAAATCAAAATTTAAACATTTACTAGAAAAACAAACTGTGTAGGCAAGCAGATAGTTATTTTTATTTTGTTATACAACAACTGTCAAAACAATACCAAGCTGACAACACAAGCAAACCCACCACAGTCATAAAACTCGTTTAGTAGCATTTACCGGACAAACTTCAGACCTATGCAGGAAAACCAGACAAAGTCTATAACAAATACCGTATGACCAAAGAATTTAAAACAACACCAGTTTAAAAACTAGGAAGACTTAAACGGATACTTAGCGCTATATCCGTCTATCAGCGTAACACATCACTTTGACGATCCCTCTGACATGGCGGAATATTTCATCTACCTGGTAAACATTTTTAAGACACATTTGAAAGCCAGACTTGCTATTCAAGAAATCTTCAAAAGTTTTAGGAACAGCTAAACAAATCTTTTCAAAAGTGCAAAAAGCTACCAAAACAAACTGATCTAAGTAAACAAAACTAATACTGGTTTTTGGGAAATCATTAACTGTAAAACAAGCTTCCTCAGAAACCCAAATAGCTACTATTAATTCTTTAAAACTTGTCAAAAAACGCAATGCAGCAACGGCTAAAAAAACTCCTTTGAAACTTCAAAAAACTACCGCAAAACGTTCAAAAAAAGCGTCTTAAAAGCGTAGAGCATTGGTGAAACAGAAAAACCACAGAAAAACCTTCTATAGCACATCTGCTGATGCAAGCCCCGAAGCACGTTTGTTAAATATAATATTAGTAGACGAGCTTCCGCTGGCAGTAAATTGTACAATGCTTAAGAACACATAATGCTCACTGTTGGCCGTAAATAAAGAGACAACAAACTTTTACCATAAACGCAAAAAAGAGTCTAAAACAACTTCAAATTAAAAGCTTGTCGCTGCAAAATCAAAACTGTCTGTGGAGACAGCTGGAAAAACAACAAGTTAGTATCCAGCTTTACCACGCAAAAAACAAAATATCTAACGATTAAGGTACCATCCACTAATTTGTCTTTTGTTATGGATTTGGTTTTTGCATTACCAACAAAAGCTAATAATCAAGCCAAACAAAGTAACGCCATTGTCCTGATAAGTCTACTAAACATGCCCCACTTATAAAATCTGCAAGCATATGCATGTACAAGCGTGTACTTGCTTTTGCAATCTGCCATATCGAGGACGGAAGCATCAGTTAAGACTCTTGGCCGAGCAACACAAAGTTGATGTGTTTTTGCTTGGTAAACACATCTAAAGAAAAATCAAACCTTCAACATCCTTAGCTACATCACATACAACAACAACTATTCTTATTAAGAAAAGCATAGATTGTCCACAATTGTTTACCGTTAAAGCAACAATTGTGATTGCTGGATATTTATACTCTCCTAAGCATAAAGTCGACAGCAGTTTTTGTAAAAGTTTGCAGAATCTTTCTATAGTTTTCAAAGTCTTTTTAGAACTAATCAAGCTAACCTGTTAAGTTTTTCAAATTGGAGTAAGTTTTTTTACTATTTTTCTTGCACGTTTTTAAGGTATTTCATTTTTTTAAATCTTTAACTAAAGTTTTTAAAACATTCTTAGTACCTTATTCTAACTTTTAAAATATTTTATGACGCAGAGTAGTTTCTAAACTTTTAGATTATTACAGCTACTACATAGGATTAAGTGACTTTTTGTTTCAAACAGACTTAAGATTTGATTTACAAGCAAAATATTTTCTTTAATTTGCTTTTAACAAACCAACATTTTTAGACTTGATTTTTCAAAGTTTGTTATAATATTTACGACATTCTTGGTCGCTTGATGTCTTCTATAATCTTTGCAAAATCTTGTAAAACTTCTTAGACTTAAAGTTTATTTATGGTTCTTGTGTTATTCTTAAAAGAATTTTTTTTTTTAGATTCTTTATATTTCAAAATAATTTCAGGTTCTACTTTTTGTAGCTATTAAAGTCATTAGTCCTAAAAACAAATTAATATAAATTTACAAAATAAAAAAAAATTGTTTTTAATTTTTTACATTTTGAGCTGCAGTTTTATTTTTAATAACAATGTTGCCCGTAAACTAAAACTGTTGACCATGCCTGAGCCCAAGGCAATATTCTTAGTGGCTTATAGAGTTCTTATTGAATCGTAGCATACAATCAAATTAATTTTTATAACTTTACAGAGATTGTGTTGCGTTGAATCACCTTCTATTTTGAAGTGACACAACGATAACTGGCTAATATTATTAGGGATGCTATTTTGTTTAAAATAGTGCAAGCTTGCTCGACACCACAAGGCTAAGCAATGATTACATTTGTGGCAAATTGACCAAATTGTGGCAAAATTGGACAATATTGCATCCTTACCGTAGCGGAGAATACTGCATGGAGACGGAACAATCAAGCTAGTATCCTGGTCTACTTTAATCTTTAAGCAAAACCTAAGATTATAGTCAAAAATCTAGTTAAACGGAGAACGTTTAGAGCAAGTGAATGGTTTTGTGTATCCAGAAAAAATGTTTAATGAGAATGGGAGTTTAGATAAAAAAATTGAGAGACAAGTAAATAAATTGCGGAAAGTAGTTGAAAGTATTTGTATGGTTGCAAAGCATAAAGTATTGTCCAAAGAGGCAAATATGGCAGTTTATAAAAGTGTGTTGACACCAACAGCTGCATGGATCTGAAGCTTGGTTTGTCAAGAAAAACATAAAAATAAAATTAATGCGGTTAAAACTTGGAACTTAAAAAGTATGTGTGGAAAATGTTAGAAATAAATAGGTTAATGAACAAATATGGTTTGAAGGTTGTTTTACGTTGATTTGGCCAAGTTAAAAAAAAATGAGTAAGGATAGAACAACAAAGCAAATCAATAATTTAAATGTATTTGGATTAAAATGTAGAGCTAGATAACATAAAAATTGTCTAAATGTTGTAGATAAATGTGTGCAAAAAATAAAAATAAAAAGTGAATAAAATGTGTAAATATTTTGCGGAAGCAAAAAAAGTGTGTAAGAAAAGAAAAACCTAGAATCAAATAGTACAAAGATTTAAAACTCAAAATAGGCTATATTGTAGTTAGCCAAACAACAAACTGGCCGTAATAGTATATTAACAAGAGCAAAAAAGCATTGTTTGCAGCACGCCTATGTTTACTTCGCTCGTGCGGCAAACTGCTAAGTGCTGCAAATGTTTCTTGCTCGTGATGCTTACGACTATTTGCTAGCTTTCTATAATATTTTTTTAATCAAATAAAAAATATTTACATTGTTTTCGATATAACAATAAAAAATCATTTTTTTGTTACTTTTACCTACACAAAATTTTTTTTTTCTCAATTTGCTATTGATTCGACAAATTTTATGTTTCCATAGTATTTGCTGTAGATTGTTATACTAACTATTAATTAAAATACGATTTACGACAAATCATTCTTTATGATACAACCTTCGCCTTCATATTTTAATTACCAACTATGTACTTTGAAACGATGACTCAATCAATTGCTAACAAATTATAATTTTTAAAAGTACCTTTAGCAACTTTATCGGTGTGTTTCCTATGCATGATAAGGCTTTATCGCATATACATATTTATTGATTCATATTCATTCATCTTTATGAGAATAAAATAATCTCTGCTATTAATAATACAATTGCCCCGGGGAATTACTACATATAAATGTCTTGGATAATAAAAACATAATTCGGGAATTTGTTTTAAGTTTCTTGGAATTTTTTTATATATTGCCGCATATACAATAAATAATGAATCATAATTGATAAACAAATATTAGCACAATCTTATGATAACATTCTGGCACAATTTTCAATGTCGAAAAATCAGTAATTAATAATTGTATAAATTTTGTTTATAAAAAAAGCCACTATAATCTTACTAAATTATCAAACAAAAAATGTATGGTAAATAATTGTTTAACAAAATTATTTAAATACTAATTCGTTATTATTGTAACAATTATTTACTATTAACGTAAAAGCAACCACAGAACACTTTATTCTGGGAAACATGCTTCATACGAATATCGAGAACGTTGTACTTCCCAATTTAACTTGCACAGGATACTGTATGATTTGTTTCTATAAAGAAGTATGTCATTTAAAAAACACCAATAATATTTATACAAGAAAATTTGGAAATTCCAAATCATAATTTTAAAGTAAATATCTGTTTAAATATGTAATTAAACGCGCTATTAATTGTTTATTGTTATTAGCTGTTTAATTGATGACAACATTTATAATGTATATCTAATTAACATAAATAACAATTATACAAAATTAACAGCAACTTCAAATTCTCAGTCGTTGTAAATAAGATATTTAAATATCAATTAAAATTGCTATGTAACTTTATTTAATTTATCGCTTCATTCAAATGTTGAGATTTATTTGCGTCATATTAGGAAATAATAAAATTGTTTTCTTGTTTTTCTGTAATTATTTTCTTATAACAATATTTCAATCATTAACAATTTATAAAAGCAAATCAGCATTGTTTCAGTTTAAATAATTATATAATGAATCAACTACTGACTTTTTTGTATCAATAAAGTAATAATTATTTCAGTAAAAAACTATTTTTAATCGTTTTAACTTGATACACGTGTCTAATGTTTTTACAATTTTGTTATTACTTTCAAATAATAAGATTTCTTTAAGTTAGGAAACAAGAATTAGTTCCAGAGACTAGGTCTGGAGAATATTGAACAATATTTACAGTCAATTCTTTTTTAATATAATCAATGTAAATCCCTAAAAATTGAGACATGAATCTTGTTAGCCGATAAAACCGCTTTAGCTAACTGACGTTTGCAGATGGAAATCAGCGTTTTGCATGACCCGCATTGTCAATTCTGGCGGTGTTCTTGTCATTTCCTTACGGATTGCTGCTTTCAAGGCATTCATGGGTTGAAGATTGTTAGTGAAAACTTTCTCGTTGAGTTGACTACAGAGAAAACATTGCATGACGCAAGATTAATTGAGCGGCCATGTTAAATCGCCGCAATGTGAAATAATTTGATCAGATTCAAAACTTTCATGAACGCATGGATTGTATGCGCAGTAGTTCCGTCTTGCTTAATCTATCTCACAATTGAGCTGCTAAGATTTTGGTTTAACAAAAATCTCTAACATATGGATATAACAAGCAAATCTAATTATAACAACAGCTTCATTTTCTTCAAAGAAACTGTCACTTGCTGTATGAGAAGTTATGCTGCCAAATAACGATATGAAAATGAGCTTTATAACTGGTTTGAATTTCTCTGAAACTAATAGAAGAATATTGAAACGTAGTCTAAACGCTAAATGTGTTTAAATTATAGAACCGGCATTTTTAAAATAAGTTTTAAGCACACTGAAAACTTATTGAGTTACCGTACTTGCAAACTTTAACCACATTTTTTAAATTTAATTATATAAAAGCAGAGATTGTCTGAAAACCATACATTTTTTCTGAGGAAGAGCAATAGCTAATCAAACGCAACGCTCTTTCTCTTTCGAAGATTGTAATCTTGCCATGGTTATGTGGTTTGCGTGTTTCCCCTTGGACGTGGTCAGTGTGTCCGGTCGAGAAGGCAACTTCCTCGTATTAGATAACAAGCTGCTAAGCAAAAAAAAGCAAAGTTCCAGACTAATTACAATCACTTCACAACATAGTGCTGAAGATTTTGTGATATTTCTACCCACGTGTTTGTGTCTTGCTTGGAAACCCGTAACGGAAGATGTAGAGGTCCTAGTGACTGAGTCACCCTATAGATGCGTTTCCAGGGCTTAGCAAAACTCCATTTTGGCATGGATTATTTCTTCCAGACTAAAATACCTCAATCAATCGGCTGCGTTGTTCAGTAAGATGGTCAACAAAGTGAGTTCTTGAATGTGAAGCGCTATGCAGCGGGCTGCATACTTATTGGTTTGGTGTGCGTCACTTGTTCGTAGACAACCCACCTTTAAAGCTACCTTTTTTTGTTAACCCTGGCAATCTATTGTAGACGTCCCCAAATTTGCGGGCTCCATAGCGGGTAGAGAATCAGAAAAATAAATGATTAGTCTCAACTATAAAAAACCAAAATTCTAAAATCAACTTATCAGGTAATTCTTTGAATATCTTAAAAATTACAGACTTGGTGAGTGCGTCTACCACACCCCACAGACCGGTGTCAAATAAACACAGGATCTGCGGGACTGAGACAAAAAGACAAAAAAAGCACGTTTGGCTGCTGAAATGCAAACAAATCCCCTTTTTGGCAAAGCAGATACCTCATGTGCTGAACTAGCAGTTGCTGGCCCAAAACAGAGACCGTCAAAGCCAAACTAAAAAAAGGCAAGGTCCAAAGCCTTCGAGCAAAGCGACACTTCTTCCAAACCAGGAAGCACAAAAAAAGAATTTGCTTCTCTACATCTGAGTTCTCACCTGAACAACTTAAGAAAACGATGAAAAACACAAGAAGAAAACTCAATATTTTTCTTACGAGAAAAAAGAGGGAACCTAGCTACAAAAAATTGCTTTGTTGCACCTTCGTGTGTCGGTTACTAGCCTGACTTATCTCCTGGGTATATATTCCAGTTTTGGTTGTTTTCTAGCATTAAGTTTCCCACACTTACTACTACATTTAGCTTAGATTTGACTTTATTAACATATGCATCACCAAAAAGATAACCAGAACCGTTTCAACCGTTTCGTATCATACTTCTATACTTACAAAATGCGATTTTACCTCTAGATTTTTATTAAACTGTACTCCAAAGTAACCTATAACTTTTTTAATTTTAATTTTGATTTTTCTAATCCATAACAACAGTTTCCTAATTTTTCATTTTTGACCTTTTGCCCAGGTTTCTGTTCATGTACTAGAGTTTTTCCTGCTTATTAAAAAAACTATTTTAGCCGCTGTTTTAGAAATAAAAAGTTTGTAAAAACTAATAATTCCTAAAAATTGTTGCAGATCTTTTGCAGTTTTTGGTTGTTGCGGGAAATCCGATACGTCATTAATCCATTCTAGAAGCGGCTTGATTCTTTATTGCTTAACTAGTCAACTAAAGAATTGTACTAATGTTGCTTCCCAAGTGCACTAGGAGGTTGTGTGTATGTGTATGTGTGTGTTTATCGACTTTCAATCTTAACCTATAACTCTAAATCTTTTTTTTTTTAGAAAGAAGAGAATTTACGCAAAGTGTGTGGGACTCCCCAAAGCTCTACTCACAAAACTCTCCTCTTTACCGTCAATAACAGCTCAGAACCGGCATCGTCTTTGGCATTCTTCAGCCCGAGGGGTAAAAAAAGATGTTCTTTTTTTTACGTTTTAAAGTTTGTTTTCTTTTCTGTCTCTCTCATCTTTTTCTTTTTCATTTATTATTCCTTCAATCAAAATTTCTATAGATTTCCATTTTTCTTTTTTGTCCAGCATTTGTTCCAGTAAGTTGTTTGCTGAGATTTTGTGTCCAATATTTGTTTCACATTTATTCTTTTTTTCCTGCCATTTTTTGCATTAGAATATAGTGTGTTTGACAGTGTTTTTATCTGCTCCGCAGTAAATGCATTTGCCAGTTGTAATTTTTCCAATTTATTTTAAATATTGCTAATAGCATCCGTGACCACTTAGTACTTGCCTAAGGTGATAACCCATTTCCTCATGTTTTTTATCATACCATTCTTTTATTTTAGATATTAGACTGAACGTCCAACTTCCGCTCCTTTTCGTTTACCACATCTGTTGCCATCGCTATATAGTAATTTCTTTTCTTTTCACTTTCTCGTCTTGACTTTTTCTTATTGTATCTGCTTTTTCCATTGCCAGTAAAGTCATGGGGATGCATCTGGCAAGTACCTTGACGGTTATGCAAGTTTTTGCTGTGTTTTTATGATCATATTTTGGTGTTTTTTCACCTTCATTGCGTCAGCCCATACCGGTGTTGCGTACAGCAGTACTGATGTGGCCACCGTGGTTAAAGTTATTCTTTTTTCTTTGCTGACCTCACCTGTTCGCGGCATCAGTTTGCCAATCGCGTTTGCTACCTTCTCCGAGTTTGCGCACAAATTTTCAATGTGGTTTCCAAAATTCAGGTGGTTAGTTATTGTGATTCCGAGATATTTTATATTTTTGCTTGGTGTTACTGGTGCTCCCTCTATTTCAAATGCAATAATACTTTGTTTCTTTCTTTCAAAGATCATAATAGCTTCCATTTTTTCTTTTGCAATTTCTAGTTGGTGAGCCTTCATCCAGTTGATTACTGCTTTAAGTACCTTGTTTACTGTTCTCGTCAGCAGCCCTTTACTTATTTCCAATGCCACTATCCCGTTACAACGTATGGCCTAGAAACGATGGCATGAACAGCAAAGAGTGCAAACAGATTAAAAACCTGCCAACGAGCAATGAAACGAGCTCTACTCGGCATAAGCTTAAGAAACAGAATAACAAACCAAAAAATCAGACTGCAAACCAAAATCAAAACACCGACAAATGGACCTATAGGAACACTAAAGACCAAAAGCCACAAAACAAAGCACTGGAAGACCGCAAAGAAGAAGGTTCGACAACATCAAGAAGACAGAGGGAAAAGAACGACTTAAAGGAGGCAGTGAATAAACACGGGTTGAAAAGAGAGAAACAGAAAGACTATTGCCAAGTCATTAACGTCTGCTGACAACAAGGTGGAGGAGTTTGTTTGCAGCCTTAGAACACTGTTGATGTTCCATAGATGCGGGTCAAGAACCAACCCATACACCTTGTGTTCTACTCCGTCTATGTCTATAACGTCTCTATTTGTAAAGTAGCGTTAACAGTTTCTATGATTTGCTTTGAAAATTTTCTTTTTTTTATCTCTTCCACAATCAGTTTCCATGATGCCGCATTGAAGGCGTTTTTAACATCCACAGTGACAAGCACACATAACTCTCTTGTTTTGTTTTGAAACTTTTCCTCATTTTTTTTCTTCCAATCTTCTTCACTTTATTTATAGCTTGCACAGTATATCTTTTTTCCTCGAATTGCATCTCTGACAGGTTTTCCTTCTCCTCTACCTCTTTTTTTGGCCTCCCTACCACCATCTGTTTGTATAGCTTTCCGCAAGTGTTGAGGAGACATATCGGGCGTTAAGATCTAGGATCTTCGGGTTTCTCTGGTTTTTTTAAAAGTATCAGATTTGCTTTTTTTATTTTTCCAAAAATTCTCCTTCCGTTTTAAGTATTTTTTCCACGGCTATTTTTATTTTTACTACCTCTGCAGGAATGTTATTCGATTCTTGTTTTTTATTTTTTGGCTTGCTTTATGTAATTCTTTTATCGTAAACTCTTTGGCCTCTTCGCTCGTTATTATGCTCTTTTCCATTTTGTTTTTTCCTAAATTGGGAACAACGCTTGAAATGACTCTACATCTAACAGACACTAACCACACTTTTCAAAACATATAAAATTTTGTTAAAATTGTCTATCGGAATAATATTATGTTATGCACATAAAAATAACAGCAAATTCGTGTACTGGCATAACAACCGATTATGTGAGTAATATGTCTATGGAAGTAATAATCGTTTCCAGTGCCAACCACATCTCAAGCACCTGGCCAATACAACCAAACCAAGACGTACAAAAACAACTTCTAGTGACCATCTTAAAAGCATAACAGAGGATTGGCAGCTTGCAGAAACCCAAGTCAATCGTGAAGCAAGCTCTCAATTGCAAAAGAAAGAGCAGAAAGTAGATTGAGAAAAAAACAAAGGAAGAGTGACAAAAAAGAATAAAGAGCCAGATTGTGTATATGGTGTGTGTAACAGAGTAAAAGAAAGCAAAAGCAAGAGGAAAAGTTGCTGGGTTGTGTATCCGGCTTGCTTGAGAACCAAGACTCAAAGAAACTGCACTAGTCATTGCCAACGGACTCTGTCCACCGGCACCTCAACATTTTGTCAGCGGCACGAATAGTGTTACTAAAACAGATAGCACACAGAGAGAGAGAGAGATAGAAAAGAAGATAAACCGGGTTGCCTATCCGGTGAGTAAAGAGAATGTTATACAGTAGAGCTACTAGTCATCAGCGTGTTGACTTATTCGTTCTTTAACACTAAACAAAGGAGAGAGAGAACGTAAAAGCAAAAAGGAAAAAGAAGTTGGGTTGAATACCCGGTGTGTGAGGTAAAGTGTTCTAGTCACTAGTTGTTAACTTGTTTATTTCTACATCCTCCAACACAAAAGCACCAACCAAGCTGTGTATCTGATCTAAGAGACAAAAACGACAGAAGGCAAGCTCGACTATATTGAAGCCAGGTGAACTCGTTAGTGTTATTTTGGAACGACATGCCAGAGACTACGTTCAAGAAAAAAACTAGAGAAACAAAATAAAATATTATTAACCTACCACTCCACTCCGGCGCGGTAATAAGTCACTGTAGAAGACTGCCATTAGGAAGATATACTATCTCCGCTACTATGAAACAGTAATAGACAGCCTTATTAGATGAAGAAATGACTGCAATCTCTATACAATTAACTGAGCAGATGATCAATGATGAACATTCTTGCTAGAACTAAACTTCTACAAATTTACATCAATTACTCTAAAACATGCCATGGTTCAAAAGTGGAAATCTACTTACTAGGCATAAATGTCTCAATATAATACATACGACTCCCTCGGGAGAAGCCAAACTCCCGAAGGGCGCGTCCCCAAGGTGGGGATAAGGGCATGCCTCCCAGCAATGGGTAGTAGGGATAAAATTAAATAGCCCCCGCAGAACAAATAGAGCAATGAGAAGAAAACCACCAAGAATAAAAAACACGACACAGACCCGGCAACGCACAATGACATGAAACAGGTAGCAGCCCTACCCACTATGCTTATGATGAAAAAGTCAGCGAATGAAAATGAAATACCCCAAGGAGGTACCGAAAACGGAAAATTCTTTACTGCTTCGGCAGTCTGCTCCACGGATTCTGGGGGGAGCAATTATCTGACAAACAGCGAAGGAAAAAATATGACGACTTTAGCAACGGAACC
Organism: Tachinus rufipes; assembly: GCA_963932245.1. Taxonomy (NCBI): domain Eukaryota; kingdom Metazoa; phylum Arthropoda; class Insecta; order Coleoptera; family Staphylinidae; genus Tachinus; species Tachinus rufipes. The sequence continues at coordinate 117,286,515 of OZ010741.1, read as the reverse complement.
GGACACGGAAACCGCGGGAGAAACAAACTTTATCCCGTTCCAAAGAAGGAGCTCGTTAGCAAGATCAACAACTAGATCAGACCAGTTCAGGGATAGATCCTACTCGTCCAGAACCCAAGACACAAGGTCGGGGATGGTTACACTCAAAAAGAGAAGGAACTTCACCCAAACCCCAAGAGAAAAGTGAAGACAAAAATGCTGCTTTAACAAAACTAAAGTCCTTCGTGAATAAACTAGCGAAACGTAGCGAGGCGCTTGTGAGTTAATAAAAATTACCGCAAATACAAAGGCGGAGATAAAAAAAGGTGTAATCGACGTTGGGCGTATTGCAGAAATCCTAAAAGACAGATTGCAGAAATAGAAGGTCCCAATAGCCGGAGAATTGTCCGATGCAGGGGCACAGACAGAGGCCTGTGCTAGCAGAAAATTGATTAACACATTTTCGATGGAAATGCAGGATATGAGCACCCAAGCAGATGAAGAAGTTCTGCAAACGGGAAAGGAAATGGAACAAGAAATAACATATGATATGATAAAACGCGAGATCAATCTGCAAAGCGGATGGGAAGGCCTGTCAAAAATTATAGATGAAGAGTGGCCGGAAAACTTCTTCGGGGTAACTAGACTCGAGGCATGGAACACCGCATCAAACAAAACAGGTCGGGACAGCGCGGTTGTCGTGAGTCCGGAAGCTACCGTAGAAGATAAGGCAATAACAGAGATCGCCAGGAAATATCCCGGTATTGAGACACTGACAGTGGAAGGACTCGAAGAAGAGCGCATAGAGTACACAAAAACAAGTATGAAAATAATCGCAAGGAAAGGGAAAAAAATTCAAATTTCAAACACTCTATATGTTATCCCAATTAAGATAGAGACCGAAGGTTTAGTTGATATCGAAACATTGTTTAGTGTACTACAAAATTTAAAAGATAAGATAGCCGTGCACAAATCCAAAGTTATTAAATTTGAAACCGGAAAATTGGATATGAACTACTTAAGAAAATGCTTAGAATACATATTCCAAAAGACTTCTGTCTTTACAGATAACTATAGTGCGAAAAAAAAAAGGAAAAAGCAGAAAACCCGAGGTACACGTCAAACAAAAAGAAGTATATTGCCAAGAAAAACAAGGAAAAGTTAATCTTCAAGGTAGCGGAGGAAAAATCCTACGCAGATACTCTCCGAGATAAAAAAGAACGTAGATATACAAACTATGAATGTTCGGGTTAAAACAAAAAAAAAACACAAAAAAGGGATTTGATGCTAGAAATAAAAGGAGGCAAGGAAAAAGCAAAATCCATGAAAGAGACGATAAAAAACAAAACACAAAATATGGATGTGGTGAAAAAAAAACAACAGCGTTACACTTCACATACTAGACATAGATGGAGCCACAACAGATGAAGAAATAAAAAATGCAATCAGCAAAAATCTGAGTAATGCTAGTGACAAACACATTCAGTTGGTTGCTTTGAGGCAAAAACCAAATGGTAGCCAAATAGCCACGGTCACCTTACAAAAAGGTTATGCGTTAGAGCTTACTAGTAAGCAGAAGATCAAGATAGGATGGGCTTCCTGTGGGATAAAAAGGAGAGTAGACCTACAGAGATGCTTCAGATGCCTGGATTTTGGCCACCGGAAAGATGAATGCCAAGACCAACAACTCCCAGAACTGCCTAAACTACGGTGAGGTTGGGCATAAAAGAAGAAATTGCGGATAGACGGCACAATGCACAGCGTGTAAAACCAGCGGCCACAGAGCGGATCAATTCAGTTGCCCGAACTTCAGGAAACTTATCCGAGAAAAAGAAAAGAAAATGAACAAGGCGTCGAAGGCTAAGCTTAGACGTAAAAGTATTAACAACAAAAATGTCTCTTAAAATACTGCAAATAAACATAGGTAGGGGGAGGATAGCGAAATATCTTAGATATGCTACTGCTATGCAAATGCAGGTGGATATACTACTGATATGCGAACCAAACAAAAAAATGGTTGAAAGGGAAAGTTGAATAAGAGACAAGAGAAGTGATGTGGCAGTGACTTTTTTAAATAAGAATGTAGGTGTACGCGACATAGTCAGAGGAGATGGTTACGTGTGTGTCATGACGAGTGTTTTTAACTTGATAGGTTGTTACATCTCGCCCAATATTAAAGTTAGAACTATATAAGAAGGAGGCTGACAAAATCATGAAAGTAGTCAGAGATGCAAAGCGCGAAACTATTCTGACCGAAGATATTAATGCAAAATCACCGGCGTGGGGTGCCCCCATTTCAGACGTAAAAGGACATTTCTCGTGCGACATGGTTGTCCTTAACCATGGGAACAAACCTACCTTTGCCAGAGGCATGAGTGCAACACATATCGACGTGACGGCAACAACTACAAAAATCGCTAGAAGTATATAGAACTGGAATGTTATGGACATCGACAGCCACACGGAGCACAGATACATTTGCTTTGAAATAAAACACGAGCATTCTAAAAACGACAAAAAGCACAATTCATTAGTGACCGCCATCGATTGGAGTACGTTTAGAGCATCCATGGAAATAAGAATAAGCTGGGAAGAAAGAAAAACAATGTATGCGAAGATAAAGGAAGCCTATAAAGATAGCATAGTCAGAAACACGGACAGCTCAACAAAAACGTTGCCGTATTGGTGGAGTCTGGACATAGCAGAAAAACGGGACGAATGCAATAAGATCAAAAGAAAAATATCCAGACTGTTGCAGAAACAAATTCCGGACGACGGTGGAATAGCCGACCTAAGTAGGAAACTCAAAAAAAACAGAAATGAATTAATAATAACAATCCCCCCTTCCAAACGAATGCTATGGAGGAAACTATGTGATGAGCTGAAAAATTATATCTGGGTGAACGGCTTCAAAATTTTTATGAACAACTTAAAATACAGACTACTATGTGAGCTAGACCCAGAAACAAAGAGGCAAGTTGTACTAGATCTGTTCCCAACTGAATAGAGAAACCGTGTGAAAAGCAGGTTACACTTTTTAATATGGAGGAACTACTCGAGGCAACACAAAAAATTAAGGGCAAGAAAGCGCCTGACCTAGACGGAATACCCATAGAGGTAATAAAAGAGGTAGTAAAACGGTGGCTGGATGGTGTTTTAAACGATCTAAACACATTACTATCACAGCAGAAGTTCCCAACGGAGTGGAAATGCGCTAAATTAATTCTATTGCCGAAAGGTGTAAACAGCATTGAAAAGTTATCGTTCAGACCGATAAACCTGCTAAATTCTGCAAGCAAGCTGTATGAGATCCTGTTAAGGGAAAGACTTCTTCAAGAAATCGAGAAAACAGAAGGACTGCACGAAAATCAGTTTGGTTTTCGGAGAGGCAGATCGACTATTCAAACCATCAAAAAGATCTACAAAGTCGCAAATAGAGACAAGGCGGATTGGTGCGTGTTAGTGCTTCTGGACATTAATAATGCCTTTAATACAGCTAGACATAGCCTAATAATAAACGAACTAAGGCACAGAAATATATCACTCTATCTGATAAATATCCTATCTGCGTACCTAAAGGACAGAAAATTAGTGTATAATAAAACCGAAGAGATGACATATGTGCCGGTGTTTCACAAGGATTGGTCCTCGGACCAACCTTATGGAACGTGCTGTACAATCCAATTCTGCAAGTACAAATGATGGGGAATGCTACAACAATCGCTTTTGCAGACGATCTAGCGCTGCTGGTGACCGCAGAAAACAAATATGACTTAGAAACCTGCACAAATGAGTGCCTGCACAAAATAAACTGCTGGAAGAATGCCAATAAGCTATCTCTGGCACCAACAAAAACGGAAGCACTAATGTTGAAGGGAAAAAAAGGGAAAAAAAACATAGTTTTTAAAGTATGTGATAACGAGGTAAAACCGTCAAAATCGGTTTGATATTTAGAAATATATCTAGACAGCCAGGGTATGTTTGACATTCACCGAAGGAAATTAATAAGAAGTCAGAACAGCAAATCGCAGTCCGATGAGACTGTTGACAAATACAGGAGGACCAACTAGCTCAAAGCGGGAAGTTATAGGTACAGTAGTGCATAATAATATACTGTACGGAGCACCGATTTGGAGTAGTGTGCTGTAAAAGAAAAAGTACAAAAACATGCTATGCGCTGTAGAAAGGAAAGTGTTGTTGTGTGTGGCCTCCGCGTACAGGATAGCATCGACGGTAGCTCTAAATGTGATCACACGAATACCTCCCATAGAACTATTAGTAGCAGAAAGGTCAAAAATACATCAGTGCTTGGAATCTGACAAAAAAGAAACAAAGCAAGGATGAGAGAGTGTTTGTTAAACGAGTGCCTGGAAAGCTGGTCTGCAAATACGGAGAAGGGACAATGGACCAAGAAACTCATACCAAACTTGAAAGAGTGGATGAAATGCAAGCATAGAAATCTGGACTACTGGCTTACACAAGTGTTGACTGGTCACGGATCATTTGGGACGTATACAAAACGAATGCGCATCACTGCTGCGGATACCTGTGCCTACTGTGGTGAAGTGGATAGCCCTGAGCATGTTATCTTTGCCTGTCAAAGATTTGTGGAAACAAGAAAAAGTGCGAGTGAACAATTGGGTAGCGACATAACACCAGAGATACTGGTACAGAAAATGATGAATTTGAAGGAAAATTGGAAAGTCGCGCACCATATGATTATCACCATCATGTAAGAAAAAAAAATCCGAAGAACAACAACGTTTACAAGAGCTAAGGAATGAACAGAACTAGGGAAATTTAAAAAGAGCTTGTTTTGCTCCTGTTAACATATCGGAAACGGTGAACCGGGAATAAAACAGTAAGAAGCAAAAAAAATGAGGTTTGTTTAGTGGGTAAACATTTTAAATAGTAGAATCCCACACACCCATGCGTTCCAAGATTTCTCCTCAGAAAAAAAAAATACATACGACTAATCTCTATGTATCATTTCTGGAGTGATAAAGATAGTAACCCTCAAGAGAGTCCATGTTGAAGAATTGCTGGCTTGACATGACTAGCATAAGGGTAATTTTTCCAAACACTGGCATAGCATACATTAACTATATAGTTTAGTTGTGTATTGGGGCAGCGGAGTGATGTTACCACTAAAGAATATACAAATAGCGTATTGAAGTCTAAGCGCAGCAAACTTCGTCTTATCCTCCACTCAAAATCCAGAAGATCTCGACAGTATTTTGTTTAAATTTATATTGATTACTTACTACAGTATCATACCTAGAGATCAGATGCAAAATTTAATTGATACAATCAGCACATTTTACCAAAATTTTAAATCATTATCTAATTCAATTTTGATTGGAATTATTACCCAGAGTTGGTACAGTATAAATAGCCGGATGTAACTGTCGTATAATGAAGAGATAATTTACACAATTTTCAACACTTTTAACCGTAATAAAACATCATTTCAGTGATAATTTGAAAAACTGATTTAAGATGTAAAATCGATTTGTAACATATTTTAAAACGCACTAGCATAAGATGATAATGAAATAATTTTCACTATTATAATATAATAAAATTCCGTTAGGTCTTGCTCGTCATTTACTATAATTTAAATAAGTAAATAACTATTTATAATGTCACACAACAAGAATGTGCGTTCTTGCGAATTATATTTTAAGTACTCCAGCAGAGACAATACAAGTCTGTGGCGGAACTCATTCTCTTATGAGGACGGTCGATCCGTTATGACTGAGCATAGACCATATAAAATTCGTAGATTTTTGTATCAGTATTTTTATATACTTCTTTTCATTATGTACTATGAAAAATTTGATTTATCTTTGTGGTGTTTGTGGTGCTAGTCAGTTTGTAACTTATGGATTATTGTGTTTATTCTCATGTTACAAAAGTAAGTAATTTTGAAATTGTTAAAAAAAATGTGAATGCGTTATGGTATTTACATAAATTGTTTATATATTTGTTATCAATAATTTCTGACGTATATGGTTTTGCACTATTGTAAAAATTTCCATCCTCGACGGTGCAAATTACCTAACGTAATGTATATGTGACATATTTAAAATATTGTAATAGGTGACTTACTAGGAACTGCAACAATTAATTAGAATTCATGTCGACAAGTAGAACAATTTAAACCGTTCTTCCCCGATTACTTTTTAAAATAGTCAAAGTCCATCTATTAAGTTGCAACTAGCTAATTTTAAAATTATTTCATTAGAAAACTTGTATATGAAATTAACCTTTAGACATTAAAATCAATAATTAAATTTGGCATAATAAGAATAATATTTTGAAAAAACTGAAATTTTCATCTCGACGCTAAAACTAAAAATTTTATAAAACGTTTTTCCCTCAGTAGTAGACAGGCTAGGCAAGAAAACCTTCAAAATTAAACTTAAAAAAGAAAATAAAAAATATAGCAACAATAACCATACAGCAGAAATAAAACTCGTAACATCATGTACAATAATTAACTTTACTGTACAAACTGCAACGAAAGCAACTCATATTTTTAACAGTTTTGTACAATGCATGAAATAAATTAAAAAATTAAAAAAGAAACTACAGTAAGAAACAAAAAATAATGTTTACTCTGCCCTTTCTATTACCACCAAGTCTCCTACAACCCGTTAAAGAAGTTCCTCAGGTGTAATGTTTTCCATCTCTAAACTCGCCAAAAGGTCGTCCTGAAAGACTCTGTTATGGAATGCTACTTGGCGTTCGTGATACCGGAGTTAAAGTTTTCTTCTTCAAAGTTGTTGTAGGTTTCATAATTCATTTTCCAATTTCCTTGTAGGTGTCGTTAAGAAATACGTTTTTTTGAAGTCTGTGAACAATGAATGGTTAATAAATATTCAGCACTTAATCAACTACTTGTTACCGCTCGGAATCGATCTAAAAAGAGTTGCTCCCGACTTCTTAGTTAAATCAGGTTTTGATGTTGTATGGAAACGTCTCGACGCAGATTGAAAACTAAAATAACTAGTATAAGTCGAGTTGGCCCACAATAATCTCTCCTTTTGCGCGGTGGAGCTTGAGTTGGAGACTGCTATGGGGTGGTAGACCATTTTCTTGCGGAGCTCTTGTGACAAAGAACTTCTAGTTACATAGGTCTCAAGGTCCAGTAACTTAAGGTTGGGTTTCTATATTTGTAGTGGCGGTAAAGGGTAATCTAGCTTAAAATATCTTTCTTCTGGTATGTAGTTGTTTATCTGGATGATCTTAAAGTAATTTTTTTGCTACAGCAAGGTTTTAGCCTGCAGCTTTTGTAGGCAACCTTGTTTTCCACAGATCTGCAGTTGGTAGCTGATCCGGTTTCAATTTCTTGCAGTTCAACTCGAATCAATGTAGACTGTAGATTTTGTATGAATATGTAGTTGGTTGCTGGTCTGGTTAGTTATGCCTGCACTCTTCTTCTTACGGAGTTTGTAAACTTTGATAATTTTCCATCTTCTCAATACTGACTTGCGTCTATCTATTGTAGATGACTTATTTTTCCAAGAATCCTTGCTAGATCGTTGATCCAGTTTGGTTGCTTGCATCCTTCTTTGGTGGCATGTGACTACACATTAGGGTAGAAGTCACAGTGCTCTTGCGAGCTTCTTTCTATTCCACTTTGTCAGCCCTTGAGTGCTGTATGTACGTATCTAGTTGAGAGCAAAATAAAAAAATTCTTACTTCCCCATTGGTCAGTGTTATCTAATCTAGACTTAACTTTAGACTTTCCAAGCATTTGTTGGAAATTGACTTCTGGATTTGTGTTTTATATTTCAAGTTTTGTTCTTCGACAAAATTTCGTAGAAAATAGTTGAACAGCTCCTGGATAGGTTTTAACTGGCTTTATTTTTTTACTTTTTAATCGGTTTTGTAGCAGCGGAACCAGCAATGGCAGCGGAGAAGAATTTTTGTCAACTTCGTCATGCGGTAGCAAATGTTTTTTATTATCCAATGCTCCTTTCTAGTAGTTTTTGAGTTTGTTGAATAGTATCTAGCAGGTAAAGTCGGCTGTATATTAATGTTCCTTTTAGAAAATCAGTTCGTTTGGTGAAAGTTTTTGGTTCATTTTGATTTCGATTGTGATTATAACAAAATCCTGTTCTTCCTGAAAGTTTAAAAAAAAATTGTTTAAATAGCTCCTAAATAAGTTCCGGCTGGCTGAAGACTTTCTTTGACTTTTCGGCCAGTTTTTCAGCGGCGGGATCAGCAATAAAAGTATTTTCTTGAAATATTGTCAACTTGTTAATTGTAGTGGTTGACTGTATGTTGTCTTTGGCGTCTTTCGCAGATGTAATGAAGTTTTAAATTACAGTAAAGTGCATGTGTAGTAAGGCTTCTTGCGTTTCTAAATAAAGTAAGAATCAAAATAACTGTGTTAAGCATAAGTTTTCTTTGATTTCAAAAAAGTTGACTCGTGTCAAAGCTACTAGGTTCAGCAAAAACTCTTTGACTGCCTCTTAGATTCGTTACCGGTCCAGTCTTGTTGCTATCCAGGCAATTTTTTAAATTTTCTGCGGTTTTGAGAGATTCCATTAGTGTTGATGATGTTCCCTATTGTCCAATTCTCCAGATTTTCTATTACTAAGTATGGGTTGACAACTTTGGTTGTATGGTGTTAAACAGTGTGCGGCACATTAAAGCACTCCTGGGAAATCAGTGCGGTTGGTGAAAATATTTGATGCATCTTGAGTTAGGTTATGTATAAATAAATGGATATTTTACATAAAAGTACAAATATTCGGAAACAAAATTCAAAAACTTCGTTAAATTTTTATGCGTAAACCGCCATCTAAAGTTACCAATGCAAACATTTGGTAAACGCTTTATGAAAGACAATAACAAACTATGCACTACCTAGTGAACTGTTGTGTTCAAAGAAAAAATTCTGACTGGTGTCACAGTACCGGATATCAGTCGACACAGGTTTCAAGCTATTAAATTTGGTTGGGAGTAGTAAATCATTAGAAATGGTTAAAGTTCAAGATGTTTGTCAAAGAGTGTGATTATGTGGGTTGTTTCAATAAAGTCCCATCGTCCCATAACGTACATCTCAAAGTCAGCTAGATTTTGTTTCAATGATTGTTCTTTCATCTCTCGCGGCGTCTGTCGCCAGGTCATCTTTTACATTCTCTTCTGAGATATTGCATTTGAAAATTTAAAGAAACTGTGCCATTATTCATCCACGTTGGGCGCCAAGTGTTACCGGTTTAAGTTCGTCAGCAACTAACTTGAAACTTGTTAGTCTTTGTTCTCAGCATGATAGCAGGTGAAAGCTTTATTGTTCTTTCTATTAGGTCCGGCATAGGGCTTAGATGACATCTTCCTTAAACTTCTTCTTCTTGAAGATGATGATGTCCGGCACAGTGAGTTCAAGAGGCGGGTGGTATTACCGTCAGAACTGTAAATAAATCTTTTGGCTTTGTGTCTCTCTGAATTTCACTTTAGACCTCCAAAGTTTCCAGATCCTCAACACTGGTTCGTTTTTGTAGCAGTTCATCTTCAAGCAGGTTTAAGAGTCTACTACTTTTGGGTCTAGCTACAAAACGTGGTATTGCCAGCAAAAGTCAAAGCAGAACGATCTTGCCATACTGCCAATGCTGTTTCAACTATCATTTCGTCCATAGCCAGTACGACATGTGGCGAGTTATAAGTAGTACCGTATGGATCAGTTTGCTTGTCTAACCCGAGTATAATACCAATCCATTTATGATGCTAATCCAAAGATATATTTCTTGCCCAAGATTGTTGCTTCACGATTAGCTAAAGCAAATTTTTGTTCACCCGAGATATTCAAGGTCGGCAATGCTGTTCCGGTTCAATCAGAGTGGTGCCAATGTTATTAATTCTCGTTTTACAGTTGTAACCGCCAAACGGTATTCATAGTTTCTGCGAAAAACATAATCACATCATTTAGTGATAGATTAATTTCACCCCCCATACTCCCAAAGATGAAACGAAGATCGCTAAAGCTGACTCCCAATTATTGGACTATGTGCAAGTAGAACGCAAGAAAAAAATTATATTGACTGTCGTACATGTACAAATAAATCAAAATTTCACACAACATTTATAACACATTTATTATAATACATAAACAAAATAAATTGAAAATAAAAATAATTTAATCATCAACAAATCATTGTGGTTGGGGTCTAGTCATCCCCATAAATCCTCTAGACTTATGTTCATCATGTTTTTTAATAAATGGAGTCAATGGTAATAAAGAACCAAAAAATATATGCTGCGCCACAGGAAACTTTCCTAGAACCTATAAAAAAAAGATGTAACCAACTATTATTATTGCAATTAAAATACATACCTCTGCTTTATACATTTTAATAAGACCATTATTGACTTTACCCCAATTAGAAACACCACTTATACCCCACAATTGATTGGAATGTTCCGCAAATGGGCCCGTTTTAACTTGATTTATATATTTAATACATCCCAAAAACATGTATTCATCATAGAAATTATCAACAACTTGTGGATTCAAAAAAGTGCACGGCTCTAATTTTTGGTGACCTATATAGAAATATTTATTATTACTTAATTAATTTAATAAAAATTGTATTACCAATAAGTTGAGAACTGCCCCAAATAAATGGAATAAATTGATAATCATCCAAACTCCAAACACCGTGACTGCCTGCTGGTTCCATGCGGTAGGTTTGTTGTAATTTTCGAACCAATTTCAAATACCTGGAAGTAATACAGCATGTATTGAGTAACAAAATGGCTTAGTATTTAAATTGTTTCATCATTTCTTGTGACATCTGTATATAGCAATATGGCAGTAGGTAATAGAGGTGGTAACGCAATGACCTCTATTACGAATACGTTGAACTGCATATGTATAAAAAGGATAATAGTAACTTTATGTAAATTGTTTCTCTAGGAAGGTTCCCGAGACTTGAAGTTAGCTGATAGTCGAAAGTATTTGAGGAAAACAGATACATCTATAGAAGCGCCATGCAGAGTACTCACAAATGTATTAGCATTGCGCATCTTGCTAATATTTTTTCACTCAACGGTTAGAATCCTGCATTTTATGAAAAAACTGAGGAAAGAATTGTCCGAAATCAATAAGCAGAATTACTGTAATATAGCCGGAGATAGAAAACTAGAAATTACTGGAACAACCTCCGCTATAATTAAAATTTCTACAATGTCGTAATCAAAATCATTCAAATAATACTACGACGAGATAAAGCAACAAATTTAAGGCCAACAATAATGTGAACCAAGATTATTCCTAAAATTAACATGAGTTAGATATTATCAAAATTTCGTATACCAACGGTAATCAGCTAAACCCTCAAAAAATCATTAGTAGGCCGCAGTTAGTTAGTTATTTATTTATTTAACGTCCGTCTATTTCTGCTGTCAAGGCTAATATCCGACGCCAGAAGAAAGTTTGCCGCAAATTCAAGAATTCCAACATAAATTATTGGGTTCATTAACGTGCACGCAACATCGGGGCAGTACACGAGACCTACTAAAGTTTCTCTTCTTATCCGAAAGAAAGCGTACTCACCACAACACATTTTTTCTTAACCAGAAAAACTGACCCTCCAGATAGAGTACTCGAACCCGAGCTCCTAGTGTAGCAGTCTGTTAGTTGGAAAGGTGTATTCAAAGCAGTTGTTTAGCGACCATTAGCAAACGTTTTGGGTACAGTTGCTAACAGTTGTCAACGTTTGCGTTCCCTAAGCGAACCCATAATTAGGTAAAATACTTCCTGACCGACCAGAAAACAGCATCGACCTACACTTGTCCAGAGAAAGTTCCAAATTTCTTTTTCTTCTGCGAGTAAAGGTTTTAAAAAACACTCCATTAATGTTACAGATAACAATATCTGAAAAGTAACCAGAAGCGTAAATAGCTAAGTCTGCGTAATTGATCATTTCTACCAATGAAATGGAAGATTGTACCAGGTCATATATGTATATGTTAAACAGAAGAAGACTGTAAGGGCTGCCCTGTAGAAGTCTTAAAACTCAATAATAACGTTGATAAAATTTGGAAGCAATTTAAAAATATATTTTAAGTAGGCAATACCAACTTTGTAGTAGGCTCCTTTGGATCAAAATACCAGAACAAGGTCCAATGATAGTTAATAAACCTTTGGCAAGGGGTACATTCTTGATTGTTTTCCAACTATCAGGAATTGTTCCATCTTCCAAAAAGGTATTGAATATTTCAACAAAGTGGAGTTTAGTGGACAAAGGAGCTTCCTCTAACATAGAGTAAGAGAGGCTTTCGTTCCCATGGCTGCGATCTTTCTATGCGCAAAAGCAAGATTTAGTTTGTAAAGCTGAATTAGCATAGTTAAAGTGTGTGAAAGAAGGTTTCCGACATCTAATCCTAATTGAATAACGGGAGGGACATTAAATGTTAAAAAAATTACGGTTAAAAAAGAAAAAGACTCCACCATAGCCATCCTTTCTTATGTTGTATAAAGAGCAGAATCAAGGAAGTGCAAACGTTCCAAGTTTCACAGAGTGCAACAGAATTAAACCATAATTCAAACTAACTAAACGAATACTCATTATTGGATTGGGATAGAAGGTTGTGCAATGACGTGATAAGGTGAGACATAGACAAGATTGACTCCTAAATATTGTAAAAGAAAAACTATTCAAGTGCTCTCTTATTCTTTCGACATTTTCTTTTTCGTGAGCTGCCCATTTTTCCACACACTTCTGGTAAATTTAAAGTAGAAATTAAACTATTTTCTGCCATAGCAGTTGCGGCGAGGAATAGTTTTTGTAGGTTGAAATAAAGCTCAGAGAAAAGTTGACAAAAAGAAATAAGACGTGGAAGGTCAGTTGTAGGCAGAGATTGTGAGAAATCCCTATCCAGTTGAGTCTGTTGTGTAGCCAGACTAAAGTTAAAGTTCAATAAGCTAAACTATAAAATAAAAAAGCCGTAAAAAGCCATAACCTGCTTAATATTTTGGACTGGTGAGCGCATTCATGACAATTCTTTTAGTCAGTGTTGACCTAAATTCGTAAGTTTCAAAAAGTTCAATAGAGTAAAGTAAATCTAGTTTGTTACATATTTCATACTTGTGCGGCTCAGAGCAAGACGCACACGGTTTTTACATACTTTGAAAGCGTGGCAATGCCGTATGAAGTTAATGCATTGTATTAGATAGTTCGGATTTAGAATAAAGTTTTTTGAGAGGTCATATCCTCAAAATGTGACCAATATCGTAAACGGCTCAAATTTGAATCCAATACCATTTTGCACATTTCCGTTGTTTCTGATTTCTGCAACATTAGACTCACAGTCCTCCCGCGTATACTTAAAAGTAAACCAGCATCGCAAGTTTAGCAAAAAATACTAGTACTCTATTTCAAGCCATGGCTTCAACCTTAGTTGCACCAACCACCTTAGCGTAATTAAGCTTCGATAAAGTTATATTTTGTTGGTTGGTTGTCTAAGTCAGTGCCCCCTCAAATGATGTAATTTAATAATTTAAAAAATATTAGTCAAAGAAAAAAAGTGAGTATCATCACATAGGCTTACTCAGATATTATTCACATGTTTAAGTCGCAACATTATATACTAAATTAAAGCATTTGACTGTGTTCGGTGAAAGAAACTGATGAAAATTTTGAAAGTAATAAGAGAAAATTGGAAAGATAGTTGCAGAGATCACAAACAAACTGAGGATGCTAGTTAAAAAACTTGAAAAATAAAATCGGTGCATGAACTGCGTCTAAACAAAAACAAGACAAACAAGAAATAGTACGTAAACTTAGATAAACTGAAGCAAGTGGAAAGATATAATAACCTTAATACTAAAATTACAAAGAATTGTAAAAGCAGAAGAGAAATAAGCAAACACGTAGGAATAGCGACAGAAGCTTATTGAAGAAAGAGCAAGGTTTTAAAAAAGATGAATATCTTTAAATAATTAAAGCATTCGAAATGTGGCTCTGGATGAGATTAATGAGCAGGAACAAAGAAGTGTTGAAAAGAGCAGTAGAAGAAATAGCGCTAGTAAGTACAATAATAAAAAAAGAAATGATAAACAGAGCATGCATTAAAAAGATATTTTTTATTGAAAGACGTGATCAAAGGAAAGTTAAATGCAAACCCGAAAAGTGGAAGAAAAAGATGCAAGATGACTGATGTTCTAAGGAAAAGAGAAAAGTACAGTAAAATGAAGAAAAGAACGAAGGACCGGTTCGAAGCCGAATCAAACTGACATAAAAAATATCAAAACCCAAACTTGCAATACCAAAAACTTGTCTTGCTTTTTTTCTTAAACATAAATATCCAAAAATTTTGTTAAAAAATATTAGCAATATCCAAAATCCGACCATTAAACATTAATATCCCGCTAACAAACGTCTCTTTTTTGTTTAAATTTGAATTTAATAAACCTAAAATCAAATTGATATATAAAAATCATCCGTTTGAATGCAAAAATTCTGATGTTCATATTTCATATATTCGGTTCTCAGTTAATATAACAACTAAAACTGCAGTCTTAACGCGGACCAACTATAGCAACCTCAAAAACATTAAATATCAAATGTTTAGATTAGGTTCACGAAAGACTACAGAGAAAATGATTAATAATGTATTTACCCAACATAATTGCAAATTTTTATGATTATGTGCAACATTCTTAGATTAGATTGTGCTATCATGACTACTATCAATCACAATGCAACACAGTGACCAGATTTTTACAAGTAAAAAAAGAGTTTAAAATATTTTTAACCCTTCTACCATCCAACAACTAACTATAACTAACTAACTAAATATACTGGGAGTTAATAAATGAATGAGATTATGTAATCGCTTTAAATATGTCGCCTTTTTAAAATTGTCCACTATACTATTTGTTTTGACAGTTCAATTTTGACAGCTGTCAAGCAAGCAATGTTATAAGAATGTATACAAATTAAGAGAATATTATTATTTTTGAATCCTACTTTAGGAAAGGGCGGTTTGATAATAGGGAATGGTTCTATTCTATTCCGGGCTGTGTTCGAGAGTTTATGTAAGCATCTGAAAGTATTTTTATTATAAAATCCTAAGATAGGCAACTTTATTTACGCATTTTCACTAGAGCGGCACAAACGTACATTAGATGGTTACATAATTCCAAACATTTATAATCCCCTGTATTTACGTGTAGGGTTAAAAGAGATGTACATGGTATTTAAAAAATATTAAACTCCAATATTTAAACTAAAAAACGTCTGCCACGATTGATTTTTGTGAAACTTTTAACAGAATATACAGAAATTAATTTTAAAATTTATAGCATTTGAAAATTTTAAGTTGTCTTTCCATTAATATTTTATAATCGAAATCTGTTAGTTTTGACATTTTATTAATAAAATTTTGAACTTTTTAATCGTCTTGGCCGAATTTTGATTTGAAATTTGTTTGAATTTTATGACCGTTACTGTGGTGCTTAGTTATGGACGACTTACTACAGACACTGAAACACACACACACATGCAGATGATCTCTCTATCCCTACACACCGGAAATGTCAAACATGATACAGAGTCCAATAAACACAAAAAAGACAAACTTCGCTACTTTTCAGGCAGATGTGGCTGCCATCGAGTAGTGTGCCAGGGACTGCCCTACAATCACCAGTAATAAAATCCAAACAAGTTATAATCTGCATAAACAGTCTGGAAGCTGTGGCCACAACGTGCAGAGTTCGACTGGTATGGATACCATAGGACAAGGGGATAAAAGCAAACCTCTTAACAAATCAGTTCGCCAAACAAAAAACAAAGGGAACATTCTCTTAACCAGTACCTGCTTTCGAGGTCGCAAAAAGAAGATAATCTGCCGCAGACTTGAGACGGAAATTAACACTTTCAAGAATATTTTTAACAGAACTTATCATATCAGTGGTAACAACGAGTTTTATTACACTGCAAAAGCTCATAAAACTGATAACCAAACACTGTAGTCTGAATGGGAATAGGAATGAACCCCTATGCTTCAGGTGTATGAAAAAAGATAGGATTCCGATATATTTGCTGAGTGAATACGAAGCTTATAAACAGCAATGCATAGCCATCTTTGGCAAACACAACCAGAAGAAGCAGAGCTGAAAGCAACCCATTTGCAAAATATACCGGACTTCATCAAATAGATTGAGTTTCTAAAGGAATAAAACATCAGAGGTGTAACAGAACCGCAGTGCAAGAAGCGCCAAGCAAACCGCCTAAAGATAAGGAAGAAGAATTTTGTAGTCAGTAAAAACATTACACTACTGGACAGTACCGGTTGCTCAGTGTCTTTTGAAGATTTCTCTTTCCTAAGTAAAAAAAACAAATTTTGATGTTTCTTACAAAATTTCATATTTTAGCCGAATTTAATTAATTCCATGAAAAGAATTTTGCATTTTTCAACAGTTTATGTCAAAATTTAGGTTTTCTAACAATATCTTTGATATTTTATAGCTATATTTTGTTGTTTTAGAGTTTATAAAACATTTTACACTTTTTAACAGTTTATAGCAGGATTTTGATAATTTCTGACAATGGTTTAAAACTTCTATGCCGAATTTTTAGCTATTTTTTACATTTTAAGAATAGAAAAGTTTTTATGATAAAATTTTGCACTTTTTAACAGTTAATGATTAAATTTTTGATAATACATTAAAATAATTTTGCAGTTTTCAACAGAATTTTGTTACTAACAATCTTTAATGTTTCAAGAGTTTTTTCAATTTTTGAAATTTTATAAATTAAAATGTGCCATTTTTCAACAGTTTGTAACCAGATTTTAATGCTATTAACAATATTTAAATATTTTAAGATCGATTTTAGTATTTTTTAAATGTTGTACATTATTTTTTATGAATAAAACTTTGCACTTCTCAACAGTTTATAGCCGAATTTTACTATTTTAAAGATTTTATAACTTTTTACATTTTTCAACAGTTTAGCCGGACTTTGGTGCTTTCTGATAATATTTTGATGATTTAAGACCGAAATTTACAACCGTTTTTGACCAAATTATAGTTCTTTCTGAAAATATATAAATATTTTATGACCTGATTTTGTTATTTTTGTCTTTTTATGAATAGAATTGATATTAAAAACGCTTCCAGACAATTAGTCAACTGAAACTAACTTGACTTGCAGATCCATATGTGACCATAGACTCCTACTGGACGCATCACTCTTTCCTACTACTAATTTAGAGGTCGGATTAACAATTCAGCAGTAGATTTAACACATTAATGGCCAGATATTCAAATTTGAAGACCTCATTTACATTTTTAAAAGCCGGTTTTACAGATTTAAAGGCTAGATATATAATTTAAAAAGTGGATTAACAATTTGGTGGTTGAATTTAACATTTTGAAGACCGGATTTATAGATTGTATGCCGGATTAATAGTTTGGCAGTTAAAATAAAAAAAATTAAATGCCTTATTTATTATTTGAAAGCTGGATCATGGGTTTAAAAGGCCGGATTAACAACTTAGCAGTAAAATTTTACACTTTAAAAACCGGATTTGCAGTTTTAAATCCTGGATTTATAATTTAGAGACCAGATTAACAGTTTGACAGTACACTAAATACATTGGTGGCCGGATTTTAATTTTTGAAAGCCGCAATTACTTTTTTAAAAGCCAGATTGACAATTAGGAAGACGGTTTAACAATTTGAAAGCCGAATTTACAACTTCGTAATAAAGTTTAACACGTTGTTTGCAAAATTTTCAGTTTAAAGAACGGATTTATAATTTGAAAGCCCGATTAACAATTTGACGGATTTACACTTTAAAAACCGGATTTATAGTTTTAAATGCAAGTTTAACAATTTGGTAGTAGAATTTAACACTTTGAAGACCGGATTTACAGTTTTACAGGTACAAATGCTTTTTATTTGGATCATAAATTGACGTTCTTTCACTTTTTTTTTCATTAATGCACAAATATTATTAGTTAAATTGCCAGTTTTAAATGCCAAATTTACCATTTTAAAAATTAAATTTAATACTTTGAAAGCCGGATTTACAGTTTTAAACATAATACAGAGTGCACTAAATACCAATGAAGTCAAATTTCGATATCATTCGGCAAATATGACTCAACTTTTCAGGCAGAAGTGGCTGCCATCAAGTGGTGCGCCAAGGACATGATAGAGAAGAGACTAAAACCTCATAGATAGTCAAGCGACATTTCAGGCCCTGCAATCGCCAGTAATAAAATCCAAACTGGTTAGAATCTGCATAAACAGTCTGGAAGCAGTGGCCACAACGTGAAGAGTTCGCTTGGTATGGTTACTATAGGACAAAGGGATAAAAAGAAACCTCATGGCAAATCAGCTCGCCATATTAGACTGCAAAGGCTCACAGGACTAATAACCGGACACTGTGGTCTTAATAAGCACTTGCATATAATGGGAATAGGAATATGCCGCGGGGACTGAATAAGACTCCGATGCACCTGTTGAGTGAAAAAAAAGCAACCATCTTTGGCAAACACAACTAAACCAAAGCAGAGCTGAAAGCAACCCATTGGCAAAAGATACTGAACTTAATCGAAAAGACGGAGCTGCTAAAGAAGTAAAACATCAGAAGTTACTTCAGGTCTAACAGGACTGCAGTGCAAGAAGCACGAAACAAACCACCTCAAGGAAAGGAAGGAGAAAGGTGGGGTTTATAGTCAGTAAAAACCTAACAGTATGAGCTGCCCAGTGTCTTTTGAAGTTTTTCCCCTTCTACGTGAAAAAAAGACCAAATTTTGATATTTTTGACTTTTTAACAATTAATGACTAAATTTTGTTGATTTTTGACCATATTTTCATAATGTTTAGATTTACAGATTATGCCGGACTTGATTTTTCTAACAATATCTTTGATATTTTATAGCTATATTTTGTTGTATTTAAAAGTTTATAAAACATTTTACACTTTTTAACAGTTTTTAGCCGCATTTTGATCATTTCTGACAATTGTTTAAAACTTCTATGCCAAATTTTTAGCTATTTTAAACAAAATATTGCATTTTTCAATTGTTTTTTGGCCGGATTTGGTTTTTTGTTTAATATTTTGACAGAATTTTGCCATTTTTTACAATTATAATGTTGCAGTTGTTAAAAGCTTATGGTAAATTTTGACAATAATTTTATATTTTATGGCTGGATTTTGCTATTTTTGAATTCTATGAATAGAATTTTGCACTTTGCAATAGTTTATGACACCGGATTTTAAATCTTTTTGACAATATTTTGATATTTCATGGCCAGATTTTGCTAGTTTTCAGATTTTGACAGTTTATGACCGAATTTAAGTGCATTCCAACAATATTCTGATGTTTTATAGCCGGAATTTGCTAATTTTGAATATAATTTTGAACTTATTACCCGTTTTTGTCCGGATTTTGATTTCAACTAAAAATATTTTAATATTTTTGACTTTTTATGAATAGAATTATAGAATTTTGCACTTTTCAATAGTTTATAACAGAATTTTGTTTCTTTCTAACAATATTTTGATGTTTCAAGAACAAATTTTGCTATTTTTCAACTTAATGATTTAAAATTTTCATTTTTTCAAAAGTTTATAGTCGGATTTTAGTGCTTTCTAACAATATTTTCATGTTTCAAGACCGGATTTTGTTATTTTGAAATTTAGTAATTAATATTTTACACTTTTTAACAGTTAATAGCGGATTTAAATGCTTTATGGCAATATTTTATAGCTATTTTAGACTTATAAATAAAACTTTGTTCTTTTCAATTTTGCTATTTTAACAATATTTTGATATTTCATAGCCGGATTTTTCTATTTTTAGGATTTTATGACAGGATTTTGATATCTTTGACTTTTATGAATAGAATTTTGCACTTTTCAATAGCTGTCAATTGTCAATTAGAACAATCTTGTCTTGCAAGGACAGGTGAAAAACACAATCTATATATGCGACCATAGACTCTAGCCGAACTTATCACTCTTGCTTACCCCAACAAACTAACCGAGGTCAGGCAAACCCTAAATACAGTTTACTATTGACACTTTAATCAACTGGACACGACAATTTAGAGACCGGATAAACAGTTTATCATTAAATTAGACACGTTGGTGATTTTCATTTTTGAAGAAGTCATTTACATAACATTTAAAACCGGCTTAAAATCTAAAGGCAACAATTTGGCGGTAAAATTTTACTTTAAAGACCGGATTTATAGTTTGTATCCCGGATTAACAATCGTGCAATTAAATTTAAGATTATAAAGACCAAATTACACTTTTAAATGCCATATTTATTATTTAAAGGCTGGATTTTCACTTTTAAAACTGGATTTACAAATTTAAATGCCGGATTTCTAATTTAGAGGCCGGATTGTCAGTTTGGCAGTAAAATTAGCAATTTAGCAGTAAAATTTGACACATTATAGACCGGATTAAACTTTTAAAATCTTATAATTTAAGAGGCCAGATTAACAGTTTGGTAGTAGACTAAATACATTGATGACAAGATTTTAATTTTTAAAAGTCGGATTTACAATTTGAAGGCCGGATTAACAATTTGAAAACCAAATTCACAGTTTGGTAATAAAGTTTAATCTGATTTACATTTTTAATGAACGAACATTTAATTTAAAAGCCAGATTAACAATTTGGCAATTTATAACACATTAGTATAAGATTTTTAGTTTTAATAGTTGAATTTACAGTTTTAAAGGCCGGATTATAAACTAAAAACCGAATTAACAGTGACAATAAAATTTAAATCTTTGAATGCTGGATTTACACTTTTAAAAAGCAAGTTTATAGTTTAAAATGAAAGATTAAGAATTTGGTAGTAGAATTTAGACTAGATTTACAGTTTTAAAGGTATAAATGCTTTTTACTTGGTTCATAAATTAACGTTCTTTCATTTTTTTCATTATTGCAAAAATATTAATAGATAAATTGCCAGTTTTAAATGCAAAATTTACACTTTTAATAGCCAAATTTAAAACTTTCAAGACTGATTTTATAATTTGAAAGCCTGATTAACAATTTGGCAGTAAAATTTAACATTATAAAGCCAAATTTACATTTTAAAAACATAATTTATTATTTCAAAGCCGAGTTAACAGTTTGATAGTAGAATTCAACACGTTGATGGCCGGATTTTTTCTTTTTAAAAACCACATTTACATTTTTAAAAGATTTATAATTTAAAAGCCGGATTAACAGTTTACTAGTATAATTTTACAAGTTAGTTACCGGATTTAGAATTTAGAAGCCGGATTAACCGTTTGACAGATACATTTAACACTTTAAAGACCGGATTTACACTTTTAAAAGACGGATTTACAGTATTTACAGGCTTAATAATTAAACAGTAAATTTTAATACGTTGTTTACAAATTTTCAGTTCTAAAAGCTCAATTTACAGTTTTAAAAGGCCGGATCAATAACTTGGAAGCCGGATTGTTTGGCAGTAAAATTTAACACGCAAATTTACAGTTTTAAAGATACCAATACTTTTTCTTTAGTAATAAATTAGCAAACTCTCTAGATTTTTTTATTAAAACCATATATTGTTAGCTGAATTTTCAGTTCAGCAAGCCAAATATTCAAAATGCCAGATTTACAGTTCAAAAGACTGAATTTATAAGGCCGGATTATCATGTTGGCAGTAATATTTAATATGTTGGTGGCCAGAATTACATTTTAAAAAGTCGTATTTACACTTTTAAAACTGTATTTACAGTTTATAGAGCGGATTTATAATTCAGATGCCACATTCATAGTATGGCAGGCAACACATTGAAGACCGTATTTACAAGATAGATGCCGCAGATTTTTTTGGGATATTCGAAGCGCCGAAAGGAAAAATGGCTCAGGACCAAAACGTTTTAACAATTTTTTTGCCACACATGAAAGGCCCAAAGTGGGCAAAAAACATGAAAAATTGCCGGGGGCAAAAAGAAGGTCGAATGTTAGTTATATAAATTTAAAAATATATATTTTTGTTCAAACAATTGGGTTCATTTAGGACTCAAACTAAAAAAAAAAGAGTGTATTAAGTGATATTTAAAATTAAAAAAAGATAGAGTATATGTTTCTAAAAAAGTCTATCTGGTCTGCTTGATGCTATTGAAAAATGTCAAAAACTTTTAATTATAGATATACTGTAGTGTAGACAAAAAGTTTCTTTTTAATAAAAAATTGTGAAATAAATAATGTTATTAGTAGACACAATTTTAAATCAGAAACAGCGGCTAGGCTTATTATGGCCACCACTTATTAAATCTGCCACTACACATTGCTCAAAGTTGATTTTCTCTTGATGTGGTAAATCAAATCTTAATATTCTTATTGAAAAGTACAAAACACCAACAAATCCATTTACTTGGCACAATATCGTAAATAATAATTTGAAACAAACCTGTTAAATACTCTTGTTCCAACCAATGCACGATCCTCATGACCAAGCGCTCCCATTTTAAATAAACAACATAAAAACATAACAAATGCAATTTCATGTCCAGTTCCATAATCAATTCTAATTTGATTACCAAATGATTCCAAAAAATAACTCAATATTTCAGGAATACCTCGATGCAATGATTCCGGGAGTATTTCCGTTAAATATTCAAACGCTTTCTAAAATCATTACAATATAAATTCAATCAATTATTTTATTGATTTACTTACAGCTTTGAGTTTATCCAACCAAGCTCTAAATGCTTGATTACCAAAACGTTGTGGTTGATCGATTATTGGCGTTTCTGTAATTAAATCATCTAATTTATCAAGTGCGGCTTCTAAATTTGTTATAACTTCCGATACAACTTCTACTTCGTATTTCAATGATTTTCCTTTAACGGCTTCGTTAATTGCCAAAACAAATCCCATATATTCCTATAATATAATGCATCCATATTCTATATATATTGATTGATATTAACTCTTACATGATATCCTATGGAATTTTCCCAAAGGATCATATCATCCTGGGATTTGATTAATTTTACAGGGACTACAAAGTCATGATCTGCGGAAACTGTAATTGCGTGTTAATTAATATATTGATGGTAAAAATAATAATCTAAATGTTACCTATACCGGGTTGACTCATTTTGATTTAATATTAAGAAATGAATCTGATTGAAATGTTTACAATAACATGAAACATAACCTGTAATTATTAAAATGCAAGGATGCCAACTTTGCGTAAGTTATTATTAAACGCAGAGCCGGATTAAGGTAATTTGATTTGGGCGTGGGCTATTAAATAATTTTACTTTTGTCGCTGCTTACAGCTTAAATTAAAATACTATATGAGAAATTTAATATGAATTAAAAAAACAAAACGAATACAAAAAAAATATTAGAATTACTTTTTAAGTTGTTAAGTTGTTAAGTTTTTTGTTCTTATTTAATTTTTTCACAACCGCTGTTTGCTTTGGATAAAAATTAATTTATTTTTAATAATTCTTTTTACGTGTACAATTTTATAATGAATAAAGATTGAATCTTGATCCTATAAACGCAAAAACGTAACAAATTTTAAAGCGGCGTACTAACTTTTTTTTATTGCAAAGTTAAAACAACAAAAATTTGATTCGCTTTTAAAAATATAAAGAATCATAGTATTACTATGACAAAATATGATATGAGATTGCGATTTACTTTGTTACTTCGTTACCGTTCTTAGGACCTGAAAACCAAACACTAATACCGGCCGATAGGTCACAGCTTTTACGCTCAAGAACTTTTTGATTTTTTTGTGTGAGGATTGGTTAGTGAATCAGCGTTGAAGCGGCGGCAGGTCTGTCCTAAATTACAACTTCAAAGACGGTGGTGTATGCAATGCCGTTAAGCGCGTATGCCCACGCGGTGTTAGTAAACCACTTTTTTTGAGTTAGAGTGAAGCGTTCATTGGTGAGCAAATAGTTTTCATTACTTTTGTTAGCCAATCTATTGCAGGGGTGTTGTTATTGTGATTCTGTTTGGTTTAAAACTTTTTTTACATGAAAGATAACCTGTAATTTTTAAAATGCAAGGATGCCAACTTTGCGTAAGTTATTATTAGACGCAGAGCCGGATTAAGGTAATTTGATTTGGGCGTGGGCTTCTAAGTAATTTTACTTTTGTCGCTGCTTCCAGCTTAAATTGAAACTATATAAGTATGAGAAATTTAATATGAATTAAAAAAACAATACGAATACAAAAAAATATTAGAATTACTTTTTAAGTTGTTAAGTTTTTTGTTCTTATTTAATTTTTTTCACAACCGCTGTTTGCTTTTGATAAAAATTAATTTATTTTTAATAATTCTTTTTACGTGTACAATTTTATAATGAATGAAGATTGAATTTTGATCCTATAAACGCAAAAACGTAACAAATTTTAAAGCGGCGTACTAAGCAGGGACGGCGCTAGGCGGTAAATAATATGACCATTATATTATTGTAAAACTTTTTTTTATTGCAGAGTTAAAACAAAAATTTAATTTGCTTTTAAAAATATAAAGAATCATAATATTACTATGACAAAATATGATATGAGATTACGATTTACTTTGTTATCGTTTTTAGGACTTGAAAACCAAACACTAATATTTGGATTTTTTGAAATTTGCTTAGTGAATCGGCGTTGAGGCGCCGCTAGGTCTGTCCTAAATTACAACTTCAAAAGCGGTGTATGCAATGCCGTCAAGCGCGTATGTTCACGTAGTGGTGGTAAACCGCTTTTTTTAAGGTAAAGTAGGTTACATGAGTGAGTTTCCTTAAAGTCAAACTCCTCCCACTTTTTATTAAAAAGAGTTTAGAGATTGCAATGTTTTTTCATAACAAGGTTGCATTTTCTCGCAATACTGATTGTTATTGGGTTTTTAAACATAAGTGGCAGCTAAGCTACAACAGAAGCTGCGTTCGGCTATCCTACTCAAGTCACTCTTTTGACTCTTTTTGTTCTACGACCGTTCGGGTATTGTTTTTGGAGTGCCCGGAATCATTGTTTTGCCGTTCGGCTATTACGGAGTAGAATAAAAAGAACAACTCTATTTACACTACCTCGACTAGCGTGGATATAGGAGTCGGCAGCAGAAATAGGCGCGTAGTTTAAAATCATTGCATCATGATTGACATAATATGGAGAAACAATAATTAGGCGACAATAAAAAACTCAAATAAAATTAGATGGGTTTGTGTAATTTATACATTTTAATTGTATGTACATTTTGAAGTTGTACTCATCAATACTAGACAAATCAAATAATTATTATTTTTAATATTTAGCAAAAGAAATTGGTTTTGTATTTATGGATGAAAATTTAAGAAATATATTAAACAATTCTCCAAACAACCATGAAGAAAAACATAATTTATCTCTTTTGCTGTATTTAATATTAAGTGAAACATTTTGAAATTTGTTTGTTGGTTATTTGAGATTTGACACTGACAAACTCCTTAATGTGTTCGGCTAGTTTGACTCTAAAAACACCGTGATCACGTGACAAAAAATTTACTCCAACACTACTCTTACTCCGAATTAATAGCCGAACGCAGCTAGAATTGACTTGTAATGTGGATCCCAATTGCGGTTTTTGGAGGACTAGATACAAGTTTGGTATATCTAGCAGTTGAATTCAATTGCGGACTTGTCGTCGGTCTGTTGTAAAAGTCGTAACTTTGTAACACTTTTTAGTTTGGGTTTTGATGGGAGCGCAATTACTGGGTTGTCGTGCCCCAAAAGGTTGCTCAAACGTCTTTTGGTAAAAGAGCTTTCCTGGTGTTTATGAACCTATACAGCCAAGCTACGTGCGGTTTATCTAAAGCCAGTTCATGAGCAATGGGGTTTTGAACTAAAGGTACCTTTAGTTGAAATAGATCACAGTTAGACAGTGATTTTGTGTGACGTAACTATATTTTTGAGTTGAAAGTTGGTTTAATAATAAATCGGAAGTTGCAACTACCTGCCGCTTTTCTGCAGCTATCAAAGATGACAGAATGATTAACAGATGTAATGTAATGTAAGTTGGAAGAGAAAGGTGATTGGTAAATACAGTTTATGAATCGTAGGTCAGTAGTTTAATATAGTGTTGTGCCCGTTCAAGTGACCATTATTAAGGAACTGAAAATCTAACAATGCCTTCCTGCAGCTAACAAATATGACAGATGTCATTAAGCTGAAAGAAAGAGATAACGTAATCAATTTCTTAATAACAAATACATATTTGGGAAAATAGAGAGTTTCACTCAGATTATGAATTGTTAGCTGGTAGTTTAAAATAGTGTTCTTGCCTACTTGCCCAAGTAATTATTGTTGTTGTTAAAATTAAAAGTTTTAACAGCAAGAAAACGGCAGGTAGTTGTACCTGCCGCTTTCTTGCTGTTAATAAATATGACAAATGTCTTTAAGTTAAAAAAGATAAGTGACGTAACCAATTTCTTGATAACAAATACAGGTTATGAGTTTGTTGTTGGTAGTTTGATATATTGTGTGTCAAGTTTACTCGTATTGCTTCTTT
This sequence comes from Tachinus rufipes, assembly GCA_963932245.1. Lineage (NCBI taxonomy): Eukaryota > Metazoa > Arthropoda > Insecta > Coleoptera > Staphylinidae > Tachinus > Tachinus rufipes. The sequence continues at coordinate 117,260,025 of OZ010741.1, read as the reverse complement.
TTGTGTTTGTTAAGACTGATTATTTTGAGCATCTCGGATTAAAGTACCAGGGTGCTGCAGTTTAGAGCAGTTGTCACTTTCTTCAATTTATTCAAAGCTAATTATATCTTGCACCCAAAGTTGTGGACATAGCGGAACTTTTGCTCAAATCATAGCATTGTGTTTTTTTTCTTATTTGTCAATGTTTTGGCTCTGAAACACTGAAATTTCAATCCTAACCTGGTACTTGTAATCAAAGACTTAGGTGCTGGGTATAATAATGAGCGAGTATGTGTGTCTAAACACTTAGGTGCGTCGTAGCTTGGCGGTTAACAGCTGTGGCTTAGATCCGTCGCAGATGTAAAATGTTTTCTTTTAAAAAAGTTTTCTACTTTCAGTTTGTTATTTGGTTGGTTTTGAAATGCTTTTTAAATAAATAGTGACAAAGTGCAGAAGTTTAAGTTTGTGGTTTTGTCATTCTTAAGCCTGTTTATGTTTTAGAATATAAAGATGCAGCTGAAGTGTGCTCTGTTTGCTTGTTTTACAAAGTACCATAAGAAAATCCACTATTGTAGCCATGCTATCGAAACTCATAGTTGGTAGGTCTATTGGCTAAACTATATCTAGAGAATAAATTTTTTTGTCTCTTGAATATTTTTAATCATTTGCATACCTTAGAGTTTTAAAAAGATTGTTTACTTATGTTTTCTCAATTTGTATTGATGAAATTCTTGACATCTAAACATAGTTTAGGTTAGACACTTCTTCTTTGTGAAATCAAAGATATGATATATATTGGTCAAGAGCTCTAACCCCGGCCAATCCCAAAACTACAAGAAAACATCCCAACAAGCGTGAGGTTGACTAGACAAGACTTTACAGAAGAAACCTGACCATGCAATAACAAAAAACTAAAAAAACAACACCGTTCTTGGAGCCATTGTTAAACATGCAACACCAATTAATCACTCAGAACTAAAAACCGGGTCGACTAAGTTACCAATTGAAACCTAGAACACAACCACAATAAAAAAACCGACAAAAAATATTAAATATATACTTATAAATCTTAATAAAACTTTCTAGACGCCATTGTGGTAAAAAATCAAAGTTTCCATTTTAAGTTTTTATCTTCGCCTAGCTTAGGAAGTCTGGCCAGATCCGAGTTGGGGTAAACCGAGAGATTATTAAAGTACTTTTTGGCCAATGTTTTGATGTGTTGGCGCATGAGCCATTGATAAGCCACCGTAAAGTAAAACTCTGGAAAGCCTTGACAAAATTGAAATGCGTGTTTGCAGCAGTGAATGGTGAGTCTGATGATGATGATGTACATCCGGATTTTTCCAATCTAGTTTTGTCTAGACGTAAGTCTTTTATTGAAGGTTATATCCAGATACTTGGCAAAATTAGACCACGAAATAGAAACATTGTTTAGAAGTTTAATTATCAGAGCTCTTTGCTGTAGACAACAAGCTATCAGCTTTATAAATCGCAAAACAATTTAATCTGAGTAGTTTTAAAAGTAGACTTTTGAGCCAGACCTTGTCAAAGGTTTTTTTAACCTTGAAAAAAATTACCCTTGAGGTTTTTCTTAATCTAAAACCTTTAACAATGTGATCAACCACTTGGTTTATTTGGTAGATTATAGAGTAGTAGCATCAAAACCCATGTTGGTTGACAGGGAGAAGATTATTGGATTTATTGTAGTTTTGAATCATGTCTAAGATTACCTTTTCTATGATTTTACGAGCATTGTTTTTTACCTTTCTGACATTGTTTTAAGGTTAATGTGTATAAAAGACCGATTGGCCGGTAGTTTTTAAGTCTTTTCCAGATTTTGGAATGGTTTTTGTCATTCGAAAACTGTTTCAAGCTTTTGGGAAGTGCAAAGAATCGCATTAACACTATTGGTAATTCTGTCAGGGGTAGTTTTGAGTAATTTCTCTGATACAAGAAGGTCAACTCTGCGTTAAGTTAAGTGTTGTTGTCATTATCTTATAAAAAGTCAAAGTGCTCCAAATCAGTGTTCTCAGCTATTGGATTTTGAAGTCAGCAAATGACAGTACCGACTTTTTTTATAGGTAGGAAGCAGAATCTTCTAAAGATTTAATAAATATATTTTCAAAAGTATAAAAATGCTTATTGACTAAACTTTATAACACTTTAAAAAACAAAAGTCATTTTTAAAGTTTACTTACTTAAACATTCAATTTAGTATGTATTACAAACTTAATCATACTACTTTATGTGATCGAAACCAGCTTTGTAGAACCCAAGATACCCAAGATGTTAGATATACTAAAATTTCATTTGTTTGACAATCTGTTTATTAAATTAATTAAAGTTAAAAACGTCCAAGAGATTGGTCAAAAACTCTAACCCCGGTCAATCCCAAAACTAGAAGAAAACATGCCAGCAAGCTTGAAGTTGACAAGACAAGATGTTACAGAACAAACCAGACCACACAATTACAAAAAAATAGAAAAAATTTAGCCAAATCCAAATTGTATGAAAAGTAGTTGAAAAGTTGTAAACTAGCACGACGCCGATGTTAAACAAACAACACTAATTAATCAAACAAAACTGAAAACATACAAAGAAGCAAACCTAGTCTACTAAGTAACCAGTTGAAACCTAGAGAACACAATTGCAATAAAAAAAAAACGACAAGAAAACTCCATTGCTAAATTGGCCTCAACTTTTTTTTGTTAAAAATATCAAAAAATTTTTAAAAAAAACTTAGGAAACGACACCAAAGAAAAATGTTGAAGTAAAGAACCAGCTTGACCAACTTTACACGATAGACTTCAACCTTCAATAATGCCAATGTCAAAAATAATTAAGCAATTTGATGCTGTTGGACTGGAACTGTTCTTCCAACATTAGATGTAGCCAATTAAAACTCCGTAGAATAAGATGATGCAGTCCAATTTGAGGCTATCAATAAGAACTCAGCTTGCGCTTAAAATAGTAATCTTAGGCATTATATAAACAGCAGATTTTAGAAAATAAAACAGTAAGAAAGTGGTACACAATTACAATTAAAAAATCTTTCATTAACTCAGTATGCATATATATCAAAAACAAAAACAACAAAACCAACGCCCAGTTTTATGTAAACGGACTCTTTATACAGACAGTACCAACAACATATTTAAGAACAAATTTAATTGACAAACGGAAGTATGGTCAAGAGGTAAAAATAAAAATTAAAAAAGCGCAATCAGCTCTCAATCAAGTAAAAAATATATTATGCAACATGGATTTTTGCCTCCAACTTTGAGCGCGCATCCTAAGATGTTGAGTTTTCTTAACACTATATAGAATAGAAGGATGGACACTGCCCAAAACAGCCAACAAACAATTAGAAAATTTTGAGATATAGTGCTACCGCCGCATGCTTAGGGTTTTATGGACACCAGCAAAACGACAAACTTCTATGCTAAAGAACTTGCAACAATGGACCGGCAAGTTATTTAAAATCTCAGTAGACCAGATTAAGTTGGCCAGTTTGTTTGCTAAAGTCCACTGAAGATTTGGCACATTAAAAAAAATCTGTTAATTACTACGTATAAATATTTCCTTATCTATTCTTTAGTGTGTTTCTTATTGTTATCTGTTCTGAACAACTTTGATTAATAATGTGTATGCAAATTGGATTGTTTTGTTTCTCTAAGAATTATCGCAGGAGAAAAAGCTGAGCTACTGCAGAAGAAGGTTATTCTCCGGGGTACCACAAAATCACTGGGCAAAGATCGTCGGAGGTAGTCTACTGTTTTGCGCTAGATGTGATGCAGCTCAGTAGTTGGAGACTGCAAAGTCGTATGTTGGTGAGCGCAGTCCTTTGACACTTTATTGTCTTGTTCAATAGTCACTTTTGAGTAATATTACATCCAAAATTAGTCTTGGTTTGATCTACTAAAGTTTTGCACACTGCTAATTAGTGACTGGCCTTAAAAACTGCTGAACGTTGGGTTTACGTAGCGAGTTTGGGTTTAGCTTTTAGACGCAGGAGTGCGTTGGTGTTTATGATTATAAGGTTTTGTTTGGGTTGTTGTTAACGTTGTTTTAGTTTGAAGTATGGGCTTATTTTCAAACAAAGCACTTGATCCTGGAGTAGGCTGAGATCATCTTGTTGCTGCACTAAGGGTTTAACTTTATGGGGTTTCAAACCCTTGCATGTAGGATTCTCAGCTTTTTAAGTCAAGGTCCCTGGATTTGGATTTGGTATTTCAGGCAAGGTAATTTTCCTCAAAGTCAAAATCTTAATAAACATTGTTCAACAAGTTTTGGTTGAGGTCTCATGATAAATTTTTTATCTAATCAGCAGTATGATACCCACCAGAGGATGAGTCGTCCTAAAACACGTGCGTTGGCCAGTTGCGACCGGTAGATGCAGCTTGGCAGTCGTTCCTAGTTTGCCAAGTTTTCCGGATAAAAAAAAAATAGAGCAAAGAGTAATTCTAGCTAATAAAGATTGGAGTGGCGAAGGTTGTGCACAATTTTAGAAAGAAAAAGTAAACTTTTTATTTTAGAGAAAACACTAGTTCAATTAAAACAAACTTCTCTTAAAGACCAAGACAACTCAAATCAGTAAAACCGCAATAAGTTTTTTTTTTGATAATTTGTTTTTTATTTGTAATTTAAATGGTAATTAAAATATAATAATAAGTAATTGAATCAATAGCATAGATGCCGTATACTCCGACAAAAATGATAAACAAAATAAAGAAAATGCATCGCCAATTACCTATATAAACCAAAATAGAATACTTGAAAAACAAAAAGTGCTTTTGTTAGCCGATGAAAATACTCTATTACTAGTATTTTGAAACCCAACGCTTCACTTTAAAACATACTAAGCAGTTATCGTAGTGCAAATAGTTTCAATAAAAAAGACTGCACCATAATCTTTGCAGAAAATATAAACGCTGAAAAGAGAGTACAATTAAACATCGATTCTATAATAGATATCATACAAAAATTATCACATACAAACGTTTTGGTTATAGGGTGGCCATATACAAAGGACCGAATGGTATTAAATCAGTTTCAAGCAAATGAATGCCTTATAATACGTGCGCCAGCTATTTATATTGTCGCACTTTTGATAAGCACGCTGCAGGTGCGATTCCTGGTACCTCGGGAGCATCACATTATGATGACACTTGCATTCCCGGATTCAGATGTGGGCGCACAATGGTGCACACATAACTCCTCCTGCAGATTGGACGTTCTCCTGAGCGTTAGTTTCCTTCTTGCAATTCGTAATAATTCCTAGTACATTAATACGGTTACAAATAAGATACAGAATTATCGCTATTACAGTGGAAATTATAACGTAAGCAGTAATAGAAACCTTATGTGTCAATTTACTGAGATGCAGAAAGTTATACTTGTTCTCGTTTACTAATGACGTGATATTACTTAACACCGTTTGTACGTGTTTTTCTGTCGCAGCATTTTCCAGATTCGGCTCTAGTACATGTATTTGTGCATGGCTCAATTTGAAATAATTCTGAATAACCGTCCCGTTGATATCATATTTACAATCATTGATATTCTTAATTTGGTATAGACCTTTAATAGGGACAATTCTACTTAATTTTTCATAGGTTTCTTTTACTTCCAGCGTCTTTTGAGATATTATTATAATTATATCGGGGTATTCAAAAATTTCATATGTACCTAACAACACTTCTTTTAGTTTACAAAATTCAAATCTATTGTGCGTAATAATATTTAATTCACATCTATCTTTGTTAAAATGATTAATTTGGTTATAACATAAGTACTCAGATTTACGCAATTTAATACATTCTTTTGTCATTAGTAGGTAACTGTTATCATTGGCCGCTATAAATCTAAAATCTGGTTCAATTTGGGCGTACATATTATCAATAGGTGTTGGTAAAGGGTACAATTCATAGTATTGATACACTTGATTATCGATCATAGGTATTTGGACAATAAAAACGTAAACGTTTCTTTTTTGATAAGCCTTAACAGTGATTAGAGACTCAATTAGATAAGTATTTTCTTCAAGGATTTCGAACGGAAATTTATGATTTTGTCCTAAATGTACATTTTTTGATTTCATCAATTAATTTTTGAGGGGGGATCAATAACGAATGTAAAATGTTTCGTTTGGCTAAATCTATAATTGCTATTATGTCTTGTAATTTATTATTAAATTCTTCTAGATATTGTGTGTGTGCTAAAATTGCCTCTTTTTGTTCCAGCGCATAGAATTTCTTATACAACTCATCTACGTCGCCGTTTATATCTTGAAAATTTAAATTTATTTTATTATTTGTATCATTCAAATATGTTATTAATTTCGAGTAGGCCTTCGTTAAACCCTTTTCAGATCCCTTTACTGATTGCATTATTTGTTCATAGTGATCGGCGTCGGTTTGATCTAAGTTTCCCGTTATGAATTTTATCGCACTTCTCAATACGTTTATAAGGCCCCTTTTATTTCTTGGTACTAAATTTAAAGCGTTTATCTTATCTCTTACTTCCTTACTTAACTTATTTAGTAAATCTATTCCTTCTTTATCTAATTTTACGTCTAACATACTACGAACTAATTGGTAATCCCTAAAAGTTAAAACAATTGAACTTAAATCTACATCAGCGATCAACTCAAAATAGAGTTTACTGTTATATGCTAAACCTAACTTAAGTGGTAGTATTCCAGCGGGATTTTGTATTTTTGTTAGTTCGGCCCTGTATCCTGTGACGATGCACCTGTAAAATTACGTATTTTTAATTCTTTAATATGGGCAACCCTACCTTTTAATTTAGTTCCCGCTGAAGGGGTTAGTTTGACCTTATTATTTTCAAGTAGGTCTGACGCAATGTCTGGACCTTGAAAAATGGTTTTTGACTTATTCCCCTTTTGTTGTGTTTTCCAGTAGACTACTGTTCCCAGTTGAACATTAGGAACATGTCTTTGTTCATTCCTGTTTTCAATAACGCGCTCTTTGTTTTGTTGCTGTTTATGATTAACGTTCTGATATAATGTATTTGTTAAATTTTTATGTTTCTCTACATATTCTTGATAACATTTTTGTTGAAAGGCAATATTTATGGGATCTAAAGCTTTTGTTCTACCAAAAAGTATTTCAAAGGGTGTAAATTTTGTTATTAAATCTATAGTTGAATTGTATGCTAATATCGACCGCGCCATGGCAATTTTGTTATTAATGTCTTTGTCCATTAACTTCACTATTCTAAAATGTTCGATAAGAGTGGAGTGTAACCTTTCCACTGGAGAGTTAGAGTCATGATGTCCTACGGTGACATAGTGAACATTTACTTTGTAAAGTTTTAGTAGTTCCTGAACGACTTTATTATCAAATTCCTTCCTGTTGTCGGCCACAACCTTTTCTGGTGCTCCGTATTTACTAAAATGATCGATTAATCTGTCTGCAATCGTAATTGCATTTTTATCAGGGACTTCGTATGCTTGTGCAAATTTTGTGAATTTATCTATTATTGTCAAGAAAATAGAATTATCTATTCTAAATAAATCAATATGTACAATTTCCATGGGATTACATGGGGTTTCGGTTAATTGTAGGGGTACTACCGGAGGATGTTTATCATATTTACTACGTTGACAAATTTCGCACGAGTTTATAAATCTTGTGACCATTTGTTGTAAGTTTTTCCAGGAATAATTTCTTTTAATGCGCTCTATAGTTTCTATGATGCCCCTATGATTACTTTTACCTACATGGTGATTTTCAATAAGTTCTATTTGTTTCTCTTTGTTACTAATAATTTTAACTCTTCTTAAGCAACGTATCAATTTCATCCCTCTTTTATTAAACTTGTCCACAAATATTTGGCAGAGTAATTTGTATATACGTTTTCTCATCTCCATAGTCTCTAAGCAATTTAAAAATTTCGTCATAGGCATTATTTCTATTTACATGGCAAGTATAAATTCTTTGTTGACCTAAAGTGATGTGTATTGCTGTTGGAAGGTTGTGATAATATAAGATAAATTGTCTTGCTTTAATATCAATGGGATCGTCTGAGATTTGAATTGTTTCCTCATGTTCCGAATGTTGGTTACTATTCATGCTACAAATACTTCCTTCTCTTCCTTCGGATCCATTGGTCGCGTGGTTAGATATTTCATCTATTGCATTAATCTCTATTCTGCTCAACGCGTCAGCATTGGTGTTTGATTTTCCTTCCTTGTATATGATCTGATAGTCATACTCTTGTAAGTATCCCTTCCAGCGTTGTAATTTTAAATTATTATCCTTGAGATTGTAAATCCATAATAAGGGTTTGTGATCAGTTACTAGAGTAAATTTTGTTCCGTAAATGTATGGTCTGAATTGTTTGCAGGCATAAACCACTGCTAATAATTCCTTTTCCACCGTCGAGTATTTCAGTTCTGTTTTGGATAGTGTCCTTGATGCGTACGCTACTGGCTTGTCTTTGCCAATGATTCCTTGACTTAATATTGCCCCTATAGCGTAGTTACTCGCATCTGTTGTGACGATGAATGGCTGTTCAAAATTCGGGTATTGTAGTATCGAATCATTGCAGAGTAACGTTTTACATTTTTCGAAACAGTTTCTATATTCTGGAGTGAGTTCTACAACTTCTTCTTTTGAAAGACATTTTGTCATTGGTTTTAATATTCTCGCATAATCCTGTATGAACTTCCTATAGTAGCCTAGTAGCCCTGTAAATGCTTTTATCTCCTTCTTCGTCTTCGGAATTGGGTATTTCCTAATTGCTTCAATTTTTGATGGATCTGGTTTTATTCCTTCATCCGTTACCAAGTGTCCAAGGTATTTGATTTCCTTTTTAAAAAAATCGCATTTCTCTAAAGATATTTTGACTCCATTTTCTCTGAGTCTTCCAAACACTTTCTTTAACCTATCTTTATGTTCTTGCAATGAGGAGCTGAAAATTATAATATCATCTAGATATACGTGACATATTTCTTCGGTAAGTCCTCGCAATATATTGTTCATTGCTCTTTGAAAAGTTGAGGGTGCGTTGCACAGTCCGAAGGGTATTCTGTTGAATTCATAATGTCCTTGATTTGTTATGAAAGCTGTTTTTGATCTGTCGTTCTCTTCAACCTCAATCTGATGGTATCCTGAAGCAAGATCTTGACTGGTAAAATAATTTGCACGTCCTAGTTTATCCAGAATCTCACTTATATTGGGTAATGGATATCTGTCCTTTACAGTTTTGTCGTTTAAACGCCTATAGTCAATGACTATGCGCCATTTTTGCAGTCCCCTAGCATCCAGTTTCTTAGGTACTAGGGATACTGGGGACGACCAGGGAGAGTTACTTTCCTTTATAATTCCTTGTTTTAGCATTTTGTTTATTTGTTGCTTTATTTCCTGTTGTTGTGTATAAGGTTTCCTGTATGGTTTTTGATAAACTGGTGTTTCATCGCTTAATTTAATATTACGTTTGATTGCCGAATGAAAAGTGAGCGGAATTCGATCATTATGAATTATATCCGGGTATTGATGTAACAAATTTTGTATCATATTTTTCTCCTCTGCATTTAAATGTTCCATTTTTAGTTTTTTGTTTATAGTTTGCCGCTGTGTTTTTAAAGTTTCTTGTGATGATAGAAGGTAATTAAAAGCTTTTGAAAAAAATTGTATTTCATCGACTTCTATATGCTTACATTCAAATTGTACCGGGTATTCGTTGAAATTTATCATTTCCACTATGGTTTCATGGTTATTGACTGTTATCATTGATTCAGGTATTTCAACACCCTTAAAAAGTTCTTTATGAGTTAATATAAATTCTCCATTATTTTGTTGAATTGGTATTCTAACTATTTGTCGCATTCTGGGGGGTAACTTAAGTATAGGATTTTGAGTACAAAATGAAATATTTGTGTAAGGTGTCTCTAAAAGTCTATCCTTATAATTGAGAATGGCAGGATAGTTTTTTAAAATATTATTACCGATTATTCCGTAAAATTTATCAGAAAAATCTATTACAGCAAAAGTGTATAAGTTATAAGGGTCATTAAAAGTTTCAAGACCGGGTATGCAAATTTTATAATTATTTACTGTAGTACCGTGCATGGTTTTTATTAAATACGGTTCATAATACAAATAATTTTGAAAATATTGTTTGACTATCTTATTAGATAACGAAGAGGCCGTCGCTTTACTATCGATTAATAATTTAGCGTTATTTAGTTCGGGTAAAATAATGTAGGGCAGACGAGTATAATTTTGGTTGTTTATTTTTATAAGTTGGATTTTTTCGTATGATTTTCCTGATCCGAGGCCGCTAAAGTAAAATTTTCAATATCTTCTTGCTGCTCTACATGCTCTTCATCTTCAGTAAAAATCTCCTTTTCTATTTGCTCGTGATTTACATATTGATAGTACTGTCCGGTCTCCTCATCGAAAAATACATTTTCGGGTTCAAATTCACAACTATTTAATTCATTTCGGGGACGTTAAGGTACAAAACGCACCCGACTTAAAGATGGATCTATTTCCATCGGTTTTGGATAATTTTTAAAAGAATTTTGGGGTTTAGCAAAAACGTCTGCGTTTCTAGTCATTACTGGTCGACTTAAATATGGGTATACTGGTTATTTGGTTTTTGACCATACGGGTTATTTGGTTTTTGACCATACGGGTTATTTGGTCTTCTATGCGGGGAAAATTTTTGATTAAAACTACGAGGTGAGTATCCCTCACTTCTAACTTGCATGGGTTGTCTGTTTTGATTATTAATTGGATTGTATACTGGTGTATACATAATTTTATTTTGCTCTTTAGGTATAGTGTTAAAATTTTTACCTGGAGTACGTGGTGTAAATTTTGGAGAATTATTAATATTTAATTTCGTAGTTTGATTACATAAATAAAGCTAATTTTGTCTTTCTAATACAAATGCCATTGCTGCTTCTAAATTAGCGGGGTTTTTATTGTAAATATATTCACCATAATCGCTTATTTTCATTAAACATCTTAAATAAGTTTGGTGGGCTGTTTTCTTATAAAGCTGGGTTTTTAAATTTCTTTCATTTGCAGCAACATTATTCAATTTTACTTTAGTTAAAAGAGCATTTAATGATTCGCGAATTCTATCACCCAATGAATACGGATTTTCATCTTTACAGGGAATAGTTTGCATTAAATCGCTAAGTAAACAGTCCTCCGACCTTTGATCTGAATAGTTTAACTGTAGGCATGTTTTAATATCGGCCCATGTAGTTAACTCACGGGATGCAATTAAACATTGTGCTTCACCAATAAATTTTCCTTTAATAATTTTAATTATAAATGAATTAATTGGATCTGCAAGCACAGCAACATTATAATAAGTTGTGATAAGTTCTTCACATGCTTTCAAAAATAGAAGCAAGACGGTTGCATTCCCGTCGAAGCTTGGTATCGCGCTTACCTCGGTAGGGGTTATTGAGGCTCGTGTGTAAGGCATGATTATTTCAGGGTTATTTAAATTTATAATTTCAGGCAAATCAATGGAAACGCTTATGTTTCGAAAACTCTCAATTAGAGAATCAATTGTGAAAACAATCGATAATCGTGGTTTACAAAACAAAATATTAAATTTACTTACAAGCTAATAATTAATAAAATTTTCATTGCGTGATGCGAAGATCCTGCATCGTTGAATTTCACGTTCTGTGTTGTGTTGTTGGCTCGAAGAAATTCTATCTGTTGGCCGGGATGTGTTGTGGCATCTGGGAAATATATCCACGCCGCGTTGGGTTTGTCCGGTACTTAGGAAAAATATCCTTTCGTCCGTGGTTGATTAAAGCACTCGCCAATTTGAGACTTTGACTCCTTGATTCATCCGCATGTTCTGTTTGTATTCCTGTGTTCGTGTTCAGTCATAAAGATTTTAAAATCACCACAAGCTTGTTTTAATTAAACTCGCGTTAACTGAATTCTGCCGACTGCGCCACTTAACCGATTGGTATTTTTTGGTTATTTAAATAAATATTTAGTTGAACTTGATCATTTAGTTGCTGTAATTCCAGGAATTGCATTTGGTCTAGAAAATTTTATCAGAATTTCTTATGCAACCTCTCAGGAACAATTAGAGATTGGATGTGATAGTATTACTAAAGCGTGCCAGGAGTTAAAATAGACTATCCATAAATCACCCATTTCACCGCGTCAAAAATATTCACTAAGGTTATCTTGAATGCTCTAACTTGTGTTTTTCTATGGAAGGCATTTTTATTGATTGAGCAAGTGTCTTTCTAATATTGAATTCCTCATTTTTTTCATTTCGTTGCAGTAAGTTAATGTTATTTGTTTTATTTACTAAATCTTTCCCTTTCTCCAGAGTCTTTAAATCACTTTCGTTGATGTGATGTTCATTGTAGAATTCTGCAACAATTTCTTTTCTTTTCGGGTGAATATTTAAAAATTCCGACACCTGATGTTTAGCAACAGCTTGAATAAATTTCTTATTAAATCTTGAATCGTTATATAGATTTTCCAAACTTTTGTCATAATGTTTTGCTTCGTTTATAGTGAGTTTTATTATCTCTTCTATACCACTTAGAAGTTTCCTATACAATTTGTCGTATCTATTGCCTAGCACGTGTGTAGCGAATGTTTGTTCGATGTATTTTGTTATGTAATTTTGCAGTGTATTATCTATTGTGCTTATGTTCATCAGCCTACCTCAATGTTATATTAATATATAATACTTAATAGAAATACAATATGTGCCTGGACCACAAACAAGCAAATGAATGCCTTTTTTTTTTTTTTTTTTTTTTTTTTGTTAGGCGTAGGTGGGGAATCTTCTAAAGACTTCGCTCCCAGGACGTGTCGGATTCACCTTTTTAAGGGTGCCTACCGACTAAACCCCACCCATCTGGGAATTGCCTGAAAGTTCGAGACCTTTCGGCTCATGTACCTTCCGTTTGGAGATGTGTATGTAGGAGGTTGTTTAGGAGTCGCCTTATAGGCCACCATGAATGCCTTATAATACGTGCGCCAGCTATTTATATTGTAGCACTTTTGATAAGCACGCTGCAGGTGCGATTCCTGGTACCTCGGGAGCATCACATTATGATGACACTTGCATTCCCGGATTCAGATGTGGGCGCACAATGGTGCACACATAACTTATAAAATAAACCTAAAGCTCAAAACAACATTAGATAACTTAAATTATAACTGGGTATCTTATATTGACGCAAACAGCATTATTTTTAATCAATTTCAAAATAACTTTATCACATGGAATAGCGCAGAAAAAAGAGCTGCAATTAAAATACATATGTCTTCTAGACAATTGTGTTGAAAGACCGGAGAACATACAAATTTGTGACTTTTGTCCTCGGACATTTTGTGTCCAACACTTCAACAGGTACCCAACAAAACTCATCAGATCTAAAGACAACACAAAATTGTTGTTAGAACTCTTAAATAATCTACTGATTGAAACAAATAAAACTGCACAATTTACGTATGTGGAGATTTTAACATAAATTTATTATCCAATGATACCTCAAAACATCTTTTTAATGACCTCACTGAATCGCATAGTTTACAACGTCTAATAACTACTGAACCTACTTGCTTTTTTAATCCCCGTAATCCGTCACTTATAGATAACATTTTCACAAATGCCGCCAATACAAACTATGAATTACAAATATGTCATTTTCCGAACATTTAACAATAAGTCATATCATAAAATGTTAACAAATAAAAGTAAAACAAGTACACATAAAGTACTGTGCAGAAATTATTCGACAATAAATAAAAATAAATTTATTGACTTTTTAGCAAACGAAAATTGGAATTCTCTATCTAATATAGATGATGTCAACGACTTATTTGATGCATTTCATAATATAATTAAATTTAACTTCAACAGAGCATTTCCAGAAACAATCAAATCAATTACAAATAATAATAAAAACTGGGCAACAAATGAGGTAAAAGAGTACAAATTAAAAATGCAAAAAGCAAAAACAGATTATAACAGCAATTTTATAAACAACTCATCAAACATCGTAAAAAGCTCATGGAACATAATTAAGCAGAACAGTCAACCAAAAACGTTAAACAGTATAACAAAAATAAAAATAAATGGAGAAGAAGAACTCAATCTCAACATAATGAACTAATGAATTCTTATTTTATTGATAGTATTAATGATAAGGCATACAATCTAAATAAACAAATTAAATTAGATTCAACTCGACTCATTAATAACAGTTTTTTTCTTGCACCCGCGGATGAACAAGACGTTTTTAATGCTATAATTGAAGTCACTAAAAAGAAGTCGGAAGGCAGTGATGGCATTCCATGTCATATTATTAAAGATGTTGCTAATATAATAACAATTCCATTGACTGCAATAATAAATAAATAGTTTTTACAAGGAATGTTTTCTGTAGCTTTAAAAACTGCTAAAGTTGTTCCAAAAACAAAAAAAGAAGGGTAATAATGAAATAACTAACTACCGACCAATTTCAAACTCTTCTGTTTTTTCTAAACTCTTCGAGAAATTGATGTATAAAAAACTTACTGCTATTTTCTAAAGCATAACTTAATTACGGATTGTCAGCATGGTTTCATAAGAGGTAAATCAACAACAACCGCTCTTTCTGAATCAATAAATTTTAGTGTACTTTGATCTAACCAAAGCGTTTGACATAATAAATAAAAATATTTTAGAGAATAAACTTATCTCATATGGAATTAAAGGTCCACCATTACTTTGGTTAATTTCATATATATCTGATAGGAAACAATACGTAGAAATTCAAAATTCATCCAATATATATATGAATCACAAATACAAATCTAAATCAGTTATAGTCAAATATGGTGTGCCGCAAGGAGGAATTCTATCTCCGTTTTTGTTTTTGGTTTTTCAAACGATTTAAAACTGTACGCAGATACACAAAATGGGCACATGTGTCAATTTCCAGATGACACATATTTTGTATTAAGTAAAACTAACAAAGTAGATGTAAACATAGCAGCAAATCTTACTTCTAACAACATATTTGATTGGTGTACAAATAATGGGCTTCTTCTCAACTCTCAAAAATCGGCAGCTTTACTTTTTCAAATAATCAAATTCCGGATTGCAGTTTACTAATAAAAGTCGATGGTAAAAATATTAAAACCACAGCTCAACAAAAATTTTGGGATTAACAATCGACTCCAGTCTCAGCTGGGAAACACATATTAATCAGTTAGCCAAGAAACTATCAAGTGCTTCATTTGCAATAAACAACTTAAAGAAATGCACAAACAAACATTCGTTATTGCTATTTTACAACGCATATGTGCAATCCTATATGGCATCATCATATATGGTTCAGTTTCTAAAATTGAACGACTATTTGTAATACAGAAACGAATCTTAAGAAGTATTGATTGCACAGCCTACTTAGAACATTGCAAACCAATTTTTATAAAATATAATATAATGACTATCTATTTATTATATTATTACCATCTATTGCTATACATGAAAAGCAACTTATATAAATTTAACACGAACGGCAACAAAAATACAGGCATAAAAACAAGAGGCTCAAATAGGTTATGTATTCCACTGCACCATTCTACTCTGTGTGAGCATAGCCCCCACTATAGAGGCATTAAGGCGTTCAATAAACTACCTGTTGAAATAACAAACATTGGCAATATCAAGCATTTTAAACTTAAAATCAAATGTACTTTATTGTCAAATCCTCTATACAGCCATGACGATTATTTTAATTTGTTTAATATTATATGTGTATAATTGATGTAAATTTTATTATTAGTATTAAGCATAAATCTTATTGTATTTTTAAATGTTTTTTAATCTACTTTTGTATTTTAATTTTTATTACTGACATGTCCTATATCCGTATAGATCTTACTGGAATAAAGAAATTATCATTATTATTATTATTTCTTATCCTAATGACAACTACAAAAAAGTATCAGGTTGATCGCTCATCCTTTTACCCTAACTTGACAATCTCTGGTATGCACCAGATTCTTTTTGCTTTTGTACCTAGGCAATCTATTGTAGATATTGTATCGTATTTTTGTCGAAATTTTCATTTTTTGTTATTTTTTTTTTTTTTTACATCTGAAGTGTGAAGGCGCTTAAGGGAACCAGATGAGAGTGAACCTTGATCACCGCTTGTAGCCATTTCAAACCCGAAAGCGTTACAATTATTTTGAAGGTGGTTGCTCGCTACTCAATATTAATTTAGTATTAATAAAACATGTACTATGATAAACTACACTTTATATGCTACTAGTACAAGGAGCACTGCTAAAGTTTGCGGAATCAAGTACTGCCTATATTGCCTACGTTCTGCAATTGTCATATTTGTAAAATTTGACGTTTTTCACCTATAATTCAGTTGACAGTTTGATTTCAACAAAATTTAACGAGAGTAATAATTGTGTAAAAAATGAAAATTTCAAATGACTTCCGAGTGATGATTTTTTATGATTTTTAATACGGTTTAACACCGCAGTTATGTGTGGAAAAACTTAGTTTGTTAATTGGGGATGAAACACCATACAAAACTATGGTTTACAAATGGTTCGCAAAATTTAAGCGTGGAAAACCAACGATTGATGACGATTTTCGCGAAGGTCATTCATGCACCTCTGTTGTCGCGAAAAATATTGATGCTGTGCGTGAAATAATTTTGTCAAATTGGCATGTGACCTATAGTGAGATAGAGGCATTCTTAGGCACTGAAGCAAAACAAATACATACGATTTTGCATGTCGTTAGATCCCACACAATTTGAAGAAGAAGAACAAAAACAGGCACGTGTTAAGAAGTGCAAGGAAATGCTAAAAAAATTTGAAGGGGGTTGTTCAAATTCGGTATATAACATTGTAACAGGTGACAAATCTTGGATATATTCATATGAGCCTAAAACTAAACAGAAATCGACTGTAGTGTTTCAAAAAGAATGATTGCTTGTTTCTTCGAAAAAACGAGTCATGTTGCAACTGTTGCATTAGAGGATCGAAGGACAGTTAATGCTGACTGGTATACTTCAATTTGTTTGCCGGAAGTTATCGCTGAAATCAGAAAGAACAACATAAACCGGCGAATCATTGTTCATCATGACAATGCAAGCGCTCACACAGCACAATAAACTGTAGAGTTTTTGACCAGTAACAACATTCAATTAATGACTCATTGCCCATATTTGCTTGATTGATCGCCCAATGACTTCTTCCTATTTCAACATATCAAAAATAAAATGCGTGGCGAGCGTTTTTTATCGCCTGAAGCCGTTGAAGCATTTAAATCACGTGTTTTGGAGGTACCTCGCTCAGATTGGCAAAATTGTTTTGAAGATTGGTTTCATCGGATGCAAATGTGTATCGATTTTAAAGGAGAATATTTTGAGAAGCAATAAAGCGATTTACATAACGTAATTTGTGTTTTGCATTAAATTTTCCGCAAAATTGTTCCTCGTAGTAACTGCTCAAGTGCAAATTATGAATTATATAGCACGATAAGACTTTAACTAAAAATATCCTGGTTTTAATTCTCCAGTTAATAGTAACATTTTTTGAGGTTTTAATTTTTGTTGCAATTGCGTTACAGCATTCTTGGTTCAGCAAAAAACAAATTCCCGCTATAGATATTAATCTTTTTTTTTAATTGAGTTTTAAATTAACAAATTTAAAAAAAGAATGATTGTCCTTTATTAAAGATACACGTGATACAAACACCGATATAGTGAATTATTTGAAAAAAACTATTTTACTAAATGAAAACTAATTATTACATTTTATACTTTATATGACCAACAATAAAAAAACCTAATGTGTTTTCTACATTACTGATAAATTCCATTGCGATAAATATAAATAAATTGTACATTAAGTTTACAATGTTATTAGGACAAAGACATTATAAAAATATGATGTAATAATATTGAAAACTTATCAGAATTTACTATAATAAAACTAGTGTTATTCTCTGTGTTATATGATGCTTGGAAATAAACATTAAACATTAAGATTTAGTGCGCAGGTTGTAATTGATAAAATATTGATAATGCATTGTTGTATGTTAATCAATGTTGTATCTTCATATTAACTTCTGTGTTAGTTTGTTAAAATACGTTACTGTGAGTTGTAATTGATATTTTATATTATCATTATTATATAACATTTATGCATGGTATTAATAATGTACTACGGAATCGAAAAACGGTGGAAAGTACTCAAGAAAATGAAAGAAAAATGGTTTTTATAATTGAAGCAGATTATATATTACGTAAGTATAATAAAATAAAATAATTAATTAAAATATTTTTAAATTTTTATAATTGTTTATTGACTGTTCCAACCGTGTATACAAGGAAATTGACAAAGTAAATCAATTTAAAAATCATTATTTATTGAAAATCAGTATTATTATTTGTTATGCACATATTAAGGTTATAAGTTGGAATTAACATTAATAAAACCCAATCTATAGTATTATAATGTTATAATTTCTAACAAATCTACAAATTTTTCTGCGAAAATCACAACTCTCAATGTTTCGGGGTAGATATTCATTTTTACAGAATGAAATTTTAAGGCTGTTCAAAGTTTTGTATGAGAAATCCAATAATATTTTAATATTGTTTCTGTTGTAATTATATCATTGCTATTATATTTTTTATTGAAACATTGTAATAAGCCCAAAAAATTTATATTGTTTCTACTACAGCCAAATACATAAACACAAGTAGATGCATATAATGTTGCCTATATTACATGCCCATATATGATAACAAGAAAACAACAATTCTGGTTACATTTATTAATTTGCGGAAATTGATATAGTTTTTTTTTTATATTACTCATCTGGTATATAATGAGCTCATTTCAACATAATATTTCAAGTTTACATTTAATGGGATGCCATTATTGTATTATTGGCATGTTTATGGTTTAAATTTTGTAAACATTGATATTGCGTTTCTATTTAAAATCAGAGCAAGTTTAGTAGCGCGTTTCTCGTGTGCAAGCATAATACATCATCATTGAATTATTATTATAAACAATATAAACAGTGAGTTATAAATATTATGACAAATAAAATAAAATGTTAAGCAGATTTAATTTCTATTTGTTAATTTTTATGTAAGTTAATTGAAATAAAATTTAAATTATGAAACAATTATTAAATTAAAATGTTTGTTATGTAAACAATTATAAGGTGTAACAAAATATTGGCTTATATTGTTCCATTATTCCATTACAAATAATAGGAGGAATATTCGATTAATTAAATAATCAACATTTAGTATGAGACTTACCAGGGTTTTAGTTTAATTTTAAATTTTAATCAGACAACGCAGTTAGTCGTCCGTGAATGGTTTTATTTACATACTCGTTATCTAATGTAACACGATGTGATGCATTTTGCGTGGACGGGTTACGCATTTAGTGAAAAATAACAACGAATAAAAAAAGTTTTAAGCGGAATGCCGAAAAACATGAATAGTTAATAAAATAAATATTGACTGTTTCTATCTATCCAGTCGCTGGCTTATGCTTACTAGTTAGTATAGTGCGGTGCAGTCTTCGACTGTCTGGATTCGATCTCCAGCAGCGGCAATACGCTGTTTTGTCGAATATATTTTATATCCTTTGCAAAGCAATGACAAACCAGCGGTGTGGATTGAATTTTAGATTAAACTGTAAGTTCCGTACGTTTGTATCATCGCACACAAATCAACAAGAGGTTCATCTGCTTCAGCATAGCACTATACAAAATGAAAACCAAAACTTGCGTAAGTTGAAACACAATTATTTGATTAAATTTGAAATTCAGCTTTTTGAAGTGCAAGATATAGTAAAATCAAAATGATTTATAAATAGTTTGTTTAATCAAACTAGCACTCCCCACTCTCACTAACAGTCGAATGTAAACCAAAAAAACCGCTAAAACTGGTCTGTACAAAAAATACAAAGAGTACTAAAAAGTATATTTATTGCATAACCTCAATTATTTAAAAAAAAATTTGCAAAAGATCATTTAAAATTCAACTTTAATTGCAATTTATCTTTAAAACAACGCAAGCATTGTTATGTGTAAGGAAAAGAAGCGCAGTTAAGAAGTGAAATCATACATTAGTTTTTGAAAAGTTGCAGATTTATTTATTAGGTTAAATAGCATGACCTAGACTTTTGTGCTGCTTCGATTCAATCAATATTTTTTGTTAAAATTAGCTAATATTCAATGTTTACGGCAGACTCGTGCATCTCTAAAATGTTTAAGAAAGTTCTAGAAAAAGGCGCTGATTTGCTTTTAGTGGCGACATTTAACTTAAGGTTGTTTTTTTTTCTTTACTACAACCACCAAAAAACAAAAGCTGTTTGAGTTGCGTTTTATGCCGTTGGTTAACGTCTTTTCAATTTGAAGGCGGGTTGGCAAGAACGTTACCCATTAGGTTTTGCGTTACTTCTGGTAAAATCTGATAATAATTTGAGGATGTGCAACTTTTTGCAAAAGTTTGTCAGGTGCAGAGAAGCCTAGAAGTCTTGGATATTTAATAATTTTAGGTGTCAAGAAGTGCACGAAAAACTCTTATGAGGTCAATTGTTTCTTTCATTTTTGTTTGTTTTGACAGTGACAATATTAGTCGTGTCATCTGCATGCCCGACTGGTTTAACGTCTTTTGGCATTTTCTTCCTATTACGTCGTTGTACAAAATATTCTACAGCAATACCGACCCCTGTGAAACACCGCACGTTACTTGTCTAGTGTGTCTATTGCTTACTATAAGTTGCTTGTTTTGTAGGTAATTGCCTATAATGTTTTTAGGTATTGTTATATTTTTTTTTTATTGCCTCAAAGATACTTTTTTAATTTGCAGTACTAAATGCGTTCGTAATATCCAGTGTGAGGAGCATACAATACTTTTGGTTTTTGTAATTATTCTTTGTAGATGCCTTCTCTGCTTTGCATACTTTTTTCAGTGGATCCGTTGTTCTTTTGCCTTTGCAGAAACCGTATTGGTTTGGGACCAGTTTTCTTTTCTTGGCAAGGTTTTTTTTCAATCTTTTAACTATTATCGAATTTGCCTGTAGGGCATTTCTCAATTAAAATTAGCTGCGTATTCTTCTATTTGTTTGAGATTCCAACTTCATCAAGTATCACATTCATCGTATCTATGTACTATGTGATGTCCACTCCCCAGATGGACATCATCAATTTTTAAGATTTTTGCAGGAATTTTGTCTGGCCTTGGCTTTTCTGTATTTAACCTTTTTACCGCTTGTTCCAATTCTTCTTCAGTGAATGGCGGTAGTTTATCCTTTGCATAACTGGTGCGTTTGGAAATAGTTTATTAGTTATTAGTTATTATTATTATTATTATTGGATTTTGGTCAGTATTTTTTTTTTGGGTGGATGTTTTGTTGCAGGCGGTAATTCTGATGTTTGTAATTTTGTCTGCAGTAGGGTTTTGCATTTTTTCAAACTCTTTTTGAAAATGCTTAAGGAAAACATCCATTTTTTTTAGAATTGATATACCATCCGCCTGGTTTGTTTTTATTCAGTTCCGTATCTGTGTTACAATCTTTGATGTACTCATGTTAAGGTCTATAATATTTTTTTCTTAAAATTTGTTAAATGTTGGCTTAAGCTTTTTGTAGTGTAATTATGAAGTTATGTTGCGCCATCCATTCAAGTAACCTCTGTAGGTTTCTATCTTTTCTATACATTTACTTATTTTGTTAAGAATAGCTTTATATTGTTCCTGTGTGTACTTAGGTGGTACATAGCATGCAATAGTTATGAGTTTGTCTAGTTTGTTCTTATCTGTACATGCTCTTTGCACTTTGACGTTTCTGCCAAATATACAAATACCAATATCTTTATTTTGATCTGTAATCTATGCTATTTTTTGGCAGTTTTAGTGTTTGGCTCAGCTTTTGTCTAATAGGTGCATAGCCGTTTTGCATGAATCTAGGTTGCTCTGCGTAAATTGTATTTTTGTTGTTGTTTTAGTCATTGTTATTTTCTTAGCATTGACAGGTGTCTAAACTTGGGTCATTTTTTTGCTCCAGTTTTTTGCTTTTTGCTTATCACAGATAAGGCAGAACTCCTTGATTTTGCACTTTTTTAACTTATGCCCCTGTTGTCTGCATCCATGACATGCTTTTGTTTAATTGCAATCTTTTACCTGATGATTATAGTTCCAGCACTTATAGCATTTTATGGTTTTAATTCTGCGTTTAATAGGGCATCTAGAAAAATCTATTTTTATGTGCATTTGCTTTATGATCTTGTTTGCTATTTTTTTTGTTAGTGTTACTGCTTTGGTGTTCTGCCTATTTTAATATTTTTAATATTAAATGGTATTATGGTTTTTTGATCGCTTTATCTAATGCTGTCCATGCCTCTGATGTGGATTACGTCTCTTTTATTTTTCTTTTTTCCAGTATTGATACCATTTGTCTTTTTTTTCAATATTTTTGAGCAAGCTTATAAGTTTCCTTAAGTTTTTTATCATTTTGATCAGTAATAATCAGGAGTTATCTTTCCTTACTGCACCTTATTGTTGTTATGGCCTGTTCTGCTTTTTTGTTCTTAAGGTTGTTTTTTACTGCTTGGAGTTATGGTAATCTTTTTTTTATTGTTTATTACTAAGGCATAGGTATTTTTTTTCTAATTCCACTGTTTTTTGTTTGATCAGTCTTGCTATCTTTGTTATTTGTGTATACAACTACTTTTTGATCTGTGCCATAGTTTAACTAAAATTTTTTTTGGGCATGCTGGTGTTCATGCTGTCAGATCTTTTGTGTCTAAGGAGTTATCTATTTTAATACACGTATTTGTATACATTTCTTTCTTTCATTCTAGGTTTTTTACTTTTTTCCCATTCTTCCTAGCTGTCAATTAATTTTATTTGATTTATAACATCTATTTTTATGTTCTTTGAGATGACTCTATGCAGTTGTTTTCTCTCATTGGGTTTTGCTTTCCCCATATTGTCATAGGATTTAAGTTTGGCGTTTCTTTCTTCCAGACCTTTTATTCTTGTTTCCGTATTTTTTAATAATGGTACTTTTTTTGCTTTACATTCTGCTAGTTTGTCTTTAAGCTTGACTTTTATGTATTTTCTGTACCATTTTAACTAACAGTTTTGTTATCTCAAGTCTTGTGTTCTGTCCAATTAATAACAAAATTTTTTTTTTGCAGTTTGTTCAGAAATGGCAGTTTAATTACTGAGGCAATGGTGTTGGTCCGCGTGTGCAATTTCTTATTTTCCACCCTGAGACGCGCCTGGTAGGGGTTACATTTTTTCCTGCTGGAACTTAACCTAACCTAACCTAACCTAACCTAACATTTTTTTAATTTTTTTTAATTTTTTTTTAGGGAAAAACGCTAATGCTTGCCGGTCACTTTGTTTAACGTGCCTGACAGTGTAAGACTCTCACCCACTAAAATACCTTAAATCTTTTTACTATTAGACGGGATACCTTATTAAAAAACTGAGCTCTGGGAAACTCTTTGTGTCAGCTTTGTATTAGAATCCTTTATGCAGATAGTCCTGTTTTTGAGAAATTGATCTATTACTTCGCATAGATACGGAGAAATGCCTATCCGTCGTAGGTTTCTCTGTATGTAGCCCCATTTGACTGTATTGAATGCATTTTTAACGTCAATCAATGTCAAGGCCGTTAATTTGCTTTGCCTGTTTTTGATAATAGTTTTCATTTCAAACGCGGCATCTATCGTTGACAAACCTTTTTGAAAGACAAATTTCTTTTATCCAGCTCACTTTCTAGTTTTGCTTTTATGAGTTTTTTATAGACTTTCTTTATTGTACTTAGTAGACTGATAGCCTTTATCATTTTTTTTTGGTACAAACACCAGTTTTGTTTTTTTTTTCAGATATTGAAGCATTTTTTGGAACTTTTTTCTTCTCTTTAAGGACAATATAGCACATTTCAGCTTGTCCATGCTAAAATTTGAGACTTCCGTACCGATGTTTGTAAGCTCCTTTTTTGTGTCATCACAATCGGGAAATAGCTCCTCTACAGTTTTTTTTTTATTTTGTTCTTATCAAGAAACGTTTTCTTATGGCGCAGGTTAAAACCCCTGCACATGATTTGATAGCCTTGTTCAAAAGAGTCTGTGTCTAAGTCGTCCAAAAGATTCTTCCTGCACATATCTTTTGCTGTGTAGATTTTCTTTCTGTATGTTCTTTTTTGCACTTAAGCTTTTTTGTAAGTTGATTGCATAATATGTCATTTGTCCTGATACTTGGCTTAGTAAGCTGTCATCTAATGAAATTACAGGTTGACCTTATTTTCTCAGTTTTGTCGTTCCACCAATAAATATTTTTTGCTTTTCCTGCATCTAATTTTATACTGTCTAGTTTTTGGGCCCTAATAAAAAAAATTCACAAGTCGTGACGTTTATTATCAAAATTCTTTAGTAGTTCTGTTTCCTTTTGTCAACAGTCCACATCACGTTTGCATCACTTGTTTTTGTTTTATGTAAGACCATTTGAAGCAATTGTGAGGTCAATGAAGGACACGGAGTTTTTTCTAGCAAAGGTGGGTATTTTTCAATCGTTTTGAGCGACTTTATCAACACTGGATATAAAGTTCGTTATCTTTACGGCTGGACCCCTATGCCGTAGATTTAGCATTGAAGTCTCCTAACTGTATAAAATTCATCTTGTTATTTGCTGCTAAAGAATCTATAATTTTGTTCATTCTACCTTTGTATAACGTCAATCTGATGTTTGGCGATATATAAGCGTTTACTATGACCAAATCACTTGTCCAGATAATTTGATACCGTTTTTAGCCTAGTGACCACGTATTATAAAGTTTTTTGTGTTTATTACATGTACAACAACGTCTGCTTTTTTGTCAGTTAAAAGTCCTTGCTTTTTTGCCATGACCTTGTTTGGCTCTTGGAACATTATCACATATATTCCATACCGCCTAGCCTGTGCAACTGCAGCGTCATGCGCGACCCTTGCAGTGCCAACGTTAATCTGCAAAAACTTTGGCATTTTGAGGAGCTTTGTCAATCCCCTCCCTGCAATGCATGCATAGTGCAGCGTCTTTGCAGTCGTTTGCCCAATGACTCGGTTTACAGCATTTTAAGCACCCCGGATTATTTCTGTGTGGTTCAGCACAGGCATCTCTGACGTGGCTTGGTTTTAGACAGTTGGTGCACCTTACTATGTGGATTCTCCTCTTTACGGTAGACTTTAGCTAACCAATCTTAATTTTTTCATGAGTACGACGGCAGCTTTTTTGACGATGACAAAAGTGGCAATTTGATTGCTACTTCTGGTCGGTCTTAAGTTTTTTATTCCAGGCTTTTCTTTGAATCTAAGTTTGTTTAATTTAGCTGTAATGGTATCTTCGATGATCTTTTGGTTGGCGTCCTCATTGATATCATGACATGTGAACGTTTTTTTCTTCTCCAGTGCTTCCACTCAGAAAATATGCATTACCCATTTTTTTTTGTACACTCTGCTCCCTTGTTCCTTTGCTGGTTTTTGTTAACTCCGGATATCTGGCTCCGGTGAGTTTGATTAGGCTAAAAAGCTCTTGCTTCACATCCTCGAGAAGGATCAAGACATCTTTCGTATTTTTGCACGGATTATCTTTTATGCTAAGAGCCACAAGAATGTCCTCTGGCCATCGTTTTTCCAGAATTGCTTTCAGTGTTTTGTTATCCATGTTAGTAGCGAGACATCTTTGATTTCTTTGTCTTTAATTTGGCGCTTATATTTTTGACAAAACGTTACTTCTTTATGTTTGACGGATAAGTTTCTCTGTAGGAGAAATAAGATTTGGCTGTGTGGTGAACTTGCTTGCTTTCTCATTTATCCCCTTTTTTACTTCTGTCACTAGAGCTTTCATTTCTGACTTGTTTAGTTGCGCCGCCTTTTTTTATTAATTGGTAGTCGCAGTTTTTATTTTTTTTATGGTGCTATTTATGATCAGTCCTTGCAGGTCGCTTGCTATTTTGTCTATCTCTTGCATCATGTCCAGCAAAGCTTGCCTTTTTTTGCATCATAGTTATCTTTTTGATGTAAAGTTAAGTTAAAAACAGTTTTTTAAATTTGTGCCAGAAAAATTAGTTAATTCAGTGAAGATTTTTCTAAGTGTTTCTTCTTTTTTTTGTTATTGCGACTGTTCCGTTGAAACCCAAAGATTATAGCTGGATTGGTTACTTATTTATTTAGTCACATCATTCGGTGCATTGTTAGTTGCACAGTCCAATGCACTATCGCTCGTTGCCATTATAGCTAGTTGGGGCGGGGTTCTCATAATTTTTCTACAGATTTTCAAAATCTTTTCTGCGTCATTTTTAAGATCACTAAGACCGTCTTTATTCTTTACCGTCCGTGTAAATAGACGTGTTTTAACCGATGGGATAAAAATGTATCGATATCCCCTCGTATATATTTTGATTTAAGGAGAAATAAACTTGTAAAGAGGATTTTCCCGCAGGTAAATATTACGGATTACGTTGTACACCCTTCTCCATGGTTTTTCAGCAGCCTGCAGGCCTGCCATCATATTTTCTTTGTTAAAGGCATCTCCGGTTTGAGCAGTGTAGCCACTTCTAACGTTTCCCCACCTGGGGCAGGTAAACAGGGTATGTCTTACGTCATCGGTCCGGTCACAGTAAGTACACTTCTAATTCGGTACTCTGTGTCTGTCATAGAGATATTTCCTGAAGCAACCATGCCCGGAGAGGGCCTGCGTAAGGAAATAATCTACTTCTTCGTAAAGGCGGCTTACCCATTTTTAGATATTCGGTATCAACTTGTATGTCCATCTACCATTGGTCCCGCTTTCCCAGTTTTCCTGCCACCTAGAGCTTGTCTACTCTTGTTGAGAATGCCCGCGATTACACCAACTGCCTCTGTCGAAATGGTTCTGTATGCGCTACATATCCTGATCGACATCAGCCTTTGGAGTCTTGACAGCTTCCTCATGGCATTTCTGTTTCTAGTTGCCGATTTCCAAGCTGGTGCCGCGTAGAGAATCTACGAGTAGATCTCGCCTGCCATTGTTTGCATCTTGGACGCTCTGGGTCCACCCACATTGGCATTAGGCTGGTTAGGGTCTTTATTGTCCTTGCGATTTTTTTGGTGGTTTGTTTGACATGCTCCTCGAAAGTAAGCTTAGTATCCAGCCAAATACCAAGGTATTTGATGGCAGCACTGAGTTTGATAAAGATGTTAAAGCGTATGCGCCCTATTTTCCGCTTGGTGGTCAAAAGTACGGCTTCCAATTTCTTGAGTGCAAGCTATAGTCGTCTTCTTTCTAGCCAATTTGCTATCCGGAGGAGTGCTATGTCTGCTTTGTTTATTAATATTGGTTTATTTTCTGCAATTACAGTCAGAGCTACGTCATCGGCAAATTCAATTAGCGTTACTCCTTTTGGCTGTTCCATTCTGAGTAGATTATCGTATAGGATGTTTCACAGGGTTGGACCAAGTACTGATCCCTGCGGAACACCGCTATTGACTTCGATCGTCTTGGTATTGTCCTCAGCTTCTAGGATTAGTTTCCTCTTGAATAGGTAGGATGCTAGTATATTTATCAGGCTCTCTTCTATTCCTCTTTTAATTAGATTTTTGAGGATAATTTGCTACAAGGCACTATTAACGGCGTTTTTCACATCCAGTGTAATAACAGCGCATAACGGTTTGTTGCTTTTTATAAGCAGCACGAGTTTAGCCTGATTTTAGTCTTCCGGGAATGTACCTTTGCGCGGTAACTTATTATACACCTCTAACACATCTTTAGGTTTGACATTTACAAATTTTTTTAGCACTTTTGCAGGGATGTTTCCTGGTCTAGGTGCTTTGTTAAGTTTTAACTTACTACATGCTGTTTGCAGATTATTGGAGGAAAACTGATCAGTTGTTTCATAACAATCTTGTATCCGTCTCCCCATATATCACAGTCGAGTTTATCACAGATAGTTTTCCAGCATTTTTTCTTGGCCGCTGTAATGCTGTTTTGCAAAGTTTTCTTGCTGCTTTTGTATGCATCTTGCAGTTGCAGATTTAATGCCGCAGGATTTCTTTGTGCGCTTCTTGTGCACTCCCTTCGTTTCTTCATGCATTCCTTGCGCAGATTGGCAATTTCGTTAGACCACCAATATACTGGCTACATTTTCATGTTGATTTCTCTTGGGCAGGGTAGAGTTACAGATGTACGTAAGGTTTTTTGAGAAGTCTTTTGCGAGTGACGCGTTTTCCTCGTAAGTGATGTCGGCATTGGCCAGGACCCGTTGCAGCATCTGCTTGTCAAGACTTCTTGCGTTCCATCCTTTAATTTGGGTTGGGTGGGTCCTCTTCTGCTGAATGTCTACTAGAACTAAACTTAACCTAACCTAACCTAACCTAACCTAACCTAGCTTAACTATGATCTGACTTACAATGACATATCTAAAACTTATTAAAACCAACGCACTATAGTTGCTGAGTTGGTTGTGCCAATCTTTAACCTAAGTAGCCTATCTGGCTCATCTTGTACTTCAAAACTATTGTTGCAGTATCAAGATTGTTCAAACTTGTCAACTGAAATAGTCAATGTTATTTAAAGTTTTTATGTAAGTACGAGTACCTTAGCCTTACTGGCTTTTCTTATGTATTCCTAACTAACTCAGCAAAGCTATATATTTGTAAGGTTTCTGGGGCGATGTAAAATAGTTGTAAAACGCACAATAAAAAAAAAAGAATATATATTGTAACCATTATATAAAACCAACTTGTTCACTTTTATTACTTAATTGATATTACTGCAATAATGTGTAAATTTTTTATTATTGCACTAGTGTGTTTAATTTTTTATTACCGTACTAGTGTGTTAAAAATGTATTACTATTTTAATGCTATAATAAGGTATTATATGAATGAAATATATAATAAACGCAGTTATTTACTACATTAATTTTCTGAAGCCATTGTTTAAAAATGGATAAATTTAGAAAAAAGCATATTTTTTTGGTAAATATTACTATTTTTGTATGAGAGTGTATAACTGTTACTTTTATCCACGGCTATGTTTTTGATGACATTGGTTTATCTAATCTGCGGTTTACCGATGTTTTCTTTTGCAATAATGAAATATTATAAGATATAAAATAAATGCAGTTATTTGCATTAATGCTAATAAGTTTCTGAAGCTAATTGTTTGGAATTGATTAATTTTGGAAACAAAGCAATATTCAATAGTTAATTCCCAAAGCTGCCAATTACAGGTTGTTGAGTACAAATGAATTTATTCATGTAAAAAACAATACAAAAAAACCATAATCATTGTTCAAAGATCCTAGCTTATACCATATTAATACATTTTATAAATCATGATGTTTCAATTATGTTTGCACTAATGTGTTAAATTTCTTATTACCGTACTAGTGTATTAAAAATGTATTTACGTTCTAATGTGGTAATAAAATATTATAATATTGAGTGATAAGTTAAGAATGAGTTATAAGAGTTAGTGGTTGGTGTCAAAGCATAAATAGGGTTGAAGAATTGGCTTTTCTGTATAGCTTTTAAAAAAATGGAAAGCAGGATTTAGTAAATAGAAAGTGTGGAATTAAGTAATTAGAAAGGCAACGTAGGATCTAACTTTTCAACATTTTATTTAAAGTTTTTCCGTGTGAGACCAAACATCAATGTGAAATAATTTTACTTTAATCTTTAATTATGACACATTTTCAGAAATAAATACATAATTTTATCAATAATGCTATAATAAGCTCATTGAACAATATTTATAGAGCATCATTTTACATAACCGATAATTAAATTAATATTCATGAACACAATAAACTTTTTTTATTGAAATATTAAATTCTTTTTCCGGTGTTATTTATTATCATT
Source organism: Tachinus rufipes (assembly GCA_963932245.1). Lineage (NCBI taxonomy): Eukaryota > Metazoa > Arthropoda > Insecta > Coleoptera > Staphylinidae > Tachinus > Tachinus rufipes. The sequence goes on along the minus strand of OZ010741.1, from coordinate 117,230,135 downwards.
AAAACTACATAAAAATTACATGCATAATATGACAAGGCTGATGTATTGCGGGGTGGCGTTGTTTTGCTTCTAGTATTACATACATCCCGATACATTTCAGTTCGATTTCATCGCCGGCGGCATTCGTCTGTGAAATTATTAATAATAACGTGGATAATTGTATTGAGTTGTGATTTGTTTTCCATTGTAAGTGAATATATTATTATTTATTCATAATTGATAGACATTGTTTGATAGTATGTGGTAATTATTAATAATTTTAATAAACAGTTCATCTGTTAATAAAGGTTTATTATTATAAAGTTATTTGAACATTATTATAGTATTAACATCATATAATTTTACTATTATTTATTATTATACACCATAAATGCAAATACTTTCATATTATTACTTGTCTTTTTTATATAATTTATACACTGTCAATACTTATTTGTGTTTGTTTATTTTTTTTTATAAATATATTTAATTAGCAATTTATCTTTATATAAAAATAAAATCAGTCAAAATATATTAAGGTAAAAACATATTGTTTGGAGTTTGGACTCTACATTACTAATGTCGATTTGAATTTAATTGCGAAACCAAATACATAAACTGCAAAATAAAATATAATGCACGATAATGCAATTTCCTAATAATAACTATTGTGTATTTTACCGGATGAAACACATTTATTAGTCTAGATTTTAAAATAAATATATGTAGTCATTGGTGGATTAATCATTTGATAGCAGAACAATATTTGGGAATTGAATGTAAATAAAAGAGATGATTATTTATTAAATTTAAAAGTCAATTTTATTTTTTTATTTTTTTAATAAAGCCACAATAAGGTAAGGTTTTTTTTTAATTCTTTTACCAAGAGCAAAACAGTTGTTCAATAACCTAAAACACCATTTAGGGTTTACTTAATAAGAAATCCTTGAAAAAATATGGTAATTGACATCATTGACTCAAATGAGGCTTAAAAAGACACTCACAATAATAGCATGCGCTGGACCAAAGCAGTTCTACTAGCAGCATCCTATGATGCTTGTTGTCATCAGTTGCGATTTCTGAAGTGTCTTTAAAACTGTGTACAGATGTTTTATTATGATTTTGGATGTTTTGGGTTTAAAACGTTTTATTTCCACCGCGGGCTAGTTCAAAACGGTATTGTGGTGGTACGTATTTAGTAAGATTTACTTCTGCTGTTAAAGTTTAATTTTTACTACGCAATAATTTCATGTTGCATAAAACCCACCTAGAATCTTTACTGAGAGAGGCTGATTTTTTTTCTTGGTATGCTTGTTGACCAGGTGCAAGTTGTTGTTTGCTAATTTGATAGGTTGGTTTCAAGTTGTTTTGTGGCAGTGGCAATAATATGTGTATAGGCTATACACGTTGCGTTGATAGCTTTTCCGGGTTCAACTACATGGTATTTTGGTAAGACTTCTTTGGTTTACCCGTGCTGTAAGAAAGTATGGTTTAATTCCTAATCAATATTTTTTTAATATCTCCCGGGTACAGATTTAAAGTAGTTTCCATCTATTTGGTCACATTCATGTTTGTTTTGTTTAGTAAGGTTACAGATGATAGTGACTGTAGGTGGTGTAGAGCTAAAATGTATTACTTTTTTGTGGCACTCTCCTTTAACGCATTTTGCGGAGTAGATTACTTGGATGATTGTGATTGTCTGATATGCTTGGGGTTTGACCTCTTTGACAACTATTTGTTGTGTTTTGAGTTGATTTGGTCTATAATCTTTTTAGTTTTTTTTTTTAAATTACATTAATAGTGGCACAGTTTGTTGTCTTGTATTATCATCCACTTAAATTTGTCTATCAAGTATTTTATTGTGTTGTCTAGGTATATGCGGGCATGAAGTTAGGTCCAATGATTGATTTAAGAATTCGTTTAACTGTTTGTAAATATCTATGTATTTTCATATTTGTCTTAAACTAATCTATGAGAAAATCAAAATATCTTGCCATATCAGAAGAGTTGTTGTTGTGATGTGTTACGGTAACACGGTCGTTCTTGATTGTTATCATGCCGCTTTCGTTGTATATCTATGCAGATAGGTATTGAAGTAGTTCTTTTGTAATGGCCTTTTCTGCTGTTTTGTTGGTTTCGGGTAGCAAGTGACCGGTTTTATGACTGAATTGTTTTTGCTTGCATTGTCAACGTGGCGTGGTCTGTACCTATAGGTGTTTGATAAAAAAGTGCAACTAACTTTTTGTTTGCAAGTGTAATTTGTTTTTGAAATAAAATTTGTAGGCGATATAAACTATATAAACCGTAATAAGCTTGGTTGCAGCTTTAAACTTTGTTGGTAACTAAATCGGATTGGCTCAAAACTGCTGCCTTTGTAAACCAGCTTGTAGTTGTAGGTATTTAGTTAATTACGTTAGTAATTATTGGCTTAGGGCTTACTGATGTTACAGTAGGGTAGTTGACAGAGATTATAACTTAGTTGGAGGCTGTTGTAGTTTTTTTTTTTGTTATTATGGTTTTGAGAAAGTGCTTGTGTGTTGGTCTCTTACCTACTAAAATCCTATCTCCACTTGACGTTTTGTGCTCAATTCTGAAATTAGCAACTAAGCCTTAAATCAAAAAAGGTACGTCCGGACACGCATTCAGCGCAACTAGTTTTATCCAATCTTCTGTTTATTCGTTGATGATGGGTCTAGATCCTTTACTCTTTCATTAGACTTAGTTTTTCTGACTATTATCTTTCCATAGTTATGGATCCTAGTTCAGTTCCGATTATTATGTAGCATTATATCTACAATGTTGTTTTTAGTGATGGTGTTTTTGATGTATATATTCAATTCTATTTTTTTCTTAATCTATCTTGAACATTGAAAAAAAAATGTGTTTAGCTGTATCCTTCATAGTGCAATGTGTGCATATACCACTATTCTTCCTTTTGAATCTTATTAAATACGAGTTGAAGCACTTATATCCACAGTTGCAAAAGATTGTAATCAATTAATCCATGCCTTCTATTTACTCACTTTTCTACATCTCGGATTAGAAACTTGGTCCATACTGCTTTGCCGGTGTTTCTTGTCTATATGTCTTGCTATTTAGCAATTGTTTCTTTACGTATCTCGTTCTTACGTTTGATATCTTGTTTATATGAACATCTTTTTTGCCCTACCAGGAGATCTATGAGCATAACTAATGCAATATCTAGTACAGCTTCCGTCAAAACTGTTCTATAACTACTAGTAACTTTTATGGCAACTTTTCTTTGTTGCGTCATCATCACATTTGTGTGTTTTGCAAATTTCAATTCTCTTTCTCAGATTTGTATGAAGCACAGCATAACAGAATGCGCAACCAACCAAAGCAGTCATTGTTTTGTTGAGGACAGTCTTTCAACTTTGGGTATTATTCTTCTAAGGGCGTTTCTGCCTTTCTTGTGTTTTTTTTGACATGATCTTTTATTTTAAGACTGTGTTCAAACACACACTCTTAGATGATTGATTGAATTTTTGGTGACAAAATTTGTTTCTCATATTTCTAGGGCCAATTCTTTTAGTTACCGTCTACCGTATAATATTACGGCCTTGGTATTCTGCTTTGCAATTTTTAAGTTTTTTGCTTTAACTTTTGAATGATGCTTTTAAGTGTAGCATTTGCAATTGCAACTAAATTTTTAACCGATTTGGATGCTACTAAGATTACAGTGTTGTCTGCAAAACATACCAGGTTTACTCTTTCTAATCTTTCAATTTTCAATATTATGTTGTAGTAGATATTCCACAACAAAAGGTCTAGAATGGATCTCTGTGGCACCCCACATAACATTTTTATGCTTTTGTTGTTTTTAACTTTTAGGTTTTTATTTCTGATATCGTTGGAAATGATTGTTCTAAGTGCCGGACTTAATGCCATAACATTTAGGGTTTCAATGATATCTTTCCAGTGCACCGTGTTGAAGGCATTTCTTATGTCTACAGTTATTAATTTGCAGAATTTCTTGTTTTTTGTGGATGGTGGCTACAGTAACTAGTTTCAAAACTTTGTTCATAGAGCCAATTGTAGATTTTTCTTTTATAAAGCCATATTAATTTAGTGATATTTTTCTTTCATTCAGTTTTGAGCCTAGACACAATTATGTGTTCATATACTTTGCCAAAACTGTTTGTTAAACATAATGGTCTGTGTTTGCTATTTTGTCACCTTTGATAGGGTTTTCTAATAAGACCAGCTTGGCTTTTTTCTATCTTTCTGGAAATTGACATTTTTTTTAGTTTTTGGTTTATTACATCGAGCACAGTCCCTGGTTTTAGATACAACTTTAGCCCAAATATAATTAATACTTTTCTGTTGTGTATCCGTTAGGGTAAATCTTGGTTTTAGATTTAGTTTTTTAGCTACTATTTTATACTTGTTCTTCTCTAACCAGTTACGTCTTAGTCTTTCTACGTTTGCATCACTTAGGTTTGGGTTACAATTGCCTCTATTTGTTGTTGTTTTGTTTAGCTTTTCTACACTCTAATTTAAGCTTGTTTAGTTTTTGTTTCTACACGTCTGGTCTTTGCTTTGGACAAAAGAGTACTACATTGCATTACTAATCGCGACCATTACGTTATCCAGGTTATTTATGTTTGTTTTGCTGACCTTTGTTATTATGTTCACTTTGTATTATTGTAAGCCATCTTCCTTGATTCTCCGAAATGCTTTACTGCTTTTTACTATCTTGTCCTTGTATGTGGTTAGTTCAGAGTAGATATTTTGGTAAAGACTCATGTTATCCATTTCTTTATTTTGTCATATAGTGTTAGACCTTTTCTTCACAAAGGTCAAGCTCCTATCGTTGTTAACTATTACAAGGTTGAAACTATACATCCATTTGATAAGAATAGTGCCTCTTAATTTTTTGTTAGGTCCTCTCTATACTCTGGCCTTGTTGTTAAAATAGCTCGCAATTAGTAGGTTTCTTTTCTGTGCCCTAATCTTATTTCCTAATTTACTTAAGAAGGACACGAGTATATAACCGTATTTTCTATTTTTACGTCCACATATCCAGCATCTTTGTTATGTATACTGCAGATTTTCATGTTTTTTTTTTATATAACCTAACGGCAGCATCTTGTGTAACCTTTTTATTTGGTTCCAAATAAATTTATGAAAAATGTTTATGGCCGCCTTTCACCTGCCATCATTTGCAGTATCTTCATTGTTAGTTAGATATGGCATCTTTGTTTTCTTTATATACTCGCAGGTTCTCCTGTATGCCTAGCAAGTTTTGCTGTCTACTTTATGGCCCTTTTGTTTGCAACTGTAGCATTAGAAGTCGTTTTTACACTCTTTTACAGCACAGCATGCTCCTGCTTACTTCTTTGCAGTATTTTATTTCATGTTCAAACTTAAGGAGAGATAATAGTTGCGCTATTATAAGGGTTCACAGCATCAAACTCAACAAGAAAACGGCTGAATATAATTGAAAAAAAATTTCACACATTGTAGAAGAAAGTCCAATCTGTGTTCTCAAATTTGTAGATATTTGATGAGATAAGTCGTTTCTCCGCAATTAATTTTTAAAAAATGACGTTTTTAATTAGTTCTTCGTTAATTTTTTACTCGTTAAATATAACTTCAAATCTTTAACCAAAAACATGAAAACAGAATATTGAATGTAGTTCAACATATAAAAAAGTGATGACTAAAATATAATCGTTTGGATATTGAGATGGTTGGCGTTTTGTCCCATAAGAACCAAAAAGATTCACCGATATTCTCGTAGATGTGATAGGATTTTTTATTTTTCCATAACAATACACTTTTCTAGCGTTAAGACAATTGCAACATCTTATAGGTGAGCTGAATTGCTTGATTTGCCTTTTTACCTATCTTACTTTCAATCTGCCCATCTATTTACTTGTTTATTCTGTTGGACTCATCACTGCATATTTTAGTCTTTTCTTGTTTAATTTAATTGTGAAGCCTTTCATTTGTAACCCTTGTCTCGGCTTTTTTTGTAATACTTTCATTACTTAATTTTCTTTCGTGGTCTTATGTAGGTGTACATAAGCCGTTACCTTATTACTCACCGCATTCTTTTACAAACTTGATTGCTTATGGCGCTTACTTTTATGTTTTCATCATTTGTTTGGGTTATTATTTAAATTTTTATGCCCAGTTTTTCTACATGAATTTGAGATTTTAGCCTTTCTTGTTTTATAATAACGAAATTGTTGTAACTGCTAGATGTCTTTGTAAATAACCATTGTCAGAGATGGTTACTTTGAGCCAGCCCTAGTTTTTGAGGTTGTAAAAGCATTATGCCATTTTTTAATTTAAGTTGGGCGCTATTTGTAGCCGGCTGGATCTGCGGAAGTAGTAGGGGAGCGGCTGTGAGTATGATCCTTTTTGTTTTTGGGGATGTTGTGTGTTGGGGCCATGATAGCATTAATTCTGGGTTTTAGGTTTATTTGTTATCGATGCTTAGGTAGAGTGGCTTGTTTTTACATCTTGAAGTGCCTACACTATGGTTAAGAATAGAGAGCTACTACCTAGATGGTACTTTACCTCCAAACCCGGACTACGCAGCCGCAGTCCAGGAAGTTGGAGGGAGCATTAATCTCCTTCAACTTTCTATGCATCACGCACCAATGACGACGCAGCACGGCAAATTGAGGAAAGTATAAAAATTGCTGCAAAATATTAGTCTATTTTGAGCCAGCCATTAACGCATGTAGTACAAACCAACTTACTACTACGACACCAGCCTCATAACAATTTCCGCCATGTTCATTGACACCTCTACTCTGACAATTGCACCTCGACTAGCATTGCATTCTACGCCACCAGGTATCCTTAACAACCCTGCGGTATTGCACTACCTGCTGCAAGGCCTCATACAAATCATACAAACACGACGACCATGAATACAACCTGACACCGACGTACCAGCCAAAACATTAGAGGAAATAATAGTTCACACACCACCACCTTCTGTTACACTTAAGAGGAAAGCGCACACACCTGGGTATTATCTACGCGGCCTTGCGTCAAACCAGGTAGCGCTAGACCTTTGTATACTTGCAATTTCTCAACACGTATCCAGTAGCTCCGAGCCTTGGGAGCCTACCTGCGAGTTACCAAACTCCGCAACACACAAATACATACGACTCGTATAACTGGCGCGGATGTCAATCAGCACATACCGTCTACTTGGCTGCGCTTCCACCATCATGTAATATATCATAAATATCTACACTTTATAGTAGGAAATAGTCGGTACACCCCAACAGTAACCAGTAAATGATTGGTTTTTCTACTATGAGCTAACACTATATGTTTCTTAAAAAAATTTCATAAAAATTGCAAGATTTTAGAAAGCCAGAAACTATTTTTAAATTTAAATAAACGCAATTTTTTTTTTAAACTAAACTGTGTGGTTTGGTTACTGAATACCCATAACAAGCAGTTACTAGTCTTTTCAATTTGAAACATTGACGGCGTTTTGTCTTACGTTATGCGATGTTGTCACCGTTACCGTGCCGTTTAGGTTGACCAATTTTTACTGGAAATGGAATCCCACATCAAAAATCCAAGCAGCCAGTTTAATACACTGCAACTTTGTTGCTATAAAAGATTTTAAAAAACAACTGTGTCTTGGGTTTTTATTTATGCTGCCACACGTGCTTTTAAAACCTTTTAAAGCGGCTTCATAAATTTTAACAACAATTATTGTAATTTTATCTTAAAATAATTTTTTGACTAGCCTCATTGTCTTCCAATAATTTTTTTTATTGTTTTGCAACTTTTCAAAAAATTGCAGACTTGTTTAGAAAAGTTTGTGGGTCCAAACAAAACTGTTGTACTTTGACGTACCAAATCAATTTTAATGTTTGCTCGCAACTTGAAGAAGAAATCCCAATACAAATTTTACATCAAATTTTGTTTTGCAGCGGAGGCAAATGTTGTTTGGTTGTTTTGACGTCTAAAGTACATTTTAATTAGACCATACCTTATTATATATTATAATTTTTAAAAACCGTTAGAGGTCAGAAAAATGCATGCAATTTCTCAAATTTAAGACTCAAGCTTGGTCTAACTTTGATGAATAAAAAACTGACGCAGCTTTTTGTGTTTGAATTTTTTTTAATTCTTTTTTTTAGATTTTTGACATTTCAATTTTTTTTAAACAATTTACATTTAATATCAGAAGCAATGCAACATACAACTTAGTTTTTGAAATTGACTTTTTGTGTGCATTTATTTAATAGTTTTGATTGATTGACGCAAAATAAAATTTTAAGTTTGACACATAAAACATAGCCGGACAAAAATAGTTTATATATTTACTTGCATATAGTGCATTTAGTAAATTCTCATCATTCCTACTCCAAATAAACAATAATGTGAAATTAAAGTAGTAGAACTTGGGTAACATTATTAATGGATGAGGTTGTTGGGATACGAATCCTTTAATCCAGCTGAACTACTAAAATATATACGGCAGCAAACCACATTTGAACTAGAACGTAATTGCAACGTATTTCCAGCAACTAATTATTAGAATAAAACGAATTTACTTGAAATCTATCGCCACAATAACACTATTTATTAGTACAATAAATATTTTTTTTACCAGTTAAAAAATGATTTATGATAAAGATTGTTATGTTAATTTATTTTTCTTATTGAATTAGTACACAATGGTAATTAATAAATTATATCATTGATAAAATTAAACGTTCCGTATATCAATAAATATTAATATCTTCATTTAAACAATGAATTTAATGAAGCATATTTAAATCTTTATTCAATACAATAAGGATTGATTTATTTATTTTAATGGAAAATTATATATTAATATTCGAATAGAAAATTGATTTTGCGATAAAATATTAAATTAATTTGCATTAAATAAATTAATTGTAATTCCATTGTGTTTTATCAAAATATGTTGTTATTAATAATTGAATATTTTGCTGGGCATAATTGTATTTATTAATTAACGCTATGTTTAATAAAATATTATCTAAAAGCCTCGTTTATGTTTATATAACAATATTGAAAAAATTGTTTTCTTTTTAATACAAATAAAATATGTTTAATATAATTATGTTGTACACAACTGCCAAATTTGCAAAATTGTAATTTAAGTGTTTATGGTAACATTTTTATTAAGCAATAAAAAAGTTTAAAAAATATTTGATACCTTTGACGAGTTATGGCATAAAGCAGTGGTTGACGTGAAGAGCGAAACAAGGTATTTCCAGTAGGTAAAATTGCCGGATTACAGCAAAAGATGCAATGCCGTTTGAGTTGCAGGCCGGAATGCATAGACATTATGAAATCAAAGGTCCGAAAGAGTGGTCAATGAGCATAGCGGCGTTGATAAGTTGTAACTATTGTGTTGCATGATGAGTCGTTGTTAGTCAGTAACTGAGGTTTTTTTTTTGTTCGCGTGGGTAAAAAATTTCTAAACACTTTTCGTTTACAAGACGTATCGGATTCATTCTTCCGGGGGTGCCTACCGACTAAACCTCACCCAGTCTGTGAATGCCTAGATGTTCAAGACGTTACGGCTTATGTACCTTTGGTATATTGGAAATGAATGAGTTTACACTTTAGGTTAAGGTACGGTTACTTGATTTGCTGATCATTTATAGAAGAAATTCTCTGTCTGGCTTGGCAAGTCGAGCGAAATCAAGATTAGGCTGATTTGCGAGTCAAAATACTTTACGGCCAAAGTTTTGATGTGGTGGCGCAACGGAGATAACCTAAGGTTTGCTAACATTTTTCTGTTTTTGACATACCATGGAACTTTCAAAGTGTTACTTTGCAAAACGTAAGTGAGCATGTCTTTGATGATAGATGTGTAGAGCCGTGTTTTGTTTTGGGTCAATATGTCTCTATTCCAACGCAACATTCTAGCCCCCTGTCAAAGGTAATCCCCAGATACTTAACAGTATTGAACCACGGTATGAGAACGTTATTAAGACAAACATTTGCATCAGCGGTGATTTGTCGCCGTGTGAAGATAACAGCTTTGTTTTTTTCTGGATGAATTTTGACTTGCCACTTGTCTAACTATTCTTTGAGGTTGTTGGTGGCTTTTTGTAACTTTTTCAAAATGTTTATCTTGGGCAACCTTGAAGAGTATAGAAGTGCTGTATTATAAGCAAATTGTGGCATTTTAACCTCGTGCTTTAATTCCAAAGACATGTCAGCGACGTATAGGTTAAATAACATTGCAAAGAGAATAGAGCCATGAAAAACTATTGCCCTTATCTGCCGTGAGGTAGATATATGCTTTTTAAGCTTTATTGCCAAAGTTTTGCCGTTAAAATATGAAACGCAAAAGAAAGTTAGCTTTGTACAATTTGAAGAGAAGTCCTTTGTGCCAAACCTTGTCAAAGGCTTTTTTGACAAGTCAAAAAAGACTGAAAAGTTTAAATCTTTTAACAATAAAGATTATCACGCGGTTTAGATGTTGTCCAAATTTTAAATTTTTTGATAATTTCTCTGATTCAAGAATATCGTACGCTTAGTTTCCAAGAAATTTTTTACCTTTTGTTTAATCACTTTGACGTGCTTTGTATCCCCAGTGGGGCTGAGGTGAAGCATTGGAGTTTAATTCTATCAGCAAATGTGGTTTGGTTTTTTTCTTGATAGAGTATTGTAGCTCATTTTTGTCATAAATGACTGGAATGAAAACTTGCTTGTTCCGTAAGGCCTTGGAGAATTTCTACATTTGTGATTGATTCCAAGCTATTTTATTAACACAAATTTTTGTGTAACTTTATGGCTTTCTTCACTTTGCTGTGGAGCAAATTTAAGAATTGATGCTTGGCGGCATTTCTGAGACAAATCAATGTCTTTGTTTTGCGTGATAGTCCAAATAAATTATGGACAGGGAACTGATGGGTTTTAGAAGCCGTTTTCGTGGTTTTGTGTATTTGGCGCGTGAAAAGTTCAACGGTTCTTTCAATATCTTTAACCGTTTGTACTGGTGCAAACTTGTCAATGCTTTTTTCAGAGATTGTCTGAAAACCTCTTTTGTAGAACTCCAGTATAAACGAACTGTGATGGGATCTAAGGCCATTGATGACGTTTATGCTATACTGAAAGTTGACGTTTTTAGTATTGCTACATCTAGAACGTCCTCTTGGTGACCCGCATTGCTGTGGTGAGTGGGTTTATCTGGACCCACTACTTGTAATCCTTTTGCTTAGCCTGTTTGAACCACGCACAAACAACAAACAAATAACAACAAAGTCTTCCGCAATTATTCTGGGGTAGAGATTGTCAAGAATTGCTCAAAATCCGCTGTTTTTATGCACATTCACCACTATCGCATTTGATTCAAGCTAGATCGTGTTGGGGATATTCACTTTAGAGTAGTACACAGTGGCCCATTTTACAAAAAACGAGGACAAAAGTCAAAAAAGTTTGTAATTTTATGTTTAGTATTCCGTAATGTGATAGAGGGTGTGCCACGGTATATCGGTGCGGGTCCACAATGAGTTGGGCCTTCATGCATTACGTGTACCACCGCGGCACTGCTGCAGCGCTATCGCCTCGTGAAAAGCACGGAAATCAACCACAATATCTTTTGTTCTAATTGCTGTCTTCCGATTGGGCAAAATGAACAATATTGACAAAGGTAAAAAGTATAAATTTTGTATGTTGTTAAGTGTAATTAACATTTATAACGCGCTTAAACATTTAAATATTGATATTTACCAATGTTGAATATTTTATAAATTTTGTTCAATTATGAAAATAGTAGTGATAACGATTGAGATTAACAGTCTTTTTTTTTTAAAGAAAGATTAGAATATTAACTGTCAATTTCATTCAAGCTTTCGTGCCACAAAATGTCTCTGCAGTATCTGAGTCAGTTTGAAAATGTAAAAAAACTGCCGTTTTGTATTTTGAAAAATAATAAGATTCCTAATTTTAGATCCGCTATTTTGGATTTTGGAAAAAATAATTTTAGATTCATAATCAGAGACTGTAAAAACTATTATGAACCATTTATTGTTTTAATTAAATTATTTTTAAATTTTTGACCGCCATTTTAGAACCGCCATTTTAAAATTAAAAAAATAAAATGGTGATTCAAAATTCATAATCAGCGACTTTGAAAACCCTTGTATACCAACTTTTGTTTCAATCGGAATGGTTTTTGACTTTTGTCCGCGTTTTTCGGGATGATCCACTGATTCTTTTTCAAAAATCAGTGTTCTACGCTTGCAGGTATTACCGACGTTCCCAAATATTTGAGATTGTCACCGTTTAATTAGGATAAGTTATGTTAGGTTAGAACACTAGCATAATGTTGAGTTCCTGCTTTCACTTTACCAAATTTTTCTGTAATGCTGTTAGCATTCCAGAAACAAATGCGGCATAATGCATCGGATGTATTAACCATTTTAATTGTTAAGTTGGTTGGTTGAGGATGTTTGCCATGAGCCACATTTGAGACTCATTAATTTCTTTTAAGCGGCAATTTTTTTGTTAGAAACCACTTTCTGCGTTTGAGGAGCGACAGCGTTAGCAAACAGTTTATTTGCTGATAGAGCTGCAGATTTGCGGAGTTCTGTAGACTGAGCGGAAACTTGAGAGGCTGCCGGCACGGGTTGTGTAAGTTTTTTGACGTTTGAGACCAACATTATGATGTATGTTTTCTATATCTTATTATTTGCGAGATGAGAGCCATTGCGTAAGGCGCATTTGGGGCTGGCCGCTAATTGGTTTTTTGACAGACGACAGCATAAGTATGTCCTCGTGGGTGTTACGTGCAGATAAAAATACAATGTGTTTGATTCTGAAAATTATAAAAAGTTTTAGATAAGATTGTTTGTTGTATAAAACAATTGTTAAAGAACAAAATTTTGAAAAAAATGAAGTGTCAAAAGAAGAGTAATTGTGTTGTGGTTCAAGTTTGAGGTAGCAGGCTTAAACCTCACCTCGGTGCGGTTTTTTCTGACATTCTTTTTTTGAGCGAGGGCGATGCCTTAGAGAGCAACAGGGGGTGGCTAAAAGCCTTTTAATAAGTTTTTAAAGTGGACACTTACCCCGGGAGTTTTTTCTCTTTTTTCCTATCAGTTGGAACTTTTGGATATCAAAGATGTTGTTAGAACGCGGCTGTCTGTGGCCACTAGGTTGGGATGTTCGTTACCCAGTGCGGCAGTGTGGTAGCTAGAAAAAAATATGTTCTGCTTTTTCAAGCTAGTGCTTTTGCTAATCTGATTCTATTTTAAATTTTTGTAAAAACTGAGGTCTGCTCCGTAAAAATTTGATATTTATAGAAGGACTTGAGTTAGTAGTAATAAAATTGGTTTGTAATGCTCCGTTCATAAAGCTTCAATAATTTTCTCAACTTTATAGATTGAGATTTTATTCTCTGGTATTGAAATAAGGTTTTTGGGTAGTGATGTTGGACGCAAGCTTATTTGCTCATCTATGCACTATCGTTAGATATCCAGGTTTGTTGTTGCGGACGTTTTCTCGCCGTAAGTATTTTTAGTTCAAATAGGCGGCTAAACGCTGTCAAGCCTGTTCCAAAAAGTTCCGGTGCTTTGCAAGGTGCATATACCGCCAGTGGTAGAAGTTAGTATTACTGTTTAGTTAATCTTCTTGCAACGACTTTATTATTATGTTATAAAAGTTTACAATGCCAGAAGTATGTTTTACTAAAAAGTTTAACTCATGTAAAATAAGGGATTACTTAGTAAATTTGGTCTTAGCATCATCAAAGCCTTATTGTTGTCTTTGAGTATAAATGGCTTATTCTCTAAACAGACCAATATTTTTTTATTGCTTATAAAATTGCCATGTATTGTAATACACAACGTATTGATGTAAGCCTTCTTGGTACAGGATGGTTCCAACCCTGATGTTGCAAACGTCCGTCTGAAGTACAAACAGCATCCTTGGTTTTAGTAGAGCAAACATTAATGATTGATCTATTGTGGTCTTGATTGCTTAGAAGACGTTGGCTTTGCTTTTAGTCCTACACACACGGTTTTTTTTTTGTAATGTCTTCAAGGAACCCGCAATTTTGTAATAGTCCGGTACATACTTTCGGAGGCAGGTGCATAGGCTTAAGAAATTTTAAAGTTGTTTCTTAATCCATGGAGTGTATTGGTCTTCAATAAGCTTTATGTGGTGGGTTAAATAATAATAAGTTAATAATAATAATAATAAGTTTATTTCCCAACAGTACATACATACTAATAACAGGGAAAATGTATAATAATATATTAAAGATTAAATAATAAATGACAAATAAAGAGATATATAACATACATATAGTGCGCACTCTATACAAATAAAAAGAAAAAAATAATTAGTCAAATTTGGAAAACTAACATTATAACAATAGAATAATAAGAAAAAAAAAATAACAAGTTACAGTAATTCTGAAATTGTATTTACAAATACAGACTGGCTACAATTAAATATATCAATGCAATATTGAACACTAGCATAAAGTCTACACATTGAATTAATCGGCGAATTATAGTGATGAGTGGTGTTGCAACGGTTAACAAAAAATGTTACTGCGGTTCTACTTGTAATTCGGGGGACGTAGATATTAATTAATGTCAACAAATTAGGATCATCAATTTTGTTGTTTACTATCTGATGCAAATGTTTAAGTATAATGACATTTCGCCTTGTTGTTAGAGATTTTGCATTAAACATTGATAACATGTCATTATACGTTACAGATTCATCTGGATAACAACCATTGGTTTTATAATACAGATATCTCATAAAATATTTTTGAACCCTTTCAAGTTTATGTATGTGAACAGCATACGATGGAAACCAAACCACTGCACCGTATTCTAACTTTGATCTAACATATGATTCGTACAATCTTTGGATTACAGCAGTCTTACTAAACGGCTCACATGTTCTTCGAATAAAACCTAACATTTTAATTGCATCTTTACGCACATAATCGCAATGCGGTACAAACGACAATGTTTGATCGAATAACACACCTAGATCTTTAATAACTGCGACTCGCTCTAAACTAACGCTATCTAAAACATAATCATAAAAAATAGGTTGTTGCTTACGATGAAAAGACATACATTTACATTTACTAATATTAAGTTTAAGACAGTTAATTTTGCTCCATTGTTGAATTTGCCTCAAATCTTCATGTAGAGCCAAACAATCAATTGTAGTATTAATGGATCTAAATATTTTAACATCATCTGCGTATATAAGAACTTGAGAAGAGATGTTGGTTACTATATCATTCACAAATAACAAAAATAATAGAGGTCCTAGGTTTGACCCCTGAGGCACTCCACTAGAAGGGCAAAATGTTTCAGACCGGTAACCATTATACTCAACGTATTATATATATATAAAGGTTGGTTGCCGTTGACACTAATTTTATGACCCAGGTATTCAACGGAGTCTGTTTCAACTTGTACTTTTTTGAGTGGCAGCGTAATTTATATTTTTTTAACACTATTAATGCCCGGTTTCACCAACGTCTAATAAAATTTATTCGTCGAATAAATGCCTTATTCGCCCAATAAACGTTTCACCAACGTTAAATAGCGTTATTCGTCGAATAAATCTCCTAATAAACTAACCGGCCAAAATGCATCGAATAACTCGACAAATAACCTCAAAACATCTAGGTGACATTTATATATTGTAAATAATGAATGTCATGTTCAATTTATTTGATAATGTTGATTTCAAATTTCATCACTATTGGAAATAATTACAATTTGGATTCTCAAAATCAGCGGAACAATCTCATTTAAAAGTATGTAAAATTCACAGTAGATCATTAATTTTATTGTAGATTGTAATTTTAAGAACATATTTAAGTTTTTCAGTATAATTACGCAAAAAATGTACTCATTAGCAGTTTAACAAAATAGTTGGGTTTATATTATAAATTCTTTTCTCACATGTGTGATTATAAAGAAAAACAAAAAATGTACTTAAAATTTCAATCTACAATAAAATTGATGACAATTTGTGCATTGACTTTTAAAGCTTTATCTGTAATTATATACCGGCAGTGTAATACGATCATAGCAACAAATATTTTTAATTTTGTGTTGATATATTCTTACTTCATTAATAATTCGAGGTTATGCATGCATAAATACTGGTTCATTTGAACTTATTTGGCGAATTTTCTGTCTACTATATTACCAACTTAATAAAAATCACGGAATAGTTATTTAATCTCTGAGATACCTTGGTGAAACGTAAAATGACTTATTTGATGAATAAATTTTATTCGACAAATAGTTATTTGACAATTTATTAGGCGTTGGTGAAACCGGGCATAAGAAGACTAAGTGTGTAGCATGGTTTTTGCAAATAAACCAGGACAATATTTCTTAGCAAACCTTTCGGCACTTGAGGCATTAGTTTTTGGAAAATTGCTGGTGCGTCTTTTAGCATTACTCAAAATGGGTATTTGCCTCTTTCTAACGCAGCAAAGGCGGTGCTTGTAGTTGTCGTTTATTGGTATCTGTTTTTTTTAAATTTTTGAAGTATAGCTGCTTTTTTTCAAGTAACATTGTTGAGAGTTTAGTAGTCTACAAAAAATTGTTGTCTTTTTTTTACGATGACGACAGGAGCACAAAAACTGCTAGAGATTTTTTTGATTATGCTATTGGCCAACAATTCCTTTACTTTTTCAAAAATCATGATTTTCTTATGGGCATTGTAGGTATAATAGGCGGTTTGTATTGGTGTGGTGTTTGTCAGCTTATTATAGCTGTATAGGTTTGTGCGTCGTGGTGAAAGCGTTTTTTGGGTAAACTTTTGTGTGTTGTTGGACAAAACGATTCTCTAATTTGTCAAAGAAACCATGCAGGTACTAATATGGTTTGCCGCCAAAGCAAGGTAGTTCATCTTGGTACAAGTTGTTATTTTACTGAGTGTAAGGAAGCGCATGCATGCATTGCGCCGTTGTATGTTGGAAGGCAGCGTTGGTCCTCTGTTTGTATTTGAGTGCCGCTAAGCGCGCTTGTTGTTTTTGTATTTCTCTATATTGCTTATTTTTTAGTAGTAGTAGAGTTGCATAATGAGTCGTTAGAAGACAATTGAAATTTAGTCTATAGTTTTACAGAAGTGTGATGCTAGTAAGTAGATAGGTCTATAATGCTCAGCCGACAAAGCAGCATTAATTGTCAACTGCCCCGAGTCACTACACGACTCCTGTTGTACCCAGCCAATCAATTCTGGGCCAAGATTTTAATCTTTTTACATCACACATGGTTAAAAATTACAAATAATAATTGACACTTTGATCTCTGCGTTTAAGAACGGTTTTACCAACACTTGTGACGGCACATCTCCAACATTCTCCTAATTATTAAAATGTTTGAATAAAGTTTAGTGAGAACGTGATCAATACCAAGAGCACTTCTACGGCTAGATAAAGTTATTAAGTCAAACAACTCTTTTAAAAAAAATGTCCAAGTATTTTTTTATGTTTGTTTAATGATCTTTTTTTTTTTCAAAAATAGTAGCTTAGGGCATCCAACGCTAAAGTTAAAATAACTCAACCATTGAACAAAAACCTCAAGAAAAGTAAATCAGAAGTTTAAAAAAACTGGTTGTTGCAAAAAATGGCAGCATAGACTTTACTGAATGTATTTATTTGCAGACTTTAAAGTAATTTGCAGAAACCCGACTAAAAAAAAAGCTAACAATTTTTTGCTAGACGTCCTCCTTGAACCAAACAAGTTTATTTTTAATGTCCATGCTAGGTTTGTTTAATTTTTTTTTTAAATATTGTATTTGTTACAGAAATTTTTTATTTATTTTTAAAAACAAACAATTCCGCTATATTTTTGTATTATTTTTACAAATTGCACTATTAAATATCTCAAATTTAAGAAGTGATCAGATTTTGAAACATTTCTGAGTCTTTAAAAAGTGTTAAGTTGAACCAAACCTAGTCTTCTTTTGACAATACATAAAGTTCAGTAGCAGACAAGAACAAAACTAATGTATTTGATCCATAAACTCCGAATGCAAACCCGCAAGATATATTTGTGTTTCCATGATTAATTGTTTTATAATTTAACTTAAAAAACTAAATTAAGAAATAGAATTTAATAGATTAATTAACATTTAATTATCTTTAATTATTTAAATACAATTAACTTATTTTAATCATTCAAATCAAAATATTATTAATTCTATCTTTATATATTACAACACAACTTAATAAACCATAATTTTTCTATATTTATGTTATATTTTTATATACTATTCCGTAATAAGTAACGATGCTTCTATTTTATGTGCGCTTTCCCCTGTTTACTTCCGTTACTACTTGAATAAATGCATTTTTCAGTGACTTGCTGGAAGATTTCCGTTGCAGATTTGGGGAATCTATGTGACATCAATAGGATTAATCGTTTCTGAAATTGCACTGCACTCCACATAAATTACATGTCGTCCGATGGCATAATTTATGACTTTGATGTCAGATTTGAAATCAATTTTCGTTTTGAATTAGGAATTTTTTTATTTAATTTTATTCTTATTAATTATGTTTGTTAGGACATATTTTTACGGTAATTTGTATGTTTTGAAAGTCATATATCATTTGATTTATTTTATAGAAAAACTTAAAAAATGTTCACTTACAACCAGCAAATAATATATTGGAATAATCATATTAAAAAAACATTTTGTAAATTGTTTTTATTTCAATAAAATTTAACATGCGTTACGATCTTTTTGTGTACTATAATTGATGATACATCTTAAATTTTGAAAGCATCGCGTGCTGAGCCATTAATTGAATTGTTGTTTATTTATTTACCTTATTATCTAGCTCGATTGGGATCAAATTGTTATTGGTGTTATGAATATAATAAATACATAATTTTAGAAAATATATAAACAGGAATAAGATTATATCTGCATTTTATTTTAAAAAGTTTAACCTGTGGGATTAAAATGAAATAAATTGTTTTTTTTTAAGTTGACTAATTTTAAATAATGTATATTAAAATATAATTTAATAATAAAAGTAGAAAATGTATTCGCATTATCATCCAAGATAATTTCAAGCCTAACAGGGTGCATCCGTCCTTGCTCGCTCGCTCGCAACGCTCTTCCGACTCGCATTATCTACATTGCTGATTCTTTTAATTTTATTATCTTATTTTATCCCGTAATCTATTATTATATATGTAATAATAATAATCACATAATGTATACATTACTTTTTTTTAGACAAATACCGTTTATAATAGGACATGGATAAGGAAGTAAAGAAGAGTTTTATAATACACATTTTAACATCCAAGATTAATAAATAAAACCAAAGACTTTTTTTAAGTTTGTTTATTAAAATTAAAATGCTAACGTTATAATTAAATAGTTAATTCACTTGTAATTAGATAAGAAAATCTTATTTTTTTAAACTTAAATTATCCTTAAATCTCCGAAAGTTGATATACAAATTTAGTTGACTAGCTTTTAACTTCTTGGTGCGTGCATTGAGTGAATATTAGAAATAGGCGCACACTAGCTATTGATTATTATATGCTATCTCCAAGTTTCGGGAAAATTTTTCAAAACTAAATGATAGCAGATAGTCAATAACTAGTATGTAAGAAGGCCAGAGACTTCTGTAGGAGCGGTATATACAAGTACAGCGAGACACGAATAGTATGGCCTCTATAATAGGCAACTTAGTATACACAAAAATTATGTTAAATCTTCCTTTAACACGTGGATTTATATTTTTAACTCAACATGTTTTATGTTTCTTTTTCTCCTGGTTAGCCTCGTACGTGGGTGGAGTAATGTCGGCATTTCTAACGTCGAGTGGTTGAAGAATTGTAGGTTGCTGTAGCTAAGTGTTATTTGAGAGTAGTCGTATCAGTAGAGTAAGTGCTTTCCAGAAATGAACTGTTGATATGCGGGTGACGGAAAGTGTTGTTGCACTTTTCATATACCTGGTGCACATATCTATAATAGACAGTGGTACTTTATACCTTCCATAAAAATTTTGAATGTAAACGGACTTCTAGTTATATTTTTTTTTGGGGTCGGACACGAGCATCCGTAAACAAAGTTTTTTGTATTCTTTTTGATCCTGTGCCAGCTATTGTTCTATTTTTGACTAAGTGACCAGTTGTTGCAAAATGATGATGTTTTAACACTTTTTTTTGTGCTACAAATGGTACTACTTGTTTTCACTTGGCAGAAATGTGAAGCAGCTTGTTAGAAGTTCTGGTCAGGAACAGGTAATTAATGGTTTTTAAAGATAGAAGGCGTTTGAGTTCTTTGTCCATAATTTTTTTACTTGAGTGTTGATATAAACTATTTAGCAGTAAATAATCTGTTTTTGCATGTCTTTCCCAAACCATTTGTTTTGGATCTAAAGTGTAGGCTACCATACCGTACGTATTTGATTGACTGTAATTAACTATTTTACATGTTATACTTTAAAATCTAAAAATAGTAACAAGTTATAATAAACTTTTCTGAAACACTGTTTTTATAGTCCAGGAGCTAGTGACAAAAAAGTGCAAAAGTTTTGGAAAGTCTGATTTTTCAGATTAGATTGTATTTTAGTCATAGAACGAATCTGTGTAGGGGCACCTGGCGCTGGCACGCTAGGAAAAGTGTAATTTTAATTAGTACCTAAAAATTGCTAGTTAGATCCTATCTAAAAATATCAAACTTTTCAAAACTCTTGCATTTTTTTGTCACCAGCTCATGGACTATTATTTGTAATAGGCAAAAAAAAATTGAGTGTAACCAAAATGCTTCATTCCTTTATGTTGCTAAAAATGACAAGCCACTAAAGCTCATTTTTGGCTTTTAATACAGTATATACTATTTAGAGCAAAGACCATTAAATGAGTTTTGCTTTGGCGTTGATAGGATTTGCCAGCTAGATCAGTATCTTAGTGTTAATACGTAAAATGAAAGATTTGTTTTTAAGATAACCCTTGTATTGGCTATGCTCTTTTGAGTATTACTTTTTTTGGCAGTTGTTAAAAATAATTGTTTTTAATATTTTGCGACATTTACACCGGTGTTAGCGCATTGGTCTGCATCAAAAATAGCAATCTTGGCCGTAGGCGCTTAAGATTTATCGGACGGTCTATATGTTGTTAATGATTTGCAAGGTTGGTCTTAGACAAACTGTTTTTGTTGCTTTGCATAACCGATAGTAAAATAGGTATTCGGACAATATCAAGCATGTATTGTCATAGCCATGTACAGAGTTCCAAGAACTCTATTAGGAGAAATTCCTGTACCGGTGACAAATAGTGAACACAAAGTTGGTTTTTGTTTGCAGTAATTATATACCCCTAATATTAATGCAGACGTTTTAGCACCATTTGAAGGTATATTAAGTGTTCTGGTATAGTTTTGGAGAAAACCATAATGTTGCCAAAATTTTTCAGGACAAACTTTTCTAGTAGTTTGGCATATATCCAGACATAAACTTCTAAAATTTTGCTGGTGCAATGTTGTAAAAGCAGTCAGCAAACACAATATTTGCCTTGCAAATAAGTTGCCGTGCTGATGTGCTGATTTGAATGTGACTTAATGTAGACTAGCTATGCTAGAAAATGTGACTAACACGCCTTTCAGATGTGGTAAGGGAGCAGCCGTTGCAAGACCCAAAAAACAGTTTATGCTATTTTCTTTTACAGAGTCTTGTTTTTATGGCACGAAGCCAACAAGTTGTTGTTGGTAGTTTTTCTAGACTGTGGGCTGTAGACAAAGTGTTGGTCTGTTTCGTGTTTTAATGTGCTTGATTATTGTAATAAACTTGCTTTGTTGAGATTTTAGGCTAAAATGAGAAGTTAGAAAAAGTAAAATATTTACTTGTATATGAACAGAGAAAACTGAAAACACTAATTAGATGGTTTTTTTCCAACTTTCTAAGACGGATTTCCAATTTTATTTAAATGGCAAGTGATGGTGTTCAAGTTTGGTTTTGGGGCACTTTTCTATGGAGATAGAAGCAATTCACAATAAAATTGTTTATTTGAATCTCAATTTAAGTGTTGTTGGGTGTATGGGCTACAAATGCTATGTCCAGAACTAGGTGGATTCGTCTTTTTTGTCGTTTTCTAAGTTTTGTCGTTGACTGTTGTTTGTAAGTTTGAATGATAGCTGTCAACTGTTTTGAAGCACTTGTTTGTAATTTTGTTGGTAATATAAACTGTGGTTGTACTTGCTGAATTGTTAAATTGTTTAAACTTTACTAAGCAGGTATTGGGGTTGTCCGCTATGTTTTCCTAAACATGTTTTATTGCTGCTGTAAGTTAATTTTGTTATCTTTTATATGTTTTTTTTGTGGGATCACATGCTTGATTATTTTGCGTTCTAGTATAAATTTGTTTTGTAAAGTATAGACAAAACAACATGGCCAAACTGCTTTGAGCTTGTGTAAAGCTTTCAGCTATGAACTCTTTAGGTGTAATACCAAATTGTACCAAAAACGACTATGCAAACCTGTTTTTTTGCATGCGGTCGATAACGTTGATAAATAATAGTGCTGGTCTATGCCTATCAATTTTAGTTGGAAGTGGCCATTATTGGAGATGATTGCTTTAAGTTTATACTATTGTGTTAAAAGATGTCAAAAGGTTATTTTGCCAAAGTCCCACAGACACTTGCAACAGATTTGTACTACAGTTACGTACCTTTTGAAGTCAGCTAGATATTGTTTCAGCAATTATTTATCTTCTTGTAGCGTCTGTTGCTTGGCTTTTTTTTAATGTTTTTAAGATGTTGTAGTTGGTACCTTAGAGACAATGTGTTATTTCTTGTCCTACGTTGGGCGCTATTTCCTACCGGTTTTTAGAGTAAAGCCTGAATGGTTGATTGATATTGTTGATAATTGTATAAATTTACTTGATCTAAAACACAATCTTGCTACTTAAAGCACAGGTAGAACAAAATTATCAAAATTAACTAAACATTCATAGCTTTGTGCATTGTAAAAAAAATATTTTTGGATTCTTTGCACTTGTAGATTAATTTATTTATTTTTCAATTTTTTTGTAGCTGTTGTCAATAAAGAAACAAGTTTGTTTCTGTTTTCTTTGTGTGGCCACTTTGTTACTGAACAATAATTTGAACTAAAACTACAAAATTTTGTTTGCGTGTCTATGTGTTAACCAAAAGTACACTCATTATTAGTCCTTACGTTGCACAATCAAATACCATTAGGTAGATAAATCTGTATTTGCGTTTGCTAGTATTTATTAGTCAATTAATACGGATTTTTTTGTTTGCGTTGTCGCTTGATGTAGATAATTTGATTTGTTAAGACTAGAATAAGAAGCTGAAAAAAAATGAATATTTATAAAAGTGGGGAAGCTGCAAACGCTGTGATTAGATAGGTATTGCAACGTTTACTTGCTGCTACACTCTTATCCCTAAAACATTCTTGCACAAAACTTTTAATTTTATCTAAGACAAGTAATAGTGTTCAGGTGATCAATCTGTTTTGTTTTAAAGACGGTAGCATTACAATAATAAAAAATGTTTACTTAAATGTTACTATTCTAGCTTCAAGGTTATTCTGAATTTAAAATAAAACTATTTAAAGTTTTAAGATTTGTTTTTGAACACTTAACATTGTAGTCTAAAGAGGCGGTTGCTGCTTTGTTTTTTTTTTAGTTGATTGTTTTGAAATTTTAGACATATTAGCTTAAAAAGACTATGAATGCTTGTGCTCATAGGTTACGTTGCCAAAATTAACTTATTTGTCATGTCAAGTGGACATTGTTGAAGTCTCTATCCAACTTATCTTTATTACTCACTTTCTGGGTGTTGGCGTTAACCATTAGCCGTAGTTTGTAAGTTTAAATCAAAGCTCGCGAGTTGTTTGTAGCACTTGGTTGTGTACTTTATTATTTTGCTGGATTAGTAAATTTGTTGAAATTTACTAAGCAGGTTTTGGGGTTATCTGATATGTTTTTTTAGACATATCTTTTTGCTGTTGTGGGTTTGTCTGAAATAGTGTACATTTGTATATGAAAAGTAAAATGTTTGACCACCATGTGCAAGTACTTTTTTGCGTACCATTATAAGTTTTGGAGTATAAGGACAAAAAAACATATCCAACTTGCTTTGGTTGCAATATCACTGCACTCCTATGTAAACC
This sequence comes from Tachinus rufipes, assembly GCA_963932245.1. NCBI lineage: Eukaryota > Metazoa > Arthropoda > Insecta > Coleoptera > Staphylinidae > Tachinus > Tachinus rufipes. The sequence goes on along the minus strand of OZ010741.1, from coordinate 117,206,005 downwards.
GACTTTCCTACATGCAGTCGATTACTTTAATAGATAGCAGAGTTGATCTGATTAAGTTTTAGCAGCGGGCATCAGTCAACAAAAGTATCAGCTTGTTGAACTTGATTTAGAGTCATTATTATCAAAGATAGTTGCTTTAAGTTTATGTTGGAGTGTGACAATGGGTGTTATTTTAATGTGGTCTCATTAAGCACATGCCAGATATTGTTCTGGAGATTATTCTTTTATTTTTTTGCCTGGCCTTCAACTTTTTAGTTTTACATTTTTTAGAATGTTGTACTTAGGGTTTTAAAGGCATTGTGTCATTTTTTGTCTTACGTTGGGCGCTATTTTTTACCGGCCAAATGACAAAGACTAATTTGCTGATAGATATTGTTAATGATTGTGATTTGTTAGCCAATGTTTTAGTGTATAAGTTGTTAGTCTTTATTTTTCTTTTCTCTATGATAGTGGGTAAAGGCTATTGTTCTTGTGTTTGCGTGTCTAAGCTAGTCGGAAAGGTCAAAACTAGTTGTGACAAGATATTGGTTTGTGGATAAGTTTGCTTGTATTTGAAATCAGCTTTGTTCTCAAATGTTTAAAGTACTAATTGTATTTTTTTATTAGTTAGACAAAGATTTGCAATATCAATTTTGATAATGCGATTCGGTTGAGCTAAAAATGTCTTCGCGCCAGCTGCAAAAGGCTTTTCTAAATTATACCATCCGTTTCTGAAGAGTAGTATATGTGACATTGGCAATTTTTTTGATAAAAAAGTTTTTGTGTTAATGAAAAGTTTAGTTTTTACAACCAGTAGACCAAATCATCTTACAGTATTTTGTGTTACTTGCAAATAATATTTAACTAGACTAGCGTATCTTGTTGAAGTAGTACAAATAATATTCTAGAGGTTATAAGAATTTTTTTTTATTGAAGAATTTTCTTTGTAAATTAATACTTTGTGCTATTTTTATTTTTCAGATCAATTTTATTTATAATTTTTTTATTCAAAAAACTGGAAAAATAGTTTTAAACGTCTAAAAATGCTTGATGTTGGTGAATACTTTTCTTTTAGCATAATCTAATTTATTAGTTGAGTATTAGTTAATTAGTCTGCTGTGACAATATCCGCAAAAAAATTTCAAACTATTGTGTTTTTTGTATGAATGTAATTTCTAATCGGTTGTTAACAAACAAGTGGCCGTATGCTAAAATTGTGTATGTATTTGAATCAAGTTTTGAAGAACCAGGTTTGAAATGCATTTGAATCTTTTTAGATCTTATGGTTGAAAAAGAATGAGTTTCTCATAGACTATTAAAAGAAAATTAATATAATATAATAATAAATTGTGCAGTTTTACTGATTTGGATTATACCGGTAATGTTAGATACAAGTGAATTTGTAGTTTTGTTAAACTGCAATGCAATCTCGAGGTCATCAAAGCAACAACAAGTAGTTAAACTTTCAACAACTGAAGTTGTATATATTATTACATTGTCTAATAGAACAAAAGATGTAATGTAAATACAATAAATTATTTGAGTTTTAATGTGTAATACAGTTTGAATGCTTGTATCGAATCAATCGGCAATTAAATTGATAAGAAACCAGAATATTATCAAAGGACCAAAGCACATTTATGTTTGTTTCTACTTTGTACGTCTATAAGATATATCAAATACAAAAAGCAACTGTTACAAATCCTTTGCCAAATCACCAATTTCAGTAATTATAAGATAATGTTGATGTAAAAAACAGATTAATGGGAGTGTTAGATTTATTTAGTCAGTAATGCAAAACCCTGTGTTAGCATAATTAAATCGTATAAATATATCAAGCAAGCATGCGGTGCTATTTTTGATGCACTTGTAAGCTAAGTAATATCAGTTTTTAAGAATATATTAATTAAACTAAATCTGTTTTTTAATATCTTTTACTTTAATACTATTTAAACGAAGTAGAAACTAAGCATATTTGGATTATATTATTTATGGTGTGATAGCTCAATGGTAGAGCACTTGCATATCATGCGAGCAGTCCGGGGTTTGATTCCCGAAATATGACTGAAATGATAACTTGCTCTTTATCCACCTGCGTAACCACTTTAAACAAGTCGTAGACTTACTGTGGCGATGTAAAATAGCCGTAAAAAGCATAAATAAATAAAAAAAAATATATTACAGTCTGATAAGATGAAGTCAGATTTGCATCGTATGAATTTTTTTAAATAAAAGCCATAAAATAGACACAGAATGCTGTTTATAAATCACTATAATTAATTTATAAAGTCAAACTAAATTGTTATTAAATAATAATTAATTAAATTAATTAGCAATGTATAGGCAATTAAAGTATTATATTAATAGTTGAACAGTTGTGTTTTTATAAATTAAATTAAAATTGTCTATTTTACTAGAAATTATTAAAATTAAACTACATATCATTATTCAACAGTTTTCTATTAGTATGTGTTGAGAAAAACTTACATTAACTCTTGCGCGTTTTATGTTTATTATTACAAATGAATTTATTTTTCTAAATCTAATCCTTGCCAATAGTGGTCTTTGTGTATATAACTGATAAGTAATGTTTACTTAACTTTGACGCTAATCGACATGTGTGTTAGTGTGAGACTTGTTAAGCACAATAATTCTGTTACAGTTACGCGTAGGTACGGAGTGTGAATTTCCCGGTGCGCAGTCGCGAGTTTCCAGAATATGGATTTTCCAGAGGGATGCTGTCACAGTGTCAGAGCATGTTGGTGTTCTATAGGGTAGTTACAGTTGTGTCGCTGGTCGCCACCCCTTAACGACGGTGAGTCATTTTCATTCATTTACCTAGAGTACACGTGTTTTTCCTATATTTCATTTATAACTTATGGTGATATATTATTTGCATTTGCTTATAATCTGTGTATAAACGGTGCATTTTCTTTTATATATGGTGAAAAAGATTGTTTGTTATTAAGTGAACATAGGATTTAAATCGGTTCGTTTTTATTACATCATAAATTTTATTTACAATTTAACTCAGATAATATTGTGCAAATTAAATTAATTATTAATCATATTAATTGAGTTCTGATTCATATATGTATTAATTATGAAAATAATAGTTTTATAAGATTCAAAATTAAACTAAATCTATTTATAAATTATAATAACAAACAAGGTGTTATTGTTTACATAATTATTATAAATTTTACTAGACAGTGAAATTTAATTCAAGGCAGATATTTATTTTTAAGCTTACATTAACATTTTTATTAAACCATGAATCATAATATTGTGCAATTGAAAACATTCTAAATATAGTGTAACTAAACAATATGTTTTGGATAAAAATGTATTAAAATTAGAGAAAGTTATAATATTATTGTAGCAATAACAACTCAGTTTATTCATAATTTAGATATTATTTTATAACTGTTAATCAATATAGGAATTGATTTATTATTTTAAATTATGCATTTCTATACGTTAAGGTTTTCTGAAATAAATTTTGCTTACGTTAGTTAGTTGATAATTTACTTAATTGTCACTTGTGTTAAATATAATTAATATTAGTAGATTATATTATTCTTCACAATTTTTTTTATTTAATGAGGCTTATTTTTCAATAATAAATTTTTTTTGCGGTCCTGATTTTTTAATAAATGTTGATTTTAAAGCATTTATTTTACTTAGTGAAATTTATTTATGTATACAGTTTATATAAAATAAAGCGTTTGTTTATTATTTCAAACATTAATTTTGTTACCTTCAAAAATTAAAAATTATATTTTTGTATAAATGTATAAAATTACAAAATTATTGGTTTTGTTGGTAATTCAAAAAACTAATTTGCCGCGTAAATATTATTACAAACAAAGTTTTTTCAAGTCAATGCGACAATGGTGTAATACGTAAGAAATACTAGTCATAAAATATAAAACACAATTCAACATAAAATCATTTTTTTAAGTAAAATATTATTGCTTATCAATGCAATATTATATATATGGGTAATTCCATTACTTTTCGACCAATTTAAAAAAGTCGACCTCTTTGATTTTGCTCAAATTTTCAGGGATCAAAATATAGATGAAAAAAATGAGATTTCCAAAATTTTGAACCTTAGAATATTGCCTGTTCAAAATGACACACATTTGAAGGTCAGAAATTTTACAATAAAACGTCATTTTTAGCTTAATTTGTATCTCAATTTTTGGGCTTCTGGAAAATGATAAAAAGGTCTACGATAGCTCAAATTATTCCTTATTACATGTACTTTAAAACCCATATTATTATGTTTAATATCGTGGTAGTCATTTTGATATAATAAGCTTTAAACATTATTCCAAAAAAACCCGTAAATTTAGCAAAATCGCAAAACTTTGCTTTCTTTAAACCGTTCTAACTTTGTCATATCTTAACAAAATTTGATTCGCAAGGTCTAGATTTCCTCGTGTTTAATCTTTTTTTGAAGTGATCACACAATACACCATTATTTTGATGCTGGAAATTGCACATGTTTTTGCGATCTTCAAAACTTGTAATTCTCAGGTCCCGAAAAAGCGCTGTCACCCTATGTCGATTTTAGTCAAAATTTTAGTAAATATTCTTTGAAACACAAGAAATAAGGTTATTCATATGAGAAATGGTATATCGGGCATTATCAAGAAATTTTTAATATTCAAAAATTGTCAAAATCGGCTAACCGCACATTTTTTAATCTGAATTTTTGGGTCTCTGGAAAAAGATAAGAAGGTCTACGTTGGCTTAAAATATTCCTCATTGCATGTACTTTAAAATCCATATTTGTATATTTAATGTTGGGGCAGTCATTTTGATATATCTAGCTTTAACCATTAATTAAAAAAAAATCGTAAATTTTGAAAAATTGCTAAATTATGCTTTGTTTAAACCGTTCTAACTTTGTCAAATCTTAAAGAAAGTTGATCCACGAGTCTAGATTTCTTTTTGTTCAATCTTTCTTTAAAGTAATTACACTAGACTTATAGAATCAATTTATATTTACCACTATTTTGATGCAAGAAGTTGCACATGTTTTCGCTATTTTCAAAACTTGTAATTTTCAGGTCCCGAAAAAACGCTGTCACCCTATGTCGATTTTAGTCAAAATTTCAGTAAATACTCTTCAGACTACAAGAAAAAAGGTTATTTATATGAAAAATGGTATATTGGGTTTTATCAAAAAGCAATTGAGAAAATGCAAGTCGTTGTGCTACGTCGCCTAGTTGTAGGTGTTTTACTTTTGATAATAATATGGGTGAACATTTTCACTAAAAAACGCGTCAAAAAAGTTGTTTTCTGTCAGAAAATCTTAATTGCTAGGGCATTACCATTACAGAGTCCGTAAACAAAAATGATATTTGCGTATTCTCTATGTTGAACAGCATTTTTATCAAATTTTACTAACCGAACCAAAGAAAACTGTTTTATCAAGTATTAAAAGCTTGCATTAATGCACACTTGTTAAAGTATTGTTGTTTTGTTTGTGTTTTTTTGCTAAATAAAAAGTTTTTTAAATATTTTGTATTTGTTGACTATCTCAAAAACAAAACAAGATAGACAAAAAGTGATTTAGATTTTCTGAATTTTGACGATTTTTGAATATAAAAAAATTCTTGATAATGCCCAATATACCGTATTTCATATAAATAACCTTTTATTTGTGGTCTGAAGAGTATTTACTGAAATTTTGACTAAAATCGACATAAGGTGACAGCGGTATTTTGAGACCTAAAAATTACAAGTTTTGAAGATCGCAAAAACATGTGCAACTTCCTGCATCAAATTAGTGGTGAATATGTATAGATATTATAAGTCTTATGTAATCATTTTAAAGAAAGATTGAACACAAAGAAATATAGATCTTGTCGATCAAATTTCTTTAAAATTTAACAAAGTTAGAACGGTTTAAACAAAACATAATTTTGCAGTTTTGTTTAATTAACGGTTTTTTTTAGAATAATGTTTAAAGCTTGATGTATCAAAATGACTGCCCTAACATTAAATAGACAAATATGGGTTTTAAAGTACATGTAATAAGGATTATTTTGAGACATCGTGGACCTTTTTATCTTTTTCTAAAGGCCCAAAAACTGAGATACAAAAATGTGCGGTTTGCCAATTTTGACAATTTTTGAATATTAAAAAATTCTTGATAATGCCCGATATACCATTTCTCATATAGATACCCTTTTTTCTTGTGCTCCAAAGTGTATTTACTGAAATTTTGACTAAAATCGACATAGGGTGACTGCGCTTTTTTGGGACCTGAAAATTACAAGTTTTGAAGATAGCAAAAATATGTGCAACTTCCTGCATTAAAATATTGGTGTATACGTATTGATTCTATAAGTCTTGTGTGATCACTTTAAAAAGAGATTAAACACGAAGAAATCTAGACCTTGTGGATTAAATTTTGTTAAGATTTGACAAAGTTAGAACGGTTTAAAGAAAGCAAAGTTTTGCGATTCTGCTAAATTTTCGTTTTTTTTTTTGATCAATGTTTGAAGCTTAATATATCAAAATGACTGCCACAATATTAAACATAAAAAAATGGGTTTTAAAGTACATGTAATAAGAAATAATTTGAGACATTGTGGCCCTTTTTATCTTTTTCCAGAAGCCCAAAAATTGAGATACAAAATAAGCTAAAAAAGACGTTTTATTGTAAAATTTCTGACCTTCAAATGTGTGTCATTTTAAACAGGCATTATTCTAAGGACCAAAATTTTGGGAATCTCATTTTTTTCATCTATATTTTGATCCCTGAAAATTTGAGCAAAATCAAAGAGGTCGACTTTTTCAAATTGGTCGAAAAGTAATGGAATTACCCATATATATATATATATATATATATATACATATATTTTTATTTAAATTTATTTTCGGATTGTCCCACGTTTTTTCTTTGAGTTGGACTCGACGTTTCGGCTGAATCTCATCTGCCATCATCATGAGAGATTTATTATATCTATTTTTGATATAATATAATATACATCAATATGACATTGATATATAAAACTAATTTTGTTGTCAAAGCTAACTTACAAGAAACTTTATTGTGTGTAAAGTTTCTTTGTTTGACTTCTGGTAGTTGGTCGATTAATTGATCTTTCTACAGTCAAAACTTGTAAAGGAACTGGTTGTGATTTGGGTGCTGTAATTAAATTACAAAGAAACTTTACACACAATAAAGTTTCTTGTAAGTTAGCTTTGACAACAAAATTAGTTTTATATATCAATGTCATATTGATGTATATTATATTATATCAAAAATAGATATAATAAATCTCTCATGATGATGGCAGATGAGATTCAGCCGAAACGTCGAGTCCAACTCAAAGAAAAAACGCGGGATAATCCAAAAATAAATTTAAATAAAAATAATTATATCCGCAAAAATTTAAAAAATATACATATATATATATATATATATATATATATATATATATATATATATAAGAAAGTACAAACTGTATAGGGTATTAATTATTCCGGAGATAAGACGACAGGATTTAGAATAATTTAAAATATAGAACACTTCTTAAGGTTCAACAAAAATCCATAACAGCTGGTAGATTGATAGACTATTTTGGGCTACTTTTTTAAGAGAAAAAGTGGTTTAAAACCATAAAGTATTAACAAAACTTTCAATTGCTTTTAGATGTGTTTTTTCAAATTGTCGACTTTTTAGTTCCTATTTTGTAATACTTCTTAGTTCTTTACAAATATCCCAGAGTACACCAAAGGTTTATGAGATTTTTTTAGGATGTAGTGAGGTGTTGGCTTTGGCAAGTGCTTTTGAGAATGACTAGCGCATAGCAATACCTTTCGGTTTTCTTCTCTGCGCTAATTCTCTTGTTAATTTGTTTTTGTCATTGTCACTAATGAGGTATTTGTTTGAGGTGGGCTAGTTTTAGTCTTGCGGAACTCGTACAGTGTGCTGCGGCAACACATGCTTATTTTGGTCCATCTTTCTTTATATTATTTTTTTATCTTACTTTTTACACGGATATCCATTTTCCTTTTCTTATTCTTTTTTGTGTTATTCAGCCTAGTTACTTGCAATGTTCTTAGAGATTTTCTTAGTTTTTTTTTATATCTTGATTTGTTATTTCTACATTTAGTAAAATTTTTGAATCTTTATTTGGGGTTAGTTCTTTGTATCTGTTAATTGCCAGATATACTCTGGCATGTCAAAAGTTGCATTGTTAATTCCGTAAGTTTGCTTTTCTTGAACAGTTTTTCAGTTCAGTTCAGTAAATGTTTTTTTTTATCTATTTTTTCACCTTTCTTTTCTTGGTAAGCATAATTGTCTTAGCCTTTTTTGTTTCTTTTCTTCTTATTGCTATTTTTCCATGTTATTTTGCTTTTATTTAGCTTCTCTTTTGTTTTTTCTTTGTTTATTGTGATTTTTAATTTGTGTAATTATGTTTATTTTGGTTTATCTAATCCTTGAAGTTTCAAACTGTTTTATCTTTTCCTCAGTACTATTGTTGCATAGTTTTTAGTGCTCTACAATTGTTTTTATCACACAGGCATACCTTAATGATTGTAGATTAGTAAATTTTTTTAATATCTTTTCTAACTTAATACTATTTTCTTTCTATGCTTCGCACTCTACTAGCACACATTTTTTTGTAAATACATTTTAAAAACTCTATGTACGGTAAGTAGTTAAGTATTTCTGGTATTAAGTCCCTTGTTCATTTTTTTTTTTAATTTTTGCTATCTGTGCCATCTTTTTATCGTATTTTCTCTTGCCCGTATTTTAGCTTTTTGTTTACTATATCCTTCATTTATCATATGTTGTATGTCCAATCTTTCTTTTGCCATCAAATCTGCGGGTTTGTTGGTAGTTCCTTAATTTTTTTGTTTTTTTTTTGGCTGGTTTAACTTGTAAGTTTATTTTCTTTCCTATTATTAATATTTGTTCTTTTATCTGTGTCTTTCTATTTCCTTTATTAGTAATCTTTGTCAATAACCATGCTGCCTCAATTTTCTGTGGAGCCAGATCTAACCCTGTATTTCTCATCAATCTCTTTGTTATTTCTATTGCCAACTCTAATTTTTTGTTTAATATTTCTATGTATATATTCCTACTTACAAAAGCCACGTCATCCGCAAATGCCGTTATTGTCACTCCTTCCGGCAGACGTATCCTGAGTAGCCCATTACAGACTAGATTTCACAGTTTAGGTCCTAGTGCAGAACTTTTTGAACTCACAAAGTTGCGTTGAAGTAAAATGCACGAGTCTTTTTATTGAAGCTTTGCTAATAGCATTGTTTTCTAAATACATTTGCATTAAGAATTGTTTTGATTTGTTTTACGGTTTTTCTTTTTTAAACTGCTGTCTTTGTTGATTCAAGAAGATTTTGAACAATATTATTTGCCATTTTAGTAAGTTTATGTTTCGGGTCGGATGATAACAGGTTTGTTATGTAAATGTTTCCAAAGTCAATATTGGGAAAACAATCAACTATGTTTCTTTTAAAAACTTGCAAGTGGGCAATAACAATTTTGAGGAAATTAGTTTGAACGTTGATGTCATTTGTTTTGACAGTCATTGCAATCAAGTAAAGTTGGAGATATCTCTGCTCAACAGATGCTTAAAAAAATGTAACTATTTTCTGGAAAACGTTAATTTTTTGTAATTGTGCTCTTCCTTTACCTTAAAGAAAAGTGCCAATTAACATCAGTTAATTGTTAGATAAAATGTTCTTCTGTAAATGTGACCAAATAGTTTGCTTCAATTTTTGTCTTGAAAGCTATCGTACTTTTGTGTGCAGCAAAAGGTGGTGTGAGCAGGTTTTTAACTTGATTAATTATCTTTACAGCACCATTCAATATAATTTTTAAATCTTGCAACATCTTTTGTTACCAGAGAATGACAATGGATGACACAGTAGTCACTCGTAGCATTTCCAGCCTAGGCACGATTTCCTACATTTCTAACAATTTTATCAAAAATTTGAATGGATACATTTTTTTAAATATTTTTTCGATAGCCTTAAAAATGTTGGTCTCAGTGGTGTAAGTTGCAAGCACTTCATTCATCAAAAGTTGTAAGTTTAAGCCTTAAACTAAAAAAATCACATGTTATAAGCTCGTTTTTTAAAAACTTTGAAACTGTGTAAATTTGCTTGCCTATGTTATTTGATTGGGACACAGTATCAATCTTCTTGGCTATGTTTGGACCTAACATGCAGTATAACATCTTTCACGCAAGGTTTAATCTAAATTTTGGGAATAGTATGGAGCTTTTCAGCTTTTGCAATGTGTTAACTAACAATAAATAAAGTTTTGGTTGCGTTTTTATTTTTATCTATACAAATTTCTTCAACATGTATTAAATTAGAGTGACTGCATTTTTTAATTTGGATGGAACTAAACAACTATTAGCAACAATTTTATGACATTTAACGCTTTTCCGGTGCCTGTTTCTAATCCGAACAAAGCTAAATAACAGTTGTGGTCATGTTTTCTTATTTTTTTTTTGTCGTTAGTGACCCCGCAAACTGAGGCAACTTGGATGACTTAGGCTTTCAAGTGTCTGCTAGGATGTTTTATTTTCACCGATGATGCAGTCATTGAATCAGTCGCTTCAGAAGCTTTCCATTTTAAAAAGTTTTTAGTCAATTGTTCATATCTTTTCAATAAAAGTAGGGACTCAAATAAATAAGTATAATATGTTCTTTATACTTGCATAAAAATCTGCACCAAAATGCGTAAAAGACTCTTATACACGCATATTATACGCTAACTTTTATTATACCTGCAACGCAATATAAAGATTAGAGAAATAAAATCACAAATTATGAATTTATTACCAATGAAATGAACCAAAATTATATCCACATTTTGTCTTATTGTATATAAATGGATCATATTTGCTGTTTTAAAATTATGCTTGTTTTTTAAACTATAAACACATATTTAAATAATTAAACATGATATAGGTAATATTTTAAAATGCTTAAACAACGGTTTACATGAAGTATGTTTTCTAATACACCTATGCATTTTATGATACATTTTTATGCAATAAAAATTGATTGTGCATCTTTAAAAGTAACAAATCTTGTTTAATGAGTGACTACAGTACCACAATAAATGTATAGAGTAGTATAGATGTTAATTCCCAAAAATTTGGTATAATCACTTGCAACTATAAGATGTACATGACTAGGTCATGTCGTTTCTTTTTGGGGTAGGCAATTATGATGTCGGGCACACAGATAAGACATGTGTGTAGTATGTTTGGATGCGTATATGAGGTAACGGATCCATTTGGAAAGAACGCTACGCTCCGCATTATTTTGTTGGGACACTCATCCAACTTTTAACCGCTCTGGCCGTTGCTTAACTTTTGTTTGTGCTGTTAATTATATATGTTCTCTAACATAGAAGTAATAATAAATAATTATAATAGTAGATGATCCATTATGCATGGCAAAGACACTTACCGCGCACTTTGTGGCTGCAAATATTTTACCAAAACTTTTTAATTTGTGTGTGATAATTTTAAAACGCTCTGTTTACAATAACGAGATATTATTTGAAATATATTATACTAATTTATATCAAAAAAATTTTAAAGACGATTACTATCAACAACAAAATAACAAATCACGTATTTTATATAATAAAAAATAATATTAATTAATTTTCTCTCTTCTCTTCTTTTCGAGAATTAAATAACTATATTTTAATACCATTCAATTTAAAAATTAAACATATGTTACTACATGACAAAATATAAAAAATAAACAACAACCACAAGCCTTTAATTGCGATAACTTGAGATGGGAATGCACTCGCAAACCTCAAGTGATGAATAAAGGAAATCGTTTGCGAATTATATTTGAATCAGATGACTGAAACTTTATCAAAATTTAAATGATAATTTCAGTCAGTTTAAATAAAACTCGCAAACGATGCCCTTGTCTACTTGTGATTTAACTGTATTTCAGCTCTCTTTACATACGCACAGTTAAGTTAATAAGGAGGCTGAGGAGCTACTGGAACGTTTTTACTAACCAGAAATTTGTTTATTAAAATTTACTGTGAGGCAAGAACTGCACCACCCAGTTTTTGATGTTTGGTCTCACGCATGATTTTTTTTTAAAGTTTTTTAAGAATTTTGGATATAAGTTTGATTGACTATTTTGAAACACATTTGTTGGGTTTTGTAAAGGTTAAAGTGTGCTATTCTATGTTCTGGTTTGATTTTTGGTGGTGTGAGTCAAATTCAACTCTTTTCCGATCATCTGACGTCGACCAACAATTTCAAGGCACAACATTACAAACTTGGTTGACTAGTTTATAAAAATGAATTTCAATCGACTCTCTTTCTTATGAAAATGCCTTAAACCTTGGCTCTTGACGAAACACTATCTCTGTAGGTCTGTTAAAGTTTTGTAAACGTGTTTGTGTTGCTTAAAATAGATTTTTTTTTAGAAAGTACTACAAAAAACCGTTTTTTAAATGATTATAGAAAGTTTAATCTGCCAATAGGCCAACAATTCCAACGCACAAGATGTCGGTATTCTGTGGTTTATCTTTAATTGACTTTTTTTCTTCTGAAAATGTTATAAACTGAGTAAAAACCTGTTTTCTTGACGAAACATTGTTTTTGTAGACTTGCTGAAGTTTTGTAAAAGTTTATGTTGCTCTCTGTCTAAGTTTGAAGTAAAACCTAGACAAAATTGACTATAAAACGTTTAAACTTTTACTGAAGTATATGTTTACTTGTCGTTCTTTTAAGTTTTGCCTATCAAGTGTTGCCAGATAGAACGTTTTGATGACAGACAGTCTTATTATTTAATTTACACAGCTTGTATAAGCGAGCCCAACTTTTTTGAACTGTCTCTAGGTTTCAATTACAACTACATTAATGTTCTTCTAAGTTTGGAAATAGTTTCTTGTTAATTTTTATGAGACGTTTAATGCTTTCTAGTTTGAAAAATATTTTTAATACTACTTCTTAATTTAAGACTTGAGTATTTATTCATAGGTCTTCTAATCTTTTACCAAAGTTTTATAAACAGCTTAATGTTTTAAAAGATTCTCATGTTTTTTTTTACATTGCATTAAATACACATTACATTAAATTGAACACTAAGCTTTTTTAAACCCACATTCATAAATATTTTTTTCCGAGTTTTCCTAAAAGCTGATAAAAACATATTGAAGCATAAAAACTAAATATTTCTTTAAATTTTTGCACTTAGAATAGAAATAAGGTTTGCATGATTGGCGACATTTAAAGGTCTTGATTGGAAATTTAAAAATAGTTTGATTGTTGACTAATTTTTTTTCAAAATTGATTAAGAACATATTGAAGCATAAATACTAAATGCACAGTTTTCATCATATGAAGATAGGATGATAGTTAATTGCTAATAAAACGCATTTTATTGTTAGTTATTGATTTGAAAACATTTTTTAAATTGCAATAAATCCATCAACATTCGTATTATAAAACGCAATTACAATTTAATGGTTGTTCTGGAAACATTTTTTTGTAGTAAACTGTAAAGAATTCAACCAATTGGTCACAAATGCTTTTATTTTTTTGAACCCATCGTTTATAAAACGCATTTAATGAGTTTTTTTTTAATTTAATTTTTATCATAACCTTTTTATAAAACGCTTTTATTCATATCTACGATCTTAAATCAAAAACTACTCAAAAATCATTTTTAGCTCAAAATTAAAAATTATTTTAACAAAAAAATTGCTTAACAATCACATTGTAGGTATATTATCTACAAAAAATCGGTTATAAAACCCAAAGAAATGCCTAAAAATTTGTTTTGAAAACATTTTTTTTATAAAAAAATGGTAAAAATTTATTTTTATTTTTTTAATTCATTAAGAAATACTTATATAATGCATTTAATGTATTTTCTCAATATTGAAACAAATTAAAAGAATAGACCTCATAGTTGTTTTTGAATACGTACCTGTAAGTTACGCAATATATACTACCAAACTCGTTAGTTAAAATTAGAGATTGGCCTAGTATTTGGTCTACTCATACTCTTATCTTAAATGTTACTATGTTTATTTTACACGGTTTTGAAAAGGTGTTTGCAGGCGAGAGGTGTTTTAGGCAAAAAAGTGGTGCCACCGACAAAAATTGTACTAAAAAAAAAAATGAGAACGGCAAAAACCGGAACTAGGAAGGTGTTCTGGTTCTCTGGCAATGTGCGAAACACGATTTTTGTATTTTTTCCAGTTATTTCTAATTCGGCAAAAAAAAAATTGTACGACGTTTGTCGAAATCTTTTCCGAACTTTTTTTTATCCATCTTCGATGAAGTCGTTCTTCTCTCCGACGCACCGTTTCCGAGATATTTTGCGCTTTTCCGGGTTGCCGTTTGAAAAAATCGGCCGCTTCTTTGTCGGTCCGCATCTCCAAAGTCCACCGTCAGATTTCAACGCTGCCTATACCTTATTCCACTTTTGGCGTCGGTTTTCTCGTGATCGTCCCCTTCCGGGATAAAAATTTGAAAAGGGTCCTGCGTTCAAAAAGCCGTAACTATTTCGTTGTCGGAGATGGAAAACGGGCGTTTTAGTTTTTGGAACCGCCGTTTTTCTGCGCTTCTTCTGATGCGCCCCCTGACTTTTTTAAACTTTCGGTGGAAGCGCGGTAATTTTAAAAAAAGGGAAAACGGCCGTTACTTTGCCGTTTTTGACCGCACGGAGGCGGAGAATACGTCGAAACGTTTCTTTCCAAGAGCCCCGTTGGCCCTTTTTATATCGTTTCGATTGGGAGGCGGCGTCACCAAAAATGCGTTTTCTGGCGATCGTGGGGCGCAAAAGTTTTGTTTCCAAAAACAAAAGGGCCCCTAAAGAGTTTTTAGCTAAAGCAATTTTTGAGTTCAACCTTTGTTAAATTATCCCTTTTACCGTTTTTAATATCTCCGTGCGTTAACCCGCGGCGGATTGTCGAAGGTTTAAAGAGCGCGTTGTTTGCCAAAAAGCGGGGTTGGTGCATTATTTTGCCACTCACAAACCTTATTCTATTAATTGGTGCAATTAATAGAATAAGGTAAAATAATGCCTTTTTACAAATTTTCAAAGTCGGGAGACGTTTTAGGGCCGTTTTGATGCCGGATTGGTACCCGTTCTACCAAGTTCCTTTGGGAATATTTTTTACTGTATTTTTATGTCAATTTAAAAATAATTAAGTGTGCTTTGGTTATTTAGTGCCTTCAGACTGATTTTAATATTACATTTTTTTGCGCGCTGAGTAGTAGGTTTTGATGCAAGAAATTGTTCTAATTTTTTTGACGATACACGCACGTGCTCTTTTTAATATTAAATCTAATATTAAAACTAGTCTTGTGTCAGATTATGTTTTAGAATGTCCAGCAAACCAAAGTTATTGTGTTTACAATATTATTCAATATCTCGTATATTTTTTAATACAAAAACAAGCTGAACTAGGTACATGTATAGCATGTACCTAGTTCAGCAAATATAGTATTAGAAAAACTTCAAATTGTTTTATACCTAAAAAGGGAGACTAGTGATTCTTCAAATTATATATCAATTTGACAGATTGGACAATAATGCGTCCAATCTGTCAAAAAAAAATTATCTCATACTCAATGGATTTTGATCAAAACTTTCGATAACAGATCTTCTGTTAGTAACAAATAGAATTCTAATTTAGACAAACAAAGAGAAAATTTTGCAGTAGCTCTAGATATTTCTAAAGCGTTTGATAGGGTATGGCATCCTAATCTTGTCAACAAGCTTCATTATATAGGTTTTGCTAAAAAAATTGTAAATCTCATCAATAGTTTTCTTGACAATAGAAAAATTATCGTTAGAATTGATGGTTTCAACTCTGACCTCAAAATCATAATGCTGGTGTTCTTCAAGGTTCTGCTCTTTTGTCAATTTTATTTTTGATTTACATTAATGAACTTCTTCAAATAACTTAAAGTCTTATTCATAGTTTTGCAGATGATACTTTATACTTTCCAGAGACTATATTGACAAATATGGCAATGCGTCTTGAATCTTCTAGGTTAGAATCTATAGCATCTATACATATAAACTTCAAAACAATATCTGAATGGGTTAATTTTAACTCTAAAAAAAATCAATTTCTGTTTCAAAATCAAAATCTGAGGTATCAACAAAACTAACTATTAAATTAAACAACAAATACATATCTAATTTTTTTCAATTTGTCTCCTTGAGTTTATAATATTGCATTTTTTTTTTTCTGGAACAACCATTGTCATATCCTTGAAAGTATTTAGAAATCTAGGACTTCTTTATAGATACTAAAAAAGTTTTTTACTTATGTTCAACTTTTGCATATATATAAAACTAATATTTGTCTTTGTATTGAATATTGTTCTTAAGCATGGGGAAGAGCATTGGAAACTACACTATTTCTTCTAAACTCTATTCAGAAACGAGCTATTTGTACCATTGCCAATCCAAAATTGATTAATGACTTAGATACTTTACAACACAGGCTTAAGATTGCAGATCTTTGCATTTTTTATAGATACTTTAATGGACAATGTTCAAATAAAATACAAACTTTTTGCCATCTAAACAAATATTTACTTGTACTTTAAGGCTTGCTAGGAAAGAAACGATCAAAACTTTTAAGAGAGATTTCTTTAACCGTACTATGGACAAACGAAATAAACTTCAGTATTTCCTAAGACTTATAAGCCACAAATATTTAAAGACAATGCTCACAGACTGCTTAAATCTGTCTTCAATGTGATAGTTTCAGCGAGTGTGGTTTCATTTGTTGAAATTTAAAGGTGTTTTTCAATTCAATTTAATTCGTTTATTAAATGTTTAAGACACTTTTATGTTGTTGTGGCCAATTATGTAATTGCTAAATATCTCATTTTATAATTTAAAAAAAAAATTATTTTGTATAAAGAATACTATCCCATATAAAGCTAATAAATAAATCAAAAAGAGGAATTAATTTATGACTTTTTAATACATGTAATAAAATTTTCTACGCTATAAAATCCACAATAAAGGTTTATTTAATATCAATGGTCCATACTATTGTTAAATTTATAGGGTATAAATTTTTCAATTTAAATCATGTTTAATGATTACTTACATACAGTACTCAATTTTTATAAGATAAGAATTAAAAAAAATTCTATACATTTTTTAATGATATTTATAAATGGAAGTAAATAGTCATTTCAGTTTGTTGGGATTTTGATTGTAGTTAATACAAGCAGATGCAGATTTTTTATAGCAATTTTATAGCCTGCCAGCTGAGATAATTCTTGGATTCTTTTTTTTTTAAGATTCTATAGGAATATTATTACAGGTTAGTGAAAATACGTTTAAATAAAAGTACTAAGTTTTTAACTACTGAAATTTTTGACAGTTAGCTTTTAAGTGTATGTTATGCTGCAAACATAAAATTAAACATAAGATATTTAAATTTTTAGTTACAAATAATTTTTATTTATTTAAAGTCAAGTTTTTACCTTATTATAAAACATTTATGTAACGTAGGTGTACCAAAAAATAAGTATATTATAACACAGCAATTAATAACATTGATTTTCTTTAGCTTTGAGTGACTTTGTGGTATTATTTTGTTTTGATTATATAGCAGGAAGCTGGATAGAGGACTACACATTAAATGCCACTAAAATACCTATTTAAATGTTAACGTAACGCACTAGTTCTAACAAAAGTTAACCTACTTCAACGTTGTAATATTGACCTCTACACAATATTATAAAACATTGGGTTTCAAAAAGTTAACATACAAAATAATTAGTGTATGTTGATATACAGATAATTAAACTTTTATAGAAAAATAATAAACTTACTAAGAAAAAAAAAATATTTTGCGTACTCTTATGCATTCATCAACTCTCTGAGCATGCTGGAAATCAGGAAATGCATCAGAAGCTTATTGCAGGCTATTCTAAACTTGTGATTGTTTGTTCCAAAGATGCCTCAACAGCAGTATGCAAATATATAGACATATTTAATGTCGTTAATACTGTGACGTAGTAGGTTTTTGCGAGTATTGCTACGGTTCTTGTTGAACACTTCTTACACATCTTATTTTATTATTATTTCGCGTTTTACAGCTATTTTACATCGCCCCAGAAGTCTTACGACTTCCGAATCACCCCGGTGGATAAAGATAAAGAAAGTTTTATTTAATCATATTTTGGGGATCGAGCCCCAGACTGTTAGCGTGCTACGCTAACGCTCTATAACTGAGCTATCACACCGTATTATTTACTAATGTAATCAGCAATGTAAATTTAGAACTTAACTAATTGAATGGTGGTGGCCGTTACTGTGTGATAGTTCATTTCAAGATAAATAAAATACATTTAATATGTACTATATTACAAATATATTTAAAAACCGTAACATGTTTCAACCTTCTACAAAGTCATCATCAGAAGGTGATACAAAAGTGTACTTGATATAGTAATATACAAAGTAAATGTGTTTTATTTATCTTAGAATTTAACTTTTAATAATTTGTTTTATAACTACGTAAAACGTTATAATGTTTGATGCGTAATTATTAAACAAAAACAATTAGTTGTTTACTTTACTGTAATTTCTACATACTATGGAATTATTGAAACAATTTACATTATCATGTGTAATTATTTCAAAATTTAAACAACAAAACATTGTATAAAATTGAAGAATTTCAATTATTTTAAGTTAAAAATAATTAGATTCAATATTTTCGTAATAACATAAACAAATATATTATAAAATATCAGTAATATTTATAACATATTAATAGTGAGAATTACAAGTATATACTATATTGTTAACCACAAAAAGGTTGTAGTTTACAAAAGTTTTTTATAAATATGTTCACCAGGTGAGTTAAGTAAATCTTTTACTTAAAATTAATAATAGCATGTACAGTTTTATGTGTGCAATAGTTAAAAAGATTATCTTATTATCGTAGTAATTTAAAATAAAACCGTTGTAATACGAAAATCATTAGTACCTTTGGCATAAACTATTTTTTTTTGCAAATTGTCTCTAAAGATTGTTTTGGGTGTGGTGATTTGTCAACCAATGATGTTAACTTAAAAAAAAGAGGCGGTAGGGTAATAATGGAAAATTAAAAAAAAGAATTGTTATAAAAAATCTTTTCAAGATTGAATCTCGGTAAAAATGTATCACGCAAAAGTCAAGTCTAGTAACATTAGTACTACATGCTTCAATATACTTGAAGAATACATCTTTTGTTAGAGATTTCGTAACAGTCAAGTAAATAAATTTTTTATAGATCAGGTCAGGTCAGATTTTGTGTTTTTTGCCAGTGATTGTGCTTTTAAATTAAGTCAAAGTTTACGTCCTATAATTTACTCGGAATGTTTTGAAAAGTTTTTCTTGGTATTAGACCGTTTAATGTTGATTTTTCTTCTTCTTTGAGTTCCGCTCTTAATGGAGATTGGAAACCATCATGACTATGCGGACTTTGTTGGTAGCTGCTTTGAATAGTTCAGCAGAAGTACATTCAAACTACTTTTTTAGGTTTCTGAGACAGGAGATTCTTCTTCTGCCAATTGACCTTTTTTAATTTTGTTTTTCTGAATAATTAATTTTAGGATGTTATACTTTTCCCTTCTTAGAATATGATCGAGGTATTCTAGTTTTCGCCTCTTTATTGTGTTAGTCTCTTGTTTTGTTCATTTGGAAAAGTACTTCCTCATTGGTGATCTTGTCGATTCATAAGATTTTGAGCATCTTCCGGTAGCACTATATTTCAAATGCTTCTAGGTTCTTAATGTTGTTTACCTTGGTGGTGCATGCTTTTATTCCATAGAGGAGGGTGGGGAAGATATAACACTTTAAAATTTTAGTTCTTAGCTCTAGTTTTATGTTGCGGTTACAGAGAACTTTTGCATATTTGTGAAAGCGTTGCGAGCTATCTCTATTCTGCTTCTGATTTCTTTTGTGTGTTCCGTGCTTTTGGTTAAACATGTTTCCAGATATTTATAACAGGATACCCATTCTATAATTTTGTTGTTGATATATACCTGGGGTCTAATATGGTGTGTATTTATGTTTATGTCCTTTAAGGTGTTTATGACTTTGGTTTACTTTATGTTGAAGTCTAGACCGTATAGTTTGCAGTGAATGTTTTTTTGTTGGACTAGGTGTTGTAGATCCACTAAGTTAGCTGCAATTATGCTGGTATTGTCGGCGTATCGTATGTTGTTTATGGTTTGTTCGTTTATGACGATACCTCCCGCTATTTCTGATAATGCTTTTTCAAATATTACTTCACTATACATGTTAGTTAAAAGAGCCTCTTTGCTTAGTAATTTACCGACTCTGACTTTTGCTGTTTGGTTCCAATAGAAGTTGGATATTATTTGTATGTCTCTGCTATCAATATTTTTCTTTTTCAGTACCTCTAGTAGTTTATCGTGTTGGACTCGATCGAACGTCTTTTGAAGCATATTTCATGTTTAGACATATTTGTTTCAATACGTTTAAACCGAAAAGAGCATCTCTGGTTTCTATGTCTTTTCTAAACCCCATTTGTGTGTCGCTGATTCTTTCTTCTATTTTTTTGAAGATGCGATTATATATTATTTTTAAAAAAATATTTAAGGCAATGATCCTATGGTCGGAGCATTCTGTGGCTCTATTCTTTTTGGGTAGCGTCACAAAAGTTGAGGTTAACCATTCGGTTGGTAAGTTTCTTATCGCATATAATATGTTGTTAAAAAGTTGTAGTAGGGTATCTATGGAGTCTTCATCTATAAATTTTATTAATTTGACGGGCACTTTGTCGGGTTCAGGTGTTTTTCCGGATTTAGTGTTCTTAATTGCGTATTCCAGCTCTTTTTTCAGAATTTCTGGGCCAGTTAATTCTGTTTTGGAGTTTGTCGGTTTTGTTCGATTGTCATTAAATAGTTTTTTTATGTATTTGCACCATCTATTTAGTTTTTTTTTTTTTGGTTCTATGATCAGGACGCCATTTCTATTTAATATTACTTCTGGTTGACGTATTCTTGTTTTTCTGCTCATTTCTTTTATCTTTTTATGCACGTTAAAATAGTCATATTTGTTTTTATAGGTTTTTATTTCTTTGCATTTATTTGTTAGCAATTCCTCTTTGGCTAGTCTTATTTCTCTTTTGATGTCATTTTTTATTTTTGCGTAAATTTTTATGTCCTCGTCTTTGTATTCCCTACGTAGTTTCATCATTTCTAGTATCTTTGAGGTCAACCAAACTTTGTTTTTTTCTCTTATCGGTTTCAACTCTTTGTTTCCTGCTTTCTATATTGCTTTTTTTATATTTGTCCATTGATTATCTATGATGGTGCTGTCGATATGTTGAGTGTTTTGGTTTTGGTTTTCCCTCTTGTATTTCAGATCTTTTATGTTGTTATTTATGTTTTTCTTAACTGTTTCGTATATTATATTGTCTTTTAGCTTTTTAGGGTCTATTAGTATTTTGATTACTTTACGTTCAACTTTTTTCAGTTTTATTTTCATTACAGCTATCACCTGGTTATGGTCAGATGTCATGTTACTGTTGATTACTACTAGGCAAATTTGGTTTAGATTCTAAAACGGATTTTTTGGTTTGAAACTATGTCAGATGTCTTTGTAGATTTTGATTAAATTTTTTACGTTTGAAAACCTAAAAGCATAGCTTTTCTGCTTAACTAAAATTGTATTCTATAGAGTTTTAGCAATGCATTTAGTTAGTCAAATTGACTATAAATTTTATTAAAGATAATTATATTTCCTTGAAATCAGCGAAGTAAATGCTGATTCCTTATGAAAAAAGTGGCGTTTTGCGTCAATTTCCCGTTGTTTGTGCATAGGTTTTTTTTATATTGGTGCTCTGATGAAAATCTGCTTTTAGTGGGGACGGTTTTAAATGTGTTTTGGCTTGCTTTCTGCTTAAGGTTTTTGTAAAATTGCATATGAAGCTTTCATTTTATAAAGCCATAGCAATTGGAACGATGGCATACATTGTACAATATCTATAAACTTGCGTTTGTACTTAATACAAACTGCAAGGTTGCACAACTGTGTTAGAGACAAAACTTTTGTTTTGAAAAAATCAAATGTATAGCATTGGAAAATTTCCTCCGTTATTATGCGTGTGTTAGAGAAGGGTGCATACTTTAGGACCATGTTTGTACCGCATTAACCTCGATGAAGACGGGTATGTTTGTTTGCAGACGTAACTTGTTTTCCGTAAAATCTATTAAATCTTCTGGGTATGCTCTAACTCTGTTGTTTTATTGAATGCGGAGCTGGGATGTTGCTTTGACAATGTGGCCATAACGCTGGCAACAATAGCATTGTTTGTATATTACACAGACTGCAAAATTGTACAACTTTATTAGAGCTAAGATCTTTACTTTTTTTTTCTTTTTTATACATGTGATAGAAAGAAAACTTTAGAGCGATGAGTTTTGCCTGCACCGCATCAGCCTATATGCAGCCGAAAATGTTTTTTATTACATACGCCACCAATTTTGTTGTGCTGATTTGGAAAATGTAGTGAAATATATCATTGCCCTTGTAATTTTAATTACACTTTTGAAATTTGAATAATATAGAAAATGTAATCAAATGCCATCGACCACGTTACGGCAAGGTTGATAATTATATTTAATGACAAACAGTATGGGTGTTGCTAAGATTAGAGGGTTTATTAGGTTTAAGAAATTAGTAGAACAATGTTTGGTCACTTGAACTTTAGGGGCCGGTTAGGTTAAAGATTCTTTGGTTTTAGTGGCAAATGTCTCTGATGGCTTTTGAAACAAGGAATCTGATTGTTTATTAGAGAAAAAAATTGAAAAAAGCTTATCCGTTTTTCTTTGTCAAAAAAAAATTTGGTTTACCATAGTTTCACTGGGGACAGGGCTACAGGTTTTGTCACTTTGATAGGGTTCTATCGGATTCCTATTATGTTCTTATTCTTAAAGGTTGTAATTTTAGGAATATCTTGGGTTAAAACTTTTATTATTGTGGTGGTGTGGATGGTCTGACTTGTGCTTGAGGCTTTAAGGCAGCTAGCTAGTTTGAGAATTCTTTGGCTTTTGCATTTAATGGTTTTGATGGCGCCTAACGTAGAATGCCTGATTATCTATTAGAAAAAGAGTTTTAAAAAAGTTTACCCGTTTTTTTTTTAATTGTTTGCCATGATGTATTTCTTCTCTGGCGGCAAGGCTACAGGTTTGGCCGTTTAAATGACGTCTTGTTGGATTTTTATTACCTCTTTATCTTTAAAGTAGTTTTAGGGGTCGGAACTTTTGATGTTGTAAGAGTTTAGGTTTTTAATATTGATTTGACATAGACTTACTCTATTAATTGATCGTATCGTATCTGCTTGAACTCATTTTTGTGGACGTCGATGAATTTTAATTTGTTTTCTACTAGCAAGAGAATGACTTATCTTCTTGTCTTGCCTATATAAAACTTAAAAAACTGTGGTCACTTTGGCAAACGTCTAGTTGCATAGGTCCACCATGTTTCAAAACTAAATGAATTAACCAATAACCTTTTAATACCGTTATGTGTCGAGGTGTCGGACACACCGAGCCACAGAGAAAACATGTATATGTATGGATGCATATATGAGGTTTTTGTGCTGAAAATAAGCAAAAAAATAGTTAAAAAGCATATTTAAAAGGTTGTATCCTATAGGAAACTTTTTGTAGAACACAATCCCGCTTTTGGTCATCCAATTTTTTTTTGCAAAAAATGACGTTGTTTGGCATTAAATTAAATAAGGCCAATACCGTATTTTAAACCTTCTCTATACTCTTTTTAATATGCTTAGCAAATTAATATGCTTAGCAAATTAAAATAGTGCATTTAGACATCTTTGTTTGCAAAAATTTATTGCAAAGAATTGGGTCTTAACACTGGCCCTTGTTAAAGACCATTACTTGTTTTAATTGCGTTTTCTGCCTCTAATATTATTGTCAATTTTTAAAATAAAATGCTAAATTGTAAATAAAACAAAAAGTTTTCAGAGAATTATTTTAATATTTTTTTATTATGATATATGGATATATAACAATTATGTGTGGCATACCTCTATCCGATGGTCGATATTTTTAATGACTCTGAGTCATAATTAGTTCAATGTCGTTAATATGCCGAATTATCTCATCCTTTGGCTTTTGAATTGTTCTTGGCTTATTGACGTACACTTTTTCTTATAAATGTTCAACGGTGTCAAATCTCATGATTGTGACGGCCAATTAACATCGCCACAACGTGAGATAACACGGCCATTGAATTTCTCGCGCAAAAGAGCCATTGTTTCGTTGGCTGTGTGGCATGTGGCACCATCCTGCTGGAACCACATATCGTCCAGGTCCATATTTTTAATTTCTGACCACAATAAGTCCGTTACGGTACGGTAACTGCTTGGCCGACCTCATTTTTGAAGTAGTACGGCGCCAGCGCATAAACCGCACCAAACAGTCACTCTTTGTGGATGCATCGGCTTTCCAACAATTACTTGTGGATTTTCATTTGCTCAAATGAGGCAATTCTGCTTGTTAACAAATCCACTGAGGTGAAAGTGTGCCTCGTTGCTGAAGATGATTTTCTTTGTAATGTCACCATTCACTTCTGTTTGTTTACTCAACCATTTGGCGTATTGACGACGCTTGAAATAGTCAGTAGGCTTCAGCTCTTGAGTCAATTGAATCTTGTAAGCGTGTAAATTCAAATTTTTATTCAAAATTTGCATCAGTGATGTTTGTAAGATGTTCAATTGTTGGGCACGACGACGAGTTGAGGTTGATGGCTCTTATGCCACACTATCGCAAACAACAGCAATGTTTTCCGCAGAACGAACTGGGCGAGCATGCACAGCTGTTTACACATTTTCTACAGACCCGGTTTGCTGAAGTTTGCGCACACTTCTCCCAATTGTGGACACATTTGGTCGATTATGCTGACCAAAAAAATTACAAAGGCTTTAACAATCTTAACGCGCTGCTCAATTTTGCACCTCTTCATGATTGAATTTGCCAAACACTGAAACAAAGACTCAAGTGACTAATTTTTTGAGAAAATTTTTATTCAGCAAAGCAATTGTTTCACGGGATGTGTGAGATGTCGCATCATCTTATTGAAACCAAAAGTCGTCATTTTCATCCACAACTGGAAAAAACCAATCAAAAAGCATGTTTTTGTAACGGTCGCCGTTTACAGTGACGGCCGCTCCTTCATCATTTTTAAAAAAATACTGGCTGATCACTCTTCTTGTTTAGAACCCACACCACACAGTCGTGCGTTGTGGATGCATCTCATTTTCCACAGTCACTTGCGGATTGTCGGTACCACAAATTTTGAAGTTCTGTTTATTAACAAATTTACTAAGGTGGAAAATTTGTAAAAATTATTTTTTTTGTTATAGTTCTCCGTTTGTCGAGCCAAGACTCAATGAGAAAATCGATGTCTCTTTCAATGATTTGCAGGCTTCAACTTTTGTGAAAGTTGAATCTTGTACGCATGCATTTTCAGATCTTTTGAAAGGATTACATGCATTAATCTTGGTGATAAATTCAGTTGTTGGGCTTGTCGGTGAACCGATTTTCTGGAGCTTACAGTAGCATTATAACGCACGGTAGCAATTCTTGTATTCAAACAGAACGCGGTTGTTGTTTTTTTAACATTTGAAGCAGAACCCGTGGTTTCAAACTTTCGGTTGGAGCAATCCGAAAGATACGTCCGAGTATCACATGCAATTCACAAACAATTACTGTTTTTGTAATAACTCGAGTCACCAATGAGGAAATTCTAAACCGCATGTCAAAAGAAAAAGAAATTATAACAACAATAAAAAAAAAAAAAACTTAAATACTTTGGTCACGTTATGCGACATCCCGAACGCTACAATGTATTACACCTATTAATACAAAACAAAATAGCGGGATGAAGAGCTCCAGATCGTAGAAGAACTTTGTGGCTAAAAAATTTAAGAGACTGGTTTAATAAATCCACGACATCCCTGTTCCGGGCGGCAAGTAATAAAATAATAATAACCAATATGATAGCCAACGTTCGTTAACGGACATGGTACAAGATGAAGATCACGTGGATACGTTGCTTAGTTGACACTCATGACAAAAATAAACATCAAACAACAATGCTCACCAAACAAAAGCAACCAGGCTACTAATGGAAAAGTCATCATATATCAAACATGAAAAACTCACGATTGCCAATCGTCTCAGAACAAAATGGCGCCAAATTCAAATTTGTTCTTACTTTCTGGACACTATAGTTTTGTATTAACACTTTTCTTTGTTTCTGTTGCATCATGTGCCTGTACTGTATGCATTTTTATAACTTTTCTTTATATACGTGCTATAATATACAATAAAATTAACTGCACTACAGTTGTAAAGAGTTCTTTTGCTGCTACTGGGTTTTGTAACATTTAGAATTAAGCAAGACAGGCTTGCCTTTGCTTATTGTGTGATTTTACATGATACGTTATGCTCATGTTGTTGTTTAGTGTTGTTCTTAGGTATTTGAGAGTATTTTTTGTGCTAGTCTTGATGCCATTGGCTTTCACTTTTATATGTGGTATTTTTTTGCTCGCAGTAAGCATGATTGCTTTGGTTATGGGGGGTGCTAATTTTAATTGTTTAGAGTTCATCTAATTTTGATAGTTTGGAACTCATTCATTGGCTTAATTTCAGTTGTTCTCTATTTCTGCTTGTTGCTATTATTGCAAGATCATTTGAATAACCTATTAAGATTACTCTGTTGAGAACTCTAAGATTAAGCATTGGATCATAAAATATGATCTACAGAAGTGGCCTAAGAACCATTCCCTGTGGGACACTACATGTTATGGTTTTTTTAGATTATTAGTTCTTGTTTGCTTAAGTAATTGCATATTATTCTGATCAAATATTGTGACATTTCTTGTTGACGTAATTATTTTTTTTTGTCTAGCTATAGGGCTGACTTAAACTCATTTTGTACATTTAGAGAACTCTTTAGCAGCGTCTGATATTTGCTGTACTAGACGTATTGAGTTAGTGATCAATTTTCATTCCGGTTTATTGGACTGGTTTTTTCTACTTGCAATGCATTCTATCATTCAATATCTTTTTCAGCAGTTTTTCTATTGTGTTTACCATACATAGTGATTTGTATGCCACTTAAGTTTTACCAGATTTTCGTTTTTTTTAAATAATCTGTTTAGTAACTTCAAAACAAAACTGTGAGAACGCCTATGCTATTGCAATCACTATATATGCTGGTATTTCATTTGGAGCTGGAGTCTCTCGTTTTTGTTTTGCCTACTGTCTAGAGTTCCTCTTATATAAAAAGTGGTACTTTATTTTATTGCTCTATTTGTTATTTACTATTGGCTGTGTTATGATTAGGGATGTTTTGAGACAGGTTTAACATTTCTTTACCGGTTAACGTGATTTCTAAATTTTGTTCTAATTTATTAACTTGTTTTTACAAGAGGTATTGTACAAACTTATTAATTATTCACACAAACAACTTGTTTAAGTTGTACTTTTTTTGGTTTTACAACACATTACAATAAAATATACGTTTGGTGAACTAAATTCATACAGGCTCTTTAATTTACAAACATTACTTTACTGCAAAAATGCCAACACACATTATTTCTATCAATCTTATCAACATGTGCAATTTTAATGATTGATTGACACTGCTTTTGAGTTTATAAAATTTATAAATACAATTTTTATAACAAACTTAAAATATTTAGTTGAATTAGTTTCTAAACACGTCGGTTGCAATAAAAATATTAAACTATTTTCTATGATAGTAAACTAGGTTTACTTTTGATAGGTAGCGGTGAAAGGAAAAGAATTCAATTAGGAAAGATTTATAAGGGTTCGCATTTAGCACGTGAAGCACCTTAGTTGTGTAAAAAGCAATAAAGCTGGATTTACTAATAAGTTGACCTATTGATGAATAAAACAATAAATAATAATTGTAATTGTTACAATAAACAAATCTATTTAAGATAAATAGTAAAAAAAAATGTATTTAATTGACGTTTTTAAATGGGTTACAATGCAAGAGCTACTAATAATATTAATGCATTTTTATATATTACTGGATTATAGTTTGAAATATATTTTATAATAGTTTATGAACAACATTGCAATAAGTCTTAATTATTTTTGAGCTAGGGCAGCATTTAGTTATTTCAATTTCAATATAATTATAAACTCATTCTTGCGGCCTACAATAAAGAACTAAAAAAGGGTTGAGTATAAGTTTTTGTCAGAAATGTTAAGATACTTTTCATTAATGTTGTACATGTATTGAAGAATTATTATAACAAATTTATTATAACTAAACAAACAATATAATCTAATTTTTGTTATGTGTAGTTGTAACTGCAAATACTATTCAATTTTATATTCATTTTATAAAGCAAATATTTAAATTTAAAAAATAACATTATTTTCTATACAAAATATGTTATTTCTATTAAAGGTACACAACAAAACAAATAAACTTAAATTGGAATCAAAATAAGTCAACATAAACAATACATTTTCAACGTACATTTGTTATGCAACAATTTGGAAAACTACACGCACCCTTTCGTGAATACTTAAAGCGTCATGCACATTCATAAAAACCGCTATCAATAATTCCGCACAGTGTGTACACACCGATGAAATGTCACTGGGGGGTAAATTATTAAACATCACACTGCAACCTTCATCAACACCCCTTTCCTTCATAAAAAGCCAACACTACCACCCTTTCTCATACTCCATATATTTATATAAAATAAGTTCGGTGTAGTTTATCCACATCAATTTATCTGTGCCTTATGTGATTTATGAGACGGCTAACGTGTTAATGCCGAACAACCAGATAAAAAGGGAAGAAAGATGTATTGATCGTTGACTAAAATCACAACCTGCAACCTTATGCTGTCTAATTTTTATATATTCTGTCCATTACTTCACTGAATGGAAGTTGATACGAAATTATCTCGGAGGCAAAACATGTTTTTCGTTTAAGGAAATTATTAACTCTATCACGTTTCCCGATACAAGTAATTTGTTAAATAATTGATGGAAAGTTTTGTTAAGTACGTAATTGAAACTTTAACAATTGGGACTTTTGAAGATTTTATTAAACAAATAAAAAAAATTTTAAGGCCTTATAAACCTTAATAGTTTAAGAAATGTCTAGTTACATTTATAAATAAATTTTATATTTTTTTATAAACTATTACAATGTTTAGTTTTCTTACCTGTAAATGTAATGGTTTATAGCGTATAATAAAATTATTTTATTACTGATTTCATCTCAAAAGATTTTAATAAAAGAAAACTTAATGTAATTTTTGGTTTAAAAAGGGGTATAAAGTTTTGAAGTTGTACTAGATATATGGCTATCAAACCGACGGCGAGCAATAAAACACGGATTGTCTGATCGGAAAGCTAAAAACACCAACAAAAGTGTTTCTTAGCTCAATCCAATTGCATGACGGGAAATAAAAGAACAAAGGGTTCCACAAAAACACAAAAATTTTACCGGATCTTACTACGGCGCGTTATATATCTTTTTGACCGTAACGCCGTTTGTTTACAAACACTTAACTAGAAAGGTGCAAGAGTTAACCGTAAAAATCATTTTTTCACGTTTAACTTTACTACTTATTTTTATAATTCAGATTTTTGTTTTACGACCTAAAATGTAAAAAAAGTAGTATTGGGTCCGGTGATTTGTAAAAGTAGTCGTAGATGTAAATATTGTCAACTATTTTGTTGTTGAACGTAATCTGTATTTTCCAAGGCGGTGATAATTTTTAGTTCTATTACAGTAATAAATGACAATTCATCTTGTTTAGATAATTTATTTATGACAGAATACTAAAGCAATAAGTTGCTTAGGTTGTTTTTTGCTGTTTGATGTCTAGACACATTAATATTAATAATATTTATTGACGGTTTCACCTTTTTTAGAAATTTGTTTAATTTGTAGTTTCTAAATAGCAGCATGATATTTCTTCTTGCGTTGATGGTTACTGTCTGACTAAGGTGGTCATCATTACCATGCAGCCTGTTTTGTCTATTGTAGGACATTTGTATTCTGTTTTGGGTTTTTTGTATCCAGTTTTTTGCAAGCAATTTTTGAGTCGGTAGTCTAGGTGGTCTTTCTCTGTTGCGTTTGTTGACTTTGATTTCCACTCTAATATCTTTCTTATTTGACTTACGTGACCAGCACAGTTAAAGATTTGCTCAGTTTTTAGAATCACGAAAGTATTATCAAAGCAATTAATGTTTGACAGTAGGGTGGGTTTTTAGTGCTTTAGTGCGCGCTGTTTGGCTCACCAGTGTTGTGCTTTGTGCGCTGATTTGACTCTAAGGAGAGACGGGCGTTTTTTTTTTAATTAAAAACTGGAAAGTGTTGGACTTGCACGAAGAGCTTATCGACTAAAAACCGCTCGTTGAATTGTTTTTGGAAGTTTTAATCTTACGACACATGCTTTCTTTTGTTAAGAAAAAGTGCAAAAAGGCGGTTCCGTAGCCTTTTAGTCTGACGGGTGATTAGTGCGGAGTTCACTTTTCTTACAATCCAATCTGGTTGATCGGTCTTCTGATGGAAGGTGGTTCTTTGAATGGTTGAGCCAGTCTGGCCATGTCCGGATTAAAGTGAGACTCTAATTTAACAAAGTATTTTTTTGTTTTTAAATGCTTTTGTAGCGGTGGGATGCCTATGTCGTTACAAATTTCTTAGTGCTTCAAGACGGTTGAGTTGGATGTTTGCAGGTGTCCCACAGATTAGAGATTCAAATGAAATTTAAGACTTGATGATGCTCGTCTAGATCCTAATCTTATTTTGAATCGACAACCTGCTTTTCTGGCGTAGCATAGATACTAGAAGGTTTTTGCCCGAGGGCACAAAAAGGTACTTTAGCTTTGGTCCGCCGTGTAGTGAAGACCTGGTTTTAGAGTTTAACAGAAAGTCTTCTGCATTTTAGATATGAATCTAGTAGCTTTAGTAGATGTAGTATAAACTTTTGTCTATGCAGTTTAAGTAGCAAACTTTGGTGTCACACCTTATTAAAGGCTTTTATAACGTTGAAAAAGACTACCGCTGAGCATTTGCATTTGCCTGTGGTGTAGCTGGTAAGGAGTTTTGGGTCTGGGCCGTCGCCGCTTTAAGCGCTGGTTTGGTGGTGGTTTTTTGTTCTTTTTTATTGAGGCCAACATTCTTTTGTAGGATTTTTGGGCAAACCTTTAACAAGTGAGGTTCTGAGCAAATCTTACATACAAAATATACTTTAAAGCAACGTTTGGCGGCGCTATGGCACTGGCATCTTTGACATTAACAAAAGCCGTTGCCTCTCTTTGTTGGCTCTACTGAGACCGTGAGACGTAGAAGTTGTTTAAGACCTTTGGTCTCAAAACTTTTAGCCAATTTTGAGAGTTGTACTGATACTAATGAGAAACAAACAAATTTATTTCTCATTTTGATGTTGGACGGCGCAAATTCAAGATCTACGAGCA
Organism: Tachinus rufipes; assembly: GCA_963932245.1. NCBI lineage: Eukaryota > Metazoa > Arthropoda > Insecta > Coleoptera > Staphylinidae > Tachinus > Tachinus rufipes. Next base: position 117,174,455 of record OZ010741.1, on the reverse strand, counting down.
CTTGGCCAATATCTTTTTCAGTAAAATTTTAATGGACATTGCAAATCACTATCTCTAGGCAGCTTTTTTTTGAGATGGGCCAGGTGTGGAAGTCTGTTCCTTCAGTTTTTAGAAATGCGGTAGCATTCCGATGATTGGCGTGAAAAGCCGGTAGCTTTTGTATACCGTTGTAGGTATATTTAGATTTTGATGTTGTTATTTTGAAAGAATTTGGAGTAGCTCTGAAATTTGGCAAATAAATTAATTGTAAAATAAAAGCTTTAGTTTTGCTTGATATTGAAAACCAAATTTACTGACAAGAATTTTACAATATTTCAGTTCCACGACCGCATTCTTAGATAGCTCTAACCATTTTTGCTACATTCCTTTGGATGAAATATATTGTTAATTAGTATTTGCCTCGTTTAGAATACAAAAACTAATTGAACCTAGTTTATATTAGGTTAACGTGTGAAAAAGTTTTGTAAATTTAATATGCCAAATTTTTGTTTGTTTGTTGATTGTTATCCAAAATGTTCCGGTTTGCACTCAAACATTAATGGCAGCCTTATTCCGGCCATTGCGTCTTTAACTGCATTCTTTAAAACTTTCAGGGCTTAAGATTGAGCTTTGTAAAATTTACCTTATTTTATTTAGGGGCTATGGAACATTTCTTTGCAACAAGATTAGGCGACCGGAAAACAACTGCTGCAGTATGAGCCGAGGCTTTATCTTGCTGAAACCAAAAGGCTTTTCTATTATAATCTTTTAGTTTTAGGCCGTATAAAATTTTTAACACCTTGCAATAATGAGCAGTTTACTGTTACAGTTGAGCATCTTTTTTTTTTAAATAAGTCCTAATAATCCCTATAGGAAGACACAGCTCACCACACTGTTACTTTAGGGCTGTGAAGTGGCTTTTAGTAAATTTTTCGAAGATTTTAGTTGCCCATTAACAAAAGTTTTGCTTGTTTACTGTGCCAGAGAGGTGAAAATGCGCCATTGCACATAATAGCGTCGGGGGTATAGCTGTTAAGATTACATTGCAAGCATCTTTACGTCTCACGCAGTTTTGAGGGCTTAACTCTTGGACAATTATCATCTTAGCTGTAACTTAAAGTATTGTTTTGGACAAAAACCCAACGGCAACGGAGACTGTTTAATAGACGTTCTAACTGCCGAAATGTTTTTGGATGTTTTCACACTTTTTGGTCGCTCAACTGGTATATTACAAAGTGCACACTCCGTTTTTTTTACAATACTGCTTTATTTTTGAATGGTTTTAACTTCAGAAACTTTGTAGTGCTAAACGAGTCGAGTTGCTTTCCTAACCACGGCATGATCACTACTGAAAATTGACCAACCCTAACCAAACTTTTCCCACTCTTTTTTTTACCTGTTTTGGAAACCCGTAAGTAATTGGTTGAAACTATGGAGTTCATTCTCTGCCGCCCCTCTTTCCTAAATGTCAGCCGGCTAATACACCAACAATTGACTACAAACAAAATGTGATCAATAAAGTGAAAAAAACCTGTTTTAGACCCCTTCTTCTTCTTTTTCTTCTTTCTCAACTTTGTATCATTCAGCGCTGGATATAGGCCTCTTCTAGTCTCTTCCATGTTTTCTTATCTTGGGTTTTTCTCATCCACATTTCTGTCACATCATCTAGCCATCTCATTTGTGAACTTCCGCTACCCTTCTTGGTTTCCCGTGGTCTCCATTTGGTTTCTTTCATATACATAACACCAGTTTATGTGTTCATCTATCTTGGGTCTGTCTTGTTGTATCTCCAACCCATCTCTACTTTAGACTCGCGATGGGTTTTATCACATCTGATATTTTTGTTTTATTTTGGATTTCAATGTTTCGTATTCGATTTCTTAGAGATACCTCCAGCATAGCACGCTTCATTGCTCTTTGCGCAACTCTCAGTTTTTCTGCCACTTATTTTGTAATGGCTATGGTTTCCAGGCCATATGTGAGCACCGAAAGTAAGCAGCTGTCATACACTTTCCGTTTCATGCTCTTCGAAATGTCTTCATCTATCAGTATAAAGCTTAGTGTGTCAAAAACAGCCCATCCTAGTTGTATTCTGCGTGCCACTTCAGCAGTTTGATTTTTTTCCAGTTTTAATTTTATGGCCAAGGTAGATATAGTGTGGAACCTTTTTTATTATTCTGTTATCAATGGTTATGTTTTGGAGGTCAGTAGATAGTATTTTGGTTTTGTTTAGATTCATTTTTAATCCAATCCGTTTTGAGTTTTTGTATAGTTCTGTTAGCATTATGTCGTCCGCGAATTTCAAGTAGTTAAATTACGTTTTATCAATGTTACCGCTTTTGGTGTTCCACGCTAGTATTTTATAAACGTTTTTTAATACCAATGTAAATAATTTTGGCAATATAGTAACTCCTTATCTGACGTCTTTGCTAAGAGGTATTTTATCAGTCTTTAGTTCTTTTTCTACTTTTATGTGGAAGGTTACGTTTTTGTATATATCTTTAATAATTGTGTAGTACCTCGAGTTAATCATCTATTTCAGTTAAAAAGGCTTAAGTTTTAATACTGTTAAAGGCTTAATGTTAGTCTATAAATGCAATGTGTATTGGTATACTATATTCTGTTTTTCAGAGTTCTAATGGTTTGCAGGTGCTCGAGAGTGCCAAAATTTTTCCGAAACCCTGCTTAGCCGGTATAGATCGAGATTGTCTGTTAGTCGATTTGTTATTATCTTTGTAAGAAGCTTGTATATGTGAGACAGTAGGCTGATGAGCCCATAGTTTTCTATATTTGTGGTGTTTCCATTTTAGGGTATTAATATCACTTCTGCGTTCTTCCAGGATTGAGGCACTTTGCCTTTTAGAAGGCACTTGTTTAATAATTGTCTTATAGATTCTTCCAGGGTGTTTCTTCTTTCAGCATTTTGGTAGTTATTTGATCTTTACCGGGTGCTTATTTGCTTTTCCTTTTTTGAAGAGCATGTTTCATTTTAGGCAGATCTTCTGATTCTACATTTAGAATAGTCTTGGGTTGCAATTTGAGTTGATTTTGGTTAGGTATAACCAATGTGTATAGTCTTTTGTAAAAAAAATTGATTTCTGTAGCAACTTTTGATTTGTCTGATGTAATATTTCCTTGCTAATCTTTGATTTTGAAGATCTTTTGTTTATCTTTTGAGAGTTTTAATTTTAGAATTTTTATGTTTTTGTTGTTTTTAATTGTTTCCAGAATTTGTTTGGTTTTGTATGCTTTTAAGTCAGTTTGTATTTTCTTTTTTACTAGGTTATTAATATTTCTATACTTTGGTGCGTCCCGGTTGGTGTTTCTTCTCTTCTCCATTTGTTGTTAATTTTGTTTCTCCATTTTTTCTTACTTTGCTGTAGATCTTCTTTGTTGCTACTTCAATGTCGTTTGTTATCTGTTTTGTCATTTGGTCTATGCTCATGTTTTGTAATTTTATTAATGGGTTTAGTTTTTTCTTCAGTTTTTTAATACTATTTTTGGTTTAACAGCAGTGCGTCTGAAGTTGGGAAAACATTTTCATCATCCTTGTTTTTTTCATCTTTGTATTTATTTTAATAGTTGTTTGAACCAATCTATAGTCGCTCCCAGTATTGTATTTGTTAAGTACAGATACGTCTCTACAAATGCTTTTGTCGCTAGATAGTTTGTAATATATTTTGTTTTTTGTTTTTCAATCCGGGCGACTCCAGGTCCATCTTTTTTGTTTTTGTTTCTTGTAGAATTTGTAAATAGTCAAATTTAACGACTGTTTGAAGCGCCCCGGGACCTGAAAAAGCTTCTAGCAATTATTTGACCACCTAAAACTCAGTCGACTATGACCTCTAGCAAAGGCAAAATTTTTGCAGAAATTGCAAAAGACAAAGAAACAGATACATAAGGATATGATTGTCAAAATCAACAGCCATCTGGCAGGCAATACAACAATGTTGTCAAAACTTTAGAAAATACTACATCACATTAATAAAGTATAAAAATATTGCAAGAAAACACGAACATTTGATCATAAACTGTTAAAAAATGTAAAATTCTTGTTATAAAAAGTAAAACCTAATCAAAAACGAGTTAAAAATGCAAAATCCTATACACAAATAGTCAAAAATAGCCATAAAATATCAAAATATTGTCACAAAGATTAAAAATCATAAACTGCCAAAAAGAGCAAAATTCTTTTATAAAGTGTCAAAAACAGTAAAATCCGGCAATGTACTATTAAAAAACTGACAAAAAATTCAATATCCTTTTATAAACTGTCAAAAAGTGCAAATTTCTATCCATACAATGCCAAAAATAATTAAATCCGATCATAAAATATGAAAATATTGTCCGAAAGCATCAAATTTTTATCATAAACTGTTCAAAACTGCAAAATTCTTTTAATAAAAAGTGAAAAACAACAAAAACTGGCCATAAAATGTCAGAAATATACAAAATCCACTCATAAACTTTCAAAAAGTGCAAAGTTCTATCCATAGAATGTAAAAAATAGTAAAATCTAGCCATGAAGTATTAAAATATTGTCAGAACGCACCAAATTTAGACCATAAACTGTCAAAAAGTGCAAAACTTTGTTCATAAAATGTAAAAAATAGCAAAACCCGGTCATATACTGTTGAAAAGTGCAAAATTATATTTGTAAAATGCAAAAATTAGCAAAATCCGGCCAAAAAATATAAAAATATTGTATGGGGTTGTTCTGCAGCTTTTAATTAACATTGATTTAAAAAGTTTGCCTGTGATCTTTTTTGTTCTGAGACAATAACTAGTAAATTAAACCTAATAACAAGCTTTACGTTAATTGTATTTTGAAACATTAATATATATTATTATTCTGAATTTATGGTTTAAATGTCACATTTTCTCTTTGGTAGGGAAAATTTATGACGTAACGCAATATCAAAATTAGTGCCAATAGCTCCACAGACTGTTACTGCACAATACCGGCAAAATAAGGCAATATAAAGAAAATTAATTATTAAAAAAATGGCCAAACCTAGCAAAGAAACTGCCAATGCTGACCAGGTCAGCATTAATGCAGCCGGATTTAAAAACAATCAAGTCAAAAGTATTTTACAGATAACTCAAAGTCTACTAGAATTTGGAAAACTCTATTGGCAATTAAAAAAAAACCGTTAAAGACGCATAAACTTATACTGTTGGGCTCGTGAGTAGAAATCTTTTAGAAAACAACCAAAGAGGTTTTTGTACAGTTTTTATCCACCAGCGTTGTAACACACGTTTTTTGTTAGACACTAAACGAATAAAAAAATGGCTTTTTTCGTATCTATCTCTTTACCAATTTTACTTAAAAATTAGAATTCCGTCCAAAGACAAGTAGATACCTAACATAACTTTTTCAGCAAATCTACGCAGTCGATACTTGGTGCAACACGTCTTAACCAAAAACTGATATTGAAAAATAGTTTCACAGCTTTTGGACTTAAGATGACCGGAAACTCACCACCGGCAAAACCTAAGCCGGTAACATTACAAATTTGAAACTGGCAATTCCACTATTATAAAACCTACTGGCACTAACCAAAATCAAAATTGGCTGGTTACCATAAGAAGAACAAAAGTTCTTTTTCTTTATGAACAACTTCACAATTCTGATCAGAGCAGTGAGATTTTTTTATTTCACAATGCTTTGAGGTTTATCAAAAAATAAAATATAGACTAATCGCAAAAGAAACAATTATATTAAATGTCATAAGTACTGATTCATTGGTCATTTAGCCTCCAGATGCAAATCTTTTACACGACTCATTCCGAGTTATGAAAAAGTAATCATATTCCCAGGCTGCGGGTTTCGGTTCGTAAGTGCCATATTTTTTTATTAAAAGTCTGTTCTTAAGGTTTAAGAACAGACTTTCAATAAAAATCTCTTTGCAAAATTGTTGAGGGGTGACAAAAATGAATTTAAAAAAACTATATTTGTCTTTACTTAAACTTATTTTTAGATAATGGCTGACACACTAAATAACTTTATTCTACTTTGATCTTGATATGCTAGTGGCATTACCCAGAAAAGAAAGAACTAAAAAGTTTTGTTTAACAAACATAATTTGATTGATAGGATATTGATTTTTTGTTTGTTTAGGATTGGATCTTAAAGAAATTCAGTGTAAGTGTAGCTTAAGGATTTTAATATATTTATTATTTCAATGAACGGATTAATTTTCTTTTGACTAGAAATGACTTTTAATTTTAGTAGTATTATCTGCTAATGTTAGAATTAATTTGTGGTACAAAGTTTACTAAGTAATTTTTTTTTTTTTTATTATATTAATCAGAATGCTAGAAGAGAACTATGTAAATAAAATAAATTAATAACAATAAACAAATACATTTTAATATACAATATATCATTAGCTTTAATTGTTATTGACAGTCAAAAGTATTTATGTAATAATTGTTTTTACCGCATTCGTAACATTAGTAATTGTAATTATATCAAAATTTCAAAGTCTATTTGATCAAAACAATTTTTTAATTAATGGTAAAATTAACAAAAAAATATTCAAAACACTTTTACTAAAAAAGTTTATAGCTTGTAATCTATATAAAAATGTACAATGTATAATTTAATATTCAATAGATATGCTTTACATTCACAAAGTATCTTGAAGGTGCGGACTAAATTTAAGTTAGTTTAAACTCAAATATGCCTGAAAACGAATAAGGAAATGTTTGTTAAAGGGTCTCAATTTGAATATTATATAAGGGATAACTCCATTGGGATTAGCAATCATTAGAATTTACATGGCTGGAAGGGGTGATATGAATTACAGATGGACATATCTAGTACATAACAAAATTTTTGAATAATTAACCCCAACTAGGGCTGTTTGTTATCGAGCGTATAATACCTAAAATCAAACTTTTAATGCTATAAAAATCGTCTTCCGGTAGAACTGATTCATCCAGCAAATTTATAATTCATCTGTGAATAAATAAATCAATCTTTTTAAGTTATAATTTATTCAAATAAAGTTTGGTTTGTCTTTACGATTTCACCACCAAAACATAATAATATTTTCACAAAAGTTTTTAGAATCATAATCTTTTTTTTTATTTATCGTGCAGTATTGATTTATAACAGAAGGCGACATCCAACTAAAAGTTTCAATTAAAACAAATAAAGACAAAAATTAAAAGTCTGTTGGTTTGATATTAGTTTTTATTTTTATTATCTTTATTAGTTTAATTTTTATATTGCAATAGCATCCTTTGTGTTTTGAAGTAATTGTCTCTCTATCTAAATTATAAATAATATAAAAACGAATTTATAAATAATATCATAATATATGATTTAGTAGTAAATGAACCGGTTTTACGAATTATATTAAGCAAATTAAACTTAGTATTCAAAATGGCAAAAAACATTTTAAAACTTTTGAATTGTTTCGAGTTATAAGTATTAATATCTACATCACCCGATGGTGCAGGTGTTATGGTACTCAAGGTTCAATCTCCTATTTGAAGAGGCAGTTTTTCTGTTTAAATAAAATAAATGCCGTTGCATGCTTTACATTGTCTACTGTTAACCAACATTATTTTTAAATAAATACCAGCGTAAATTACAAAATACAATATATTATTATAAACACTAACACTTAAGTTTTTACAACAATCTAAGTTGATAGATAATTTAGTTTGATGATAGCTTAACAAAAGAAAACATTTATTACTATTTTACTATATTTTATCAACACAATATAATATTATAACCATGAATTGAAGAAGATTTTGAATAGCACAATAGTACAACAAAAAACAAATTAAGATTAAGTATATACCAAATACTTAATAAATGTTTATAAATTACTAATCAGAATATTAATCTTGTCTAAAATAGCAATAATATGTTGCACATTAGGGACTATTAATTTAAACCAGAAATATAAATGTCTCCCAAGACAAATAAAACATTTATATGTTTGTTGTAAAATAATTTTAATTAAATGTAAATATGTCATGGAGGAGTTAACTCAATAGGATATGAACACGCCATTGTGTTCATATCAAAATAGAATCTTTTAAACAAATTGTATATTATCTTTTTTGTACATGCACTCTTATACGTCAATAGAATTATAAACATTTACTACAATGCGGCGTTTTTATATAATATTATTCAACTGTTATATCCAAGACTTCAAAAGATTTCAAGTATTCTGAAAATTACATGCTTTGAAAGCATTGCCTTGTGATGAAGTAAAATTGCAGTTCCTCCAGGCGATTTTATGCATTTTCTCAACAACACGGAACGTTACTCCGTAATGACACAATAAAAGAATCTTTGCACCCAACAAATATAACCATAAAAAGCATTAATTTTAAAAGAAAAATATAATTAAACCAATGGTATTCTAAAACTTTATAGTTTAATTTAAGGTCTTTTTTAATATTTGTTTTAAATTAAGTCTCAAACTATAATTGGATTTTCTGCTGTTACGAAAATTGCTATTTCAACACTAAAGTGCAGAGCGAATAGTTGGCCAAAGTTTAGCAATTAGATTATAACATATTAATTTCAAAATTTTAATGGATTATTTATCAATTATTGCTAGTGGGTACTAACTAACTTATTGTAATATAGATGAAACTTGTCATGACCAGAAGGCATATGTACTTACAATATCGGGATTATAATATGCTTAATACTGAATATATTCTAAATAATAGAGCAAGTGGACGTATGGATGTGTCAATTAAAACTAAACTATCTTGTTATAAATGTAAGATAATAAATATTATAATATATAAACTGTATGGTTAGTTTAATCTTAATTGTTTCTTCACTGTATAAGCTGAATCTTAATTTGACTTGGATCTATGTTTATTTGGTAACACATTTTGGCTATGTCGGCTGATAATAGAATATGCTTGCGGAATTTTAATAGAATGCAAAAAAGATCTTTTTGAACAACTAGGCTCACTATCAAAAAATTATTGAGAGACTTTTTACTACTCGTAAATTATGCCGATGCATCAAATACTATTTGTACTTTTGTTTATGCATGGTGAAGTAAGAAATGACTATTTTATATGTTCCATATTTATTTGAACATAATTTGTTTGTTTTGTTTTCTTAGAAATAGTTGGTTTTTAAAGCTTTTTTTGTTATTATAAAATCGTCGCAATGCGAACTTTTTCATGTTGCCCTTAAATGGCAAATTCACGATGAATCATCTATTCCTTTATTGTACACGCGACTCTTATTTTCACGTTGTCTATTCTCCAGATTTTGTTTGTTGCATTTTAATTCAATTCTAATAACGTGGTATAGCATGATAGTTCTGTGTAGTAAAGCGGTTCTACTCATTATCTAGATTAATTTTATTTTTTTGTTTTATTGTTGAGCCATACAGTTCTAACTGAAGATTCAGATTTACGGTCATAATATTGACTTGAGAACGACTGTCTAATAGAGCACAAGCCCTATGAAACTTGCAATGTTAATTCTTGATAAATATAATTGCGGTTGATAACAGGACACAATTTCAAATGTTTTTATGTTGATAAAACTTGGTTACTATTATTGTCTGGCTCATCTTCTTGCTCTGTAATTACAGTAAGATATTGTGCTTTTACCTTATTTTTTGTATTCACTTGATTTGCACAACTTTTTGCTTTGTAACATAGCAATACTGTTACTAACTTTGAGCTGAAGAAGCATTTGCATTTGTAAACACAATGATTTGCTGATTTACACATATCACTTTTTTTTTGCATCTACAAAAATTATTCTGAAAGGTGGTTAATATTTTTGAGTATATGCTTGCGTTAACACCTCACAGCTGCTTTTGAATGTATGTATTAATTGTTAATTGAGAGAATGGAAGCTAAGGTTATAATTTGATATCTTGCCTACAAAAGTTGCTCTAATTTTTTTATCATTTTAAAGCTTGAATCTTATATAGAATCTTCCCAATTTATTCTAATTTGGTACTTGGTCAAGCAATTTTAAAGTATGCTAATGCAAGGACGTGGTCTTTAACTAAGTTTTGAAATGCGTTTGTTGACTCCTTTTGTATGATGGTCATAGCAAACATTTTTTAATTTGTATTTGAACCATAATCTTGGTATTTTTGTTTTGGGATGTTATGCGTTATTTATTTTTAAAAACTTGATTGTCTGGTATGCTTTTAACGTTGATTGGAAGTATTATAGCTATTGTATTTTAGATAATCTCTTATTTTTATTGACTATTATTGTTTTAGGTTTTTGACATACCAGTGTAAAAAGACTATTAATGTGATCATTGTTGTAAATAGTTTAATGTATAATAACCATTACTTTTATTGTAGTTTTCCGTTATTGCAATCTTATTGATAACTATAGCTTAAAACCTAATAAACATTTATAAATTGTAATCGAATGCTGTAGACTGTAGATGTTTGCTGCTTTACTATTGGAACAGAAGCGCCTAAGCTCAATGACGTTATTAATTCCTTATCTTCTGTTAGGACTACCTTGATAAGTGTACTGCTTTTAGGATATTTTGGGTGCTTTTAAGTTAGCATTCAAAAATAAAAGTTTGAAATATATCATTATTAGCTTAATTTTTACAAATAACTCGGCTTAGGAGTTTAACAAACTCAAGGCCTACATATTGACTTTAAATCTTTATAATCTACATTCATTTAAGTTTATGTTATTTTTTTCATAAAAAAAAAGACATATTTAGTTAGAGTTCTACACAGTACAGTTGGGTTTCTACTAGCTAAAAGAACTGCGCGCTTTTAAAGATTTTACAAAACTGCTACAGATTATTTAATGAGGCGTGGTTGTGTCTCTCTCTAGTTTATTTTATCAAACTTTCTACTTGATCATTTTGCGATATTTGAGATTAGGGTTTTGTCTTCTATGTGGTCTCCATCTCCGTGAAAGCAATACGTTTTGCGCTGCACGGAGTACTTTTTTCTGTGTTTTTGTGATAATTTTTTTAATATTTTGCTTTTTCATGGTATGCTGCTATATTGTAGCTCTATACAATTGAATAATCAGATATAACGTTAGCATCTGTATACGTCTTTAGCTTGGCCTGAGTCCGCTTATATTTGACATAATCTTTCTAAAGGTTATGGTCAGGTTTTCTAATTTCTTAAATACCTTTGTGACATGGTCCGACATTTTCATGTTATAGTTGATATTTGAGCGTCTTTATGCATTCTTAATGTGATGTCTGCAAGATTTTTTGATCACAAGGAACACCGCTTCTGTTTTTTGCAGGCCAGCTGCAGTTTTTTCTTTTGACCTGTTTGCTAATGTACTGTATAGCTATTTTAATTTTTACTTTCAGCATATCTGCCAAGTTGGCTATGCCAAGTCATTGGCATAGCCTACTAAAGGTTACGTTACCACCTTTCACACATTAGTAAAAATATACTGTTTAATAGTTACTGTGATTTTATGTAAATTGTCTTTTTGACTAGTGAGATGCTAGACACACTGATGTTGTGTGCATACCATAAAACACTAGTGTATGTGCTTCTTACTGGATGAAAACGCAATTTACATAAAATACATCATTTATTAATTTTAAAATGATAACTTTAGGACTTTGTTATAATATATGTTCTATATCAAAGAGCACTGGTTTCTGTAGAACGTCGCAGGTCATTTACAAGTAAGAGTAACGGGGTGCGTATGCACCTTTCTCTGGATTTTATTTTTTTTTGTTTATTTTAATGGTTAAATTTTTTTAAGTAATTTGTTAGTTATATATCATAATGAGTGGCTTGTAAATTGTTAGTGAATTTTGATCTTTTTTTGGCTTTTTGATTATCATATTTGTAAATTTCAATTTTTGATTAGTAGATGATTCGGCCTTTTTTTGTAAAAGCTTTTGCAGTCTCTTAGTCGACTTGGGTTTCTAGTAAAAAAAAAATTTGCTGCTTTTAAAACGTTCTTGTTATTTAGTAATATACAAAGTAATTTTTTATTTTCTGCAGACTATTTTGTATGCGTTATTTTTAGGATTTTCACAAAATTTTTGAATATGTTTTCTTAAGCTCAGTTTTTTAGATTATTTTTTGTAGGATAATTTTTGTCCGCCATACTGGGTTTTCAATGCATTTTTTTGTTTTCTAATTTTGTAGTTGTTTTTGTTGATCGTTATGTTCAAGTTCAAAAATGCTTTTGCCTATTCGTGAAGAATTTAACCGTACTACAGCTCTCCTTCACACACAATTAATTTAACGTTTTTCCTAATTGGGTTACCACCTTCGACACATTAAAAATAAATGTTGTAGACTGTAGATGATGATCGTTTACTGTTGTAGCAGAAGTGTTTAAGCTTATGTAGAGTGAATAGTTCATTTTGTTTTTCTAATTAACTTGTCAATAATTTATATTATTATATCGATTCTTGAAATTTTATTTTATGTACTACAAAATTTGCTAATGTTTTTATTTACGTACAGTTTAATTCTAGTCCAAATTTAGCGTAGCAAGGCATTTAATTACAAATAGTAGTATCAACAGAATGGCTAGTAAGATCAAGGTTAGAACATTCATAATCTAGACATTTTATTTTGAATGGTTTTTGGAAAAAGTTAAAAATGACATATAGTTCTGGCTCGTTTATTTTAAATTTAAAAAGGTTTTTTCAATGCAAACTTTTTTGACATTCTGCAGTTAGATGTCTAAACATTGTTTTTTTTTTTTTTGTGCAGTCTTCTATTGAAGGTAGTTGACTATTATGGCAAGTTTAATTTTTGACGTAGCATCTTAGAATAGAAAGTTGGTGCCAGTAACAATCTCAAAAGTTTTTCAGCCACGGCGTCTTTTTCTTTAAAGATTCCTTCTGCTTTCTAATTTTCTCTACATAAGTAGCAGCAATATTCGTTATTTGTTGTGCCACATCACATGTCCAAAGTGTTCTAATTTTTGTTTCTTTGTGTTAAAGACAATTTTAGAATCAGTATTCATTTGTTGTTACACTTTGACATTAGTTATTTTGTTGATCCATAAGATGCGGGTCTATATTTTTACACTTCAAACGTTTTTACTTATTTCTGCAAAGTTTGTGTAAAGATTTATCACTCAAGTCCATATAGCAGCTTTAGAATATGAATCTTGATTTCATGACAGTAATTTTACTGTTTATTCAAGGATCATTCAAGGTTTGTTGTTTTGAACGCTTTTAACTACTTCATTGTTAAGCGTTAATTGAGAATTTTGCTTTTTGTATGTTAATACAAACATGTGCAAAGTGCAGTTGAAAAAATCACCTTCGTGCACAAACCAGTTTATTACCTAAGCTAACCTAACTTAACAAAATACGATTTTTGAATCTATGAAATATTTTAATATTAAAGAAAATATTTTTTTTAATTCTAAACAGTTTGAGTTGTTGTGCAATCCCATTCTATAAAAAATGTCAAAGTTATATTCAAAGGTTCCACAAGAAATGCAATTAAAACTTGTAACAAAAATTAAAATTCAAAACAATTAAAAAATCTTTATTTTGATTTTAACTGATAAAAAGAGTAAGTTGTTTTTAAATTTAAGATTGAAATAATTTAACAGCTAAGGGACAATCATTTCAAAGTATGTGAAAACCGGAAGATGCTACAACCTTTCTGTCAAGAATAATGAATTTGTAAAAGAAAGTAAAAAAACAATTTTGGGGTTAAAATTACTCATCCGGTACAGTGACTGCTCAGTTTATAAACAAAATCAAATTTCTTTACCATTTATAATGTCTTCAAATTTCAAAATGTTTATTGAAAAGGGGATGATTGATGAGCGTTTTGTTGTTAAAAAAATTTCTGCTACGCTACTGGCCAAAAATCTGTAGATTACAAAAATTTTCCGATTAATATGTAAAAATCAATTTGGTTGTAAATAAAAAAAAGTTACGGTCATTGGCTGACTTTTTCTAAAAAAAATATAAATAGAAAAAAGTGCAATTTCTCAAACTTTATATGTTTAAAATTTTTGGGTTTGTATCATTTTTGGTTAGCCAGTTTTTGTTTTTGCTCAAACTGATTTAGTAATAAAGGATTCTTTGCCATAAAGGCCAATACGCTAAAAGACCCCTAAAAAGCAAAGTTTTGAAAAAAGAGTAACAAATAAACTATCTTATCTTAATGCCCAATCAAGATATAGAGATATTACGGCTTCTAGGTTTTAGATCTAGATCATTTGTTAAAGTTGTTGAAACACTTATTGTTCAAACAACAGTTATAAAATTTACTGCTATTGCAATTTTTTTTAATAAAAAATATAACGTGGAGAGTAAAAACTGGAAACTCAATTTAAATTAAGGAGCCGAAGTAAGAAATGGGTTAAGTGTTAATTTCCCAAAAATTGAGATATTTTTTCTTGTCGTTTTTTTTTCTATCGGAGGTTGGACACTATCTCAACTCAATTTTATTCATCTTGCAAAGGACTTCAATGTTGGTAATTTTATATGTCCATGGTCCATGAAATTTGCCACATTCTACGATAGCACAACATTTCAAAAGCTTCCATTCTTTTTAGCTCTAATTGTTTTAGAGTCCAGGCTTTAACTCCGTACAGCAGGGTAGAAAAGACGTAGCAGCGCAGCACTCTTGTTCTGAGTTTTATACTGGCATTTTTCCAACACAAAAACTTCTTCATCTTTATGAAAGCCGCTCTTGCTATCTCCACTTTTCTCCTAATCTCACTTGCTTGGTCACTCGTCTCACGAAGCACAGTTCCAAGATACTGAAGTTCTGTTAAACTACTTGCCAGTAACACTGTATCATCTACGTATGGAATGTTGTTTAGTATTGCTCCCCGGCAAATTTAAATTATGCTGTCAGCTCGATTTTGACCTTTACACTTGCAGATTAATCCTGGTATAAGTTAGTGATTATTCTGATATTCTACTTGTCCAAGTTCTTTTTAAGTATCAGTTGTTGTAATATATCGTGCTTAACCCTATCAAAAGCTTTTTGAAAGTCAATGAAGCATACAAATAGATCTTGGTTCATGTCTAAACAGCATTGAAAAAGAACATTAACTCCAAAAAGAGCCTTTCTCGTTCCCAAGCCTTCTATGAACCCAAACTGTGTGTTACTTTTGTTTTCTTTTAGTTTTCTGTATATTCTCTTATGTGTAATCTTTAGGAAAAGCTTCAGTATATGATTCATAAGTGCGATAGTTTTATAATCTATGCATTCTCTAGCGTTTGATTTTTTGGGAATCAGTACAAATGTCGATACGAGCTTCATATTAGACGGTAAAGTGTCATGACTTCAAAAAAGTTTTTTGTTTTGGTATGTGAAGATTTTTTGTTTTGATTTCTCTGTTTAACAATTTTGGTAGTTTTAACATTTGAAATTCATACTGCATTACCAAGAATAAACAAATCATTAGTTTTACCAATTAAGTATCTGGTGCAAGCATTTAAGCAAGTTTAAAAACTAAAAACAACTTTGGTAAAATTTGGACTATAGTCACAAGTGGGAACTGAACTTTAATCAATTAAGGTGGTGGTTTATCTTAAGGCAAAACCGCCCAAAGTGTTGGCTTATTTGCTTATTTGCTTATTTGGATTAAATCCAACTGAGGTAGCGATTTATTTCAAATTGAAGCTTTAGGCTAGCGATTCAAAGTGGGCAAATGCTTGAAAAAAATATGCACTACACTTTAAAATTTTTTAACTGTCTTACTGTTGTGATCCTCTATAAACGTTTTATTGCACATCAACTAGAATAAACAAAGCATTAACTTAAGTATGCAAAAAATTAAACTAATCTTGTACCAAAAAAATAATAAAGAAAAAGACCTAACCTTATCTAACCTAACCAAGAACGAGATGGATCTAAGAACGCTGTGATAAAGCTCAGAACAGAAAGAAATAGAAAAAGAACGCAGAAGAAACAAAAACACACAAGGATTTATAGAAAAGAAATTCAAAAGAATAACAAAAAAAAGTTTAAGTTAAAAGTAAATTTTAAACCCCACAAGAAAGCAGAAGAAAAAATACATCTTGTACACGTAACGTAGATATAAAATAATTTTGGTTATTGTTTAGTTTACTGCTTTTTTTTACGTTGCTTCTACATTTAGAAAGCGTCTATTTCTTTCTATTCATACAGTATTGAAAAAAAAAGGAAAAAAAAAAGATGAAAAAAAAAGAAGAGTCTTGTAAAAAACACAATATACACCTTAAAACACCTTATGATTTAAAAAAAGATAAAGCTGGTGCAATAAATCTAAAGAAAAGAAACGCCGGCTTTCTCAATTACCAATTTATTCTAGAACTCAACCAGTTGTTATATAGAAAAGAGTTGGTTATACCGTTCTAAGACATAGTCAAATATCATTTAAAGTATAAAATAGAAAATCTGGAGCAGAACTTGTTACTAAAAAACGCATCATTGGAATTAAAGAAGATCAATTGCCAAAAAAACCTAAGCCTGAAAGACATCAACCGGTTGCTATAAAACAATAATTGGGATTTGTAGTATTACAACATAGTTAGACTAAGATTATAAACTAAAACCTAAAGAAAAATCTTTTAAAAAGAGATAAAAACATTTTACAGCGGCACCAGTTTAAAAAAGAATAGGTTTGGGACTAAACTCAAAGAAGATTAATTAGCAGAATACAATTTGATAAAAGAATCTAAACAAAAAAGGACTAATCAATAATAAAAAAATTTGTTGTACTTCAACATGGTTAAATAAACTAATACTTTTTATGATTATTAAAAAAAACTCAACGAAAGGGTAAAACGCCTAAAAAAACTAAAAAAAATAAAATTTTGTTATATTACTTCATGATCAGAGACTGTCTAAAAACCATAATCAAGCAATACATTTTAAAAATTATGTGAATTAACACCAATAAAAGATGAGACAAGGACCTCCAACGTCTAAAAAATGTGGGCTTTTGCATTTACATGTTGAAGAACTACAAAGTCTTAAAACAAAAGCTGTTTTTAGAAAGCGTAGTTTTAGAGTTAAAAAACACTCTAAATCAAATTTGCAAAAGATGAACATAAATATCCAAACATAGTTGCTAGGAAGAGGGGATTAAAATTTGTTGTACCTTGACATGCTCAGAGACTATCTTAAAACCACAATTAAACAAGATTTTCTAAAAATTAATATAATAAAAAAAACTCAAAAAAAAAGATAAGATGTGTACTCCGACGCCTAAATTTGTGGGATTTTGCATTTACATCTTAAAAAACCAAAAGGTTTAAGGACTAGCTTCTAAAAAGCAAAGTCTTTGAGTTAAAAATTAACCCAAAAATCATTTAAAAAAAGCAATAGCAGAAGAAAACCAAACAGAAACGAAACATGTTAGAGCTTAACTAATTGCATGGAAAAGAGGTTTGGGTTTTGTTGTAATACGAGATGGTCAAAGATTATCTAAAAACTATTCCCAACCAAAACCATTTAAAAAAAGGATTATGAGAAGAAACTAAAAAAAAAAAACGTAGATGTCCAACTCTTAGAAAACGTGAGCTTCCGCATTTGAAAAACCAAAAGATTTCAGACCTACGTTTTTAAATAATTTTCAAAAAACTGCTGATGTAATTATTTTAGAAAATAAATAATAAGTGTTTTACTCCAGATTTAAGTCTAGAAATTCTAGCATACAAGTCAAGTAATTGGTAGTATAGGATATATGTGATGACTAGAATTAACAGCGCAAAATTACAATTATTTATGTGAAAAGAGATTAAAATTTGTCATCAAATCTTAAATGCGTTGCTCGTTAGAGAAGTTACATAATGTTATTACAAAAATTATAGACGATATTAGAATTTTAGTACATAATAGGTCTGTTCCAACACACAATTTGGACTGTTTCCAAATGGTGCACACAAAGTATATATCTTATGGACTGTAATTTGTTTGTATATATAGTTAGAACGGCTTGCAACTGCCAATATTGTAGCTTGGAAAAGACATAATAATAAGTTGCTAATTACCAAGTGTAGATAGACATTTTGGTTTAATCAATTTGTTTTTGTAAATGAACAAAAAAATACTTAAAATTGCTTGCAAATAGAATTTTAAGAAAATAAAACTTAAAGTTAAAATTTATCTATGTCTGTCTGCAGAATTTTGCATATTCTTGAGCGGGGTGAATGTGTAAATAATTGTAACCGCCCAACAAATCGAGAATTTCCTACTTTATCTGGAGATAATTTTGTTTATATTGGTAATGTTTGGCCGACCCACAACAGATTAAACTAGGAGTTTATGTTCATGCAAACTGTAGTGCAATTGCATATAAATACCAACATAATTATTTAAACTAGTTAGAGACTACGGCTATTCAAAATAGAAGATAAGCATATTCAACTAAATTATATTTTATTAATTTAATAATAATAAATAATGCGATATAACAAACAAATGTTGTATTTAGGTAAAATTATTTATTGTGTCTGACTTGACTGTAGATATATGACCTTATTGCATACTGTTTCTGCTTGTAGATGTGGACGTATGTTTCAGGAATGCAAAATTCTTGTCAGGACGGCTAGACAAGTTGTGTTGAAACGGACTGTTTGCAATACTAATTTTAATGCTCTTTATTTTTTTATGTAAACTGCAATTTACTAGTTTGGCATCTCATATTATGATCATTTAATAATTATAATAATATAATTTGAAGTATATTATAACTTAAAATGAGTTGGGTTTTATTAATGTTGTGCAAAAATGATTAAACAACACAAAATAATTTAAAATTATTACTAATATGATATCAAGCTATAAGTACAGATATCAATTGCTTAAACTACGTTAATAATTTCAGTATTAAACTACAAATATGATATTTTGTAAGTATGTATGTAAAGTATGTTAATTAAAGAACAATAGTACTTATATTTCATTCAATTAAAAGTAAATAAATTAGTCAATGAAGTCAATTACATTGTTGAAACGTATTAATCAAACTGTACCCCCTAATCGATTATTTAAATCAAACAGTAAAACATGATTTGCATACAGAATGAGAATGAATAGAACTTGCTGAATAATTCACATTACATCATAGAACCGCAGCCTGATAAACAACATATTATTGATTTAATAAAGAATCATTCTTTCCAACTTTACGAAACGAAAGTTTGTTACGTTTAATGTACGCCCGAATAATAGGAAAATAAAATATTGATTTTAGTAAAAGAATTCGTTTTCATCTCGTTGACATTATTTATAGATTCAATTTGCTCATTTTATTAGTAATATCATTCGATTTCTATTTATCATTTATAAACAAGATAAACGTAGTTAGTCATGATACATAATATACATTTTTTTTGTGTGGGATGGCATTGATTATTATGAAATTAAAATTATTCATCAGATGTCATATGAATCACTGATATAAAAATTATATAGTATAAAATTATATAAATTGAAAAATAATATATTTGAAATTGTAATTTATACTATATTTAGCATATTCAACTTTTGCAATCCAAAGATGTTATTTTCCACTGATAATTGTGTCATGAAACCACATAACCGAATTAGCAAAATAATTGCTATTGCTGCTGAAATTTGGATTTCGTATAAAATACTAAAATACATCTTAGGGATAACAAAACATCTGCAAAAATAGTTATTATATAAAGATGAAAACCGCGTATAAGCATTTGAAATGAGATTAAGTGGTCAGACAACATCCGGAATGAAGAGAGGAAGGAAAGTGCTAACAAGTACAATCATTAAAAAAAAGGATGGATAAGGCATGTATTGAGAAGAGATTGTTTATTGGAGGATGTGGTTGAAGGGATGGTGAATGAAAATCCAAAATGAGGAAGAAAGGAGAAGATAAAAGATGACTGATATTCTAAAGAAAAAAGAATGGTACAGTAAAATAAAGAAAAAGAGCAACAAAACTGAGGAAGAGGCACGTAAGCACTTTTATGAGCGTGTACCGACTAAACTCCTTCTGTTTGAATTTTGTATAAGTTTTGCAATTCTGATTGCATTGATTTTTTTGCTTACATGATAATGATCTTATTAAGGAATATTAGTAATGCACAAAGTGTGTCAGTTGTATAGGCGTTGCATTGGTGGCAAACTTTCTGGATTCAAACTAATGAACAAATAGTTTGCTTTTAGTTGTTTAGGCTGTTGTTTGCGTCTAATTTTCCGATACTTGCTTATAGAATTTCTTCTTGCAAGCATTAGATGCGGGAACAATTGAAGAAGTTTAGTTTGCTTTCAGCTTGAGATAAGTTGGCCAGCTTTATAGCTTGCAGCTGAGGCAGACTCCGGCACATTTAATGCATACGTATGGCAAATTGCATCTGGGTCCCATGTGGCCATAACGCAAACGGTGAGATCACACAACTTGGTAAGAGACTTGATTTCTCGACTTTTTTTGTTTTGCAGAAGCTGAACGTAGAGCATGGGAAAGGGTTTCTCATCTTTTTCCATGCGTTTGATTGATGATAACAGGGCATATTATGTTCTTTATGACGTATTTTAGTTTTTTTTAACTTCAATTAAAAAAATGTAATGCAGTATGCGATCAAAAGTGGCTGCATGTGGATACTATCAACCACGTTTACAGCCCGGTTGATGATTACGTTCAACTCTTTGGCTTTGGTGGTAATCTAAAGTTATGAACCAGATGATGGGGTATTACACGAATACTTTTTCAGCTTTTTTAACTTGAATGTGAATTCTTTTTCTAGTTGTGTGGCGTGACGTAGTTGTCCTGCTACACAATAATCATCTTTTTGTCTTTAGAGGTTTTTATCGATTTACGTCAGCAATGGGTTGGTCGGTTGGTTCAGGTCCGGAAAGAAGAAGGTCTGGATTAGAGCGTTTGGCTGAGGCGTTGCTACCGCTGCTGGTATCTTCTAGATCTTTTTGAAAGCGGTCAGAGCTAGAACATCCGGTAACATAGTTGGTTGATTGGACAGCCTGGAAAAGAGGGCCACTGTGAAAACGGCTTCTTTCTTTGAAAATGTTTTTATAACGCCTTGTCGCCTCTCAAAAATAAGTTTTTTGAGGTCTAGCTTGATCTGCTTAAAATTGTCTTTGTAGATGTCAATCTGCACAGATTCTTTGTCAATCAAGTTGATTATAAACGTCTGTTGAGAAATGACAGCTCACTTACTTAATTGTTTGTCTTAAAGGAATTGGATCAGTCAGTATGCTTTCCAAGTTTAAGTAAATTGCCATTAAAAAAAAATGAAAAACTGGCCTTTGGTGCGTTGGTAAGTATTTTTTCTGACTTCTTCTTTCTTATTTTTTTTTTAATTTCTTATAATTACTCGTATTCCGTTTGAAGGACTTTAACTTCTTTTTGATTAATTAACGTACTGTCAATGATGTTGTTGACACTTAGCGTATGCTTCCTTTCTCCTGGCAGTAGGTGCATTTGTTGTGAGTTTTGCTGTCTATGCGCTTTAAGTAGTTTTTGAAACAATCCTTGTCAGAAACTGAGTGAGAAGGTACTTTACTCTCTCATGTTATCTAGTGACCCATGATGTGATCTTCTTGAATAAAATAAGGTCCTGGTCTATGCAGCTGTCGTGGCATTTGGGTCTCTTTATTAAAGTTCTCATGTTTTAAAGAATTTCTGTTTGACCTTCTTTGTTTGCTCTTAGGAATGACTTTTCCCACTACTTGTATAGCCCGTGTAGAGACGATTTGGTAAGAGTTAGCTACCTTAATTGTTTTTTTATTAACGCCCATATGATATAATTGAGTTGACCATCGACCACAACTTTTTTATTTTTTATTGGACCCAGCGCCTCTTGTTTTGGGGTCTCGATGTTTGCCTTGTTCTCACATATTTGAGTTATGGAGCAGCGTTATACTCAGATATTTGATTGCATTTTGACTATCGATGTTTACGTCTTCCACTCTTAAAGTAATGTTCTTTAGGGTATATTCAACGGTTGGTCCAACTATTTTCCGATCTATCCGAGTGCTCATTCCGTTAGCATTTTTATATCTTTTTTATGCTTGTTGGTAGTTACTATTGCTAGCTCGTTAGCGTATTTGATGACCACAACACTTTTTTGGATATTAAGTTGAGAATTAATCTCTGAGGAACACGTCATTTGCAATAATGTTTGCGACTATTATGGTTTGATCTTTCAGGTATGTCTTAATCATATTAATGAGGTAGGGAGAGATATCTTTCCCCTCAACTTTTTTCTAATGAACCAAGTTAAAGCCATTTTTTACATTGACCATATCTAGCGCTGCATATTGCCTGATGTTTTTGGCTTCTTTTGGCTTTTTGTTTTATACGCCATAAAACTTCCACCGTGGATCAGCGTTTGCACAACTTATTTTCTATTTTTTTTTCTCAAGGAGTCTAGCATGTTGGATCAGATATATTAGTCTATCTGCTGGGTGGTTTTTTGGTTTTTTATTAGACAAAGTTTGGCGGTTTTCCATATATTGAGAAAGGTGCTTATTTTTAGCAGCTTGTCAATCACAATTTCTTTTTCCTTTCTTCAAAAGTAACTCTGGAGGAATTTGTTTTGAGCCTATCGCTTTTTCAGTTTTAATTTTGATTCTGGTTTTTTTGTTATCTTCTGGAATATTTTTTTCCTTTGAATTTGTTACTTTTCTTTTCAAATGTTTCAAATGACAAAAAAAAACATTTATTATTATTGATAGTTGCGGTGCGTGGATGGGGCGCTTCAGGAATTGGATTTGTCACACTCCAAGTTTAATGACAACTGATATTTAAGGTTTAAATTCTGAATGACAATTGGGTGATGCACTCTAAACCACACGCCTTCAATAAACGGAATGTTTAAGCCGCTACGCTTAAGTGTTTGTTACTATGTGATTAGATCTGACCATTAGACGTTAAATTGTGTTGAGGATTGAGTTTTTTTTTTAGAAACAGCAAAAATACTTAACTCTCACAGTTAAAATTGCTCAGAAAGTTATATTTAATTGTTTTTACATTTACCAATAAAATTCTTTAGAAGCTGTTTGACATCTCAAAGTTTTTCTTTTATATTATGAGAAGCAAGTAATAAGGAATTAGGATTGTTGTCATGCTGTTTGTGCAAACTTGACTGTGGTTATAAACATTTGGAAAACATCTGGTGTTTGATGTGATGTCTATGATATATAGTAAGTACATAAGTATGCTTTGTTATCTATTTGTTTTAATAAATAATGCATCAAACGCTTATCTACTTAACTTCCACACCGAGCATTTACGGTGAATGGAATTGATACATGTTAAAATTTTATATAATATTAATAATTAAAACTCATGTACTTTTGGGTTTCAAAGATTTATTTGAAAAACTGCAACGTAATTTTGTGGCATATTTTCAGTCAATTTTTGGATATTCTTTTAAGGTGTGTTGGCCATTTCTTCCTGAAAACTTAACAAAAATTGTTTCAACGTTTTGGAATAACAAGGCGGTTTTTGATCTTCTTATTCAACTGATCCTATAAGTGCTTAACAGGATTGAAATCTGTGCTAAGAGCTAAACAGTCAAGGATTTGGTGTTTTTTAGGAAATGTTTTGTCTGGTTTGTTGAAGGTTTATACAGGCTCTATCAGGTACCACATGATTTGTAAAAACGTTTTCAATGAATTGCGTAGCACATATTTGTCTAGAACTGGAAGCAAGATCTATTTGAGTATTAAAACCTGTCTACCTTCTAAACTAATCTTTTACAATGACGTTTATTTATATTTGCCTAATTCCAAAACGTGTCAATTGAAACCTGGACTTTTTCTTAAATCCTCTAACTTGCATGTTGTTGAGCAAACACTAGTCTGTTCTTTTTGTGAGCCATAGTCAACTGTGCTTTTCGGATAGGCTACCTAGATTGCGCACTGCACAAAAATCTGACTTGTTGAAAGATTGTCTCACGTTTTCGACTCTGACCAGCTTGTATACCATAACTTCCTATCTCTAAGTAGTTATTCAAATTCTAGATACAACAGAAAGGCTTACATAAAGTTGTCTCGCAATATGACGATACTAGTGCGCTTCTTTTGCGATTTTAGCTTTGCTAAGTTGCTTCATTTTACTGTCATAAACTCAATAATAATAAAAGAATAGAAAATATAGAAAAACCCTAAATTTTTTTTTCTAAATTGCTACAATAGAGAATTTTTATTATGCTTTGTTTTTATGCGACTATTTTTTATTGAATGAAAAAGTAGAATTGTTCATTATTTACTTATCTTAAAAAAACAGTAAAGTTAACAACCGACTGAGTTTTAATGTTTTTTGAATGCCTAAAAACAAAATACAACTATGCATTTTACATGCTGTTCTCCAAATTTATTGGCGCCGTGTAATTTGTTATAGAATCAATATCAAAAAATAAATTAATAATACAACATAAATTGATTACAAAATTATATATCGCCGTTCCGGAAAAACAATGATGATAAGACAAATTCGAAATAAGTTGTATTTAAATTTACCATTGATTTTATAATAATAATAAATTTCAATTTGTCTCATTGTTTCACCGGAACTGCAATATTAAGATTTATATAAATAAATTTTTTAATTTAAGTATTAAAATTACATTCAACAATGAAATATTGCTCTGACTCTTACTGTAAATAATAAAACTAAAAAATATAATAATATCAAATTAGAAGAGTTAATATTGTGTGAAACGACTAAACAAAACAACTTGGCCACACTTTCCGTGCAATGTCATTGACTTAAACATCAATATTCCAATTATCACTAACAAATGTTTGCGCATACTGTTTACACAACTACATTACAAAGACACAATAAACCAAGTTACAAATAAATAAAATCCTTTACAACACACAATCGTATCTCCGAGACTTATTGATTTTGAATTTGTGGATGCCATCATGCAAAAGGCGGATTGTATATGAAGAAAATTGGACAATAAAACAAATAATAACTACAATGTTTTTATCATTTCATAGATTACCTATGCGGTAAAAAAAACTTTTATATTAATACGTTTTGTTGTTAATTGCTTTGAAATTTTCTTTGAATTGAATTGATTAATAAATAACGATGTTCTATTATTATAAAATATCCAGGATTTTTTTTTATTATTATGTTGTTGTATATGCGATGGCTGATATATAAAAATGTAAACGATTCTAATATCTAATTTTGAATTATTTATTTAACTTCGGCCTATTTTTGCGCGTAACTTATGGGACCGAATGGTGTCAAGAGCTCTATGCAGTTAGTAACACATGTTATAAAATCATATAATTATATATACATTTAGATAAAGAAAATATCACTAAAATTATGGTAAATAGTGTAATCATAATGAGAATTAGTATTATGCTAATAAAGTAAGTAACTATAACAAATTGCTTTAGTAATTGTGTGTGATATAATAAATTATAATGGTTGCACAGTGGATGTTAATTTATTTTCAATATAATTACAGTGTAAAAACAAAATACCAGCTTACAAAGAATGCATAATTTAAATTACTGTATGACTGATTAGAAAGTCCGACCGGGATTACCATAAAATCACTAATTAAGATTACAAGATTTTTTGGGTGGATATGCGGAAATCTTCCAGCCGCCAAAGCTTATTTATTCAAAAATGTTTTTAGTTTTTCTCCCAGGTCTAGCTTTCTGGGCTTTTTTTCTGGTAAATTTCCATCTTTTGCACTTCAAGAGAGTGTGTCTTTTTCCTCGCAGTACTTGTTGCCAGATTTATGCGTTTAAAGTATTACTTTCTAATTATTTGTGTTTCTTTCACAGACATGGTGTAATCTTTTTAATTAACCTTCTGGTCTATCCCTTATGACTTCAAGTGGTTTCTACTTCTCTTTCCATTTTGTTAAAATTTTGACCTTGGTGTTGTGTTTGGACTCGGGGTATATAACCTCTTTTTTGCTAGCAGGTGCATCGGAATTAACCCTGCTACGACTTGAGTTGCAAGGGTCGTTACTGTTCTATAGGTAGAAGCTACTTTTGAAGTTTTTATATATTTTTGGCTTGTTATGGAATTATACCAGATTGATGCACAAAAGCATGATCGAGTTTCAATACTTTGCACAGTGCTCTTTTGCTGCTTTCTCCAGATTTAGCATGAGCTTACTGAGCATGTTTGTTGCTTTTTCAACTTTCTTGGTGGTTTCTACAATGTATGTTTTTGCCGCTTACCAGGTTGTCCGTGTATCTGATAAAAATTACCCATTCTGGGATGTTCATTTCTAAGACGTTGTCATAAAAGATGTATTACAGTGTTGGTACACCATACGTCATTTTTAATATTACGTGTACTAGTATCCTACTTTTCTGCTGGTATACTGCTATCAAGTTTATCAAATATTGCGGAATTCCATTTTTTTTTCTAGCGCTTCAACAATGCCAGCCCACGGAACTGGATTTGCAGACGCTGTATTAACTTTCTGATACCATGAACGCTTTGTTCTAAAACCATACTGTATGTTGAATAGCTCACTACACTTTTTAAGTTATTTAGTTAATTTGCCATTTCTAACTAATATAATGACTTTCCAATTATGTTTGTGTGGCACAATGGTCTGTAAGTCGAGAGGTTGTTTTTATTTTTCAGTGTCAGCCTGGATACTTTACTCTATTAAAAAAGGATGACAGTTACATCATATTACGTTCTGCAAGAGCCTTGACGACTTTTGGTGGAATCCGGACCCATTGCTATGTCTGTTTTCAGCTTGTCTCCTACCCTTTTAATTTCTGTTTCTTTCACTTAGTTTCATTGTGACGTTTTGTATTGATTACTGTTTTAGAGCGTTATTATGCTTGCATGACTTACAAGTCATTATCGATTTCTTTACATAGCAAGTTCTAGGCAGTTTTATTAAAACTTTTTCAATATGTTTTTTTCAATATGTGTAGTTTTTGGCAATACGTAGCAAGGTTTACTTCAATCCAAACAAAAATTTACTTTTTGGCGTGGTACGTATATTGCAGCGTTTTTTTTTATGTCAAATACCCAATTATTTTATTTCACTATAAACTTAATAGGTTTGGTGATTAGTGCAATGTATACTTTTTTTTTAGATTAAGTATGTTTTAGCAGGTTTATTTTCTTTTTTGGCTTGTGGGAATTTTTTTGTAATTGTTGGTTGAACTTGTCCGCTTTCTTCTTTTTATGCCCAACCTCATTGCATTTAAAGCAGGCATTTCCGTTGGCGCTACACTTGGAGCTATGTAGTTAACCTTGTTGCAACTGTAGTATTTGGGCATGTCTTCTACTAATACACTACTTATCATATCTTTTTAATAAAAAAAATGCGGATTTTAAGTAATTGGCCAAACTTATTGGCTTTTTTCGCCAGTCCTAGGCTTTTGCCTTCCATCAAAGTTTTGGGCCTACTCAGTACTATATTTCTGTTATCTGCTTGTGTTATGTAGCTTTGTCTAGGTCATAAACGCTTTGGTCTTTAGTCTGACGGTGACTTCCGTCATGTTACCCATGTTAGTGGTTAGTGTTTTTAAAAAGATCAGTTTCTCACTGTCATCTTTTTCTTTCATTTTAAGTTTGATGGTGTTGCTGTCAACTTTGTTCATTTTTGTTACGGTGATCCTTTTTGTAACCAGGCTTGATATGCTTTATTATGTTTGCATACTTTGATCTTTGACAACTATTGTGATGAAGACTACCCTATGGTACCAGAGACATGTGTGAGCAGTGCGCGCTGTGGTGAAAATATGTTGGTATGCAAAAATTTAATTGTTAATGTAATGGAGTGGGGCTTACTAATTACAAATGCAAGGGGGTCATGAGCTAGAAGAGTAGATAGCTACACTAGATTTAAGGTTGTGTAACAAAAACATAACATAATAATAGGCCAATTTTTTTGATGAATTACAAATATAGATATGATGTTCTGCTTTAAGAGTTTTTCTGCAATTAGAAAGCGAATAGCAAGATCTCTCACAAACCATTTTTACATAATTTTTAACATCTTCTTCTTCGAGTGCCCTATCCGCTTAGCAAACGTTGGCTATCATCACTTTATTGACCGCTGCTCTGAACAGCGACTCTGTTGTTAGTCCAAACCACTGTCGGAGGTTCTTTTGCCAGGATGTTCTCCATCTTCCCACACCTCGTTTTTTCTTGATTTTTCCCTGCATGATTATATGTAAGATATTGTATGTCTCTGGTTGTCTCATTACGTGTGCGAAATATGCAAGCTTTCTGGTCTTTACGGTTCGTACTAGATCGTGTTTCCATAACCGTGGTATTTGTAACGTGTTGCGTCCAGTTGATGCGGAGTATCCTCCTGTAGCACCACATTTCGAAGGCCTCTATTCTTTTAAGGTTTGCTTCAGTTAGTGTCCATGCCTTCACTCCATACATAAGGACTGAAAACACATAACATCTAAGCATTCTTATTCGTAGTGCTAGGTTCAGATCTTTCCCACATAATACTTTCTTTATACGTGTAAATGCTGCCCTCGCTTGTTCAATGCGGCATCGGATTTCCGTTGAGTGGTCCCAGTCATCACTCAGAGTGCATCCGAGGTATTATATTTTATTAATGTATTCAAGAGGAACGCCATTGACTTGGATATTATGGTTGCCTACTGGATCCTTACTTACAATCATGTACTTTGTCTTTTTTATATTCAGTTTCATACCGTACTTTCCGCATACTACATGTACCCGGTTAAGCATTTCTTGCATTGCTTCTATACTCTTTGCAATGAGTACTGTATCATCTGCATATTGCAGGTTATTTATTGGATTTCTATTTATTGATAAGTCTTCTTTACTTCTCCCTTCAAGAGCTTCTTTGATTATTTGCTCTGCATAGATGTTGAATATTAGCGGAGAGAAGACGCATCCTTGTCTAACTCCTTTTTGTATGTCAACTGCTTCTGTAAGTCTGTCTCCAATTCTGACATTTGCTATTTGTTGCCAGTAAAGTTTTGGAATGAAACGAAGGTCTTTGTCGTCTATTCCAGTTTTCTTAATATTTCTAGCATTTTGATGTGTTGTTGCTTTTCCAAGTCAATGAAGCATAGGAATATTTTTCGATTTACATCTCTACATCTTTGTGTTAGGACTTGTAAGCTAAATAAAGCTTCCCTGGTGCCCAGTTCTTTGCGGAACCCAAATTGTGTTTCGCCTATGTGTTCTTCTATTTTTCTGTATATTTTTTGATATATTATGTGTAAGCAGATCTTTAAGACGTGGTTCATTAGACTAATTGTACGGTGGTTGCTACATTCCTCTGCATTATTCTTTTTTGGTATTACTACAAAAGTAGTTTTAGAATCTGGAGCACTTTTAGTATTTCTGTGGGAATTTCATCTGGCCCTGTGGCTTTCCTGTTCTTCGCGTTTTTTATTGCTCTCTCCACCTCTTCTTTAGTTATTGGAGGGCCAGTCAAAATATTTTGCATGCCTGGTGGCAGTGCTGTGCGTGTGGCCGCGAACAGTTTTTCTACGTATTCTTTCCATCGGGTCAGTCTGCCTTTGATGTCCATAATTAGTTTTCCATTGCGATCTAAGTTTGTCCTGACCTCTGTTCTGTTTGAAGCCTGCTGCTTTTTTGACTTTTTTGTGTAGGTGGAACATGTCGTGCTTCTTGTCGTAATTTTCTATTTCTGCACATTTATGGGAGAACTATTCTTATTTTGCTTCTAATTTCACTGTTTATCTGTTTGTATTTGTTCCGGTTTTGGTTTTTATGTTGTCTTCTTTCCTCCATGAGATCCATTATCTTGTTCTTAATCCACTTTCTTTTTTTGGTGGTGCATTTGCTCTGCGCTAGGGTTTCTTCTTTTATCTTGTTCACCGTTGTTTTGAAATTTTTCCACTGCTTTTTAATCGCAGTAGTTAGTCTATTCTGTCTGTTTTCTAATTCTTTCTCTAGTCTTTCTCCTATATCTTGTCTTGTGTTAGGGTCTTTAAGTTGCTCCAGGTCAATATTTTGTTTCTTTGTGGTTTTCGGCGTTATTTTCAGTCGGACACGGATTTGGGCCACTAGGAGGTTGTGGTCTGAGTTCACGTCCGCTTCGGGGAACGTTTTAACTGATTTTATTACGTTCTTATGTCTGTTTGTTATTGTGATGTAATCGATTTGGTTTCGGATTATGTTGGTATCTGAGTCAGCAGGAGCCATCCACGTATACAGGCGGCGTTTGGGCACATTGTAGAATGTGTTTGTGATGATTAAGTTGTTTACTGTGCAGAAATCCACGAATCTGTCCTCTCGTTCGTTTCTTGTTCCGAGCCCAAATTTTCCGACGACGTTTCCTAATTTTGCGTTTAAATCCCCCATTATGATTGTTATGTTGTTGTCTTTCGTTTGTCTGAGTAGTTGTTCTATTTTGTTGTAGAAGTTTTCGATTGTGTCTTCGTCACTTGTTGATGTTTGCGCGTATACTTGAATTATATTGATGTTCAGCGGAGTTGCCTGTATTTGTAACATTATGACTCTATCTGATATTAGCAATAAATTTGTAACGGCTTTATTCATTTCTTTGTTCACTATGATTGCAACACCGTTTCGGTGGTATGTGCTGTCTTCGCCTACATAGTAAAATGTTCATTAAGTACACGTTTTCCATTATTTGGCCATCTCATTTCTGATATGCCTAGTATGGCTATATTTAATCTTGCCATTTCCTTGGTAGTATTGTTGATCATCTCTGCTTCATACATACTTCGCACGTTTCAGGTTCTTATTCTCCTATTTAGTTACTTGTTTATCTTGATAGTGGCTGACCGGGAGATTTTTAACATAGAAACCGCTAAAGTTAAAATTTATAAACAAACCAGATGGATGACAATGATGTTTCTAAATTCAATCAGGACAAGGAAAATAAAAAACCTACTAGTAAAGGAAATTAATGGGAATTAATTGGTCAAACAAGATCCGGATGTGATAAAAAAAATGGTAAATGCAAATCCTAAAAGCAAAAGGAGTTAATGTAAAATGACAGATGTTCTAAAAAAAGAAAAAAATACAGTAAAATAAAAGAAAAACGGAGGACCCAAAAACTAGTGGAGAGGTACATAGGACCTAAAAAAAATAGAACACCAATAATGATTAGTTGAACAAAAAAGTGGCACAGGGAAGAAAGATTCTTACTGCCGCTAGAAAAACTATTTTAAAACTAAAAACAAAATAACTCTTATAGACAAAATCAAGAAAAAACTATAAGATTGCTCCCAAAAGAGTATAATTCAACGTAGTAAAAGCATATACTGTGCAAATCTATGCGCAAAATTAAATAATTATGTTTGAAGATTGGATCACAGATTGGTATTAAAGCGATGGTGAAAGCCTTGTTTTAAACATGGCTTTTTAGACTACTAAAAGTGGTCACACTAGATTTATGTTGTAGATATACCAATGTTTATTTGTAAATAAAAAAGCAATAGGACTTAACGGTATCTTTAACAAATTACTAAAGCTAGTAGTTTAAGCAGGTTTTAAGGAATTTACCAAAATTTCAAATCAACGTCTGCGCGATGGGTTTTGGGTTTTATATAACTTTTTGGAAAACTGTTGAACTGGGAATTGGGACCAGCTTAGAAAGATTTTTAGAACGGGAGCATTTAAGATTGCCAAAGCTAACAAGACGGTATCTACTGACGCCTAATAAATCTTGGTAATGGGTATTCAACTTCATATATTGGTTTATAAGACAACAATTTACAAAAAGATACCAAAATTGCTCAACATTTGAAGTATAGCGCTTTAAGCTCACCATAGTATTAAAAGATTTGCCTAACGTGATTAAGCAACCTAACAAAGAACTAGTGACGGACTTAGAAGCAGAACTTAAAAAACTACAACAATGCAATCAAGAAGTTCTCGACAAATATCTACGTCAAAAAAGACAGAAAAATTGATAAAACAACTTACTATAAAATTGACAAAGAAATAAAGAAAGCTATTGGAGAAGCGAAATACCAATGGTTTGTGGAACAATGGAAAGATATAGAAAACTTGAAAGATAAATATGGTTTATATAATCTCCACAAAAAAGTCAAACAAATGGCAAAAATGCATAGACAAAGGAGTCAAACATACTTTACAGACAACAAAAGGAATGTAATTACCAATAAATAACAAGTAAAATATACATGGAAGGAATACGTCAAAAATTTCTTCAAAGATAACAGAACGTTAACACCCAATAATATAAAATGTAATACTGGACCACCAATAACAATCGATGAAGGGCCAGACAACTTTTACTCGGAATTTATAAAGGTAATGAACGACAAAAATATAAAATGGCTTACTACAATATTCAATCATATTTATAACACCGGAAAAAAGATTCTAAGTTGGTTGAAGTTGACATTTGTAACTCAAACTCAATGCGAGGAAATGCAAAAACCTCAGATTTATAAGCCTTATGGAAGAGAAGCGCTATTTGCAACTCAAGTTTTGTTTCAACAATGTAGAGATGTCAACTGCACAGTCTATGTATGCTTTAAACATGATAAACTAATACCAATACCAAAGAAGATCGATTTAGATGACAAAGATTTCAGAATCATTAGTAACATGTACGTTAATCAACGGGCAAACGTGAAGGTTGAGCAGGAACTGACAGATGAAGTGCAAATACAACGAGGCGTAGGGCTGTGTGTTATCACTTATACTCTTTAATGTCTACTCCAAACAAATAATAAAAGCAGCCTTCGAAGATGTTTTCAAAAGAACACTAATAAACAGCAAAAGTCTTGACATAAGATACGCAGACGACACAATGATCTTTGCAGACAGTTTGAAAGATTTGCAAGTGCTAATCACAAATTTAGCAGAGGCCAGCCAACAATCTGGCCTTGACTTTAATATAACGAAGACAAAGTGCATGGTCATTAGTAAAAAACAATTTTTTTTTGGGCAATTGTTGTTAAACCAACGCCCAATTAAGTGGAGAATTATACTTATCTTGTCACAAATATAAATGATCAATGGAACCGCGCAAAAGAAATTAAACAACGCATTGAAAAAGCCAGAGCATTATTCACCAATATGTCAAACCTTTTCAAAAGCCATTACCTACCATTATCAACATAACAACGTTTAATGCGTTGTTTGTATTTTCTGTTCTCTTCTATAGGTTTAAACCCTGGACAGTGAGTGAGGCATCAATGAAAAAACTGAAAGCATTTGAGATGTAGTGCTATAGATGGCTACTCAGAATATCCTGGAAAGAGCATGTCTCCAACACTAAAGTGCTACAAAAACTAAATAAAGAATGCAACATACCCGTCAGAATAAAACAACGGAAACTGCAAATAGCCATGTTGGTCGCCAACATCTAAATCGGATAGGCATTACAAGAAAAAGAAGAAGAACGGGCAAGTACGAGGGAGTGAAACGTTGTTATTGCGTGTTTTGCGCAGAACGTATTTACGACTAAATATTTCGTAAAGAGTAGCTAAGAACAATTATGATAGGTACATGTATAAGTGATATGAGATATGTGGTCAGACGCTATTGTGCAAGCTTAATAAATTCTACTCAAATAGCCATATTAGATAAGAGAATGGCCAAGACAAATATTATGGTGATTGTTAGTTTCTGCGCAATCTACAATTTTCAAAAATAGTCATGTGACGCTGTCTATAGTTTTTAGTTTAATTGGCTATATTCTAGTTTAATAAACTCATGAAAAGTAAGTTTATATAATTATCAGTATGTATAACATTTAATTTTTGGACAAAAAAATGGTAGTTGTATAATTAAAACTTGTAAAAAAGCAAAAAAAATTATAACTATGTTGTTTATTGTTTCTATTCTTTTGTTTTTTTTTTCTTTTTGTTGTTTGTTGAATTACTTTTGTTATTACTTATATATCATTAGTTAAAATTGTTTTGTAGGCACTGGGTATTCTGATTGCCATTTTTTTCCTAGTATTTTCTAAAAATTTTAAATGCAGAAATAGATTAGATATATGTAACCTAGGTCAGAACTTTAATTTTGAATGCACAGGTATAGAATGCAAAATTAATAATACAGAAGTTGTACTAATATCTGTATATCGAACTCCTAAGAGTGACATTAAACAATTTTTTGAAAAATTAAATTTTATATTAGATATGATACATAAAGAAAAAAAGGAATTAATCATTGCCGGTGATTTTAATATAGATTTTAATGTAGACTTTAATGCAACTTGTAGAATAACCAGAGACATTATTTTACTACTCCATGCATATGGAATAAAACACTGTATTACAGATTACGCACGAGTAACACCTACAACTAAATCATGCATTGACAATTTTCTTACTAATTTGTCTGCAGAGTTCAATTGTAGTGTACTCAACTCAATTATTTCAAATCACAGGGCTATAATAATGAATATTAGCAATATAGTTAAAATAAATAAACCTTATACTACAACTATTTAAAAACGAAATGCAGCCTCTAAGAATATAGATCAATTCAATCAGGCTTTGAGCAGCGAAAATTGGGATTTGTATTTTAAAAGACAAAATGCAGATAAAAACTTTAGTCAATTTTTGAATGTATGTACCTACCACTTAAATAACTGTACACCTTATAAAAAGTGCATACGTTTTTCTAACAATAAGAAATGGATTACAAAAGAACTAATACAAATGAAAGAATCGGTAAAATTACTAGAATCACTGTCTATTCGCTATCCTTACTATAAAGTTCAATACAGTGCACTTAAAAAAAAACTACATTCATGAACTACACCAAGCCAAAAGTTCATATTATGAATGCATCATAAATAATTCTTCTAACTAGTCTAAAGCTATGTGGAACGTTGTAGGTTCACTACTCAACAACAGTTCTAGTAATAACACCTTACCAGATTGTAAAGATTTTAGAGCATTAGCTAATCAATTTAATAATCATTTCTCTACTGTTACGGAAAACTTGTTAATTAAGTCAAAAAAAGAATATAACGTTAATTCATCAATTTTTTTTATATCCTGTTTCTGAAGAGGAAATATTCTTCTTCTTTGCGTGCCATATCCGCTTAGCGATCGTTGGCTATCATGTTGGCTATCTATATCTTATTCACTGCTGATCGGAACAGTGATTCTGTGGTTTGGCCGAACCATTGCCTCAGGTTTTTCAGCCACGATGTTCTGCGCCTTCCTGCGCTACGCTTTCCATTTATCTTCCCTTGAATGATAAGATGTAGGGTATTGTATGTTTCGGGGTTTCGCATTACATGGGCGAAGTAGGAGAGTTTTCTGGTCTTGATGGTCTTGACAAGTTCTACCTCTTTGTTCATCCTATTCATCACTGTATCGTTGCGGACTCTATCCACCCAGCTGATACGAAGCATGCGCCTATAGCACCACATTTTAAATGCTTCTAACTTCTTGAGAGTTGCTTCTGTTAACGTCCATGCCTCGACTCCATACATAAGAACAGAAAATACATAGCACCTCAGCATTCTCAATCGTAGTGTTAGGTTTAAGTCGTGTCCAGTCAATACTTTCTTCATGCGGGTGAAAGCAGCTCTGGCTTGCTCTATACGGCAGCGAATCTCTAACGAGTGATCCCAATCATCGCTCAGAGTGCAACCCAGGTATTTTATTGTTTTGGTGTAGTCGAGAGGTATGCCGCCAACTTGAATATTATGGTTAGTCACGGCCTCTTTGCTAATAATCATGTATTTTGTTTTTTTAATATTCAGTTTTAGGTCATATCTTTCACAAGTTTCAGACACCCGATTGATAAGTGTTTGTAGTCCTTCTAGACTATCTGCTATGAGCACTGTGTCTGTGTGGTCTGAGTGGTAAACCGTTGATTCTAATACCTTTGTCAAGTTCTTGTAGTGCTTCATTAAACATTTTTTCTGAGTAAATGTTAAATATAAGTGGTGATAGAATGCACCTTTGCCTTACTCCTCTTTGTATTTCTACAGGTTGTGTAAATTTATCGCCTGTTCTGACATTAGCTGTTTGCTGCCAGTAGAGGTTTGCAATTAGACGAAGGTCTTTGTCATCGATGCCGGTAGATTTAAGTACCTCTATCATTTTGTTATGTTGTACCTTGTCAAAGGCTTTTTCAAGAAGGCATTACAGTTCACATCTCTGCACCGTTGTATCATCACTTGTAAGCTGAATAGTGCTTCCTTAGTACCGAGGCCTTTACGAAATCCAAACTGGGTTTCTCCTATGTGTTCTTCTTTCTTACAATAGATTCTTTGGTGTATTACACGCAGGAATATTTTTAAAACGTGACTTATGAGACTTATTGTACGGTGGTCGCTACAATCTTTTGCATTTGCCTTTTTTGGTATTGTGACAAATGTCGATTTTAGCCAGTCTGATGGAATTATCCCTGTATCATATATAGATTTAAATAATTCTGTTATAAATCTCATTCCATTTTCTTGCAGTAATTTTAGTATTTCAGTAGGAATCTTGTCTGGGCCTGCAGCCTTTCTGTTTTTTGCGTTGTTTATTGCCCTTTCTACTTCTGATCTAGTTATAGGCGGGCCAGTGGAGACAATCTGTATTTTATGATTTTGTCTTTGATTGTCGGCAAATAGATCTTCAACATATTTTTTCCATCTGTTTAGTTTTTGATCGATTTCTGAGATGAGGTTGCCATGCTGATCCGTTAGTTTATCTTGGCCTGTGTTTTGTCTAAAACCTGCCGCTGCTTTTACCTTTTTATGCAATTGAAACATATCGTGTTTCTCGACGCACTCTTCAATTTCTGCGCATTCTTGCGTGAACCATTTTGCTTTGGAATTTCTTATTTTCCTTCTCAGTTCAATATTTAGCTCTTTATATTTATTTTTGTCTTTGTTTTTATAGTGTCTTCTTATCTCCATGAGGTCTAACAATTCATCTGTCATCCATGTTTTCTTTTTGGTTAGTCTATTTTGCTTCAGTTCTTCATTTGTTATTTTGTTAGTAATATTTTTAAATTGAGTCCATCTTACATCAATCTGAGCTTCATCTGTTAGCATGTTTCCTAGTTCTCTTTCTATCCTTTCACTAACTTCGTGTCGTATTACTGTATCCTTCAATTGGTCTATATCTAATTTTTCTGGCCTTTTGGGTTTTGGTACTTTCTTCAGGCGAGCACTAATCTGTGCTAGCAGTAAGTTATGGTCTGAGGGTACGTCGGCACCAGGAAAAGTTTTCACAGATTTCACTATATTTCTATAACTCTGGTTGATTGTGATATAATCAATTTGATTGCGGGTAATATTGATTTGCGAGTCAGCAGGTGCTCTTCATGTGTATAAGCGTCTTTTTGGTAGTTTGAAATACGTGTTTGTTATCGCCATTCTATTTTCAATGCAGAATTGTACTAATCTGCTGCCTCTATCATTCCTTATTCCTAGTCCATAATCACCGACGATGTTTGCTTCTCTGCTGATCCTACTTTAGTATTAAGATCTCCCATGACGATTGTGATATTATTGTTCTTTGTGTGTTTTATTAGATTATCTAGCTCGGTGTAAAATTCTTCTATTTTATCATCCTCGCATGCAGATGTTGGTGCGTACACTTGAATGATATTAATATTAACAGGACTAGCTTGTATTTGTAGCATAGCTATTCTATCTGATACAGGGATGAAATTCAGTACTGCTCTGTTGACCTCTTTGTCAACAATGATTGCGACTCCATTGCGGTGATGAGTACTATCCTCGCCTGCATAGTATATGGTATGATCGTCAATTACGCATTTTTCCGTATTTGGCCATCTAAATGGGAGATTTAAATATTAAAAACAGTTAAATTATTTAAGAATAAAAATGCTGAAAGAGTTGATGGTATTTCACATAGATTGTTAAAACAATCTATACAATCTATCTCCAAACCACTATGTCATCTTTTTAATGAAGCGATTAAAGAAGGAATATTTCCTTTTTCACTTAAACTATCGTTAGTAAAGCCTATATACAAAACGGGTGATAAAAATGATATAAATAACTATCGGCCCATTAGCCTTCTCTCAACATTTTCTAAATTTTTTGAAAATTTAATAGCGGGACGCTTATTTAATTTTCTTAAAAAGATGAATTTTTTTAACGATTTTCAACATGGTTTCATTCCGAATAAATCCACTGATTCCGCTATCTTAAGTTATGTACAAGATATCATAAGTGCCATGGAAAAACGTGAAGTAACTTGCGGAATATTTTTCTTAACTTGAGTATGGTGGTGTGAGGGGCAATGCGCTAAAACTTGTTGCTTCTTTTTTAAAAGATCGGGATCAAAAAGTTGTAATTAACAATTGTGAATCAACAATTCAATCTTTAAATATTCAAGGAAGTACACTAGGGCCACTACTATTCATTATTTATATTAATGATATTGCAGACTGTCTGTTACCTTACAACATTATAGCTAGAATAGTTAACTACGATGATGATTCTAACATTAATATTCGTGGGAAATCTTTAGAAAAGATAATAGAAGTCAGCACCAATATTATAAATCCTACAATAGAGTGGTTTTTCAACAATATTGTAATAAGAGTAAATCTTCTTATTTTATTCAGAACTAGTAGATCTAGTAGCTTTAAAAAAGCTGTTTATGATTTTAATTTGCAAGACGGTTTTTTAGTTTGTATGGGAGATTTTAATATTGACTTATTAAAACTGCATTACCAGTCGCAAAGATTTTATACTTTATTAGAATCACTTGGCCTACACCAGATTATTTCTGAACCAACAAGAATTACTGAAACTACGGCAACTCTTTTAGATTTGGTTATTGTTAATGATCTAGAAACTGTAACCAAATCAGGGGTAGAAAATACTCATAGATTAAGTGACCACTGTCTAACTTTTTGTTGTTTTTTATTGTCTGTGTTTAAAAAAGAAGCTAAACTAATATCTTCACGTGATTTCAGTCATTTCATTTATGATGAATTTATGTCTGATCTTTACTGTATTCCGTGGTATCAAATATATGATATGAATAATGTAGACGATCAGCTTGAATTTTTTAATAGTAATTTAGTTCAATTATTTAACGTTCATGCTCCTATTAAAACATTTAAAACTTTTAAGCCTCCAGCTCCTTGGTTAACATACAACATTAAAGAAATGATGAAGATAAGAAACGATGCTTTAAAACGTTTTAAGCAAACACAATTAGCCAAACATTTCAATTTCTATAAAGAAATGCGAAACTTAACTACAAAAGCTATTCGCGTAGAGCAAAAGGCTTATCTAGAATTTGAGTGTCGAAAAAACAGTGGTAATAAATCTAATCTATGGAATGAACTTAAGAAACTTAATATTTGTCAAAAGAAACAATCTGTTATACCAAATAATTTGAAAAATGTTAATGCTTTAAATAACCCTTTTATAAACTCCGCAGTAACTCCTCCAAATAATGATATACTCGATTATTACAACAACAATTTGAAACAAACATTTACATCAAACTTAAAGTTTCAAACAACTACTTGTTCAGAGATAGAGAGCATATTAAAACAAATTAAATCTAATGCAACAGGTGCTGATAATATCAACTTAAAAATGTTAAACCTTTGCTCAGATAAGCTAATTGAAATTATCACTTACATAATCAATTCATGCATTACAACATCTAGAGTTCCTAAGTGCTGGAAACAAGCCATCGTCATTCCAATAGCCAAAATTCGCAATCCAGTAACATTTAATGACTTGAGGCCCATTAGTCTTCTTCCTGCTATGTCAAAAGTACTTGAGAAAGTGTTAAAAAAACAACTACGTAAACATCTTGAACGATATAATATCTTGCCAAATGTACAGTCAGGATTTAGGCAGGGTTATAGTTGCTCTACAGCACTTACTCAAGTAGTAGATGACATTCTTAAAGCGACTGATAATAAAAAAGTAACAATACTGGTGCTATTGGATTACAGTAAAGCATTTGATAGAATTTGTCACACTACTTTAATATTAATTCTTAATTTTATTGGTTTGGATTCTACTGCGCGTGATTTAATTATTTCATATCTTAGTGATCGTAAACAAACAGTGCGTATAGAAAACAACAATTCTTCTTCAGTCGAGGTTAAATTAGGTGTACCGCAGGGATCTATTTTAGGTCCTTTGCTGTACACTTTTTATACCAACGACTTACATAGAGTAATCCGCAACTGCAATTATCATCTATACGCAGATGACACACAATTATATATGTTTTTTGATGTAGATGATTTGCGTGCTGCAGAAGATAAAATTAATAGTGATATTTGAGAGTTAATCAAACATTCAAAACTCCATTCGATGCAAATTAATGGATCTAAGTCCACAGCTATGGTCTTTGGATCAATCAAATCAAGAAACTTAATTAAGCAAAAAATGAAAATAGTTATTGATAATGAAGTGTTGAGTTTCACTGATTGCACCATAAACTTAGGCATTCTAATGGATAGTGATCTTCGTTTTAAGAAAAAATACTTCACTTTTAATACAAAAGTCTTATTTAGCTCTAAAGTCTATTTACATGAATCGCCACTTTATGAATAGAACGGTTAGGACCATACTATGTGAATCACTTGTTTTGTCTAATTTTAACTTTTGTGATACTGATGCTGCTATTGATCAATCTGATGTTAATCGAATTCAAAAAATGCAGAATTCATGTTTGAGGTTGATATTTAGCATGAGTAGAAGACAAAGAATTTTACACAAACTAAAAGAAATTAAATGGCTGTCTATGTCTAGTCGTTGTAAGTTACATTCAGGCTGTTTTTACTACAAGGTCATTCATAACAAAACTCCTCCATACTTGTTTCAAAAACTGACATTTAGATCAACAATACATAACATTAATATTAGAAGTAGAGGTCTTTTGAGTATCCCTAAACATAGACTACAACTATTTAAAAGATCCTATTCTTATAACGTTGTTTAATGCTACAATTCCCTAAACATGAGCCAGGATAACTTATACTTATTTAAATCGTATTATAAGTCTGTTTTGTTTGAGTGAAAGAACAGTTCAATTGATCAATTTATGATCTATTCTACTGATCCGCAACTCTTTGGTCATTGTAATTTGTGTTTTTTATGACCAATAAATTTATTATTATTATTATTATAGTATTACATGCCAACAAACATTACAGTTGGGCAACCTCTCATTAAATGTAATACAAAGCACAAAGTTTTTAGGTGTCTATATAGATGAGAATTTAAAATGGAACCAACACATATTATACTTTTGTAAAAAAATTTGCAACATTTGCTATGCCCTAAGAACTTTGTTTAAATGTTTAAACACAAAATCTCTAGTTTCTGTCTATTATGATAATGTGTATTCTCGCTTGCAATTTGGTATAATTATATGGGGAGGTACATCGGATTTGCAAGATTTATTTAAAATTAAAAAAAGAGCTATTAGGATTATTTTTAAAATGAAATATTTAGATTTATGTCGCAATGTATTTAAAGCTAACAATCTTTTAACAACATTAAAAAATTAAATTTATGAAAAAAAAATTTAAACTAAAAACATTCATATACGCGTTTGGAGGTTTACCTCTCATCAGTATGGCTTTATTTATTTAAACTTAAAAATTGATTTGTAACTTACTTTGTCAACATTGTTTTGTGGTTTGAGCTTTTTTCATTATTGTTTAATGTCTTTTTGCAGGTATTAATTAAAGTTTTTTTTAGTTTGTTTGCGCTGTGTATGGTTCTTTTTGTGTTTTTGTCTAAGGTTGTCAGGAATTTTTTTTTAGTCACTGCGGAAGAACCATCTTTTGGATACTCCTTTTTATTCTCTTGTCTTTCTTTTTCTGGATTTGATTTTTATATGTACTTTTATGTTATGACCGTTTTTTTAAAGTTGGTATTTTTTAACTTTTTCATCTTTACTTAGGATGCAAAATTTGTTTTTGTTTGCTCATTTACCTAGCATATCTGCTAGGCAATCCCCATATGTCAGACTTGGCGTTGAAGCCTGTGTTTTTGTTGTTGTTTTAACTCAGTTTTGTCAGTCCAGGTAAAGCTCTCCTCGTTTCTTGATTATATTGCTTGAAATTTTGTGTTGTCTGTGATGTATGTTTTACTATCAGCCATTTTCTTATTTGGTTTTAAGATTAAGGTGAAGTCTGCTTCTGTTTTTTGATCATTTTATTCTAGTAAGTACATTGTTGTTCTACATATGTTTATGTTAACCTGGATTACTTTTATAAGATGCCCGTATGTGCTTTTTTCTGTGTTTGCTCTAGTTTTCCGGATGCAGAGCATTTCATGCTTTCCATTATGTGTTGTTCTACCTTACACAAGTAGTACTTTTGTTCACTGGTGCATTCTTTTGATTTATGTTCAG
The DNA here is from genome assembly GCA_963932245.1 of Tachinus rufipes. Classification (NCBI taxonomy): domain Eukaryota; kingdom Metazoa; phylum Arthropoda; class Insecta; order Coleoptera; family Staphylinidae; genus Tachinus; species Tachinus rufipes. The sequence continues at coordinate 117,132,258 of OZ010741.1, read as the reverse complement.
AACCTCCAATACTTTGACAAGGTTAGCCGTCTGATTTTTTACACTCCAATGACCCGTGACTTAGTCTATGGCATTTATAACATTTTGGCGGAGAAAAGACTTTCATCATCTTCTTGTTTTGCTGCCTTTTCTTGCATGTTGACAAAACTATATTTTACTTTATTTTGGTTAGTCCTTTCTGATAATAGACACAATCTACCTTGATACCGAGGTTGTCTTTTAGATGTACCTAGTTGATGACTTTTCGTATTTTGTCTTTGTTGAGGTCTTTCTCTACGTTTAGAAATTTTTTTTTGTTGAATTCTGTGACGATTACCTTGCTTGTTTATTAACTTTTTTGTTTAATTTTCTCTTTGCAATTTTTTTTCTTGCTTTTGACCACTAGTTTAATGTTGTCATTTTTTGTTTTATTTATTCCTGCAATAGTGATTTCTCTCGTGTCCAGATCGTTCTTTATGCATTATGTTACTTTTTTATATTTCCAAATTGCACAAGTTTGTTCATTTTATACTTGGCAGTTTTTTTTGTTGTTGCAGTTTCTCCAGTCCTATTTGAAAGAAGGAATAAAAAAAGAGAAAGATATTTGTAGTTTGGGTCTTTAGTCTTTGATTCTTAATAGCAGGGACAACCAAAAAGTGGTCAGAAGTAGACCATAGAGTTTTGACTATGGGAGATCGAAAGTTTATAAAAAAAATGAATAAAAAATAGATGAAGAAAGAAAAAAGTTGGTAATCTCATTGACAAGACAAGGCAGTTAACATCTTAGCCTGAGTGCAGTCACCAATTTATAAAGTTTAAAAAACAATTATAACAAAATACATTATTTGTTTATTAGAGTAGTATTAATATCAAAATTATTTAACAGAAAATTTACAGCTAACAAGTCCATTAATTGGTATTTGTTGCTGCAACTAGTCTGTGCCAGTTATCATATTGTCACAATCAATATTGGGTATTTCAATTCTACGTAATCAATCAATTTGTTTTATAGACTATTTGAGTCTTAAAAATACGCAGACTAACGATTTGAAATTTGAAATATGCTATCAAATTATGCTAATTAAATAATGTGAAAATATACTAATAAAATTAGGTAAGTAAATTAAATTCTACTTTGCAAGATACAAAAAGCTAATTTGTGAGAATTGATTATAATAAAATAAAAATTTATTTTTTAAACAAAAATGTAATTATGTTTTGCAGAACTATCAAAACACATCAATAAATTCCTTTTTTTATTTGTTGTTCTAAGTAAATATAACTATTATTACAAACGTTTGGAATTATTAAACAACTTTATACAATCAGTTGTTATTGTATCGAAACACAATAACTGTAACTCAAACCATATATCGGCATTTCATGTGTTTATTGGTGTACCAATAACCATATATCTTAATTGCATACACAAACTTTGTGTTGTTCAACATCAGTTCGGAAAGCACTTGTGCTGAAACTGTTATTTCTATGCAGTTTTAGCATAAAATAATTGATAAAACTTAAACATCATTTACATAATGTATGCTTGTATTACGGTTTTGAAATTACAACGAGGAGCAGTTATTATTACATGCAAATCTGAAAACTAATATTACATGATGTAGGAAACGCTTTGAGCTGTAATTCAACCAATTTGTTACTCGAAAGCTTGCATTAATAAATGGTTGGATATTAAAATCTTGGAAGTTTTAATTACATGCTCCATCTTAATATTAATTTAAATATGTCTTTTGGATGTATGATTTTAAAAAGTTTTCAATTTTAATTGCAAGTTTTATATTTGCATTTTAAATTAAAAACGCTTAATTAATAGTTTTTGTTAATATTAAAGTGCATGTTTAAAATAAAAATAAAATCAATGTTTGGAAATATTACATTAATCTTTCATCAAAGTTTTGAAGGATTATGTACTACGTATACTTTTTCTATCTATAAATCAGCTTACTGCTATCATTCGATAAGTTTCCTGCCAAACTCAATTTCCTGCAAAACTAGGCGCCCTTTGAAATATATTGTTTTATGTGTACAAAAATAATATTATAGAAATTGAATTTCATTCTGCCGTAAATTATTTTTAAATTTAGTTTTGGATTGCGGCATGCGGTTTTATCAAGAAACAATTTGTCAAACATTAATCTTCTTGTCTTATTTACTTTTCATTCTTAGAAAGGTGACCTAAAGCTTACTTAAATAAGGTTGAATAAAGTCAACACTGGCAGTATAATGTAATATTATATTTGATAATCCTAATACGATCACAATAAACGTGATTTTGATCAAAAACATATTATATTGGATTGCGAGAAAAATAATAAAATAACACTCCTAAAAAGATAAAAACAAGAATAAACTGACTGGACTGATTGATTGGCGCTCTTTGTAATCTGTTTTTTGTATTTTACTGTTTATTCGCTCTAACTCGGAAGTAAGGAGTGAGGGGAGAGGGAGTCGGCGGTTGGTTTGACATCAAATTATTGTATCTTCGTGAAGAGGTAGTAGACAACTGTGATTATTAAACTTGGTGATGACGTCTTCCAGGAGTTGAGTACGCCTGGCAAGCGTATGTAGTTAGTCTATAGTATGCAGGGATTAGTGCAACATGGTTAGCAGCTAAGTGTATGCATACCTCGGTAGGTCGTTAGAGGGAAATGTTAATATTTATGATGGTTTTAAGTGGCTTTTTGAGAAGATCTCAAACGTTTCAAATTAGACTCGTTAAAGTTTTAAGATCTTTTCTAATTCTATTGTAGTTTTGTAGATGGTTGCAAATCTGATCTGTAATTGCCATGACAGTCAATATGATTGCTTTTTACAGGCGGATGGTTGCGGTGCAAGCAACTGTTTGTTCAACATTACTGAATTTTTATTAAGTATGCCGTTCAAGATCAGTGGCAAGTTACGATTCAGATATTTGAGATTAAACTTTAAGTAATCTGAAATGTTCTTGAATTGTCGTAGATTTGGTTAGCGGCAGGTCCAAATCCGGGAGCTGTAAAGCGGTTTTTGGCAAAACTTGTTATTGATGTGAAAGTGCATATAGCGTCTACTAATGGCCGTCTTGAAATCCTGACGGGATGTGCCAGCACAGTAAAATTTGTGGAGTTTGCCTTGAAATTTGTAGAGAATGGAACGAGAATCTGCAGCTTTAGGATGAGGTTAGCACGTTGTTTCCTTTTTGTTTTTCTGTTCACAAAGCGGCAACAATGCCCTCTTCTCACTTACTAGACTGCGACTTCTGGAGTTGGGGTTGGTAGTTTTGTCTGTGAAGTAGGTTGCAAGTTGTTGGTGTAGTTTTACGGGTGTACCTAGTAGCAGTGGTTTTTGTTGTAGTTACAATTTGTTTTGAGCTTAGCCTTAGTTTATTTTTCTACCATTATCAGTTCTCATGTCTCGTACTTTCTGGCGATGTTTTTTTTTTTTTTTGGTATCTTTTGGGATAAATCTTAATTTTCTGGTTTGGCCAGATTTGCCTCAATAATAACTTGCTTGGAGTTTGCTTTGTTACCGCGTTTGTTCTGCGGTTGCAGTGGAATACTGCAAAGATATGGGGTTGTTTTATTGTTTGTAATATTTTTCTTTTCTTAGAGTGCTACTGCGCTTTTAAAACTCTGACACATGAATTAGAGCTTTCTTCTTCTTTTTGGTGCCGTATCCGCTAGCGAATGTTGGCAATCCATCTGGCTATAATGGTTTTATTGCTGGCGGCGCGGAACAATTCCACGGAAGTCTTCCCATACCACTGTCGCAGATTTTTTAACCAGGAGGTACGTCTATTTCCCGGTCCTTTATTTCCGGCGATTTTCTCTTGCATAATCAGCTGTAGTAGTTGATATTTTGAGTTGCGCATGATGTGTCCTAGATAAGAAAGTTTTCTTTTCTTGATGTTTGACATTACTTCTTTATCTTTGTGTATTCTTATCAGGACTTCCTTGTTAGTTACTCGATCTACCCAGCTGATCTGTGATATTCTACGGTAAACCCACATCTCAAACGCCTCTATTTTTCTCGATGATGCTTCTGTAAGAGTCCACGCCTCCATTCCGTAAAGTAACACCAAAAAACGTAACATCTAACCATGCGTATTCTGAGCTTTAAGCTGAGACTGTGACTACATAGCAAGGATCTCATCTTCCGGAAGGCTTCCCGAGCAAGTGCAATTCTGATTTTAATTTTGGAAGAGTGATCCCAGTTCTCATTCATATTGCATCCCAGATAAGTAAGGCGTTGCACTCTTTCAATAGCCGTGTTGTTTGCGTGGAGACCAGTATCAATTGGATTTGTGTCTTTGCTTACGATTATGTATTTTGTTTTGGCTGCATTTAGTTTAAGTCCGTAGTCCTCTCCAGCATCAGCTACTCTGCTTAGTAGTCTTTAAAGTCCATCAGGCGTATCAGCGATTAAAAAGGTGTCGTCCGCGTACCGTATGTTATTAATTGCTACGCCGTTCACTTGAATGCTCTCATCCACATCTTGTAGAGTCTCTTTAAAAAGTTCTTCGGAGTAAACATTAAAGAGAAGTGGTGATAGGATGCAACCTTGTCGTACTCCCCTTCGTATTTCTATTTCGTTGCTGAGGCTGTCTTCTACTCTCACCGTCGCTTTCTGTTGCCAATACAAGTTAGCAATTATTCTGACGTCCTGATCATCTAAGCCGGTGCTTTTAAGTATATCAAGCATTTTCTGATGTTTTACTTTGTCAAAGGCTTTTTCAAAATCGATGAAGCATGCGTATACAGTTTTATTGACTTCTCTGCATCGCTGAATAAGAACCTGTACGGAAAACAAAGCTTCTCTGGTTCCAAGGCCGCTTGTAAATCCAAACTGTGTGTGTCCTATTCGTTCTTCTAACTTGCGGTATATTCTCTCATGGATGACTTTGAGAAAAAGTTTAAAAGCATGACTCATTAAACTGATGGTACGATAGTCACCGCATCTTCTTGCGTTTGGTTTTTTGGGAAGGGCTATGAAAGTGGACTTAAGCCAGTCACGTGGAATATTTCCTGACTCGTAGATTTTGTTAAATAGTCGGGCAAGTATGTCAAGACCATTGTCCTCTAATAATTTTAAAACTTCTACCTGAACTTCATCTGGCCCTATTGCCTTGCCATCTTTCATTCTAGAGAGTGCGTCGAGTTTTTTTTGTGTCCCAGTTATCTTATTGATCCTTTTATGAACACCGTAGATATCATGCCTTGCTTGTAGTTCTACTATTTCTTTGCAGTCATCTGCAAACTTAGTTTCTTTTGCTGTTCTTATCTTACGCCGAATTTCTCTTTGCAGTTGTTTGTATTTAACCTTGTCATTATTTTTGTATTGTCTGCGTTTGTCCATTTTTTTAAGAATTTCTTTGGTCATTCATTGTTGTTTTGCCCCTTGTCTGTCTTTCCTCAGTTTTTCATAAGCCACCTCATTCGTCGCCTGTCTGATATTATTCCACAGTTCTTCTACATCTCCCTCGGGGTTATCGTCTGCTTTCAGTTTCGATATTAAGAGATGGGTGGCTTCAGTTTTCACATCCAAATTCTTGAGTTTTCGGGTATCTATCTGGATAGTTTTTGTTCGTTTTATAATTTTCTTTGGACGAAACCTTACTTCTGCCAATAGTAGGTTGTGGTCTGAAGGTACGTCAGCTCCAGGGTATGTTTTACAGCACTTTACGGCGTTACGAAATCGTTGGTTGATCCCAAAAAAATCTATCTGATTACGAACAATATGATTTTCGTTATTTGCAGGAGAGGTCCAGGTGTAAAGTCTTCTGGCAGGTAGTTGAAAAAACGTATTCATTAATGCCACTCCTTCTTCTTGGCAGAACTCTACTAGCCAATCACCTCGTTCATTTCTAACTCCCAGACCGTAATTTCCCACAGTCTTTCCTTCTATCGCTCTACCAACCTTAGCGTTAAAATCTCCCATGACAATATTGATTTCATGGTTTTTTGTCTGGCTCATAACGTTTTGTAGATCAGCGTAAAATTCTTCAATCTGTGGTTCCGTTGCTGTTGATGTTGGTGCATAGACCTGAATAATGTTAATATCTGTGGGACTGGCATGAATTTTAAGCATAGCTATTCTATCCGACTGTGGAATGAAACTGGTGACCGCTTTATAGGTATCTTTCGTTACTATAAAACCTACACCATTCCTGTGATGACTACTGTTCTCACCTGAGTAATACACCTGATGTTCGCCTACTCTGCATGTTCCTGAGTTACGCCATCTCATTTCACTGACACCCAAGATTGCAATGTCAAGTCTCCTCAATTCAAGGATGGTGTTATGTATTTTCCCCTGTTTATATAAGCTACGCACGTTCCATGTGCCTATCTTCTTCTTCATAGCTGACCGGGAGATTCTTAGCGCCCCTCCCCCATTTAAGGGGGGCCCGTAACTAGGGGCCATTATTTGATTTGCAGCCATGATGATGAATTTTCCTGGGGATTATCCATACGGATCTTAAATGCAGTGGTATTCCATTGCCTTTTGCATCTCTATGCCGTTGGTCAGTGGCATCCGCCTTTAGGAAAGATTTCTCTTCCCATGGACAAAGGGGTGCCCTAACTCTTACTAGCTCATCCACCCGGAGCTGTTGGCCAGCAAGAGGGGTCTGCTTATACCGGCAGACGTTCTGTCGACAGAGCCTCGTTGGTTATCTAGCAGGGTGTACCGCGAGCAGGTGAGGTTGTCATTTAGACCAGCACGTAGTGCCGTCACCCCTTACACCCCTTACACCCCGGAGCTTGTTATCTAATAATATGATTTTGGGCAAGCTATTCCTGTAGAGCAGGTATTGTTTCCTTAGCCGGATTGTTATTTTGTTGGTTGTTGGTGCAGGGATCCATAGTTGTAAGTGCATGCCAATTTCCCGATTGCGTTGTGTCCATGAGGCCGATGTATGTCAATAGTCATTTATCCATGGTAAGCTCGACAAATACGGGGACAGGAAAGCTTTTGGTTGTGATGAACCAGATCTTTGAACAAATGTTTACACGTTCTTCTATACGTCGCAGCGATGGTTTCTATCTCTTTTTGTGTTATTGACTGTGGCTGATGAGTGATTTTAGTTGATCATCCCTTATTGAATTTTTGTAGATACTACCAGTTTATTGTGACCGGCGTTTGTTCTGATAAGTTTGCCATGTTTCCCTATTTTATACCTTAGGTTGGTTTCTTTTTGGTGTTCTAGGTAGTCCACTCTCTCTTGCCATTTTTTAATAATGTTTTGCGTTTGTTGACTCGTATGTTGTGCACATCTTTTTTTTCTATCAAGTACAGTTTAGTTTGATGCTGGTTTTAGGTTTGGTATAGGCAGCGTAAACTGATAGATTTAGCGTAGGTCAGGTTTTCCGGGGAGAGTATTGGTTTAAATTTTTCTACCGAGGCGACAATGATTTGATTGCTTGGTTGTCTTGTAAAAGCACAAGGCAGCACGTTGGTGGTAACTAGAGTATGTTCCACATAAAATTTCATTTCCTAGGCGGTTGTTAAGTTCTTTAAGCATACCAAGGCTCGGTTGGTTGTTTGAAGCGTAAACGACTCGTTGTTTAAACATACTTGGTATTTTTTTACGGCCCACACTACTCATTGGAGTAGTACTTTTTTTGGCAAGGGATGAATTTGGTATTATCGTTTGAAATAATGTGCTCTAAAAACCCGTCTTCTTTGTATAAAACCGCTCTTACGCCGGTATTACAGGCGTCTGTTTGTAACACAAACGGTAAGCCTGGTTTTAGTAGGGTTAGCATCCGTGGTTGGTCTAAAACGGTTTTATTGTTTTCAAACGCATTGGATTTGACTTTGGTCTACACAAAAAGTTTTTTTACAAACATTGCAATATTTTTAGAAACCTTAAAACAGAACTATTAGAACATCAAAATAAATACTATATTATAACAGAACACCTGATAAAGACTCCAACACGACATGGCAAAATATTTAGGTCTGACTACGTAGTTTGAAAGAACGCATTACTAATTACTTTTACAAACTGACAACCGAGCTACAAAATTGTATGTTTGTATTTTATTTTAAGTCAGGAAACCCTTCATATTACCACCAAAATTTTTTTAACAATTTATGATAGCTTGTGTTGCAAAAGTTTAGATTTTTGACCCTTAGACACCCAAACTCTTATATTCTGCTAGTGAACACTTTTTATATACTAACTATTTTTGTCTCTAAGAAATAGTGCCCCAAAAAACCCAAACCGGCAGATACCTGGACACTATCACCTCATTACCTATTACCTATATAAAACAGGAAACACTATCTTAGAAGTTTGTGGAAAATTGTTGCAGTAAGTAGGCGACGTAATACCTAGTCAATTACAGCGTTTGCCATTGTCATTGCTTCTAAATAATATATAAAAATTCAATTTTTTTTTAATGTTAGTTAAAAGTTGGAGTCACAACAAGGCACATTAGAAAACCCAGAAACATAGATCAGATCTGCTCTTAGTTTTTTTTTTGTGAGACGTATTGTGAGCTGAACCAATCATGTAAACCTTGTGAATAAAGAATTGAATTCTCATAACTTATCTGTTTAGTGGTTTTAGTAGAACTGTCTTGGCGTAATAGCATCTAACTACAAGTTTAAACCGCACTGATATATGTCTTTAGCACAAAATAAATGAACCACAAGTTAATATTTTTTCTAAACGTTAATGCTTCTAAATGAAGTTTAGTGTACACCACAAATTTTTTGTGATATACTTTTGATAACATTGTACCAAAATTTGTTGAGGTAAGAAGCAATGCAGAAAGGATCTAGTGCATTACTTTTGGTAGTGTTTACTATGATTTTTTTCAGGATCGCCAAAGTATGCATATGGCCAAGTTTGTAAATGTTGTGAATTGCTTGTCGAACTCTGTTTCTATTAGGTATTAACTTTTTATTAAGGTGGGCTTTTAATACTATGTTTTTTAACGCTTCTAAAATACATAAATTTAAGAAGATTAGGTTTTTGAAGTTTACTTTTTTTCTTATTCTGCTACAACATTTGTTGCAGCATAATTAATTTTGGATCCAGACAAAAAAGTTTTTATATTGCTGGTCAAAGTCTGTTTATTAAAGTGTAGAAGCTACGTTTTTTTTTACTCTACACCAGTGTTTCTTAACCTTTTTTGTGCCATGCCCACTTCTAAAACTCTTATGCTCCCCTATATTAATTTAATATTTTAATTTAGTGAGATCCTTGCGCTTGATGCTTGCTGCATAAAGATTTTATGTTAGGTTCCAATTTATTTTGCTTTAGTCTCAAGTGTTCCGTTGTGTTGTATCCAAACAATTTCTTTTTTTACTAGTAAATCATTTACAGCACTAAATCCACTATCAGTTAAATATGAAGATGGAATTGGTAACAATAGTTTTCTTGCACAGTTGGTTGAATTTGGGTATTTGATTTCTGTTTCCTCACAAAGCCATGCCATCGCTCCTTTTATATTCAATAAAGTTTTAAATGACTCATCATTTTGCATTTCTGCGAGTTCTTCTTGATACTGCATATTTGATATATCAGACAAATCTACTAACATTGGCTGCATCATCCATGTTGGAAAATCAATTTGTTTTAAATCAGAAAATCTTTCTTTTAAATTTTCAGATGATTGGCAATAACAAGTATAGCGGTATCATTTACTTTACATTTTTGGAGCCAATAAAACTGTTCAAAGTTTGTGTTGTTAATATATTTCTGACATAACTCAATAAAGGTATTGAAACCTTATATATTCACTTTTGCATCGACAAAAGTTTTATTTGTTCCTTGAAGTTGTCCGCGGAGCCTGCCGTCTGCCGCAGGGAGGTTAACTTGATGACGCCAAAAACCCAGTTGATATTTTGGTCTTGTCAAACGAATTTATAATATTTATTGGTCTCAACTATTTAAGAGTTTGCTTTTTTCTTTCATTTTTGGCACCGAAATTTATCATTGCATTTAAATGACCAGGAGCAAACGGGTTAAACTCGTGCCCATTTTTTAATTTCCCCCCTTAACAATCAAATTGCCCCCCTGTGGGGCGTGGGCCCCACGTTGGGAAACACCAGTCTACACGGTTGTGCAACACGAGAAACTTTAAAATTTCACTATCGACAAGCACTACAACATTAATAAATAGTTATCACCTGATAGACGATTATCTTAAAGTGCCAGTTGAAATTTTATTTGGCGCGTTAGCAGTAACGCCCTCCCCCCGGCCTACATCCCGAAGTATGCTTCGTAAAAATTTAGCTTCAGGCAAATCTTGGCAAGTGAGGTACCGATCACGTCCACCGACGGTAACCGTTTACAGTACGTCTGGCTCGCATTTGTGCGAGACGTTCCCGATATTGGACGCGCCCCGATAAGTAATTATTGCCTGGAGTGCTGGGTTATATTTCGGCACGTTGTTCCTCTGCCATTGAGGACCGCGTACACTTCACTTTTTGGCGAATGGACGTAGGCAGCGGGTACGGGGTGCACCTTTGTAAGTAAGGCTACCCTTACAACCGGAAAGGGTTGTGGTTGGGATTTCTTTTGGTTTTACCTCTCCTCCATGTTTGTGTCTCGGGGGCTTTACGTTACCCACTACTTTGTGGGGTAGGTGAAGCTTCCCAAAGTTTCAGTGAGCTAGCCCCATGAAGTGAAGAATATTCCAACTAATTTCGAAGCACTTGGAAAGTTCTCCCTGGCAAACCAGTACTTATGTCTCCGGAGTTTCCTTTGAATTGGTTGATAGATAACCGATGAGATGTCTTGCAACATTCTCTACTTCAGATCGTGTTTTTGGCAGCGACGTCCTTTACCGCGTGAGCGGTCTCTTTTTGGTTGTAGGGCTACATTGTCGCAGAAGGGGTTGTCTTACTACCGGTTTTTCCGACTCTTGCTCCTGAAGTACAACCAAGTAGTTACTACCGCACCGGAGGGTCAGCTTCATTTACATGTTTATCTGCTAGACTGGTTGTTCAAACCGTGGGTTCCCTATTGCACCACAAGTTAGATCTGCTTTTGTTTATACTCATAACTGGTATTTTGAACGATGCCCGGAGAGGCGGTGGGACAGGATTGTACGAGTGGTTGTACTCCCTCTTATTCAATGATCATGCTCTACAATCTATGGAGAATTCGATCTCTCTATCTACTAACTAAGGTAACGGCATTGTCCCTGTGAACCCAACGCTACGCAAGCAGCAGCCAGAACCGGTGAGACTCCTGCTTTTTCTGATATTGACAGAAGTCACGGAGATAAGTCGCCGTTCTAGGTTTTACCTTGTACCTCACTAATTCTAGGCGGTACTTCTTTTACTTAAAGACTTGAGATGGGGCTGCATCTGCATCTAGTTTCAGCAGATACAACCGTGAGGTACTAACGTATCATGTGGTGAGTACTCGGAGAGTACCCCCGGCAACATAAAAGACAAGATTTTTTGTTAACGTTGGATGAGATGCCGTAGTACAGATTTTTCTATCCAAATTTCCAATTTACTATTCTATTGTTTTATCTAATATTAATAATTTTTCTAATTGCCCATTTTGCATATAAAAAGGAGTCTTTATCATAGACGAGTTGCATTTTCTTCTCATTTTTTGTTTTGCATTTTTGTTCTTTCTTTTATTACTTTAATTCTAAAAATAAAATCTAAATGTTTTCTTCTGTGCTTTCTTAATCATTTGCTTAACCAAAAAATAAATAAATGGTGCCACGCCTTGTCCGTCTGTTCATGAATGTATTTATTGTTTATTCTTATGGCTACCAATTTGTATTGAAAATAGTACGGCTACCTTAAACTTTTTGTAAATATTTAATCTTTATACTGCATTGGTTGCGTCAGTGATTTAGGATTCTATTTGGTGCATATTTTGGGACACTTTTAACGTTTTCATTTGACTCTGCTTTATACATTAGAAACAAAAAATTAAAAAAAAAATTGCAAAGGTTTTAAAAACAATTAGAAGTTGTAAAGCTATATTTAACTTAAATTTGCTCATACTAGTGCTTTAACAATAATTGAGATGCTATAAGAATTCTTGTGATAAATTATTATTATTAACACTAATTGAACTGTTGCAAAGAAGAAATGCGACCTTGGCGCAATAATCTAGTAGTGTTGCGCCTGTAGTCTAGGTTTGATACCTATCAGCATCAATATCTAGTTTGTCAAAGATTTTTTTTGTTTATAGCGGCGTCGAAATGTTCTAGTCTTAAGTTTACTAGGCTTAATGTAAGCCTGGTTGTTGCTTCTAAAAATTGAAAAGTGCTGCTATAAAATGTAGATTTTAACAAATATAGTTATTTAAAAAAATATATTTTTATTTATTTATTTATTTATTTATTTATGCTTTTTACGGCTATTTTACATCGCCACAGTAAGTCTACGACTTGTTTAAAGTGGTTTGATGGGACCAACAGCTTAAAACGTGACTTCCGAACCACGCTGGTGGATAAAGAGCAAGTTATCATTTCAGTCATATTTCGGGGATCGAACCCCGGACTGCTCGCATGATATGCAAGTGCTCTACCATTAAGCTATCACACCACAATAGTAACCATATTTTAATGATGGTATGGTATTTCTAGCAGTCAATTTTAACAAAGTATTATTGTCTAATCTAGTTATTTTGATTATGCTTAAGCCAAAAGCTTTTCAAGAACAGTTATCGCCTTAAAGTAAATCCGAAAAGACCGAATTAGTTCAAATATACAAACAAACATAACTTATACTATCGTAATATAACTAAATCTTAATTAATCTACTCAAACTAGTCAAACAATTTTTGTATATAATATAATAAGTTGTAGAAGTTTTATTTTGTTATTTATTTTTGCTCTTATTTTGTGATACCTATTACTTGCACGTGCTTAGGACCATCAACTCATAAGTATGTCTAAAAACATTTTATTTGTCTGGCTTTTGGCATACATCACGTGAATTTATAGTTTAATTTAAGCTTTACTAGTACGTCGTAATTTCTCGTCATGAACTCACCATATTAATTTCAGTAGATGCAGTTTGCCAAAACGTGTATACGATGTGCTTTATGCTATCGTATAATTTAATAGAACTTCAAACTAAATCTGTTTCATAAAAAATTTAAAACAAAACCTAACTTATTTAAAACATAAATAATTAATTTGTATAAAGTTACTTTCAGCAGTAAAACATCCTTTCGTAAAATTTTATATACTGCAGACATCAAAGTAGGATTATGGTAACTTAAAATGTTTAACAACGTTTTAACTTTCCGGTGTAATTAGCTCCTGCCTTCATTAAAAGTATCTTTTAAGTTTGTGTAAGCTGTAAGCACCATCCATATCAATGCTCTACTACTACCTCTCTAAAATAATAATGTAAAAAATAATAAAATTGTGTGTCTTATCACATTATCTAATCCACTTTAAACTTAATAAGAGTCGAAACTCATTATCAGTTTTTTCATTAAAATTTGTCTTATCTTATCATTTTAATCGATTACCTGCTTGTAAGTTTTGGGTCAAAAATGATTAATATATTTTTAGTAGTTTCTGGTTATACTCCTTTATCCTTCCTGAATTTCTCAGATTTATTCACCCTTCTTGTATTCTATAGCCGGCATCAATTATTTTACATGACGCACGCAAGCCTATATTACGGACGTCTTTATTTATTCAAAGAAATGCAATACGTTAAATATGTTTTTTATTCTATTGTGAAATTGTTGATAAAAATATTAATGTTATTATTTATTAAATTAAATTTAATTAAAATAATAAAATATTTTAAGCATAAAATTTTTCTTTTTGTTATAGGTAAGCCACAGTTCCTGGAATCTATGTAGTTGCTGATAAAATGAAGGTATTGTAATCATTAGTTTTTAATAATTGTTTCTAAAACAAAAGTGGTAATCTCTAATATTGCAACATTGTAATGATGTATTTTATTTCTTTAACAAGTTTTATTATTATTAAAAAAATAGTAATAAAAGATTTTTGGTGTTTTATTTACAAATTTAATTACAAAATAGTTATATAAAGTGAAGTAGCGTTTTAGTTTTTAATGTAAAATTGTTTGACTGTTGGCATTAGTTACAACAAAATGTTTAAGCAATGATCTTTTACTAAGAAACCCATATTTGATTAAATTATTGACTCTGACTTCTGTTTTGTTTGTGGAATTAATCTCTGGAGCCAAAACAAGCAAGAGAACTTCAAAATATTTCATGTGATAAAAACACATAAAACAGTTTTGGTGATTGTAATTTTTTAAAGAATGAATTTCACCGTTTGTGATAACCAAAGCGTAATAACTGAAGTCAGTGTAAACGTTGATGTAATTTTGCATTATGTGGGTTCCAAAAGTAAGACAAAGTTTTTTTTTTGTAGTTTTAAGACAAGTCAACTTGATTTCTTGAAAGTTGTTTCTTAGAAGTGTACCTGTCTATGTTGCTTTTGTTGCTCACTAACAATTTTCTCTTGTTGATTATTTTATTGCAATACCTTTTTTCTGTTTTTTGAACTATAAAGTATAAGTCAAGTGTCTTTTTGCTTTAGCATGTTTTTTGTTAACAAGTGGACTGCTTCACGCTTTACAAGCTTTTTTTTTTAGTTAGTTATTTTACTTATAGTTTGCCCGTAGAGTCATTCAGCCTTTCTACTAGATATGCTTTGCCTGGATATAAAAAGTAGATTTATTAGTGACAATTTCAATTCAAATTTTAGAATAAAATTTTTTTTTTTTTGTCTTAGATATTTGGCTTTTTATGCAGAGTTTTAGTTTTGTTGTATTTAGTTAATCAATTTTTTAACTAATTAGTTTGAGGATAAGAAATCAATTAGCGCAGGTTTCTACAACTTTATCTAAAAGAATTATGTTGGTCGGAATAGTCAATAAATTTTTTATAGAAACGATAAAGCTTCAAATGTGAATGTAGGTTTTAAATGTTTTTAAATGCAATATAGTTCGCTCCAAAGTCAAGACAAAAACACTATTTGGACATAAAACTTTTTTCTAAATAATATAGGAATTAGCATTTGAGAAATTGATCAGAAAGGTCGACTTTTTGAATTTAGACCGGCCATACTCTTGGCCAGCCTTTTAAAAAGTTGTCCTATCCAAATAAACATCTATTTTTTTGTGAATAAGAGTACTGTCTGAGCAATTTGTATCCGTTTTTTACGTAAGTTGGGTACTTGTCGACCAGTAGTTCTTCGGAATCTCTAAAATGCGTTTAGTTGACAGCATTGTACACCGATCAAATCTTAATTGGAAAAACTAAAAGTTGCTCTTTTGCGTTAGTGGAAATTGAAGATGGACTTAAGCCAAAGTTAGTTGTGCAGACGAGTATAGGATTGGACGTAAAGTTGATTTGTCTATGTAGTACCGTTAATTGAAAATTGTACAAACAATTATTTAAACAATAAGTCATTAGGATTCAATTGCATTCCTGTAATAACATATTTACAACATAAGCGTGCCAACCTTAGTGGCGCAGCGGTTTGGAAACTAGTTACGGTACTGGAGATTTTGGGTAAGGCATAGATATTTGTTCTATTGTACAAGCTATATGAACATAAGCATTTTTGTTTGCAATTTGGTTATTGCACAAAATACTTTTGTTGCTACTCGTTAAAATGCCAATAAAAGTCTAAATTTATCAATGCAACTATTATTGAAAATTTGTACGTTATTTATAGGAAAAACGCCTATTGCGCATGAAACCACCGGAAAAAGTGTTAGTTCATCTGCCAAATGTGATGTGTGTTCTATGACTCAAGGTACATAGCTTAAAGACGTCTAATTAAAGTCATTTAGAGTTGAAATTGTTTAATAAACTTATATTTTTGAAAATGCTTTCTAATAGAACTACAGCCATTTATAAAATGCAAAATAAATGTTTATTTAAAACAGTTTTTACAATGTCTAGAGAATTTCTTATTTGCGTTGTTGCATCCATAATTTGGTTTACAAGTTTATTTCTACTTAATTTTTTTTATAAACTATTAAAGTCATATCTCCCAAAAAGTGAACTTAACTATTAAGGCACTGGACTACTTTTTTCAATGAAGTCCTGGTGGTACCATATGCAAACTTTGTTTTGAAGTACTGCATCAAAAAGAGGAGATTTTCTTAAAAAACCTTGCATGATTACATTTTTTATAACAAAAAAGTTTAAGTCCAAGTTGATCGTTAATAATTTCTTACCAAATGTTTACCGCAAACTGATTCAAATTTTTGTTGGTTTTGTAAAGGTTAATAATGAACTTGCATTGTAAATTTTGGTTATTATTGGTACTATAAAGCATATTTATGACCAGATTTTTATTTGTGTAATACCTGCATCATTAGATGTTCTTTGCACACTAGTGGATGGCTTGCGTTTAACTAATTTTATTATCATATTCTCTTAATCAACGTTATGTAGTTTACGATCAGCGGTAGATTTAGAAAAAAATCCAAATTCTCATTTTTGTGATCAAATTAAATTTAATAAATTTTTTTGTTTTTTTAATGTTTTGCTAAGATTTAATTTGATAATTTGTTGACATTTTGTTAATTATCAAGTTGTTATTATGGCAATTAATAAACTGGACACAACTTGAGATATTGGTTTAATTCAAAATGGCCGGTCTCAACGTTATGTTTTTGGAGTTTTTTTGTCAAGTGTATACAAAACGTGTAACTGCTTTTTGAAAATTGAATCTTGCAGTCCACGGTCTGAAACAGGTCTCCAAAAATGTACAAGCGCTCAAGATAAATACTTTCTAACTCAAACAATACTGTGGAACAGGAACTTGACTGCCATTGA
Source organism: Tachinus rufipes (assembly GCA_963932245.1). NCBI lineage: Eukaryota > Metazoa > Arthropoda > Insecta > Coleoptera > Staphylinidae > Tachinus > Tachinus rufipes. The sequence goes on along the minus strand of OZ010741.1, from coordinate 117,115,502 downwards.
AGATAAATATAGACCTGCAGAGGTTCAAGATGTTTATGTATGCGACAGGACATTTTAATGAAGCTCTAGGCTAATGGCAAGTAAACCTGCACATGGCGCAGAGCTTATCAAGCAGCATACATCATCTAAATAAGTAATTTTTTTAGCAACCGACAAGATAATTGCTTTATAAAACACAATAAAAATGCCCACTCACAATAAAACCATAAAAATAATCAATAAGCGGACGTTTTTCTTAATAGAGGCGAAACATGATGTCAAGCCAGCAGGCATTTACCAAAACATGCAAAAGATGACAAATTCCTCACACAAAAATTACTTTTTAAAAGTGCTACCAATAAATGAATATTCAAGATTCATTTATTGGCATCAAACCAACACTAACAAGGCTATTACCGGACTACAAATAAAAAATCAAATGCAAGGAGAACACAAAATACTTATCTTTATGTGTTATATATTAAGAATTAAATATGATTTATGTTTATTTTATATATGTAATAGAAATAATGTTAGTTTTAAATATATTTTATATGTGCTCGGTTTTTATATGATATTATCTGTGATCGTCCTTATTCGTATTGAAGGTTATCGTTTTAGTTGACTATATATTGTATTTTGTTCCTTTTAAATTCAGAATAAATCGCACTGTTGTAAAATCAACACAAACGTATTTTCTATTCTTACCTTATCATATTATAAGACATAACAATTGGCGACGAGGTAGTTAAAGTTATCCACGTAAAAATGCCGGACAGTGAAAGTGCAAATACTGGTGTAATTGGTATATTAAAAGAATATCATCACGAAATTAATGATATTACAGTTTTCAAGGTAAAACTTGAACAATTTATTGTGGCAAACAATTTTGAAAAAAATGATACAAAAAAACGTGCCATTTTATTAAATATTTTACACGAAGACACATATATATTGTTACGCAATTTATGTGTACCGGAAAAAATCGAAGAATTAAAGTATGAAGACTTATTGGAGAAATTGGTAAAATATTGCAGTCCTGTGCAGTTTTTTTTTGCGGCAAGAATTAAATTTTACACGGCACACAGAAATGAAGATGAATCCGTGGTGAGCTGGGCCGTGCGAGTTAAAAGTTTGTCAGCGGGATGTGGATTTGGTAACGAAATCAGCACCATCATGCGGGACATGTTCGTCGTGGGAATGGGAAGCGGTCCCATATTGGATCGCCTTCTGGAAGTCGATCCTACTTCGACACCTGCTTCAACGCTGGAAACCGTGGTTCAATTGGCACAAAATAGAGAGGCGGCAGGAAAAGAGCGGCGCATTCAAGTTAAATCGGAAATTCATCAGTTTTCAAGATATAAAAAAAATTATAATACGAACAATCAGCGCGCAATATCGCATAAGACGTCCACTGAAGTAAAATGTAAGTGCAAAGTATGTGGTAGAGCGAATCATTCGACATTTGAATGTAAATATAAAAATTATAATTGTAACAACTGCGGCCAACAAGGTCATTTGTCAAATATTTGTAAAAATAAACAAAGCAAATCGCATAAGTTTTTGTCGCATCAAGAGGTTAATCATGATAACTTACACAAAACTGATATTTTTACAATATATGATTTAAATACTATAGAGCCATTTTATATTAAATTAACGGTTGAAAATATACCGATGAATTTTCAAATTGATACCGGTGCCGCACATGCGGTCATATCTGATTGTGTTTATCGCAAACATTTTGGGAAATTTCCACTCTTAGACAATGATTTGGTATTTAAAGACTATGTAGGAATTAGTTTTCAGCCAATTGGTAAATTAATATTAAATGTAATTTATAATAGTAAGAAGTATACATTAGAAATATACGTCATTAAAAATGGCGGTCCACCATTAATTGGAAGGCAAGCATTAAAATTATTTGAAATTGGAATGAACAGTCCAATGGTTGAAAACAATTTTACATTTTCAAATGAAAATTCAAATGTAGAAAAATTATGTAAAAAATATAAAGGAATTTTTGAAATTGGCCTTGGAACATTTAACAAAGATAGAATCACTTTAAAAATGAAAGAACATTTTGAACCAAAGTTTTTTAAAGCGCGACCTATTGCATTTTCATTAAAGCAAAAAGTGGAAAATGAAATAGATCGTTTGGTTAAATTAAAAGTTTTAGAGGCAGTAACATATTCTAATTGGGGTACTCCAATAGTGCCAATATTAAAGCCAAACGGTTCAATTAGAATATGTGGAGATTACAAACTGACAGTTAATCCAAATTTAGAAATTTTAAGATTCCCATTACCGAGAATTGAATATTTATTTAATAAATTGACAGGAGGGATAAATTTTTCTAAGATTGACTTATCCGAAGCTTATCAGCAAGTATTATTATCAAAGGAATCGCGTGATTATGTAACGATTTCTACTCACATGGGTCTATTTAGATACACCAGGCTTCCATACGGCATTACTAATGGTCTGGCTTATTTTCAAAAGATGATGGAACAATTACTAGCTGATATACCGGGGGTGGCAATTTTTGGCCCTAAACGAGGCATACCAATTATGGCAACGAGTCGATTGCAACGTTGGGCAAATTTCTTATCATATTTTAGTTTTGACATTCAATATGTTAAATCTCAAAATAATTCTGCTGATTGCTTATCTCGATTGCCGATAGGTAATCACAGTGTTGATGTTTGTAAGGCCAATTTTCAAGAAAAAGAAATAAGTTATATTAATTTAATTGATGATCAAAAATTACCAATAGTTCATAATGATATCAAAAAGGAATCTAACAGAGACTTGATTTTGAGTAAAGTTATTCATTATACCTTAACAGGTTGGCCTAACAAATCTCCTAAAGAAGAGCTTAAACCTTATTTTATTCGTAAAAACGAATTAAGCGTAGAACAAGGTATTCTAATGTGGGGATATCGTTTGATTATTCCGCCTACATTTCAAAACTCTATATTATCAGAAATTCATGAAAATCACATGGGGATGGTAAAATCAAAATTATTTGCTCGTGGATATATTTGGTGGCCTAACTTAAATAAAGACATAGAAACTTTATGCAAGAATTGCAAACCGTGCAATGATTTCAAAGAATCACCGCCAAAGTCACAAATAAATCCATGGGTTTGGCATCAAACTGTTTGGACTAGAATCCATATTGATTATTTAGGGCCGTTAAACAATAAAAGTTATTTAGTAGTAGTAGATTCTACTTCTAAATGGTTAGAATGTTTTAAAATGAATAGTACTGATTCCATAGCAACTGTAGGTAAATTAGTTGAAATTTTTGCAAGATTTGGATTGCCAAGAGAAATTGTTTCTGATAACGGAACTCAGTTCACGAGTGAAATTTTCCAAAATTTTTGTAAACACTATGGGATTAAACATACGACAACTGCTCCATATCATCCTTCCAGTAATGGAGCTGCCGAAATTTGTGTAAAACAAACTAAACATGTTTTAATTATATCCAATGTAAAAACAGATGTTGAAATAAATTCTGTATTGAGTAGATTCTTATTTCAATATCGAAATACTCCACACACTGTGACAAATGAGTCACCTGCAAAATTGTGGTTAGGGCGGCAGTTAAGATGTAAATTTATTAAGAAATAACACAAATGAGGTAGTGAAGCAAAAACAAAATAAACAAATTGTAAGCACAGGGGGAAACAGAGACTTAAACTTAGTAACGAATGACTTAGTGAAAGTTCGTGATTTTCGCGGTAAAAGGAAATGGTGTGATGCGAAAATAATACAAAAACTTGGCCATAAACATTATAAAGTTGAAACAAGTGAGGGTTTAGTCTGGAAAAGGCACATTAATCAAATTATTAATAATGCAAATACCACCTCCAGTACTCAGCCCCCACACCATATTGATTTAGTTAACAATAACCCACAGGTCGAAGAAAATGTAGTAACGACCAATTCAGATATTGAAGTTGTTCCAGAACCTATATGTAGTCCAGTTAATTTAAGACGTAGAAGTCTACTTAAAAAACCTGAGAGGTTTGACAACTAAATATATTTTATATGTGCTCGGTTTTTATATATTATCCGTGATCGTCCTTATTCGTATTGAAAGTTATTGTTTTAGTTGACTATATATTGTATTTTGTTCCTTTTAAACTCAGAATAAATCGCACTGTTGTAAAATCAACACAAACGTATTTTCTATTCTTACCTTATTATATTATAAGACATAACATTATGTCTAGAAGTTCTAAAAACAATAGTTGTTGCAGAAATGAACCCTGTCATCTTTTGTGTAGATAAAAATGTCTACTCTAGTAGTACAAAGTTGAGTGCATACAAAAAAACCAACAAAATTTTAGCAAATATCGCAAAAGACTGCAATGGTATAGCTGTCCACACAAAAATCGGGGTGTAGAACGAAAGAACAACCAGGTCTATAAAAAAAACGTTCATGTAAAAATAGAAGTTTAAAAAACAACACGTGCTACAATAGCAGCGGCTCGTCTAATGCCAAAAAATAGTGGACTAGGAAACGCCATCAGACGGTTGCTTGCATCTGTGGCAACATACAAGTTACTCAACGCAACTTGGGCATCATGCACCCGTATTATAAAAAAATTGGGACCGGAAGCATTTAGAATTTTCAGAGTCCACAGGACGCTATCTACAAACACTTTGATCGTTTGGCATTGGTTATATTAGCGATATATTGGTTGATAAAAAACAGCAATTTAAAAAATTGAATGCCAAAATCTGTTGCCAAAATTAAATTAATAAAACGTTAGAAATTAACTTAAAAAAAAAAAAGTGAGTACCTGAACTCAGACGTCCGAAAATATATAAAATAAAGAGTTTATTATCACCTACAACGGATTGGCAAAAACAATACAAAACAAAATCCCGTAATATGTTGGCAAAGTAGACAATGCAGAATGTGCTCTTGGGCAATTTAAATATTTGCTCAATTAGAACATTTTAGTGTTGCATATTATAAATACTTCCAAAAAGCCTACTTGCATAAAAAGTTCTTAAAAAATTCAATATTACTAGCATTGCTAAGAGAAAACATAGCACTAAAAAAGTAAACTAGCAGAAAAAACACTTGTTTTTAACTATGCAAACAAAAAAAATATAGAAAAAGTCGTTGCAAGCGTCAAAACATGTCTAATAGAAAAGCAAACAAACGTTCCTGCTACAAATAAACAATTAAGCAGTCTCCATACTACACTACCATTTTTTTCAACCGTTTCACTTAGAAAAGCAATCATAAAAAAAATATTATGGCACATGTACTTTTTTATTATTCATTATAATTTTTAACCATCTATTTATCTGTTCTTTTATATTGTTTTCAATTGCATTATTTGTCAAAGTAAGTTTAGTCAATTTATCGACCCTATTTTTATCTATGGGTATGTAACCTGTTTTAGTTGCGGATTGATTTACTAATGTAGCAGATGACTGCAGTTTTCTTTGCAATTTTTTTTTTCAAAACATCACTTTTTTTTAAATTTTACTGTGCAATAGTATATATTTGCGTTTTTAGGTACATATTTAATGGCAGTTTGTGCGGTAATAGCATAAGCGTAATCACTCTATAACTTTTACACTATCTTGTACACTAATGCACAATTTTTTTTACTTATCTTGCCTACAAACGTTTATCCGTTTTTTTACAGAACCCATGTAATATTCGACCACGCGTTACAAACACTTTAATCAAACCAAATTTGAATGTGATGTTGATGAAGTTTCTTTTATTTCATTCTTGGTGATATTGTGGTTTGCATGCAATCTTAGGCCATTCTGTTTTCTGTTGCTTGTGGTACAGTTTTTTGCCATTGTAACCTGTAACAAGTAACTAAATTTAAATTTTCTCGGTAAAGATCTTTAACCAGTATCTCACAATTAGTTGTCTACTTCTTGGCTTAGTTTATTCTCGTCTCTAAATGATATCTGTGTTTTTATTTTTTAATTACGTTTTTAAGTTTTCTTGATGTAGCATATCAGGACATTAACAATGTGTATATAATTTGCTTTCTTAGTGCGTTCTTTTGCCTTGGCGGTTAGCTGTTGTGCCAGTTTAGCTTAGTAATTTTAACTCTACTTTTATCAGGGTTTAAACTTCTTGTAGTTTGATGTTTTATTCTTTTTTGCACACATTTGTCATTTGTAGACTTGCTTTGCAATGCTCGCTGAGCACATGGTCATTGTTTAGGGTTATCAGCTCATTTTGCAAGTTTGTTACTTTTGCGGTCTTCTACCGGGGAACACCAGCTGTAGGATTTTGCATTGAAATCTTCTTTGATCAATAACTTTTTTATGTTGTTTGATGTTCTAACCTAAAGCGTTTGTAAGAACTTTTCGATTGAAGTAACACAAACATAGCACAATACGTATGCACTCTGCTTACACGTACCTCTTTCCAAAGCATGTTCTAAATACCTTGAAGTTTTGCGGCAAGTATGTAGCTGCAATTAAGTCCGTAAACTATTGTGAGCTTTTGTTGGGTAAACTGCGTGTTGGTTCTTGGGCGTCGTGTAGACTTTTTTCTATACATTTGTTGTATAGCAAATTTGTTGCTTTTCTTTTTTTACCGAGATTAACTTGCGTGACTTTTATATGCATTATAAGCAATTTTTTTTTCTTCTTTTTTTACGCTTTTACGAAGTTCTTGTATATAGGACAGAGCATTGTATTAGTTTTGTAACATATCTTTGCCTAAGTAACACTTTTGGGTTTAGTGCAGTCCGTTACCTGGTGATCTTTTTATCTGCATTTGTAGCAGATCTTTTGTTATATGCATATCTCTGATACAATGTAGCATTTTTGTAACGTTTCTAGCTTTCTTATCCGCCATCTGTTCCACACTTTCCTCTTTTTTTTTGTCCTAAGTAAGATAGCAATGCTCTTACAAATTATTACAAATGCGCATTTGGTTACGTTTTTGTTGGTTTTGTCGTTTATTTTTAAGGATTTACCTTTTAGTAAGGCGTCGGGTCTGGCAAGCGCTTTTTTAAAACTTTTTTTACTTTTTTTGCTGGATTGTTTTATCTATGCCTAAGAGTAAAAATATGATTGTATCTCATTTGATACCTATTATTCATATTGGTGGTGAGTGCTTTCTGTAAAATAATCTTGTCCTTTTTGTTATTTTTTTGTATGATCAGTTGGTTGTTGTTTTTGCTTGTTTTATTTGTTCTAGCCACTGTTACTCCTTTTGTGTAGACATGTTCTTTTATATGCATAATTATGTTGGTGTAGGTAACACTTTGTGTAGGTTTTATAGTGATGGTTTCTTTTTTATTACAATTTTTTGTTTTTGCTTTGGTCATATCTTTATATTGCTTCTGACAAGTTATTTTTCTCATTTTTTTTTCTAAATTTTTTTGATGTTTTTGTGCCTTGATGTGTTAAGCATATTACATGTTTTTTGTTCTTCATTTTGACAATAGGAAAAAGTTTACGCAGTTTGTCATTAGAACTTAAGTTGTTTTCACAACAAACTTGGTTGCGATCTCGCTAGATTCTCATATATTTTGTGGTATGCACTAATAGTTTTATACAAGGATACATCTAACGTGGAATTCAAATCACTACGTTAGAAGAATTTAGTTTAGTGATTTGTCATTGCTTTGCGAAAGAGACAAGAAATTGACGCTGCTGGAGATCAAACCTTTGTTATCCAATGTTATGTTCTGCACTTTTTTCAATATTACTGCATATGGTCCGCAGTTCATCTAATGTGAACTAGTTAAAAGTCACAAATTAGTTATTTAATTCTGATCATTTTGCTTATTTACAACTATTACTTTAGACGATAGCATATACCATAAAACACTTGCCTCGATCCCAATAATAAGAATTTGATTAGTTTAATTTGTAAAGATAGTTTTGATACACGGTTATCGTTGCATTATTTTAATGAGCGGTGACTGATATCTGGGCACACAACGCGGCTGTAACATAAGCAGATTCATTCATTGTAGAGATATGGCTTTAATATTGTCTAAGGTTTTTACATACACTTTAGATATTTTAGTTTTTTTTTACTATTTGTACTCTTCTAAGTACTAAAAGACCATATTATAAATTAAAAACATGATATTTAAACATGATTTATTACCGTACGTTTATGAAGTTTTCCTCACGGTGCAAACATAATAGTATTTTGTTCGCTACGATAACATTAAATAAAAGTTAGTTTTTTTTTATATTATAATATTGTTTACAGGTTCTTCTGTAAATATCACGTAGTGTATGTAGGTTTTAGAATGTATTTATTTTACTTTGTAAATATGTTGTTATTGATGCTGAAGCAAAAATAAACTAGGGCGAGCGTTATGATCACATCACATAAAAATTATCAACAATTGTAAAATAACTAAATAAATAATTTTTATTATTTAGAATATTTATATTCTAAACAAAGTACTGTTAATAACGTATTTATTGCGGCTACTACATAAAAGCAACACGTTTGTTCATATAATGTACTGATTGTAATCCCTTTGTTTGAATTCAGCATAGTAAATCACCAATATTAGTATCACACAATAATAATCCCATATTAAATAATTGTTTTCACTTTGCTGCAGTTTGCACACACTTAATGCATTATATACTTTAAGCTTATAATTTATAGTATAAAGCTCGTATAGTCAGTCAGTTTTTCATACGTCTGGGGAGAACCTAGAGGCGAAGCTTGATAGTGTAGGGGCGTGAACTGAATCTAGCACTCCTGACAAATGTGAAAAAACGAACTGCCTGTCACATTTCTTGTACATTACTGTGAAATCTCCCTGCGGAGCTTATACTACATAAAAGTAAGAACTGAAATATTTGAATGCAGTATAATTATTTCTTTGAAATTAAACCAGAGTTGGGCCATTAGTTGTTAAATTTAATTATATGTCAGACTTGAACTAATGTAAATACAATCAGTATGATTGATGATATTTAAAGTAATTTAAATTGTTGTGTTTTGCAATCAGTTTCTATTATGTTGTCAACTATAAAATTATATGAATTATTTAAAAGTTCTTTGCTTATTTTAATTAATTTAATATTATTTTAATGAAATAGACTAAAAACCTTTGAAAACTGGTGTCGTGTAAAACTCGCATACATATCACAGCTGCTATCGCTTGATCTTCTCCTACAGCTTTGAGAAAGCCAAACGGAATGGAAACGTTCCACCCGGTTTGCAGATAATTTCAATTCGCCTGCAATTTCCTTTTCTAAATTCGAATGTTTGCAAAAAATCAGTAATGTCTACCATTAAATACAGTTTTAGTTTTTTTTGTTAGGACGGTATTATATCAATAATGGAATATCCATTTCCTTTATGAACCGACACAGCTGCTTGGTGAATTCAAGATGAAAAAGAATGAGAATAGTTAGTTGAATGAATTTTAAGACACAAATGTTTGATTGAGTTTAATTGATAAAAAAATAATTGTAAGAGTATTACGTTTATTCAACAGGATCAATAAAATTTTAAACCAAAAAATCAAATTAATGTTTTCTACATAAACTAGTTTTAATAATTTTATATTTACATTTATATACACTTTCGGTGGTTCACCTCACTCTCCCAATAGTGCTTAAAAGGGGTTAATGTTTTTCAATGTAAAATTAATAAAAAACTAAATACATTTGGTTTGAACTGATAATTGATAATTTGGGCTTGTGTTGAACGTTGACTTTTTTAATGCGGTTTCTTGATCAGCTGCGAAAGTCTTCTTAAAACTATCAACAGTTATGTAGGCTAACTTGTGACAATTCGCACTAACTACGTCAACAACATGGTCGTTCCAGAGAAGATTTTGTGAGAATGAAACAGCTAGAAAACAAATTGAAGAAGATTTATATATAAGTTCGATGTTTAGTTTAATATTTGGTACCTCCGATTTGGATTTGAAACAGTAAGAAGTTGAGTTTTTTTAGAGTTAAAATTGACCATGTTTTGTGGATTTTGTTTATAGATGCTACAGATTCTAACCTAGAAATTTAAAGACGTTCTGCCATATTTATCAATATAGTCTTTGAAAAGTATAAAGTATCTGCAAAACTATGATTTTTAGTCATTTGAAAATGTTTATTAATGTAAATTAAAATCAAATTTGGCAAAACAGCAGAACTTTGAGGAACACCAGCAATTATGACTTAAAACCATCCATTATAACTATAATTTTTCTATTGTCAAGAAAACTATTGATGAGGTTTACTGTTTTTTTATACAATGAAGCATTTTTCAAATTTTTTTGACAGATTGGACAATTATGCAATTGGTCTATAATTTGAAGAATCAGACTTGTTTTTCTTTTTGGGAATAGGTTGAATATTTGCAATGGTGTTCGGTTTATTCCTGTAAATTGTACTTTTTAAATTACATTAAAGAAAAAAATCTAAAAGAATGATATTGAACGATCTTGGCCGCTAATGTATATTGCCACTTTTTATGATGCAATTTTCTGCAAAATAACGTTAGTGTTTCTACTGTTGTGTGACTGGTGGTATTGTCTTCTTAAATCCTAAGATTTTCTATATTAATATCTTTCAACTGGTTTTTTTAAATCTTTTGTATTTATGCTTCAATAGCAAACTGAATTGAATGTAATATCATTTTTAATATTGTTTTCAAAAATTTTGGGTCAGTCAATTATGTCACTAGATTAGACAATGCACACTAAACAGTTACTTTTGAAGATGCATCTTTTTTTTCAAAAAATTCTTTTGGATTTTTAAACTCCAAGTTTTGATTGTTTACGTTTAGACAAACATGTAAATGATCTTTAGGTTTTAGTTTTTGTGTTATTGAAGATTGTGTAAGGATTTAAGTATAAATCCGTAGTCAAAGTTCTGGTTCTGCAATTACATTTTGAAGAACATTGGCAATGTTCTGCACAGAGCAACCGCTACGAGTTTGTTGCAATATTTTGGCGTTTGTTACAGACCCAGTTTGCTCAAACATTTGGATTAAAATCTAAATTGTGTGCCTAGAAAGTTAATTTTGAGCAAAATGTTTACGTAGAGCACAAAACTTTTTTTTTATCTCCCCATTTTATAAACAATTTTAAAGCTTTGTTTTGTGGTGTATTTGGCTATGAATAAGATGGTTCATGTTGCTAGAATACAAAACGTTTAAAATTAACATAATTTGATGCTTTGAAAATATTTATTTGTATCATGTGGAAGTTCAACATGAATCACCTTTTATTTAGACTATGAGCTAAATATAAATTTATCAAAACTTTTCCTTTTGCTGTTTCTTGCAGATGATTGTTGTTATTTCTGCGTTGTTTGTATTTCGGTTAGCTGAGTTTGCTGGATAAACGTCAAAAACTATAATAGAGTGATGAACATATTGCACGTAGTTTATGCAATTTTTTCCGCTGCAAGCTGTAATCCAGTTGTACATGCTGGTCTACTGGAGAAAATGCTTTGAACAGTAATAGTTTTTTCACGTCAGCTGATCTGTTTAGGGCGGCAGTTTCCAAAATCAAAGTAGTAATGATGATAGTCAACCTCTGGAATGAAGACGGCACACAAAGAAGAAGAAGTTTTCTCATTAAATAGTGTTTGGGGAAATAGAGCCTGTTCAAATTTGAAATAAGTTTTTAATTTTTTTTTTGAAGGTCAGTTTTTTTGAATTAATAACAAAAGATTGATGGCAGCAATTATTGTTTTATTGCCAAAGCAGGAGACCTGGATCTGGCATTTGCAGTTAAGATTCTAGCTCTGAATAGATACATCTAGTTTTTAGGAAGTAGTAAACTCTCATGTTTTGAGTCCAATATATTTTATTTCTACCCTTTGTCTGTACATAGAAGGATTAAACCTCTATTCTCTATTTTTTTGATTTTTTTTTGTCTTTTACCCCATTCCACTTGGTTTTCGTTAACGGCCAATCTTGCCGGAAGGTTTAAAATAATGCAAGAGTTTATACACCCATGAAAATATTAGTTATACATGTACTTGCAACCCAGACTGGGAGTAACTAGTCATGGAATTATGCCTTGCCTAAGCGCCAGGCAGTTCATTGGATTCTGTTTAGAGCAACCTAACAATAGAAGCACCGGTAATGAGATTACCTAATCTTAAATACGCGATACCTAAACATGAGATGTAAATAAAAAGATGTGTATGTTGTTTTTACAATGTGGAAGGCTGTTGGCAAGACATGGGCACTGTTTTTAAAGATATTCACAGCTGTCATACAACCTATGTTTACTTATGGGGCACTAGTGTGGTAGTCATGAACCAAGCAGAAAACGTCATCAAACTAACTAAACTAGTGCAACAAGCTGTATGCAAACAACGCCTTGATAGAAGCAATGCTGTGTCTGCCACCCCTCAACATCTATGTAGCAATATCAGCAGCACTGCGTCTTAATGCAACCTTTGGTACACTGTAAAGAAGGCCGGTAAACACTGTTCCATTCTGAAAGAGGCTGTTTTACAATACCTCTATTAGGAGCGCAGATACAGATATCATGCCATCCTACTTTATATTAAAAAAAACCTACAGTGTATATCCACATAAACAACAAAAGCAAAAAGTGGATAAATTCTTTCAAAACTACACTGATGAATCAAAAATTCTTTGAGGCTCCGGAGCGTGAATTTACTCCCAAAACCTAGACGTCTTAATATTTTTACCACTAGGGACATTATTGATTATTGTCCAGGCATAAATAGTCGGAATAACCCATCGAGTGATAAAAATAGTAACCCGAGAAATACCAGGTAAAAACGTGCAAATCCTAACGGCAGCAGAGCAGCACTTTTAGCTATAAAAAAAACTTAAAATCACATTAAGGCTAATACTAAAATGCCATAAAGCCGTTACATTGGTAGCATTGAGTTGTGTTGAGTAATCCAGCACAATCGATAACGTTAACCATTTTTTAAAATGTCTGGACTCAAACCCTGGACCGCACTACCACTAAAAACCTTTAACACCATACTACAAGCAAATACACACAATGCATTTTAAGCACGATGGTATAACAACTCGGTTTTGTAGACAGGCAAAGAAAGCATTAAGAGTGCAATGATTGCAAGCTTGTTCTATGAACCTGTCCAGTGCTTTCTTATGCAAAAAGTATATGTTAGGCAAAGCATTTTAGTTTATCTTATTCTATTGGCCTTTGTTAAAAACTGCTCTCAAGGCTATGTCTAAAGCTCTTTTTTTATAATCTGGATATTGCAAGATGGGTCATAACTTTGAAGTTTCTAAATGCTCTGATATATTTGGGTTTGTCGATGTCTATTTTTGTATTTTTCTTCAGACTAGTTGTAAACGGTTTAGTTACATTTAATTAACTTTTAGTAGTAACCTACTAGTTTAAATAAACTTTTGATTTTTGTATGAGCTTTAGGTATCAAAATTTTTGTGATTCATTGGATTCTTTTAGGTTTTTTTGCCATTTCAATATGTTCAAAGCATTTTCCAATTTTAGTCGTTTAAATAAGTTTTTGAATATGATCCTGTAGAGAAGTCGAAAATATGATAACATTGTCCAAGCATACAACGCATGTATCTTTTAGTAATGTTTGTAAAAAATTGTCTATAGTTTTCTGAAACGTTTTATGGTTATTTTAAAATTTAAAGAGCATCTTTCTAAATGTTTTGTTTGATACTAAAAGCGGTTTATTTCCTGTATCTTGAAGCAAAGTTGAAAGATGTAAAATAATTAGCTTGTAAGATGTTGGTAGTATTTGGGCTACAGTACTTGTCTTTGACTAGTTTGTTATTTAATTTTTTGAAGTCAACAAAGTCAGGTGATTTTTCTTTTTCTTTTTTGTTAGTTGTGTGTGTACTGGACCATGTTTGGAGATATTTTTTTCTAACAATGTTTATTTTTTAGTTTTTTTTTTATCTCCAGTTTTTGTTGATAATTACGTATATATTATTAGAAACAGTGAAAATGTACAACGCGTCGATTCATTATTTTCTCTATTTTTCCAATGTCAATGTCAATCTTCTTGTTTTTTTTTACATCCGCCTACTCCGTTGTAATACTACAAATTGTAATCCAGTAATAACAGCTTAATAAGCACTCGACGATCCATTCGTACTCGCCTAGCTCGGGAATTCTGCCACATCGATTTCCGCCTCACATACATCTTTAAGGGACGGCAAATGATGATTGCTAACACGGCCAACCCTGATGGAAGCTTCGCTCTCGAAGCCGTACTAGGCGTCGGTTTGGCTGGATCCTGCTTCAAAATACTCAAGCATTAATTACAACTCACTCGCCCAAAACAAGAAATTGAACATAAAATGCAGGTGAAGCCGCAACCACCACCTCGACTCTTCCTCACAGGACAGAGATCGTCAAACAACCTTTGACACATGTGGGACCGCAGCCACCACCTCGACTCTTCCTCACAGGACAGAGATCGTCAAACAACCTTTGACACATGTGGGACCGCAGCCACCACCTCGACTCTTTCTCTCAGGGACAAAGATCGGCAAACAAACATAACACATGTGAGACCGCAGCTATCACCTCGACTCTTCCTCCCAGGAACAGAGATCGGCAAACAAACATAACACATGTGAGACCGCTGCCATCACCTTGACTCTTCCTCTCAGGGACAGAGATCGGCAAATAAACATAACACATGTGAGACCGCAGCCATCACCTCGACTCTTCCTCTCAGGGACAGAGACCGGCAAACAAACACAAAACTATTCAACTTGCTAACATGGCAGTTATCACAACTCATCTCTATCGGGCAACTTGTCAGTTTCTCCTGACTCAAAACACTCCAACAAATAATCTGCATCACAATTCAACGACCAATCTGCAGGCCATAGTCTCAACTGCTGCTTAGCAGCTTTACTGACAATATTCGTGCCAACTTTCTTGATCTCATAACGGTCACCATCAAGACAACTTAAAATCTCATAAGGACCCATAAACTCATAATCGCTCTTACTGATATGCATCTTGGAATCACGATGCATAAGCACAAAGTCTCCTTTTGAATACTTAATTGTATTTTGACGCTTACGATTTATATCCCCAAAATTTGTCACAGTATCTAACTGCTGTCTCACTCGAGCTCGATCAAGCTGTCGATTACGAATCGGTCTCAGATCACTCGAAATATTATTCAACAACCCTTGTATTAATGGTGTAGAATTTTCTATACCAAGAAGGAGTTGCAGCGGTGTTGCTTTCATAGTCTTCTGCATAGTGGTATTAAGCACCAGTTAAATTTTCCACAAACTGCTTGACCATTCTGACTTCACTTTTGCTTCAATTCGAATAATATTCATTATGGTTCTCATTTATCTCTCGACCTGACCATTATCACGAAGCAAATCCGGTGTAATATAATGATGCTCAATATGCCACGATTCCAAGTATTTGGGAAACGTAGTGTTCTTAAAATTCGAACCAGCGTCCATTACCATTCTTTTTGGTGTCCCAAATAAACCAATTATCACCTGGAATTGCTGTTTTGTTTCTTGAGTTGTTACAGACTTCAACGGAAGTAGTAAACAATATTTTGTAAACGCATCTACAACCACCAATATGTGCTTGTAACTATCCGCTATAATAGGCAATGGACCAAGACAATCCGCATGGAGAGTATCGAATGGCTGAGAAGGTTTTTCCATAGGGTAAATAAAACCTTGCAAGGGCCCTGTTCTCGTTTTCTTCACAGCACACACCAGACAATGACCAACATAATTCTTCACAAAGTTCCGCAGTCGAGGAAACCAAAAATGTTCTGTTATCGAAAAAATCGTCTTATCTGTCCCAACATGACATTGCTCATCATGAAAAATTCTGAGAAGTCCCAGTCGACTTTGACGAGGCACAAACCATTGGTAACCAACAGTACCATTTGCGTTGTTACGTTTATGATACAAAAGTCCGTCCTTTTCCTCATATTGATTACTGTCCAAAGTTTCATCGCGTACGTAAGGACTCCAACATACTCTGAACTTCAGCACTCCCTTTCTGCTCGATGTAATGCCAATTCTTGTTGGTAACACGTCGCACGACAGGGTTGCGACTTAGATAATCCACATGAGGTAACGCACTACCTTTTCTGTACACGATATCAAAATGAAAGTCTTGCATATAAATCCACCATTTTGCAACACGTGGAATAATGTCTTTTTTCAAAGCAGTGGACTTCACAGCATTACAATCTGTTACCAGAGTAAATTTAATGCCCAGGAGATAAATTTGAAAGTGTTTGAACAAATTCACAATCGCCAAAGTTTCCAACTCATAAGAGTGATATTTTGACTCGTCACATGTCGTTCTCCAACTGAAGTAGGCCACGACACGTTTTTCACCCTCATGGTACTGCATTAGAATGGCGCCATAGCCTAGACTACTTGCATCCGTATGCAGTTCTATTCGCAATTCTGGATTATAAATTGCAAGAAGCGGTCTTGACGTCAAGTGAGAAATGACGTAATCACGAGCTGCAGTTTGCTCTTCTCCCCAAATAAACACTTCCTCTTTCTTTGTAAGTTTCGTAATACTGGCGGTACGAGATGCAAACTCCGAAATAAATTTTCGAAAATATCCTGCTAATCCCATAAACTAACAAACTTGTTTGACATTTGTGGGAATTGGTGAATTTATCAGTGCATCAATCTTCCTTTTCCCTGGTCGAATTCCTTCTGCTGAGATTTCTCGTCCTAAAAATTCAATCGATGTTTGAAGAAATTGGCACTTATTAATGTTGAGAGAAAATCCGGCTAATTCCAGTGCATCAAACACTTGGCAAAGAAAACCTAGACCTTCCTCCGGAGTCTCAGAAGGGATTAGAACGTCATCGGTGTAAACTACCGCAATCTTGTTCTTTAAACTTCCAAGAGCATCATTAATTGCTCGCTGAAACACAGCTGGCGCATTTGCCAAACCAAACGGCATTTTCAAGTACTCGTACTGTCCTTCAGGTGTCACAAAACTTGTCTTGCAGATAGACTCTTTACATACTGGGATCTGATGAAACCCCGATGCCATATCGAGAGACGTAAAATATTTGCCTTTTCCTAGCCGATCTAACTGGTCATCAATCAGTGATAAAGTGTACCTCAATTTAACCGTATGACTGTTCAATTCACAAAAATCGACGCACATGCAATAAGATCCTTCCTTCTTTTTTACAAGAGTAACTGGACTTGCAAACGGAGAGTCGCATTCTCGCATGATGTTGTTCTTAAATAAATCTAGTATAAAATCTCGTACAGCAGCTTTCTCAATTGCAGCTAATCGATAAGGAGCACGATTAACAATAATGTCCTTATCTAAACAAATTTCAAAACTTGCATTCTTCACGGTGCCAACTTTATTACCCGATGTTATTATTCCAGCATACTTTTGCAATATGTCAAGTATCATCGAACGATGTTCCTCAGGTACAATCACATCGTGTTCTTCAGTAGACTCTATTACTCGTTTTATTCCAGGCAATTGTTGTCGAACCACTCTCAAACCTTCATGATCTGTTATCGTAGCCAGCGAGGTATCTTCATAAAGATCTCGTCCAATAAACACATCGTAATCAACAGCAAAATCAAGTACTATCAAATAAGTGATAGTCGTACTCTGTCCAGTAATTTCCGTAAATCCAGTAAATGTGTTTATCGCTAACAGACTACCAGGTACGATTTCTTTCAATGACATACTGCATGGTTTGAATTTGTGTTCAAACAATGAAACAAATCTATCCGAAATGAGCGATACGTCAGACCCAGTATCAATCAGTCTACGGAAACAATTACCATCTATTGTAACTTCTGTCGCTTCCATTGGATAACCAGACTCACAAAAATTCACACTTTTTTGTTTATTGATAGCAGCCTTTGTAAAGCAATTCAAAACCGTATGTCCTTGTTTTCCACAAAAGGTACAATTTGCTTCCCCAGAAGAAGTTCCAACACCTGATGAAGCAGCAGTTTGTTGTCTGGTGTCTCTGTAAAACGTACTAGGGCTTGACTCCGGTGGTCTTCTCGTTTTACTACAATTTGCACGAATGTGTCCTATCTTGCCACAACCACAACATTTAGGTGCTGAACGTTGCTGTTCTTCACGGCTTGGATACAAACGCTTACTTAAAATCAAGTTCAAATTATCACGTTTAGTAGAAAACGAACCAGCAAATTCAGGTGCAACCTTTTTTATAAACGTAGTTAAATGCATCAACAACTCCGATACAGTCTTACAGTTACGATTGACAGCTGAATTACGCACATCAATTTCAAATATGCCATGAACTACCAGCTCAACCACATCAGCTTCACTCCAAGATGCACGTAAATTTTTCAATAGCGAAACTTTTTCGTGTACATACATTTCGTACGTGTCGGGCGACCATAATTCGTACCAGCGTTTAGCGTTACGCATCAGAAACCGACCAATCCTCACAAGAACTTGTAAATCAGACCACTTAAATTCGTTCTTGATCTTCTCCACATAACCAATCCATTTTGTAGCATCATCACTTTCCGGTTTGAACAATGGCAGATCCACCTGTTCGGGAGCCGTTCTAGAGTTTTGCAATGCTCGCACTAAATCAACTAACACAGATTGCTGTGCGTCCGCCATTTTCACTGTTCTTATAACACAAATGCACCACAGTCAGGTTTAAACACACCACGAGTCACCGGCACTTGAGCAAATCCCACTTCTGATATTAGAAACAGTGAAAATGTACAACGCGTCGATTCATTATTTTCTCTATTTTTCCAATGTCAATGTCAATCTTCCTGTTTTTTTTTACATCCACATCCACATCGATTTCCGCCTTACATACATCTTCAAGGGACGGCAAATGATGATTGCTAACATTATATATACCGCCCGGGTGGTGTAGTGGTTAGCGTACTCGACTGCTATACCAGGGGTCTTGGGTTTGAGCCTCAAGCCCACTATCTGAGGGGGTCAGTTTTTCTGGTTAAGAAAAAATGTGTTGTGATGAGTACGCCTTCTTTTGGATCAGAAGAAAAACTTTAGTAGGTTTCGTGTAATGCCATGATGTTGCGTGCACGTTAAAGAACCCAATAATTTAGGTTGAAATTTCTGAGTTTAGGCAAAATTCTCAGATGTGGTAGTCGTAACCTCTGGTGTCGGTGGTTAGCCTTGGCAGCAGAAATAGAGCACGTTATATAATAGAATTTAAAAAAAAAATACGTATTAGTAGTAAATTAGTAGCGTAGCTACTTGTAAGCTAGAGTTTGCAATGCGAAAAGACCCATGAGTGACGTTGGTTAATCTAAAGAGAAAAACATACTCTGAAAAAGATTTTTTTTTATATTTTGCAATAAAACTCAACAATTCTAGATACTCTACTGATTTTACCAAAAATTTGCAAGTTTTTGTAGATTCATTCAACTTTCTTTTGGATAGTGATGTAGAATAAGTCTGTTAAGGTACTGGCCGAAGCCAGTGTTGCATCCTGATGTTTTAATTAGTCTTTGATTTCCTTTAAAAATATCTTGTTGTTAGTCAAAATTGTGAAGTGAGTGATCTTTATTCTTTGTGATGAGTCACAGCGTGGTTTTTTACTTTATTACGGCTCTTCTGGGAAATTATTAAAAAATGAGACTGTTTCTTGGTACTTGGTATCCAAGATTCCCTATGATATTAAGTTAGTTGTCTAGTCAACATTTTTGAAAACTGATGAAATTGCGTCTGTTGATGTTGTGGTGTTACTTGTATCTGTGACATATTTATACCTGTTATAGTTTTTGAGCTTTTTGCTATTTTAGGCTTGCTTTTTTGTACGTAGCACTCTTCTTTTTGGCTTTATAGTATTGGCATTAATCATATTTTTAAGTTAATGTGTCAAAAATTTAAACTAATTAACTTGGCTCAATGGTAATTAAATTTTGTTGCTGGATTCTTGTTTGATGTTAAAAACTGTAGTTAAACTTTAGGTGTACAGCAATAGAATTTTTTGCTCTAAACTGAGTAACAACGGAGTCTCACTTATCCGCCCAAGTGTTCGTTATCAAGTTGTTGCATACTCAACCATTGATGGTGGTCCAGCAGTTAAGACATGTCAGAGGTGAAGAAAAAACTAATCTTTTGAAAACGCACACTTAGGTAGGTGGGTGGGTCACAGCAATAAATTGATTAACAACTGAGTCCCACCTACCCGCTCAAGTGTTTGTTATTAAATTGTTGATTAATCAATCACTAATGGAGTTTAGCATTTAAGACGTAAGTGAGGAAGTATCCCAGTATTTTGAAAACACACTTTTGTGAGGCCCAGTGTGTTACAGCAATGGATTTTTTTGCTTTAAACTGATTATTAATTGTGTCTCACCCACCCGCCCAAGTGTTCGTTATCCAGTTGTTGCTCATTTAACCATTGATGGTATTTAGCAATTAAAACATGTAAGAAGTGGGGAGTAAAACAATCTTTTTATAACGCACAATTGGGTAGGTCACAGCAATGGAACATTTTGCTCCAAACTAATTAACAACTGTGTTTTATTTACCCACTTAAGTATTTGTTATCAAATTATTAATTACTCAACCACTGATTGTGCAGCAATTAAGACATGTAAGAGGTGAGAAAATAAATTATTTTTTTGAAGACTTGGTGGGTGTTTGGTTAGGTTAGAGCAATTTTCAAGTATAAGGACTTTAAATTATTGAAGAAGACTTAAAACCTTTAAAGTATTAAAATTTTAAGCCAATTTGGGTTCTTTTTATATAATTTTAAACTATTTTATGTAAATCCAAAGTATTTTCTATGCAATTTACTCATTTTCAAGCATAAGGACTTTAAAATGTCAAAGAAGAAGGCTTAAAACCTTTAGAATTTTAATATTTTAAGCCCAATTATGCTTAACTGTTGCTTTTTATGTAATTTTAGTCAACATGTTTTCTAGATAAAAGATTTACTTTTAAAGGTAGGGACTTTAAATTATTAATGAAGAAAGCTTAAAACCATTAAAATATCATAATTTTAGGCCTAGATATGGCTTAAACGTTACATTTAAAAAACAATGTAAATTAGCTATAATCAAGAAGTCTTCTACATAAGAAACTATTTTTTAAGCACAGTGACCTTAATTTAATTAAGAAGACATAAAACTTTTAAAACATTAATATTTTGACACCAATCAATTTAGACATAGTTAATTTTATAAATTCAATTTATGTTAGGTATAGCTGAGATGATCTCTACATAGTATATTTATTTTCAACCTTAGGGACTTTAAATTATTGAAGAAGAGGCTTTAGAATAACAAAATTTTAAGCCTAATTATGCTTAGGCGTTACATTTGATTTAATTTTAGTCTGTGTTAGTTGTATCTGCATATTTCAAGATTAAATCGCTACTGATTTTGTTGGATACGTTTTACTCAATACTGTGATTAGTTGCTACACTATTTAAGTTAATTAGGATATGCAACTTTTGACTTTACAGTTTGGTAAGGAACACGCATTATGTTAACTGAAGACAATATTGCGCAAAAATAAGTTTTTTTTTTATTTGTTATTTAAAGGAAATCATATAAAAAACACAGTTAGTGGTTAAACATTTAATTTAACTATAAACATCATGGTTGGTATATATTGGTCAGGAATTATGTTGACTTAAATCAGTGTTGGGTCTTGGGTACGCTTAAGCAA
The DNA here is from genome assembly GCA_963932245.1 of Tachinus rufipes. Classification (NCBI taxonomy): domain Eukaryota; kingdom Metazoa; phylum Arthropoda; class Insecta; order Coleoptera; family Staphylinidae; genus Tachinus; species Tachinus rufipes. The sequence continues at coordinate 117,093,885 of OZ010741.1, read as the reverse complement.
TTTTTTAAATTTTATTATTGAAGGGAATTGTGTTTAGCATAAAAATCAAAATGGCGCAGTTGGTAGGTGAAATGTTTTGTTTGCTTGGTTTGTTCAAGCTAATATTTCTTTTGGAATTGTTTGATGAAAGGATTTGTGTTTGGCAAAAGAATCAAAATGGCGCAGTTGGTAGGTGGAATATTTAGTTTTCCAAGGATATCATGTTTGATGCAATTTGGTCAAATACCAACATAATATTAGCTGAAATCATTGTTTTAATTAGTACATATTTTGATGGCATTACTAATATGGGTATTGATTATTACGAAATTTAGATTTGTCCAAAGACACAATGTGTTTCTTAATTTTTATTAACTGATGTCCTTTTTGAAGGAAATATCTGGAAAACTTTTGTAAAACACCAAACCGGCGCAGTCGGTAGGTGTTGTTTTTGTTCAACATTGTCGATAAAACAGTTTTCATGTTAATTTTATTAAAGTTAAATAAAAGTTAAGAACAATGGCATTAAGTGATAATGAGTGAAAGTCTTATTTGTTAATAGGAAAAAATAGCGACGGTGTATCCGCATAACAAAAAGATTGTTTTAGTTTAAAAGTTCAATTAGTGTACGGTAGTCATGCTGGTTAAATCGTTTATTTCAAGAAACTGTATGTAGGTTTTCTACCCTTTGTTATTATAGATTCTACACATTTTTTAATAAGTGTTCAAGTAGCTTTACTTGTTATAGTAGTATTTGAGTTTTGATTTGCTCGTGCAAAATTTGAAAATTAAAATGCTTTATCCTTGACGTTGCTTTTGGTAATTTTAATCGATTTTGACATAAAACATCTTGATTCGAATTCAATGAAAGTGTCTTACAATTTCATCTCTTTACTGTTTGCATTCATCTGAGTTTTATTAAAAAAAATTGAAATTATGTAGATATTTGAGACCTTGGTGTACTCTGCGAAAACAATTGTTTTTATAGAAAGTTTTATTGTCTAAGCTGTTTTTCTGACTTGAAAAGATAATGTTGCTTGTATCTTTGAACATAATCTTAGTCTAGTTTGAGTGGCGGCTGCTGTAAGAGATTCAATAATAATATTACAGTATGAACGTACAAATTCTTTCTTTATGGATGATATTGTTCTAGCAAACATTATTTTAAGCGCATAAGAATCTGCTATTTCAATTTGATCCCGAATCGAAGTTTTGCCTGCTTTCCTAGCACACATTTTTGTAAATTATGATACATAAATTAATTTTTAAATATCAAGCTTTGAATAAAAAACTTCAATTAATAAATTTATTAACTATTTGTAACTTTATGTTCTATTAAAATGTAAACTCTATTGAAAGCTATATATTAACGAAACATTTCATAAAATGCATACACAGAATTTATAATAACAAATATACAACTATGTATCATATTCCAACTCAACATGGAAATTTTAATTGCGATAACATACACAACGGGTATTTCATTTACCAGCAGACTTCATTTGAACAAAATATTGTTGTATTTAATTGAATCTGCTTTGTTGCATTCGGACGAACATTGTACTTTCTGTTATTTTAACACTGCATTGTGAAATTTACAACAACTTGCTTTGTGCGCGTTTAAATATCAGCTTATTATCTCATCCAGTATGTTGCTGTTGACATACTACACCCTATTATGATTTCATACACCGATGACGGAGTAACTGGTTATAATTGAGGGCTGTATTTTGTTAATTAAATTAATTAATTAATTTACTTTGTTAGTTAGCAAAATCATTTAAACAATGATTACAAATATGAATTAATATAAATTTAATTAAATTGTTAGTGTATATCAAATCTGATTCTGTCATAAAGTTTAAATGTGCAGTTGTGTATTTTAATGAGGGTCTTTTATGTGGTCGTTGCTACGGTAAGGATTAATGTGTATTTGTAACAAGATAATTTTACACTGGGTGAAGTCTAAAGGGTTATTTTTTTGCTGACAGTCATGTAATAATTGAGTGTATTTTTATGATAATATTTTTGTGTCCGGGAAAGCCATTAAATATACGACCCGATTAAATATAGCTTTCAAATTAGTTGTATAATTAAGGAATCTAGGAATTATTGATGATTTAGTTAATTATGATTTGGAAAGTTTGTATTTCATGATGATATTGATGACTATACCATATTTAATTTATTAGTAATAAAATTAGTTTGCAGGAGTTGTATCTTTTACTGAAATCGATCATATCAAACTCAAATACGTGAGATGCATTACAATAACTGTTGCCAATGGCTCCACGTGCCTTAGGAAATAGCATTAACCCGCAGACCAATAATCAGAAGGTAAATACACATTATTATTGTGATAGGTAACAGTTAACTCAAAAATGCTCGATCAGCTTTAGTGAAAAATTGAAAATATTTTTTTCTTTTTGTAACTCAATCTGTTATTTATTAACAATATTGCACTGCTGCGTAATTACAGTATTTACACCCTGTACTAGTAAAATTTAAAATTATTTTAAAACAAGCTATAAATGCAGATTTTATAATTATTAACATTTGTGATGATTTGATAAATAATCATTTTAATAAAAAAGCCCCTGGTTAATATTAAATATTTATTTTGTATCTATTAACTTATTTATTTTACATTATATATTGTTTTCTTTTGCAAAATAAATTAAAATATACAGAAAAGAAAAATACCCTCATTTAATGCTAAAATATATGTCTGCAATGAAACGACTTTCGTCTCTAAACACACGTGAATGAAAAATAAATACTCTTCAGAGCCGTTCCAATATTTCATAGTAATGGAAATTTTCGCGCAAGAAAAACAACGCAGTTCCCTCATATTATTTACCATTCTTAAGAATTTCTCGCAATTCAAACCACCCTACGGCTATATTAGTTATGTAAATTGAAGCAGCTTTGTTAAATTAAAATAAATACAGTCGTCATAAAGAACTTGACAAATATTTAGTTTATAAATATTTATAAACATATTATATGAATAAAGAAGTATTATTATTATTATTATTATGATAAATAGATTGAATAGACTATGAAATTCAGGATAATATATCATACAATTTCAAACATATAATAATTAATGATGGTAATAAATTTCCTATAAAACAATGTTTAATTTTGTATTTGCATAGCAATAAGAATAAGTCGAGGGCGTTTGTGAATTGTACAAACAAGAACGGTGTTACTGGGTTAATGGGTTTTCACGCGTAAACGATTACGTTTGCAGTTTTATAATAATTACTTCCTCGACCATTTTCCAAGTAGAAAATTGACAGTGATAATTGATTTGTTTTAACAAAAAGGAACCAGTTTTTAATTAAATCCTGTCTACGAGGCACTTGTGTATTTTCACATCAAAATTTAACTTCATAGTTATAGCAATTAAAACTTTATACTACTGAATAATTATTAAATGCTAGTCGTTTATTTTTACTGTAATATGTCGATAAGATTAAATATTATGATAACGTAAAGGGTTTATGCAGAGTAGCAATATGCAATGTATTATAATTGTTTTATACTTAACTTTTATTCAAGTGTCAATATAAAACTTTTATAGAATTGCATTAACGTAAAGAACTTCCAAACAACCTACTTTTATTCAGACGGCTTCAAAACCAATTGAGCTTACTCTTTCGGACAAGAGTTGGTAATCTTCTACATTTAGTTAATTACAGAGTGATGTAATGGAAGTTCTAGCTTGATTGCGTTTTACAGTATTGATCAATTTTATTCTTAAAGCCACTTTGTTGTGATTAAGAGTACTTCTCAAGATTTTAATTAAAAAAATGTTCATTAATTAGTTAATTCTAATTTTACAATTTAATTGCTATTTTCTATCACTTGTTTTGCTAGCTATATCCAGGCGTAAATTGAATTTAATTCAATTATCTTGTTTGTAATAATTTCTTTTCATATTGTAGTGATTATTTGGAATGGAAAATTAATTAGTATGAGTATTGATTCTACATGTTCATTATTAGAATGTTTTCAGTAGTACATTGTATTGGTGTTAATAGAAGACAGTTTATTTGACTGTACTCTTGACGGGGAATGCAGGCGGGGGTGTTGGACAGATCTCGGTCAACAATGAAAAAAATCTCAAAAATGTCATATATTGCTTGGTTTCCACAAGCTTGAAAACATCCTTACTGCTCGATTCTAAAGGCCTCACAATTTCTAACGCATTATGAGGCTCGATTGTGTTTAGGCTTAGCCTGTCTTTCAATTTCTTCTCGTGTTTTTTAAAATTTTAAGATCCTGCTAATAAGTTAAACTATTTCTGACCAGTTTTTTTTATTTTGACATGTTTTTTACTTGGTTGCTATGTCTCATTTATTGCCTCACAGTAATTCCGTTTCATGCCTTGCCTAGTGTGATTTTTGGCATACAAACAGAGTATGGTCTGTGGTGTTCAGTTCTCTGCAGTACTAGCAAGCATCCAAATCTGTTATCTAAATTTGGTTTTGATTTTTTTTTACTGGTTTATTTTGCAATATTTGGGATTAGGTTTTTTGTCATTTGTGTGGTCTTTATATCTATCTTCTTATGTTCTCTGTACATTTTTCTTTTTTTGATTAAAAAGTCGATTGTGTGCCACATATGACTAATAGGTGCAGAGAACTGCTTTCTTCTGTTCTTTTGTAATGTTTTTTTTTTGTATTTTGTCTTCTATGATGTGTTGCTGTTTTGGAGCTCTATATAATATAACAGAGCACTTCCAGCATCTGTATACGTCTTTGGCTGGCCCTGGATCTACTTATATTTCGCATATTTTTGTTTCTAAGGTTATGGCCAAGCTTTTTATGTTCTTAGCCACCACGTATGTTTGATCGTTTCTGCTTTTTTTATTTCTGAATTATCAATCTTTATCGTAATGCTTGCAAGTATTCTGCAAGCTACAAGAAGCTCCGATTCTCTTTTTGTAAGGCCAATTGCAGTTTTCTTCCCTTTAACCATTTGATAATATGCTGCATAACAATTTTGGATTTTATCTTCAGCGTATTTGCAGACTTTGCATAGTCTACTAAGCATACATGTTTATGAATATTTAGCTTTAAAATTTTGAAATAATGTATGTTCTATAGCAGAAATTCCGTCATTCATCCCTTTGAAACTGCGCAGGTTATCAGCAACATGGTAATATTATAAGTCTTTCTAGATCTATGATGATGCTTTTCTACGGTGCACCGTTAAAAGCATTTTTGACGTCCAGAGTAACTACTGCATAGTATTTTTGGCGTGTGTATGCATCATAGCATCTCTCAGCACTACTTTATGGAACACCAAAGATATGATCTTAACTTAGTATTTTTGCTTTAGAATCAAAGTGATAAACAAGGGTACCAAGTTAGAATTGAATCTCTAAGGTTAAATCGATGAGTTATGAGCAAGGGTACTAAGGTTAGAGCAAGGTTTTCCGTTGTTGTATCCGCACAGCGCAAGCATTAGATACTCCACAAAAGCAAAGTCTTTGTTGTGAGAAATGTGTACTATTCTGATGCAAACAAAAAGAAACCACTATTAATTAATAAATACTGGCAACGGAACGCAAATACAAACTTATCTGTTTAATAGTATTTGAGGTTGGCTTTGGTAAACCTTCTCTCTGATTGATACCAGGAATAAAGATTCGTTTTGATTTGACATTCTAAAGTAAAAGAGAACCTTGTTTTAACGCCTTGAGGGACATGTTTTTTTTATTATGTTTGCCACATACATGATTCTTTGCGGTTGTACACAGACGGGTTGGGAACGGGTTTTGTTTTGCCGCTTAATCTATTTGTGAATTCTTTTTAAAAAGGCTGTTGTGTACATTGCGTAATTTAATAAGTCATTTGTTTGTTTGTTTAATTTATATTCCGACTTATTAAATGCCACTAACTATAAAGCTAGATCATCATCATCATCATCACCCAGCTATATGCATCCACTGCAGGATATAAGCCTCCTCTAAACTTGTCCAACTTTTCCTATTTTGAGCAACTTGTACCCAATTTGGTGCTATTCGTTTTATGTCGTCTGTCCACCTGGTCGGGGGTCTACGCCTGCTGCGTGTGCAGCTAGATACGCTTGACGAATCCGCTAGTCCAGTTTATACAAAACTTTGGTATTTTGCTTGGACTAGAGATTATTTTTATGTGCGCATTGGAGTCAAGAATCTAGCTATTTTTTGTAGGTTAGTGAGGTGAAGACTGGGTTTTATAGAAGAAGTGTTAGATCTAATTTGGTCAAATGAATCTGAAGATGCACCTACAGGTCAAAATTAATTAAGTTTGAACTTTTTCAAGTTATAGGCTTCTGTTAGAAAGAACTCATTTATGAATAAAATAGGAGAAAGGGGACGTAAGCGCCAAATAAAACGGTTGGTTGGTTTCTGGATTTGTGAGATTTGTGAGACTTGGTAAAGTTTGGTGGAGTTAGTGTGTAGATGTAGAGTGTGATAATGTAGGAAGTGTATGTGAGTGTTGGCATTATGTGTATGTAAGTGTAGAATGTATCGGTAGATTTGAGCCAAGTTAGTAACTGCTTTTTCTAGCGGAGTCTTTTCATGATTCTAACTCACTTTTGTATGTGAGCGGTCCGTTCCATAAATATTTGGCATCTTTTTTCAGGACGTACCGGTAGGTCGCAACGTAACAGTCTTTTTATAAGTGCCTATCTTAAAATGTATGGGTGTTATGTGGTGTAGTGATGTCTGAAAACGGCGTAGAAATTTTAAATTTATCCATTCATTGTTTAGTTCTTTGTCCTTTGGCGCTGGTGGAGTGTACTAACACTTAGTAGTGGAGACATTTTGATCAGCTTTTTTTTTAGGTGCCTATCCGCTCCAGATGTTGGCGATCATATTGGCACTTTTAATTTTATCCACAGTTGCCCGGAAGAATCTTGTTGTTGATGTGGATAACCAGGACTCTAACGCTTGGCGTCTGGTTCTAATAGAGATTTATTATAATTCTTAGATCTTCTTATCTATGCCAATATTTTCCAAAATTTTGATTATTTTATAATGTTGTACTTTGTCGAAAGCCTTCTTGTAGTCGACAAAACAGGCATATACGTTGCAGTTCATGTTTCTGCATCTTTGAATTAATACCTGCACGCTTAATAAGGCTTTCCTTGTCCTTACTGTATCTTTAAATCTAAATTGTGTGGGTTCAAGCTGTTCTTCCACTATCTTGTATATCCGTTTGTGTATGATTTTTAAAATTGCTTTCAGCACGTGACTATGGTAATGAATGTTGTAATTTGCTTCAATTTTTTGTGTACAAAAAGATTGTTATGTTTGGTTTGAAGGAATTCTACCTCTGTGCACATTTGCTGTATTGCATTTTCTTTGGCTTCTTTTATCTTTTGTCGGATTATTTTGTAAGTTCTGTTATACTGTATGGCATCTATATTTTTAAAACTTCTTTGGTTTTCCATTAAATGTAAAATCTTTTCGGTCATTCATTCAACTTTCTCTGGTTTTAGAAACCTTCTCTTAATTGTTTCTACTGTCTTGTTCAGTTTCTTTATTCATTTCTCTGTGCTTGTGATATTACTTGTTCTAAAACTTTTTGCCAATTCCTTCTCTATTTGTGTTTTTACTGCATTGTTTGTTTCAGTTTGCGGATATTGCATATTGTGTTGGGTTGTCTTTTTTTTTCTATTTGTTTTATTTGGACTCTTAGTCTTCCCACTACTGGATTGTGGTCTGATTGTATGTCCGCTCCTGGGTATGTTTTTACTGAGGTAAAGTTTTTGTTGTATCTTTGATTCACTAACATATAGTCTATTTGGTTTCTCACTATTACCTCGGGGTGTTGTTTCTTTCTCCTAATCCATATGGTTTGATACATTCTCTTGTGTTACCTTTTCTTACTTTTGCTTTAAAATTACTCATTATTATAATAAGGTCTTGTTTAAAGAGTTTTTTCAGAATTTCTGATATCTTTGAGTATGATTGTTCGATTTCTTCGTTGATGTTGTCAGAAGTTGAAGTATATATTTGGATTAAGTTTAGTGAAGCATGACTGGTTGATATTTGTATTAGCATTACTCGTTCCAATGTAGGCACAAAGTTTGTTACATGTCTTGCAATTGTATCGTCTACAATGATTCCTACTTTATTTTTATGCTCTCCGGTAGATGTTTCTGAGTAATATATTCTGTGCTTATTAAAAGTACATGAGTTTGCACCTGGCCATCTTATCTCGCTAATCCTTATAATCTTAACGTCCATTCTTTGCATTTCTTTTATGGTGTTATGTATTTTTTCTGCTTGGGCCATTGATCTTGCATATTTGGTTGCTACTTTCAGAGCCTTTTAACCCCTCCTCCCTGGAGATCCGATTGAGGAACTTAAGTATAACTTTAAAATATTTTGTATTAAACTTAGCTACTTTGCCAATTTGATTTTTCTGGAAATTTCTATGCGGATCTTTAATGGTTTCCCTTTGCGTTCAACATCCTATGTCGTTGACCAATTTATTGGTTCGTCCGCCTTTTGGCAATTTTACACCAGGGGCATGAGAATGCCCCGTTGTTTGTAGCCGCCCATTCTGGATCAGACGCTATTGTTGCGGATTAATCTTGGCTTCCTTTCTTACTTTTGACCTTACTGGCATGGGTGGCCCTACCAGGATTATAAAACTCCTGCCGGCATTACTCTCCTGATTATCGACATTACTGAGCCCTCTAGGTACTTCAAAGTGTTAATCCAAGAGAGTAAAATTACATTTCTTTAATTCTTAATATTAATGGTTATACACCCCTTACCCACCCAGCTAATGGATTGTTTCTCTCTGCTTCTTTCTCAAACTGGTCAATAAAACAAATCTTGCTTTTTTATAGTATGATACTAAGCCAAGTTGCTTCTGATTGACCATTATTGATATGATTATTGGCCGTTATTTTTCTAGCTTTGCCTACAATCTACATAACCTGTGTTGCGAATAAATTTTTAGTCCTAGAAATGAACACTGCCGGGTTTTACAAGTTTTAAGTTAGAGTTGTTGTGGTTTACCTGCAATTGGAAGTATAGTTAGTGGCTGCCAATTTGCGTGCAATTGATTTTGTTTTTTTAATCATTGGCAATCTGAAAAGTTTTAAATTATTGGGATCTTTTCTATCATTTGCCGTTATAGTATGTTAATAACTTCAGAATACAATTTTGATTTAAGTTGCCATTTCCAACTATTTGCATTACTCTTTCTATTGCGCCTATTGTAGCAGTGTTATTGCCTAAACTCAAATTGAGTTTTAGCAAATACTTTTTTGGCTTCTAGTCTGGTGATTAGAAGAATTTCAAAAATCTTGCTAATGACATTTTTTATGCAGAACATGATTTGGTTTTGGAGTTTTGTATAGTTTAACTCTTGCATTCATTATATCTTTTTTGTTAACGGCTTTATAGTGTCTTAGTTTACTTGGGAGAGATAGGGAAGTTCTATTTTGTGAATGGTTTAAAAAAAAGTTTATACGCTTCTTTTGGAATATCCTCGTCAGTTAGTATCTTTCTAATTTTTTAGAAAATTATTTTGTAAACGTTGCCCCGTAGGTAATTTTTCAGATTCTTGCATATATCTTTTTAGGCCTTGTTTTTTGGTTTTTTGAATTTCTTTCTGCAGAATTATTTTGTCGTAGTTTGTTTTCTATGTGTGCGGACACAACGGCGATCCTAGCCTCGATCATCAAACAGCGCTCCGAGCATAGAACACAAAAAATTGTTCTAAACTTGAACTCTCGCTCACCGCTCGATCCTCGTATTTATATTGAACTAAAACTTTTTTAGAGGCGTGAGAGTAAAATAATAATTACTTAAATAATTTTATTCTCACGCCGGTAAAAAAATTTTAGTTCAATATAAATACGAGATTAGAGCGGTGAGCGAGGGTCCGAACTTAAAACAAATTTTAGTGTTCTATGCTCGGAGCGCTGTTTAATGATCGGAGCGCTGTTCGATGATTGGAGCTAGGATCGCCGTTGTGTTCATACCCTTAAGAAACGTTTAGTCTCAAACTGTTTTGATGATTTTATCCCAGCACTCACCAGTCTTGTTATATGCTGTAGTTTATTGGTTAGATTGTAGTCAAAGTTTTTTATAAGGTTTGAATTTATGTTCTACTCTGGCGTAGCTTTTTCATAAGTTTTATGAGTTTTTATTCTTTGTATAGTATACACAATGTCTTGATGATCACTCAGATTAATGCACCAAAAACCAATTTATTTTTAGTGTTTATTACTTTTAATTGGATCTTTTTAGGTCACTTGACCAAGTTTTTGTTTTTTTGGTTTTTTCACTCGGATTTTTATAAGGTGCTTTTGGCATTGAAATTGCCACTTATTATTATGTCTCTAATAGCAATTTTAATTTGATTCAAGTAATTTTCAAATTTATGTAGGTTTACATTTTTGGGTAAGTAGTTGTGGCAGTATACCCGACTATAGTCAGGTATTGATGACTACATGTTTTATTTGCTACACCTTGAGGTTTTGGACAATTTTTTGGGTTGAGTTAGTGACAATTATGTAGTAATTTCTTTTCTGAAATTGTGTTATTTATCAAGTCAAGAACTGCTCTACATCTGTTGAATTTTGTTTGGAAAATTTTATTGATCAGTTTGGGTCGGGAATTTAAAGTTTTTTTTAGGTTGCATTCTTTTGTCGAATGGATCGTCTTGCTACAGTTTGCGCAACGTGTGTTAATTTTTGTTTTGCCGTTAAAAGAGCTTTTCTGAACGCAGCACATTTGTCAGTATTTGTTTTAAGCTTATTTATGTTGGACATAGTGCATTTCTTTGGTTTTGAGCACTCTTAAAAGTCTTGTTCTTTGGTTGGCAGTTGTATAAGGTTTAGGTTTTGTTTGAGCCGTTGCCCGCTGCTGCCATGTGTAGTGCGTATTTAGTTGTATTATCTTTTGTGGGTAGTTAACCAGTCTCATTCAGTATTGTTTTGGCGTTTTCTTGTTTCTTATTTTGTATGATTTATTGTCTAGACATTCAATAGTTATCTGTAGAGTTTTTAGAATCTCTGTTTTAGTGGTTACTGCGTCAAGACTCTTGATGTAAATCGTTTTTGTGTTTTAGGTTGCTTTAAGTTTTTTTTTTAAATTTTGGTTTTGTTGTTATTTTGTGTTTTGTTTGTGTATTAGAGTGTTTTTTAACTGGAGGTGAAAAATGAAATTTTTGGTACATTTTTTAATTTCAAACAGAAGATCTAAATCACTTATTTACAAAACTTTTTATTTAGCACAAAAAACAAACAAAACAACATTACTCAACAACGGTGTCATTTTTGTTTACGAATTCTCTAATGGTAACGCCCTAGTTGCATATAACAAGTATTAATTAAAAAATTTTGAAAGAAAGCAACCGTCTTGTTGCGTATTTTTAGGCTCATTTTGAAGGCTTTGTAAATTTGGAATTGGAAATGGCCGTAGTAGAGGTCTACATCAATAGCACACCGTGGCAAAAAAGGAACAAATAGTTGACGTAGTTTTTGATGAACCAGGGGTCAGCGTTAAGCGACTTTCTGTCCGTTTACAACTATTTAAAAACTTTGTCTGGAAATAAAAAATATAAAATATATAAAGAAGAGACGCAATGTCCTCAAATGAGACAGTTGTAAAAGCAATAATTTCGAATAAAGCCTAGTTAAATAGGTAAATTTATACGAATGCCACAACGACATATGTAGCGCTCGTTACTATTTGTTCAATCGGACAACCCAATAATAACATTAAAAAAAATTAAATTTATGAAAAAATATTCTAAACTAAAGTTAGTATAAATAGTCAATACACCCTTTAAAGTATTCACTTTGAATTGTGGTGGTGAACAATGTTGACGAAGTAAGTTAAAAATCAATTAGTTTAAATAAAATAAAGCCATACTGATGAGAGGTAAACCTCGAAACGCGTCTATGGATGTTTTTTAGTTTAGAATATTTTTTCATAAATTTAATTTTTTTTAATGTTTGTCTGGAAAACTTTAAATAAAAAAATTCTTTACTTATATCATTGTCAAAACATTTTTTGAATAGTTTTTTGAACGACCATCAAGATCCTAACTTTTTTTTCACAATATTTTTTAGAATTTCAGGTTTTTACTTATTATTTGGATTAAGGCTATGTTTTAAATCTGATTTGTTTAATCTTATTTTATAGATTTTTTCTTGCATTTGTCAAGGGGTTACTCTGATAAGTTTTTTCTGCCAATTTTCTCTTTCTTCTTTTTATGGTGCTTGTCCGTTTCGGACGTTAGCGATCATCATAGCTATTTAAACATTGTTGGTTGCTGTTCTGAAGAAGCCTACTGTTGACGTATCAAACCATGTGCGTAGGTTTTTCAACCAAAACGTTTTTCTTCTTCCTGGTCTTCTTTTTCCTTGCACTCTGCCTTGTAGAATCAGTTGCAGCAGTTCGTATCGTTGATTATTCCTCATTATGTGCTCAGGTATTCCAGTTTTTTCTAGGTTCTTGGAATGTACAATTTTTTGTTTTAGTTTTTTTGTTTTACTTCTAGAAACTTTCTATGGTTTTTGATGTCTGCCAACAAATCAAATTGCTTTAGTATTGCAGCCTAACCTGCAGTGTTTGTGACAATTTTACATGTTTTAGCTGCATTGTTGGTATTGTCAGAGTCTTTGTGTTAACTGATTCATTTTTATTGATTGTATTGATTATTTTCTGTGAGTCTTTGTTTATCATTACATGTAGATCTGCATTTTTATTATTGTCTAGGCTAGGTTGAGTTTGCTTATTACTGTTTTTAAAAAGATGTGCTTATTTTTTTTTTCTACTAGTTTATTAGATATAAAATTTGTTTTGTTTTTAAATTTCTTTATATTGTTTCCTATAATTTTGTTAAGTGTTTTTTATTTTGGGCATCTGTTATTCCTCTGTTTGGTATTGAAAACAATCGATGCTTAGACCAATATTAAGATATTGTTTTCTTGCACCGTAAACGTTTTGTATTTTGAAAATTTTCTAATAGGATTGAATCTGTTGTCGTTTTTCCAATCCAATATGAGTAAAATAAATGCTTATGAAACGAAAGATATATTGGTTTCTTAACCATCGAGATCTAATAGCGTCGGAAACCGAAAGGTGGACTAGTAAGCCAAAATATTTGACAGGAAATCAACAGTTTACAGAAGAAAAAAAGTAAAGTTCTTGGTAATCTTTCTTGCCACTTAAAAAGGGTTATATCGTCTTCTACTTGAATTATAAAGTTTAGGGTGGTGCCATACTTGAATTGGTTGTTTGAGTTCTTTTTATGAGAATTTTTCTGGATAATTTTTTTATATGAAAAAAACTTTAGGGTTTTTTCGAACACAGTGTAATGTCTGGTATTTGTTCTAGTTGACTTTGTAAGTTACCCAGAATTGTGTTGGTGCAAATTTTTTATTTTATGTAGTATTATCCATAAGCGTTGCGGTGCTGATATAGACTCAATAATGCTGAAATGAGTTAAGATTCTTTCTTCTAGCCATTTCAAAAGGTTTTATGTCAAATGATCTATTTCTTAATAGTTATTTGAAATCATGGGTGGTTTAACCATGACTGTTTTACTAAAACATTTAAAACGCTACATTTTTAAACAAAGTTGTGTTTTAGCAATAATTTTGTTAAATTTTTTCAATTTGTTGAAAAAATCTTACAGACTTAACTGTTTACAATCTTCTTGTTTGACTTTTTCTTGTTAGGTCAATACAAGTGCGCATTTTGCTGCAGCCTTGTAGGCTTAAGTTGATCGAGTTTTTTTTTATTTTTAGGATATTACAGTGTATCACTGCTTCTTTTGGTCAGATTCTTCACTTTTATTGGTTTTCCCATTCTCCACCCCGTAGGTCTCTTGTTTCCATTGCTACATCTACTTCATTTTGCTATGATCTCCTTGGCTTACCTTGTTTTCCTACATCTTGCTCCAATCGGTTACTATTCCTATTTATTTGATAGCGCTTGCTTTTCTTGTGTGTCCATACCTCATTAATCTCTTTTCCTTTATGTATTTTATTATGTCGGATTCCACGCCTATCCTATGTCGGATGTCTTTGTTCTTTATTTTGTTCATCCTTGTCACTTCACAGCATCTTCTTCAGTATTCCATTTCTACTGCACGTATTTTGTTTCTGATCTTTTTGTTTGTCACCCAGATTTCCGCCCCATACGTCATTATGCTCCTGATTAGTGTGTAGTATATTTTATGTTATGTTTTTTATATATATGTTCTTATTCCATATAATGGGGTTTAACTTTCTTATACATGTTCTTGTTTGTGTTAGTCTATTTTTTATTTCTTTGTCATTCGCGTTTCTTGTTATGGTGACGTCCAGGTATTTGAACTTTGACGTGCCTTTTATCTCGATGTTATCGTCAATGGTTAGATTTTGTATCGCGTCGCTGCCCGTTTTAAGATATTCTGTTTTGCTATAGTTTATCTCCATTCCGGCTTTCTGGTACTTTTTTTTCAGTTTTTTTAACAAATAGCTTAAATCTTCTTTATCTTGGGCAATGATTACTTGGCCATCGGCAAAACATAAGGGGAATAGATGTTTGTTACAAATAGGTAGTCCCATTCCTTGACATTTCCTTTTCCATGTTTTTGAGGTGTCTTCTAAATATATCTTAAAGAGCGTTGGGGACGTACAACATCCTTGGAGTAGTCCATTCGATGTTTCAAAAGGAGTTGTTAGTATATTACCCTCTTTTATGGCTATTTTGTTTTCTTTATATAAATTTATTACCGCATTTATTAAGTTTGTTTAGATTTTTAAATATTTTATTGCCTGCCATAGTATTTTTTGGGGGATCGTGTTGTATGCCAAGCCAGGTGCACCGATTAGTTTTTTGCTTTTTTTTTCTCTATCACTTGTAGGAAAGTATATATATGGTCTACACATGATGGAGTTTGCTAGTGGTAATGTTGAATGTTGTCTTAAAAGTAGACGGAGGTTTTTTTCCTGATTATTGTTACTTAATTTCTTCTTCATAGCGCTTGATAGATGAAAATTTTATTCTTTCAAATTTGATGTCAAAGCTGCGAGTTGACTTATTAAAATTTCTAGAACAAATTTTTTATATGCAACGTTCTTGCTTGTCTTTGGGTTTTTTGAGAAGAAGTGTCTGTTAAAGTTGAACAACACCACTTTGTGGTAGTTACACTGGTGTGGTGTACTTAGCAATGATATTTGTTACAAGAACGGACAGAAAAGGTTTTCTTTGTAGATCTGGTTGTTTACAGATTTGACTAAGGTTGCACATTATATTCATTTGCACAGTTTACTAAGCACGCATATGAAGTGAAAATGTTTTGTACAAATTTTTCCAAGCTTTGCTTTAAATCAAATATTCACCCTCTAGCCATACGTTGCAAACGTTTTATTTTTTTGTACGGAGACGTGCAAAGTAAGGACTCATAAAATAACATTCTTCCGCATTAGCGGAAGTATAGAAAATTTAGATTTTACAACTTATTTAAAGACAATTGATAGCTAAAAAGTTTTGCCAAGCTAATGTTCTACTATTGAGCTATTTTACCGTAATTTTAAGAAATTCAAAATTAGTTTTATCAAAATCTTGCTTTGGTTTCTAAACAAGGGTAAGGATTTGCTTAGACCTAACCTTGTTTAAAAAAAGCAATTTTTGTCCCAATGTCTTCCGGAGCAAATTTTTTAATATAACAGTTGAATACCCACATTTTTTGCAGTTATACACAGATGGCTTCAAAACGGGATCAAAAACCTGTATTGTTGGTTTACTTGTTGTCGTTTTATGAATTGTGCTGTGTGTACACTGCAGAATTATGCGCATTATATAAAAGTTATTGCTATTGTAAAATGTCAAATTAAAATTTGTTGTGATTTGCTTAGTATTTTGAACAGTTAACCAGTTTGATATTTTGGCCAATTTGTTGGTCTAGCTCATACAATACACAAACTGAGCCAATCTTAAAAAGATAAGTAGTAAAATCACACGGACAACATTTTTGTGAGACCCAATGACGTTAAAAGCTATGTAAATAAAAAACTATTGAGGATTAGCAGATTGACAATTTTAACTCTCATTGCTTTGGCATGGAAATTGTTACTACATTTCAACAGGAAAGTTAAGGTTACATTGTGTTGTGGTCTTGGTGGTCGACGCTACTAAAAAGAGCAATAATAATGTTTTTACAGTAGTATGCCTATTATGCAACTGTTATTGCTACGGAAAAGTATGTAATTTTATACGTTTTATGATACACAAATATTGAGTGCAAAAAGTGAACATTACGCACGGAGCCATCAAAAAGTGACAGATCATTTATCAAATATTATTACAGTTGTCTACAATTTGCACAAATATTTCATAAATTGTTATTATTTTTTTAATTTATTGTAGTCTATGAAAAAGTATATTGTACAACTTGCACGTAATGTACATTTCGCACTTGTATAAACTGTAGCACATACCAAAAGCTTGTGCAACAATGTTTATATTTGTTTAAAATGCGTATAACTGCGGGCTTGTTGTGCAGTACACTACTCCCTTATATATAGCATTTTCAATTTACAAATTGAGATAATTATATCTATTTATTTAAGTATTGCAAATACAAAACTAATACATGTCACAGAAATTCACAAATCTTAAAATAGAACGAACAAGCTCCTTATTCATCAAGCATAACAATATTTAATAAATAGACTTATTAGATCTAACAAATACTTTAATTTACTAAACAAGTTAAGTTACTTAACTGGTGAGATTTAACATTGTTAACAAAACAACATATGTTGATAAAATGTAACCATCTATTATAGGAGGATATAGTAAATCTACACGTAATATGTTTATCTCATTTGAGAAGTTTCCCTGTAGTTTAGTTTGCCTTATCATCAATCCCCGCTAGCCTTTGTAAACATTGACCCCAACTAGTTACATGTCTTGAGTATTTCGAGATGCTCATATTATTCATTACTAATTTGAATAGACCATCCTCTTACTTATTAATGTTAATAGTTTGTAACTCCATAATAGAATATGCATGTTGGGAAGCTTCAGTTGCATTCAAGCATTCATATTACTTTGAATTAATTTTGATTAAAATAAGAGAGCTCTTACATAAATGTAATTTTATAATATTATTAATCATTTTTTGAAAATATAAAAGATAGCTATAAGTCGGGACAGGTTAACACACTACATATTTTACCCCAGAGCACGATATTCTGGAGGGATTTACTGTCTTTCCGGTTCAATATAATAAGTTTTAGCACGACATATCGACGCAGACTTTTTAAAATGATATAAGCGACAAATTGTTTTTTTAGTAAACATGATTGTAAGAAATTTGTAATTGCTTAATAATATAAAACTAAATAAATACATAAAACAGTATTTTTTGTTAAATGATTAGAATAAAATATAAATAATCAAAAATTTATTCACTTAACAATAAATTGGATTTGGCAGAGTTACTGTGTTGTTTCTGGTAACATACAATTTAACCGCACGTGCTTTAATTAAAATATGTAATGTATGCATAATTAACATTGTTTCTTATCACTTGCAGTGTAGTTATAAATAATTTAAAAATATGGTTTTGAAATAATAATTTTTTTACAATTAATTATATATTTTTGTTTCTTGGACTCCGATATATTTTTTTCTATATGAATTAGCATACTTAAATTGCATTCATTATTGTGTCGACTAAATTACGTTTGTCTACAAAGCATAAAATGGTAATTGGCAAACGTTTGTAGATCAATATTTCAAATTAACATTTCAAATAGAAGATTCTTTTAGTAGCGAATCAATAAATATAATTAAGGCACAAGCTCTATTAGCTTTACAACAACTGAACTACTTTATTATTTTATTGCTACGTCTATCAATAACCAAACCGGATGCAATCTCCAATGATAAATTGGAAAAATATTATCTCTAATGCACAAATTAATTAGTTTAAAAATTAACCACTTTCTTACAAGAACGCTGCCAAGTCATTGAGTCCCGAAACACCAGTCAAAGTTAAAGGGCATAAGTATAACGAGTACAAGCTCCAAAAACGGAGTGTCATCAAAGATAATCAGTTGCGTCATGCACTAGCACTCAATTAAAATACAAAACCGCTATTACCTACCCAGCCCATAAAAGACAAAAAGAGCATCTGAACGCTAATCCAGACACTGCACAAAGTGTGACAAAAACAGAACACATTATTACATGATCACCAAGACTTGATGAGTACAAATTTATCTACATCAAGCAATTATTATTCTGCTAAAAATTGAAGTTACAAAAATTGAATTACATTATTATCAACTGCATAGGTAAACATAGTTGATCAGCATAGAGACCATCATCAGTGTAGGCGTTATTGGTTAGTGCATTGTCAACAAACTTTATCAGAAGCAAATTAACCGCAAGTCTAATCATAAAAACACAATCGGTACGTCTGCCAATCAATGGTATCGGAAACGCAAACACCACAACAATTACTTAAAAACTAAAGATAACTATCAAATCACGCATCAATGGATTTAAGGCTACAATCGAGTTTTATATGTTCTGAAATACACAACTTAAAACATAATTTTTTAATCAACAAATTAAGTAAACCTTTTTATCGACAAAGACGGATCACTCGGAGTGGGTAAAAGGTTAATTTACGCAAAACTACCATTCAATTAACGTAATCGAATAATGTTATTACGTAATTGCCTTATAATTGAGCTCATTATAAACTACAAACCTTTAAAACTGATTAGGAAAGTGCTCAAGCAGTATTGTCAGCAGCAAGAGGATTCTACATTAGAGTTTACAATGTTATAGAGTCAATATTAGACGACTGCAACCAATAATGGGTCAACTCGCCAAAAGTGCATCTAAGTCGCGCATCCACCAACACGTATAGTCCAGCAAACTTTGGTTTAGACGAAAAATGAAATTGAACAAATTGAGAAGCATTGGGTGTGTTTTTTATGTACTCATCCTTGACTACAAACAAAGCAAGTTGGACAGGAAGTCAGAGTATCCTAGTTGGCTAAAACGTAAATTTGCCGTGCTATCAATATATGTATGGACAATCTAATTTTTCTTGAGGAGCTCAAACCTGAAAAGTGTAACACTCAGATCAACTAGAACCTAAATAGCTATAGAGAGGAAAACCTAGATAAATCTGAAACATACAATACACTTGATGCAAAGGAGAACTCAAGTGGATTTAGCAGTGATAGGAAAAGTGGAAGTTATTCCTGTTTCAGAAGCATCTAAAGGACGAATGATTGTATGCAGCCATGGCAGACAAATTCAGCTCTTTGGCCAAAATAAAAACATTAAACCTTGTCAAAATCTAAAGTACGGAAAATCACTGTGAGAAACAAGATGGTTGTTTGAAAGCCCTTCTTATTGCAAAAAGTTCTGAGTAGAAAGAGAGTATCAACATTTTAGTTTAAATTACTTGCTATTAATCATGATCAGAAGTGACCTAACTGCTCAAGTGTTGGTTATCAAAAGATTGATTATTACTTCTTTTTTCTTGAACAAAATGTTTTCTAACGCTTGCAAAGAGGAGAAACTTTCAAGTTTATCAAGAAACGCTTGGGTCGGTGTTTGGGGACTCCAGTTCAAACTAGTTGATGGTAATCATGAGACTTACTCATCGGCCCAAACGTTGGTCATTGAGACCTTGGATATCACCTCCTCCTCTTCTAACGAAAGGACTTCTAACACTCGCAGAAGGAACAAACTTTCAATTATTTGATAACAAATTCTTGAGCAAAAGTGCGTTTTTATTCAGACTACTCGATGGTAATTAAAATTCATATTGATCTGAATTAATGCAAACAGAATTTGAATTTAAAAGTAATCCGAACTGATCCATAGTAATTTGAACTCAATGATCCAATCTGGATAACAGATTCAAAGTGATCAAACTGATCTAAAGTATTCAAAATGATTGATAATGGTTCAAACTGTTCTAAACTGTTCCAAACTAATTCAATGTAATTAAACTGACCTTAGTTGTCCAAACTGTTTTAATATGATTCAAAACGATATAAAAGTGTTCTTACTTTGTGTAATCTAAAAAACGATTTGAACAGACCCGAATTAATCTATTAAAAAAAAATGGAACTGATTTATAGTAATTTGAACATAATTGCTGATCGGAATCAATCTGATCTAAAGTCATGAACACTGTTTCAAACTGATTCGAACTAGTTTGAAGCGATTAAACTGATCTTAATTGATCCACTGCTTTCTAAATGAAACTACATTAAAATGACAAAACTGATCTGAAAAGTTTTGAACTAATTTAATGTATTCTAAATTGATTTGCTGAAGTAGTCCAGACTGATAAAAAGAACACAGATCTGAATGAAAACGGTATAGATTGATCAAATCTATTATGTTAAAGTGACCAGGCATGATACAAAGTGATTTATACCAATATAAATTATCCAAACTGATCTAAAGTAATTTAAGCAGATCTAAAATGATTTGTTAAAATTTAATTTTGAAAATTTTTGGTCCACAATTATTTAAAGTGTTCAAAAATGTTTATGAATTGTGGATCGGTAGTTTGAAAACTTGTTTTGAATGTACAACCGACTCCCGTGTTCCTGCTGCTAACAAACATAAAAGAATGATTTACAGATGTTATTAAGTTAAAATATGAAGGTGACAAGCAATTTTTAGTAAAAAACACTTGGGTGAGTGGGCGGGAACAATGTTTATGAATTGTGGACCGGTAGTTTGAAAACGTGTTTCCGCCCACCCACCTTAGTGTATCCCATCATAAAATTAAATTTTATAAATTTCTAACATGTTCTTGTAGCTAACAAACGGAAAAAATAACTGACAAATGTCTTTAAGTTAAAAGAGGGAGGGACACGAATACTTGGGTGGGAACAAAGTTTATTAATTGTAGACCGGTAGTTTAAAAACTTGTTCCCGACCACCCACCCAAGTGTTTGTTATCAATGAATTAAATGTTACAACCGCCTTTTGTGATTATGCATCTAACAAACGTCAAAAAGAACTGACAGATGTCATGAAGTTAAAAGAAGATGGTGACATAAGCAATTTCCTTGTAGCAAAAACTTGGGTGGGCGGGCGGGAACAAAGTTTATAAACTGTGGACCGGTAATTTGAAAACGTGTATCCGCCCACCCAAGAATTAAATGTTGCAACCGCCTTCCGCGTTCCTACAGCTAATAAAAGCGGACGAATGATTGACATATGTCATTAAGTTACAAGACACAAACAATTTTTTGGTAACAAATGTTAGCAGTCTTTTGCTGAAGTGTCGAAGGATCCAGAACCCCCTATTAATTACTATTCTTCTGTGCAAAATAACCGTAATTATTGGCTGAAGTGTGAGACAAAATGCCTTTAATCCGGGCCTGTTTATTTAATATATTTTATTTTATTTATTTCGCGACGTGATTCTAACAAAAAATTATACTCGCGGAATAATTTTTTGATCTATTCTTTTATTTGCGCGGAAATTCATTTTCATTCCTATTGCCCGTCGATGCAACCTCTATTAAGTAGCATACTGGTTATGCTCGCCACGTTTTACTCAAACCGGCGAAAACCAGCATTTAGGTGTGTGCGTTTTATTTCTCATCCAAATTTTTACGTTTTATATTTCTTTCGGGTATTATAATTATATTTCATTTGATCTTTTTTTTATTAAAATAATTATTTAAAATAAAATACATATTTTAGTTTATGGTGTTTTATACTTGTTAATTTATGAGAAATAAATGTTTTGTGCCTAATTGCCCATTTAATTCCATAACCCTACCAATTATTACGGCACAAGTGGTAGCAGCGCTTTCCGGATAGTTCTGTCCCAGAATGTGAGCTCTGACGCATCTAGGATTTTTGGAACTTCCTGTTTAAAAAAAACAATTTTGTAATTTTTTGCACCAAAATTAGATGAGAAACAGGCAATAGATATTTATCAAGTAATTTTTAGGTTGCTGAATGGAAAAGAATGTAATATGTTTGCTGTTCAATATGTGTGAATATAATTTAAAAATATACATACTGAAACAGTTACACTATTTTTGTTTTGTTTTATATAAATATAATGTAACATTACCATTTAATAAAAAACTTGTCATATTTATCCCATCAATAACATTAATAGTGCTATTAAGTGTAAACATAACATAATTTTTTTATTTAAATGAAACTGTAAAATGGTCACAAAGTGGCACTTTTATTGCAAAATTTTGTATTTTATCTCTTGTTAAAAGTTCAAAACTAGTTTCAAGAGATGCATTTTTAATGTATAATTAGTAGGTTATTTTAGTTATACTCCACTAGAAAGTTTTTAATTAAAATGCAAAACACTGTCAGAAATTGACACTTTTGAGGCAAATTTTGTGTTTTATCTTTTGTTAAATCATCAAATAACCTATGTAGAGAGTTGAAACTACTCTGCAATTGAATGTAGATTTACGTGATTAACTTGGCTTATATGGGTCTGCCAAAAAGTGACACTTGATACAAATTTAATGTGTTTTATTTTAATTCAATTAACCACTTAGAAAACTGAAATTAGTGTCAAAAGATGAATTATTCAATGTAGATTTATGTGGGTATCTTAGTTTACATAATATAACACAAAGAAATTTTTTTGTGTTTTATCTCTTGTCAAACTATCAAATAATGTTATAGAGAGCTGAAACTAGTCAAAAGATGCACAATTTAATGTAGATTTACGGGGTAAACTTGGTTTATACAGTCTCAGTTTAAAGTTTTTAAGTAAATTGCAAAAAAACTGTCAACATTCAATGGAAATGTCATGTTTGTCTATTTTGTTTGAAACAAATACTTATTATAGCAAATTAAAACAAGTTTGTAAATGAACCATAATTCAATGTTGTTTTACGTGGTTAGATTAAATTAAAATTATTGAATAAAATGCAAAAAAACTGTCAGAAAACGGCACTTCTGTTGTGTTTGTCTGTCTTAAAAACTAAATTAAAACTCATTGTAGCAAATTGAAACCAATCCCAAAAGATGCACAATTTAATGTGGTGTTTTGTTTTGCATGTCATCTATGGCAACTATATAATGTGTGCTTTAGGCTATTTTCTATCTGGCACTATGTCATCATTGATTAAGCAAAATTTCTTTAAATATGTTTTGAAAACAACTGTGCCCGCTCAGAAGTTGAGTTAAGTATTATTCAACTTTACCAAACTCTATTTTTAGCCATGTTGGGAGGTCTTTAATGAGTTTTTTGTGTCTAATTTGCAACTCCGGTGATTTTATCGCATGCTTCTTTTCAGTTCAAGATTTTTACTATTTTTAATTGCCTTTTAGTGCGGTGATTTGCCATATGTCATTTCGTTTTTAATTAATAAATTACGAATAGTAGTAGTAAGTATTTGGTAACCACTGACTATTCTCAACACTAATACTTTTTGGTGTTTTAACAGCATGTTCTTGTAATATTTGTATGACATAGTCATTCTTCATACCTAAGCACTATACAATATTATCGAATGCGCCACGTTTGCTAGAATTCTTTTTTTTGTTTTGATCTCTTATATTTGGCATCAAAACGGTTAAGCTTTTGTAACCTTTTCTATTTTTTTTACAGTTTTTCTCACGTGTTGGCACATTCGCGTGTTCTGGTCTAACCACACCTCAAGATATTTTAGCGTTTTTTTCACGCTATTTTAGAAATTCTTTATTTTTATGACAACTTCTTTAAATTTTCTGCTTCTATATAGAATGAGAGCTTCAGTTTTTTTTTTGGACAATCTTTAATCCTAACTTTTTGATTGTTCGGATGACTCTGTTGATCACAATGTTGGTTGTGGCTATCAATTCTTCTTCTCTCTTTGCCATTGTGACAATACCCGTGTCGTTAACAAAGCACAGCAGTGTTGTTCTCCTTGGCATGATAACTCTTAGAATGCTATTGTAATAGACGATTTACAGCAGAGGCCCAAAGATAAAGCCTTGTGGTAGTTGCGACTCGATAGAGTGCGGACGTGATACGCAGCGACGATAGTAGTGAACAATTTATTCGTTTTGCAATCGAGCGATACGTGCTGTGTAAGTGGAGCAGTGACCGGACAAACAGGTGCTGAATAAGCACAATTACGAAAATAAAATAAATAAGTAGGCCTGTAGGCTACACGTATGGGGTCAAGAGAAGTGTTACCATTTCTTAAAAGTGGCAAAATACAACATTTACCACTGGAGAAGAGGAGGATCAAAGCAGATGAGATGAAAAAGATCAAGTAGAGATGAAAAGAGGAAGAGAGATAAACTCATCAGGAGAGACCCAAGAAACAAAAAGAATAAACGCCCAAACAACAATGCATAAATTGGGTGTAATGCTGAAAGAATTAAAAGAATTAACGACAGAGTGCGTCAATACAAAAGTTGAAATTAAAAAAATAACAAACCAAATAGTGGCAGTATTTGAAAAATTGGAGTTTGAAGAAAATCAAAAGAGAAAAGAAGAAAATAAGGAAAATAAAATAATAGTAGAAACGTAAACTCAGACAAACCAGTTGGAAGCCAATATGTTTGTGAACGAACAGGAGATGAGGGAAATTAAAAACCAGGAAGATATGGAAAAAATAATGAACAAGGAATGGCGTAAAAAAGATTACGACCATGTAAAAATAGAAAAAAGAAACCCAATGATGGGAAAGGAAACCGACACAGCCGTACTCATCAGTTTAGACGAAATAGGAAAAGAGAAAGGAATTCTAAAACAGGTAAAGGAAAAATATCCGGAGTTGGAAAAAAAAGAAGAAGATAAAAACAACAAAACACCATACGTAGAAATCATAAAAAACCTAAGCGGAAAAAAAGTGAGAAAGGTGCATATAATCAAACAGAAGTACGAAACGGGACAAAAAGCGGCTATTAATATGTTAGACGCTATTGAAAGAATGCTGAACAAAGCAAATGAGTAGAACATCGGGGAAATTAATATTTCCATACTAAATGGAATTGCACCAAGAGAAGCAAGAAAAATTATGGAAATAGCGGGAAGAAGAACCAAGACGAAATTGAGAATGTGCATACCGCCACAACTACAAACTGCGCAAATAACTGGGGAAAAGAGACCTGAAACACTAGCTATAGTAGTGAGCAAAGAAGGTGTAACATATGCAGATCTATTAAAACAGGCAAAAAATCATATAAAAGGTACAACATTTAAAGAAATAAGAGAAACAAAGAAATGAGAGTTGCTATTAGTAACAAACGCAAATGAGACCGAAAAAGAAATAAAAAAGATAAGAGAAGGAATGGAAGGATTTAATATAAGAAAAGCGAGCAAAGAGCTAACAGGAGAACTGGTTATGATTAAAGGTATAAGTCCACAGATCAGCAGAGAGGAGCTGATTGAAGAAATTAAAGAGAAAGTGGACAATAAAGAAATCGTGATTATATCTCTAAAGAAAGGGTACAGGGAATTACAAACGGCCATAATTAAGATGGACAAAGACTCAGCGAAAAATATAATAAAAATAGGAAGTATAATTATAGGACTCATAAGATGCAGAACGGAAAGAGCAAAAGCAAATGAGAGCCAATGCTTTATATGTTGGATGAAGGAACACGTAGCGGCGGAATGCAGCGGGGAAGACAGATGGTCGTTGTGCATAAAATGCGGAAAAGAAGGACACAAAATAGCAAACTGCAAGAACAGAGAATATTGCATAGAGTGTAAGGTGTTAGGCCATCGAACTAGAGAGAGAAGATGCCCCGCTACATTTAGAAGAGAAACTAGAAGACCAAGAAAGAATATAAAAGACAACAACCCAGAAAGTTGGAGTCAACACGGAAGTGAACCTATAACCGAAAATGTATTACATCATCCAAACAAATATAGGGAGGGGAAGAGAGGCACATGACCTACTGGTAGCAACTGCAATGAGAGAAAAAATAGACATAGTGATAGTAAGCAAATCAAATAAAAAAAAGTTAAGCGGGGAATGGATCAAAGAAAGAGGATCAGACGCGGCCATCCTAACAAGGGGGAAGTGTAAAGACAAAGTGGAAAGGTGGGGAACTCCCAAAGAAGGAATAGTGTGGGTTGATATAAGAGGTATGATAGTATACAGCTGCTACATCAGTCCACACAGCAGTATAAAATATTATCAAGAGTGGATTGAAGAACTAGAAAATAGCTTAAGAAAACAGAAGAGCAAGAAAATTCTAATAGGAGGAGTTTTCAACGCAAAATCAGCCAGGTGGGGAGGGACAAAGAGCGATATGAGAAGACAAATTCTAGAAGAAATAATTGCTACAGTAAATCTAGCGATATACAACCATGGCGACAGACCAACATTTGTAAGAGGAAGATCTAAGTCTCATATCGATATTACCATACCAACGTGGGAAACAGCAGGATTAAAGGAGCAGCTGGAACACGATCGGAAAAGGGGAAAAAGAAGATACAAGAAAAGGAGGATGGAACGTGCGAAGGATGGACAGAGAGAAGATAAAAAGAGCCATGGAGGTAGAAGAAACAACAAAAAGCAAAAACATAGAGGAAAGATGCAAACGGTACTCGGAAAAACTGAGAAAGGCAGCGGAAGAAGCAATCCCCAGGTATAGGAAAAGAGGAAGAAAGGGGCCGTACTGGTGGTGCAATGAGATAAAGGAAAGCAGGAAAAAAGCAATACAAACCGGAAGAAAGATCAAAAGACAGAAACGAAAAGGGGAAGACACTGCAGAGACAGAAGAAGAATTAAAAATGGACAGAAAAGCACTGAGAAAAGCAATAAAAGACAGCATGAAGAGATGCTGGAAAGAAATGATAGATTCCATAGATAGGGACCCCTGGGGAAAGCCGTACAAAATTGCAATGAATAAACTGGGAGGAAGATCAAAGGGAGTGTGCTTAAAGGAGGAGGAAGAGGAGGAGGAGAAAGAAGAGCGGTAAAAGAACCAACAGAGACAAATGAAGAAGAGAAAACAGATATGACAACAGTGGAGGAGATGAAACAGATCATAAGAGAACTACCTAACAATAAGGCACCAGGTCCGGACGAGATATCAGCGGAGATTTTGAAAGCAGCGTTAGAAGGAAACAAAATAGAACTAACACAAATAATAAACAGATGTCTAAATGGGGGACATTCCTAAAATGTTGGAAAGAGGCAAACTTAGTGCTGATTGAGAAGAAGAAAGAAGCAGGTAAATCAAAGACGTATAGACCGATTTGTTTAATCAATACATTAGCAAAGATAATGGAAAAAATTATCGTGAGAAGAATAGAAAAAAAAATAGAAGAAAGGGGTGGATGGGAAAGTGAACAATACGGATTTACCAAAGGGAGATTGACGCTAGGAGCTATCGAGAAGGTAAAAGCGGTAGCAAAAGAAGCAAACAGCGGCCCACATAGGAAAAGACAGCATTGCATCATAATAGCGTTGGATATACAAAACGCCTTTAATAGCGTACTATGGGAAGCAATTATAGAAGCAGCAAAAAAGAAAGAATTGACAAAGAAAACGATTAAGATAATATGGAGTTATCAACAAAAAACAAACTTAGTGACTAAGAAAGGTAAATTTAGACTAACCAGAGGGGTACCACAAGGCTCAGCACTAGGACCCAAATTATGAAACTTAGTATATAATGAGCTTCTCGGAATGCGGCTGCCAAAGGGGGTGACGATAACGGCATTTGCTTACGACTTAGCTTTAGTAGGTAGGGATGCAAACGTAGAAGTACTAAAGGAAAGGCTAAAGTTGACAATTAGTATGATAAAGAGTTGGATGAAAAGTAAACGGCTAGAATTAGCACCGCTAAAAACAGAAGCGGCATGGTTATCGACAAAGAGGACAAATAGAGGAACCGGAAAAATACAGGTAGGTGAACAAATAATAACCATAGGGAAGCAGATTAAATACCTTGGAGTTACACTTGAAGCAAAAGGATGGAACGAACAGATTAAGGAAGCGGTAAGAGGAACAAAGAAAATAGAAGGAATGCTTAGTAGGCTTATGCTAAACAAGGGAGGACCAGGACAAGAGGCAAGAAGGCTAATAGCAACGGCGGCCAAAAGTAAACTATTGTATGCCGCAGAAACATGGGGAAATGCCTTAATGACAAAAAAAACAGAAAAGAAATAAGAGGAGCCACTAAAGCAAGCTCGTTAAGGATATGTAGGGCTTACAAAACGGTATCGCAAGAAGCGCTAGAGGTAATCGCGGTGACACTACCCGCAGACTTAATGGTAAAAGAAAGATTAAACATAAAGAAACTGTTAAATGAAGGAAATAGTAAACAAGAAGCAAAGAGACAAGCAAGAAATAATACAATGAAAAAATGGCAGACACAGTGGAAAGACGGAGAAAAAGGTGAATAGACAAGAGAGTTAATACCAGAAATAAAGGAATGGGTAGAGAATAAACCGGGGATGTGTTACTATACAACACAACTACTCACCGGACATGGAGCCTTTGGAAAGTATTTACAAAATATAAATAAAATGGAAAAAGAAGAGAAATGTATATTCTGCCAAGAAGACACGAATGACGACGCAGAACATACGCTAATAGAGTGCGAAGCGTGGGAGAATGATAGTAAAGAGTTAGAGAATGTATTGCAAAATTGATAAATCTTCAATAATTAATATTTGCCTGAATGACAAAAACAAATTGAGAGCATTAAGAAACTATGCAACGGCAGTAATGAGAAAAAAGATAGAGGAGTTTGAAAACTCAAGATCTAGATAAACAAAAATGGAAGTAAACACACACATCAAAAGCCACAGAAGACAAAGGAAGGAGGAAAAAAAAGCTAAGTGGAAGCAAAAGAACATAGAAAAAAGCAATGAAGAGAAAGGAGAGATGAACGTCAGTAGAGGACAGACAACAAATAGGGTATAGGGAGAGTTTGATTGAGAGATGAGCCGGGGACAGCATGTGTGAATCCCACAAGGCCGAAACCAGCTCATCTCAAACTAATAATAGACTAGAGACAGACATGATAAAGACAAAATGACAACAGAACTAACGTAGAGAAGAAAACCGAAAAGTATTGCCCTGCGTTAGTTATTCTCAAGGGCCACTTGCTGAGGCCAAGACCTCACTACGTCCTTAATAAAAAATAAAAAAAATTAAAAAAAAACGTTGCACGTAATTATTATGTTTTCTGCTTTCCGGATATTTCATGGTTATCCTAATAAGTTCAAGTTAGTGCCCATATTACGCTTTTCTATGAAACCGTACCAAAAGTGTTTTTAATGTCTTAATGGTGGTCAACATGTAAAGCTTCAACATAGCGTCTTTCTTTTTTGGAACCTAACTAGCTTTTAAATAGTTGATTTTCTATCTCCTCCCTTAGTCTTTTTGCAATGAGGTGTTTGTATATTTTTTCCAAAGCATTTATAAAGCAAAATGGCTTGTAGCTTGTGTTTTTGTATTTATTTTTTTGCTGTTTAGCTATTAGCACCAGTTTTGACAGTTTCTATACTTTGAAAAATTTACTTTTTTTGAGTTCTTGGTTTATTACGCTTAAGATAGTTTTAGAAGCAGCCTTCACCACTTCTTTTGCAACTTTAGGAGGTATTCAGTCTGGGTCCAGGGTTTTTTTTTTTTTTTGTTTGCAGACGCTTCCAGTAGCTTCTGCAGAGTGATAGAAACAGTCACTTTGGAAACTTTTGGCCATCTCATCATTAAGCATTTTGTAAGTTTTTTGGCTATCTCTTGTGTTTTTGGTTGCTGAGTTTGATTGACAATTTTGAATCTTTTTTAATTTTTTTTTTTAATTTCTTGGTTTTATCTTCCAAAATTTTGCTTAACTCATTTTTGTGTGCTTGGTCAACCTTCTTCTTATTGGCTCTTATTTTGTCCTGGTACACTCAGCTTTGAGTGGGGTTAAGTGATCCGACCACAAGTAAAAAACTCTGTTTAGGTTTATATTTGCCTTCCTCTTGAATGATAAATTCATGGCATTCCTTATGGTCTTGTTTGTGTTTGGGTTTGCGTACTTGGCTAACTCAATGCGCACTTTGTTGAGGAGTTTTAGGATTTGTAAGTCATTTATTTTCCATTGTCTGTTTACAACTGCCTTGGTTTGATTCTTGCCATGTTTTAATAAGAAATACATGTTCATGTAAAAACACTTTGTTGTTTATTCAGTACACAGAGTTATATCTTTTCGGAATCGTTTCAAAAAAAGGTCTGTTCACATTTTTTGTTTGCTGCAATAAATTGCGCTTTTGCCATTCAATCAAAAATCTTCTCTCACTCTCGCCCTTCATAGCATAGATTTGGAGTTTAAATCCCCGGCTGTAATTACATGTTTGTTATCTAGTCTTTGCAAAAAAATGTCCTAACCTAACCTAACCTATTTCTACTCAGACAAAACTTCCTTTCTTGTTGTATTTTGATATTTCTAGACGATTTTTGTCTAGAATAGCAACGTTTAAATTGGTAATCCACTTGCTGTTTTGGGCTATAGTTTTGTTTAGTTCTGAAATTATAACCAAGTCAATTATCTTTTTAGTCATGGCTTTGGACAGAAAATTCATTGCCACCTTTTCCCTTTCAAGGTTACTTTGTATCATCTTTATCTGTATTTGCTGTCACACCATTTGTCTTTAGCTTGGCACAGATGTTCTTTTATTTTGGGCAATTTTATAGTTTCTGTTTTGTGGCTTTTTTGCTTGCACAGGTAGCATGCCTCTTTGATTTTGCAGTTTCTTTTAAAATGCCCAGTCTTACTGCAGTTGTCGCAAACTTTGTTGCTATCTTTTTTTTTACATTTGGCCAACTTTTGTTCATTTTTATTTGCAAGTTCTCGGGCAGCTTTTGAGTCAATTAAAACAGTTGCATGTTTTATCCTCTGTTGCATAGTTTTATTTAACAGAGTTATTTTTTCTAAGCTTGTCTCTTTTTCTGCCAGCTTTTCTACTAAAGTTTTTTTTATCTCATGTTCTGACTTGTACGTTCCGAGATGTATTCATTAATGTTTATCAACATGATACTTGACATCTTTGTTTTTATTTTTGTTTGCATTTGTTCTAGCAATTCTTTAAAGATCAAAAATCTTTTGTCTTGCTAACGCTGTCTACCAAGACTTTTTTGCTGTTTTGACAAAGTTAGTTTTTTTTAACAAATCTTGGATGGCCACGTCTCAATAAATTGACTCATACTTTTTGATTGATTTTAGGAAAACTTGAGTCATTTAGGTAAACTTTTTTTTTATTTTAAAAATAGTAGAATCTGGTGATAAAACATTAAAATATTAAAAAAAAAAACAAAATTTGGCAAAAAACGATTGAAAACTACAAATTTTTGTTAATAAAATGTCAAAACAACAAAATCCGTCCTTGAAATTTTAACCAATTGTTACAAATCTTTAAAATCCGGTCATAAAAATGTATTTTCTTTATAAAATGTATCAAATAGCAAAATCCAGCTTTAAATATTAAAAATATAATTATAAAAAATCAAAATTAATCATAAACTTTTTCTTTCTAAAAAGTGCAAAAATCTTTATAAAATTTTAAAAATAGCAAATTTCTTTACCAAACTATTGACTATTGTAAAAAAAAAACAAGTTTCGGCAATAATCTGTAAAAAAATCCAAATTTTATTCACAAAGTTTCAAAAATAGCAAAATCCAACCGCCCATGTTTTGAAATAGAAGTCGAGTCAAGAACGCCCTCTTATATGTTTGTATTCCGCAGACTCTTGCTTATTTAAATAAATATTTATCTTATTTAGTAGTGCTTATGTTAATTATATATTTTTCTTTTTCAGGTAAGAAAATTCCTACTCACTTATCACTACAGCAATGTGGTGAGTAAATTTGTAATTTTATTGTAAACATTTCATAAAATTAACACAAATAGAAAAACCGAAATGTAAATTTTATTACCAATTCTTCATTACCACAGTATAATACTGAAATTAATAATATTTATTAAATGAACATGCAATGTAATGCAATACTATGTAAAGGTCGTTTGTGCAACGTGGCAAAGTAAACTAGATAAAAAGTTATGATAGCATTAAACGTATAAAGCATCAAAATGTTGCAATTCGCCTATTAATGTTATCTTACGGATATTAGAAAACATGTATGTAGTATTTTGAAGACAATATTACCTTAATATTGATATAGATTTAGTCTGCTATCAGTTTATTTACATTGATAAGATTAAAAATCTGACAAACCTTTTTCTCTTATCGACACCTCTATCAAATTTAGTTATTTTGTGTCGATAGTTATGTGAGTATTATTTAATTTGATTTATTAATTTTAAACATAGAAATGATTAATATATTAAATTCCTGCAATACTAAACAGGAAAGTAATAATTATAGTTGTTGTTTGATATACTGCATGTTTATTATAATAATATCTACATTCCATGTTGTCATATTATTATCAAAATATTTACTGGCCATTGGAATAAATATATTGTGGAAACAAGACAAGGTTATTGGATTATTAATTATATTATCTGCAGATGATATAACTCTTACATAATTGTTATAATAATAGTCAGTAAACAACACAATAAAATTAAAATATTAAAAAAAAATTAATAATGAAATATTGCTTTTGGTTATTTAAATTTGTTTAGAATTTAATAAATATGTATCAAGGCTAAGTAGGTGATAAGAAATGTTACATAATAATTTAAAAAAAAACATTACTTAAACAAATTTATAAATAATATATTGTAGTTTTGTTTTAATTTGCACATCAATTTTCAAAAGGGAAAAGTGTCTATCTATAGATCAAAATTATATAATATCTCAAATATGTATTCTTATTAGAAATAAATCAGTTATCATTTTATTAACGACAAATCGGAAAAAATATATTATATTGTTTGTAAAAGTTCAGTAGAACTAAAAATTTTACGCATAGGAATTTTTTTGTTTCTGACGTACCATGTGGTTCCGACAATCTAACGCAAGGTTAGACTTTGAAAGACGATTATCCCTTTCGCGCCGACTTTTTTTTGCCGCCCGTGTCAGGTTTTTAGGAATAAATAGAGTTAATATGGCTATTGAGGGTCTTTAAAGGTTCCTAATATTTTTTTTTAGTTTTCTAAACATAAATTTGATTCTGGGACATATTGTCCCACCAGTGTTTTGAATTGGGACATATATGTCTTAACAGACTTAGAATACGTTCAGGAGTAACAATAGTTTTATTAAAAAAAAGTATCTTACAAACTATAATATCTTATATATAGAACGGAGTGAAACAACTTTTGCACAATGGTATATTGCACATGGTACACAAAGTCTTTGTGCAAAATTCTTTTTTCTTCAGCAAACATCAGTGGCATCTTCTACGAGATGTTCCTTCTACCGGCAGATGATCGACGACATTTAGAAAGTGTTTTCATGTAGCAGAAGGTCGTTTTAATCCTCTCTTTCTAATCACTTTAGCGTTTTCTCTTTCTTTTCCGATCATTTCCTCCGCCAAATCGATCAGAAATGTGAGTGTAGATTCTTTCTTATGGTGAATTTCTTTGTAGAGTATGCAAGCGTTTATAATGGAAGTCATGAGTAGCTTCTAATACATCTTACGCCACTATTTTCCGAATCAACGATCAAAATTGTATAGAGTGGTAAGCTGATCGGACAAATCAACTCCCCCCATAAATTTGTTGTAATCAGCAACAGTTTGAGGACATTCTAGGGCTTTTTTGCTATTTTTCAATTTACGGTTTACTGAAGAAACATCGTTTTATGGCAATTGCTGAGAACTACAACTTCCTTTGTATCTTGCCAAAAACAAGCCAATATTCCAGATTCGGTACCAATAACTTTGCTATCTTCTCGGGCCAACTTTTAACTATGATTTGGCATATTTTTTCAATTTTTCATGAAAGTGCCCGTAGCTGCAAATGGCAGATTATAAAGCAACTTTACTGAAGTAAAAATCTGTTGAAACAAACAAACACGTCTTTATTACGCGGTATAAATCCCACGAGTTTGTTCACCACCCGCTCTCCTAGCGTAGATTCTTGAGTATATGCAGCATCTTTACCAGCATATATATATATCAAAGTTGTAGACAAATCCTGATTTCGAATCACAAAATTCCCAAATCCGTTTTATGGATTTTAGCGGCAGGTTTTGTTTTAGCGATGACCTGCCCTTAAATTTTACCATGGATTCGTCTATACTCATATGCAAGCACAAACTTCGGGAAGAATGAAACCTTTGCTTCAAACACTCAACCAAGTTGTCAACATAGTAAGTCTTGCTGGGGTTTTCTGGCTTTTCGGGATTAGAAACGTACATTTTAGAAAGCAAATATGTACAACTATCACAGCTTATTGCATCTTTTTTCCTAGGCTCTTCTTATTTGACCAATAATCGTGAAATGATGGTAAGCGATTGTAGCTCATTACCAACATACACCCTGTTACTATCATAATCTCGGACGCATCCTTTGCAACACACTGTCTCCAATTTTTTCTATTTTTAATGTTGATTTGTTTATTTGTATTTTCATTAATGTACAAGAATAAACTTTTCGGAAATACATGTAAAAAGCAATCAAGTTTGGATGAACTCATATTCAGCTTTGCCAATACAATTGCATTCCTAACTTGACGCATAGTTTTTTTGGGTTGAAAATTTTTGATTTTGTTAATATCATACCATTGTACCACATCATCGTTATTTTTGTTATTTGGTTGGGGTTCTTCATTCGAATCGGAAGATGAATTTGAAGAGTTATTTGACGAATTTTGATTTTCATCATAATTGTTGTCATTTTTTGATCGTTTTGCAGGAATTTCTTCTTCAGAAAGCTCAAAATCCGAGTTATCACTACAATGAAATGGATTCTCATCTTTGCTGAAAATATTGTTGATTTCAACTCTTTTTGGGTAAGATATTTTTGACCTATTCTGTAGGAAAATATGAACCAACTTTCTATTTATAAGCAAAAATCATCAAAAACAAACATTTTCCAGGCAGATATTCTGCAAAGTCTCTAGTACTTACGTTTTAGTTTCACAGTAATACAGAATTCGGTACAATTTTGCCCGCGTTAGAAACTAACACAACCTGCTGCCACTAAGAATCATGTCACTCTGCACTGCTCTGCACAGAACAAGTACGAATTGTACCAAACATTCTCGAGTATACACGACGATAACGTGAATACTGGTATGACATCGATTTATTGTAAATTGACGTACCAAAATCCACCAAAATTTTCAAAAACAAAAAGGAAGGTGAGTGTTTGCTGTTGTTTCCCAGAATGAGATGTAAACGCGATTTGGGTCTGATGCTGGTAGTGTACATCCGGATTTTGTTCCGGAGCGGCTTTTTGTAGTTTCGCCAAAGCATTAAAACTAGCAGGTGTTTGCCATTCTGTTTTTATATAAGATAGACTATACGTGCAATTTGTACGTACCACAGAATCGGAACGTCATCAAGGAAGATGTTTTTATAAGGAGTGGTGC
Organism: Tachinus rufipes; assembly: GCA_963932245.1. NCBI lineage: Eukaryota > Metazoa > Arthropoda > Insecta > Coleoptera > Staphylinidae > Tachinus > Tachinus rufipes. Next base: position 117,058,441 of record OZ010741.1, on the reverse strand, counting down.
GTCGCCGTGAAAAGAGTACATTTTTGCTTTTCTCTGGGTTTACTTTGATTTGCCCATCATTAAATCAGTTTTGAAGATTACTGATAATTTTTAGTTGCTTTATGATAAATACTTTTGCTGACCTAGAACTGCATATTAGTGTTGTATTATCAGAATATTGCTCCATTTTAACCTCTATGCTATCGGCTCAAAAGCATTTTGGTAACATATAGGTTAAAAAGAAAATGCAGAAAAAATTTAAGTCTGTGAAATTTCAAAAAATTACTTTTTGCCAGTTTTTATAGAAGGCTTTCTCAACGTCAAAAAGATTACCTTTGTAGTTTTCATGTCTAAAACCTTCAACAATGTGATCGATCACGCAGTTTAACTGATTGAAAACAGAGTATTTACGTTGGAACTTCTGATGATGGACGTGTTTTTGGATTATTTCTAAAATTACCTTTTCTATAACCTTACTTAAGGTGTATAGAAATCTGATTGAGCGGTAGTTTTGGGACAACTTTTGATTCTTTTTAAGTTTTGAGACGCATTAACAAGGTTGGTGAGGACCATTATTGTTTTGTGCGAGAAGGATGACGCAATGTCTTCTAAGAAGTTACCAATTTTTTTTTAGACTTTTTTGATGTGCTACAGATGTCTTTTAAGCATTAAAGTTTGAGGTTGTTAGCAAATACTTTGGCTTTTCTCTAGATGGAGTATTGTAGCCGTGGATGACCGGAGTAGGGACTTTATACCGGAAGGATAAAAGGAAGATAAAAATTTAATGTGGCAAATATGTAGATTTGCCACATTAAATTTTTATCTTCTGTGGTTGATTTGAATGTTTTTTTTCAGCATTGATGTTTATGCAACTTTATGGTTGTTTTAACTTTTTTATAAAATGCGTTAAGAATCTGATAGTTAGAAGCCATTTTTGTGGCTTTGTAAATCAGTTTTGTAAAAAGATTGACGGCTCTTTTGATGTCTGCAACCGTTCTTAGTTAGTTTGATTATGTTCTCTTTCAGGTATCTTCAGACAAGGTTCTGTATGGATAACAAATCTACTATCTACTTTTTCATTTAATTCCGTAACATTTCAGTAATACCGGATTGTAGTCAAAGCTTAGGTCATTGATTACCTTAATCTCAACTTGCTAGTTTTTGTCCTTGAGTATTGCTACCTCAAAGACGTTCTTTTGGTGACTAGCAAAATTGTAATGCGAGAGTTCTACTGACATAATACTTTATGGTTTTTTAACATAATGTAGTCTTGCAATACTCGATCTTTTAAGATTAGGGTTGAAAAAATTGTTTCAAAATTTGCCGTTTTTTGTAAACTTAGTTGAGTTCAAAGACTAGTCTAGTTTTTTGCCGTAACAGCAACAGTAGGTTTGCAGAAACCTGACAAATAAGAAGAAGACAAAGCCGGGACCGACACAGGATGCCGCTGTGGCATTTTTCCTGTTTTTTGGCTTAAGCGGTCATCATTTTGGTGTATGCTTTACATCTTTGATTGGCTGCCTTGAAGACCGGAGCAAGCGGCACTTTTTAGAGTGTACCACCGATTGGTGGGGTCCCACACAGTTACAGCAGACACAAAGCTTTAAAACATTTTTTGGCGGTGTGTTTGTTAAGTTGGCAACTTTGGCATTGACTTAGGCTTTTTCATTTTTGTAGTTTAATTTTAACCGTTACACTTAGGAGGGAGCTTTATAATTTTTGTGCCTTTTGCTTCTTTTCGGAGTCTCACGGAGAACATTGGAAAGCGACTAAATTTGTTTCCCATACGATGTACATTAGATAAAGTGAAACCAAACGATTTCAATGGTTGTCCCACGTTTTTCTCAGTTAATTAAGCGGCATATGCCGGGGTAGTGGTTGTAAAAAGCGCAAAAGCGCAATTTTTTCTGATGCGGTAAGGTCTAAGATGTTGGTGTTCTGTTTAGGCACTTGAAGGTGGGTGACGGATTTTTTTTTTACCTTTGAGGAGGAGTCCGTAGTTGGTTTCTTATTGTTGGTTGTACGTTTTTTTATTTTTGCTTTGTCTATAACTTTGTCTAAAAGGTGGTGGTGCGGGAGCGTTGAAATTGAAGGTCATCATGGCACTAGTCACAACCAAAAAGATGATGCCGTTTGAAGCCTTGGAGCCTCTGTTTGAAGCTTGGTGCAATTTTGTTTGTTTGGTTTCTTAGTTTCTGGAACTAGTGCGAGACTGCAGCTACCTTGAACTGGGCTGGAACCTTTTGCCATATAGACCACTAACTCATTAACACACAAACTAGTATAACTACCAAAACTGCTAATCGTTAACGTTTTTTAAACATAAAATCTTTGAAAAAACTTTAAATTTTCGGTGTTGCATAAAAAATCCAATAAACAAAGGAAGAAAATTTCTGAAACCATCAAATTTTAAAGAATTCTACATCTCCACTTTGTTTAGTACGTTTTCTCAAAAATAGTACCAAAGATGTTTGCTTTACAAAAACGTTTTGAGTAGAGTTCTCCAACTGTACCAATTTGTTAACCGTACTGTGGTACACTAAAGCAGCGATTGGTTGATAGCTGTTGACATCGTTTAATATTAATAACAATCTCTTTTTAGTATGTAGAGTAATTACCATGTTCCCATATTAGGTTACGTATTTCTAACATTCGCTTCCTCATAAAAAATCAGCTGCCAAATAAATTAATACGGAACATTATCCGGATACACTAACGCAACTAAGTGATGCTTCCAATTTTTCCAAAGAAAATGTAGTTGTATTGCAACTATTCTTGTAAATCTTTTTGCAAAGATTACTGTCTTACGTCTCCAACGTTTTGGTGTTTGAAGTCTACTAAAGACATGATTTTTTGTTGAAAATTATTGAACTCTGCGAGTCTGGCTATTTTTGTGTTTGCCGTAAGAGCAACAGTAAGTTTGCGGAAACCTGAGCAATGAGAAGAAGACTGAACTGAGGCCGACATAGGATCGGAGTGGCGTCTCTCTTGTTGTTGGTTAAGCGGTCACCATTTTGGTGTGTGCTTTGCACTTCTTGTTGGCGGCATAAAGGCCGGAACAAAAGGCACATTTTTGAAGTAATTTTTTTGGAGCGTGCTACCGCTTTGAAGCATTTCATGGCGGTGTGTCCGTAAAGTTGGCATTTTTGGTATTGAGCTATACCATTGCTCCGTTTTTAATTTTAACGGTAAGATAGCTCAGTTATAGAGCGTTAGCGTAGCACGTTAACAGTCCGGGGTTCGATCTCCAATTATGACTAAAATAATAACTTTGCTCTTTATTTGAAAGTTACCTAATAAGCCGCTGGTCCCATCAACCCCCTTCATACAAGTCGTAAGACTTCTGGGGCGATGTAAAATAGCTGTAAAACGCGAAATAAAGAAGATAAAGAAGAGAACTGTTTTTTGTAAGTTCTATGATTTTTGTCTTGCTTCATTTAAGAGTTGCACGGAAAACATTAGAAATTTGTTTCCTATAGTTGTACACTGGACAAAGTAAAATCAATTTTAATGATTGTTACTTTAAAGCAACATTTTTTAAAAGTCGACTATGTTAAATAGTTTGCCGTATTAGCTTTGAAAAAAGCAGTTGCTTTTCTATGATTGGTATTTGTAGCTAAAATCCAGGGTGTCAGTAGCGGTGGTGTTCTTTTTAGGCATCTAAAGGTAGATGACATATTTGTCTTTGTTCTTTAAGAGGAAGTCCGTAGTTGGTTTTTTATTGTTGGTTGTACGTTTTTTTTTTCATTTTGGTTTTGCCTATGATTTTGCCTGGAAAGTGGTGGTACGGATACGTTGGAATTAAAAACTATTAGGGCCTCAGTCACAATCAGACAGATGGTGCCGTTTGAGGTCTTAAAGCTTTTGTTTGAAGCTTGTCGCAATCTTTTTTGTTTGTTTCTTCAGTTTCTGGAACTGGTGCAAGACAGCAGTTATCTTGGACTAGGATGGTATTTCTCACTGTATAGACCATTAAATCATTAACATACAAACCGGTATAATTACCAAAGTTGCTAATTATCCACCCTTGTGGAACAACGTTCTCTAAACAGAAAGTCTTAGAAAAGGTTTTTTTTTTCTAACATTAAAATTCCGGTTTTGCATGAAAAACCTAACAAACGAAAGCAGACAACTTTTGTGTACTCATACGTGCAACTTTTGAGAAGAATTTCATACCTCCACGTCATTTCGTTTGCTTTCTCCCCATCAAAAATTGCCAAAGTTGTTTTCTTTCTAGGAAAACGTGTTGAATAAAATTTTCTAACTGTATCAATTAGTCAACAGTACTGTGGTACTGGTATGAATTTTGTCTAGTGTTTTTTCAGATCAAAGGTTTCTAGGATCTACACTAAACGGTTGGTGATCATTTTTTTCAACAATTTCTCAAAACAGCAAATCAGAAAGATTGGTCGATAACTGTTGGCATTTGTGTTTTTGCTTTGTTTTACTATTGGCTTCATTTCAACATGTAGGGTAGACACTTTGTTTAAATATCAGATTATGTATTTCTAGCAGCCGTTTCTTCATAGAAAAAAGCAGCTGCCGGATAAACTAACAAGGAACATTATTTGAACCAGGTGCCGTAGATGCATCAACGCAACTAAGTGCTGTTTTTATTTTTTATTTTTTTAATGTTGAGTTGTATGGCAACGATTTTTGAGAAGAGAAATCTAGAAGAATTTCTAGATTTTTTTTGTTAAGCAGGATATTTTGTTTGTAGTTTAGAGAGCTACTTATAGATTCAAATTGTTTAGTCAAACATTTGCAATTTTAGCTTTATTGCTAATATTCTGGCCGTCAACTTTAAAGACATGTGTTATAACCGATAAAACTTATTTTCGACTACTGCAACAACTTTTTTCCACACCTTACGAACCGGAGTGATCGGTGTGATTGTTGACACGTAGCTTTCCTACAATGATTGCTTGAAAGAATTTTGGCAGAGCAAGGCACAGTTTCTTGAAAACAATCATATTTTCTTCCGTTGAAATTTATTACGAGCCCGATTTTTTTGCTCTTCAGCCATCTTTACTTCCTTGTTTCATCATGAAACAGAAGAACCGGCCAGCTGATTGCTAGATTTTGAGACAAACACATTTAATACAGCAAATAAAATGTAACAACAATTGCGATAAAAATAGGTAAAAACTGCTTACAAAACAAGATTATATTTTATTAAGTAGCATACGAGTATACATAAACTACTATTATATACATTAATGCTCTAATAGAAAGTATATTTATTTTGCAACCAGTTTACTACATTATATTTTATATCTGTTTGGATTTTTTCCCTTACTGGGAATGATCGTCGTTCCATTCAATCAGTTTTATTAAAAAGTGTTATTGTTTTTCTCGTGCTTTTATAAGTTCTAAGCATTCTTTTTCAAAGTAATTTCTTTGTATTCAGCTGAATGTAGATATTAATTCTTTTGTGAATGTTAAAAACAATTAAATTATATCCGGATTGATGTTTGTTATGTAATATTATTGTGGAATGATTTCTTGTTGGATTAAATATGAATATAACAAATGCAAATTATAAGTGTTACTATACTATTTGAATTGTGATAAAGTTGAAATCAAGTTTGCACCAAACTATTTACATATTTAGGATCCAGTTACAATATGGTACGAGTTTGGGATTTTGATTTGATAAATATATAGTATGCGGTCTTTTGTTTGTTAAGGATCGTGTTGAAATTGAAGGTCTTTAAAAAATCTGTTCATGTTGGAACAAACGATTATTTTGAGAATGAGTGAATGTTATATTACTGTTAAAACAAAATAAATATACAACAATATTTACAGAAATATTTACAAAAATACACGTTCGTGAATGTAGATAACACTTGTATGACTAAAGTAATTATTCATTCAACAAAGCAATCAGTTTAAAATAAATTTGTAAAATATTGCATTTTCATGTCGCTCCATAATTTATTTCATATGATTTTGTTATATACATAATCTTATTACTTTATAGGTTATAGTAACTTTATGAATAAATAATAATAAAGGTTTTGATATAATTTATAGATATTTGATGTTAAAATATATTTTAACATTTAAATATATTATAAAAAAATATTTAAAATATAAAGTATCAAATATCTATAAAATAGAACCTAATCTATATTTCTAATACTATATTTATGAACTGTTAAATTAAAAATATTGTTTAATAAAAAATTATGTGGTCTATAGCAACTTCTAAAGTGTAATGGGTCTTTGCGGACTGGAAAACTTAATCGTCCCAAATTAATAGGTAGAAATAATTTTAGAATTCCTTTCATACGGAATGCTCCTGCAACCCAACATTTAAGTTGGAATTTTAACGCAAGGATTATGTATGCATGGTTACACTTTTGATATTTTTTGGTCACTAAAGTTTTTTATTTTATTTGAATATTATGTTTTTAATGGTGATACAGAAAAGGTTTTTTTATTATTTATGCGAAAACATTAAAAGTATATAATTTCAAAGGAATATGAGAGCTACATCATCGTAGCTGATAGAACATACCATTTTCAATAGTATTTTTATATTTTAAACTTAAATATCTAATAAATTTTTAATTTAATTAATTTGAAAATAATAATGGATTGAACCATTTGTTACACACTTTGTGACATTTAAAACAGATTTAAAAAAAACATTATACGACATTTATGACAGTTCACAAACGTTTTATAACGTTTCTTACAGCTCACGGACGTATTATGATGCTTATGACATCTCACAATTATTTTATGACACTTTATGACGTTTATAACAGTTTAGAAACATATTATGACAATTTACTAACGTTTTATGAGTTTTGTGACAACTCAGGAATATTTTATGTTGTTTATAATAGTACAAGAACATTTATGACAACTCACGCACATTTTATGACGTTTATGATGTCTTACAAACATCGCTAATATTTTTTAAAGTTTATGACAGTTCATAAATATTCTATGATAGTTCAGGAACATTTTATGACGTTTATGACAGCTAAGAAACGTTTTATTGCATTTATGACAGCTTAGAACCAATATACGACATTCACAAAGGTTTTATTACGTTTACGACAGGACGGAATATTATTGTGACAGTTTGAAATCATTTCATGACATCTATGACAGCTCATGGACACTTTATAACAGTTAAGAAACATTTTATGACAGCTTAAGAATGTTTTATGATTTTTGTGACAGAGCAGAAACAATTATTGACTGCTCAGAACGTTCATGACAGTTCACAAACATTTTATGGCATCTATGATAGTTTGGAAACAAATATTGGCAGTTTACAACTATTTTATGACATTTCTGACAGCTCATGGAGATCATATGACGTTCATAATATCCCACACACATTTTACGACTGTTCAGAAACATTTTATGATTTTTGTGACAGCTCACAAACATTTTATAACGTTTATCTCAGCGTGACATTTTGTGACGTTTATAATATTTTTTAAACATTTTATGACAACTTTATATTATGACAGCTTAGAAACAATAATGATATCTCAAACATTTTATGATTTTTATAACAGTTTACATGTATAATATAACGTGTATGACAGCTCAGGAAGAATTGATACAGTTTGTGACTTTCCAAACATTTTATGACGTTTATAATAGCTCAGAAACAGGCAAACAAACCCACTCGCCCAAATGTTAGTTATCATTAAACTGAAAGTTTTTTTTTTCTGTAAGCTTAAACCAATTCCTTGATGACTGACACTTGGGAGGTTAGTTGGGTACTTTAAAATATCCGGACGGATATTTAAACTGGGGTTTCTACCTACTTGCCAAGTGTTGGTTATCAAAAAACTAAAAGTTTTTCTTTTCTGCATGTGTTAAAAGTTTTTATGTCAAAGGAGGTGATTGTGATATCTAATACTTTGATGACTGACACTTGGGCGGGTAATTTGGTCACTCCAGAATGTGAAGTGTTAAAATTAAAAAAAAAAAAATCTGCAAGCGTTAACAGTCTCTAATTTAAAGGAAAAAAGGAACAAATGTTTGAGCAAGTGGGTGTGTTACTCCAATACAGGAGTACAAACGGATGATTTGAACTACTCAAGTCTATATGTTGGATGGTTTTTTTGTGGTTTGGGAGAGGAATCTTCTAAAGATTCTCACGAGAAAAGTGCCTACTGACTAAACACGAAGTAGTGAGTACTAAAAGAAGTTTGAGACCTTACCGCGAATGAACTTTTTGTTAGAAGATATGGATTTAGGAGGTGTTTTAGGAAGTTGCCTTGTAGGTTTAGAAATGTGGTATTATCTACTTATGGAAGAAGTAACTGTTTGTGAATTAAATCTTCCCGGTTTGGTTCGGCAGTTTGTGCTAGGTTAGGATTAGATTTTGGTTAAGATGACGTTCACATAAGGAGTGAGTGATTGACGCCGTATAAAAAGGATGGCCTTACTTTTTTCTGGATTTACTGTGACGTGCAAACCATCTAGCCATTTTTCCAGATTAGAGGTAGCTTTATGTAGTTGTAAGGTGACTATTGCGGTTGACGTTAGTGAGTAGATAAGTGCTGAGTCATCAACATATTAAACCATTTCAAATCTTGAATATTTTTTGATAGCATGTCGGTTAAACAGGTTAAAAATGCTACAAGAGAATGAAACCTTGAGGGACCATAGCCATTTCAAGTTTTACTGCTAGACTTCTGCGGCTATCAGCCGTATAAAACGCAGAGGAAAGCGTTGTTTAATCAATTTTAGAAGAAAAATCTTGTGCCAGACTTTTATCAAAAGTTTCGACGACAAAACAGACCACAGTCTTGTTGGCTTTTGAATCATGTCTAAGATCACCCTCCCTATGACCTTACTTAGTAGGCTTATAGTTCAATAGTTTTAAAAAAAATCCTGTTTTTCCCATTTTTAGCAATGTTGATGACGTGAAACCCTTTCCAAACTGTCGGAAAATGCCCTGTTTTAAAAATTGCATTGGCAATATTGGTAAGTGCTATTATTGCTTTATGAGAGAACGATTTCAGAACTTTATTAGGGGTATTATTCGGGCCAAGGGAAGAACGGAACTTGAGTTTTTTAATAATTTTTTACTCAAGAAGGTCTGACACTATCAAGTGTTGTGTCATTGTCAGTGGTTCTCAGAAAATTTCTGATTTTCTTTGGCAAACCCTTTTGATGTGCTCTAGATCAGTGTCTTTGGTGTATGAGTCTGTAAATGCTTTTACTAAATAGCGTATTGCATTTTATTTTTATCTTAAATCTCGGGAATAGAAACTCGTCCATTTCTAAGGGTTTTAAGATCTTTTACATCAGATTTTTATCCTCCGAGAATGATGTTATGAACTTTGTTATAAAGTCTACTTAGGATCTTGCCATCCCTGGGGTTGTAATGCTTTTGCTATTGACGTTTGGCAACATTTCTTCTTTGGATCAACGCTTTTGTTTCCAGAGATAACTCCAGAGGATTATTGACGCAAACCTGAAAAGTTTTAGAAGCTTTTTTTGAGATTTATTGGACTTGCGTAGTTAAAAGTGTGAGGGTTCTTTCTGTTTCTTTAATTGTTTGTACTTGGGTCAGGCTACCAATGCTATCTTCCAGGCATTGAGAAAAGGTACTCCTTCTTCTTATTCTTCATGTGCCGTCTCTATTTCGGAGGTTGGCTATCATCATTGCTACTTTGATTTTAGAAACTGCCGCCCTAAACAGCTGACGTGACCTTAAACCATTTTCTCACATTACTAAGCCAAGACATTCTTCTCGCTCCGATAAATCTTTTTTGCACGATTTTTCCTTAGATTATGAGTCGGAGAATCTCATATTTTAGACATCTCATAATGTAGCCAAGATATTGCAGTTTTCTTTTTTTCACTTCCAGTAGGATCTCTCTGTCTTTCTTCATTCTTCTCAGAACCTCCACGTTGGTCGCATGTTCTGTCCATGATATTCTCAACATCCTACGGTAGGCCCACATCTCAAAGGCTTCTTCCCTCTCACAATACACGTTGAGGGTCCAAGCTTCCACACCATATAAAAGGACTGGGAATAGGTAACATTTGAGCATCCAACTTTTATTGATTACGTATAGCTCCATACCGGATTGTGGTGAGAGCTTAGACCGTTGAGTGTTGTTACCACAGCTTGCGAGTAGACGTTTTTGAGTATTGTAACATCGAGAATGTCCCTTTGGTGGCCCGCGGTGCTATAGTGAGTGGGTTTTTTTGGACCTAGAAGTTGTAAGCTTTTTAGCTCGAAGTAGTCGAACAGAGCTTGACCCTTAGCATTGATTGTTAAGCTATTCTACAATCCGTGCTTTGAATTGAAGTTCCCAGCAATGATTGTGGGATAAGGGTTAGTAAAAATAGTATTGAAATCTGCTGTTTTAATACGGTTTTGCTGTCGAATGTAAGCGGAAACAATTTTGATTGTGCTTAGCATTGGCACAGTCACCATTATTGCATTAGATTTGAAAGAGAGCAAGTCGGGTGTATTTAATGATCTTTTTACAAAGTTCTATGCTTAGTGGGTACCACCGGCGGTTCCAAATACGTAAAAGTGTTTGCAATTCTCAACGCTTAATTAGGTTTGTGTATTCATTCTGATACCAGAATCTTTTATTCTTATTTTTTCTGTAATGCTGTTGGCATTCTACATTGTCGGACAACTATTGCAAACAACTTGTTTGCAGTTATGCTGCAAATTTACGGGCAACTGCTAGTTTAGACGTAGAAAAAGACGGGACCTAAGCCGGCGCGGGTTTGGCTGCCAGTCTGGTGTTTATGACTTTTTCATAAGTTTGGTGGAGTTCTAAACATATTCTGAATAACCCGGTCTAAACGGCACCTTTTGGCGGTACGCTTGTGCTTTTGGCTAAACTGACAATGCTGACTGCTGGTCTTTTTTTTGGGTTCAACCACAACTTTCAGATTCAGTAAGTCGGTGAGATTTATAACTTCTGCACTTTTAGTTCCGTCGGAAGTTGCACGGCGATCATAGAGAAACGATTAAATTTGTTGCCTATTTAGTGAGCGTTTGTCTGAGGTCACCTTGATGATCGGCGGTTGAAGCCGGAATAATGCAAAAGTTTTTGTAGATATTTGTCGCAAATAAGTAATTGATATGGTTAGCTTTAAAATGTGTGAAAATTTTTGGAAAGCACAATTGCCGGGAGGCGGGAATTTGATCGGAAAGAAATAATTTGAATTTGAAACCGTTGAGGGGTTCAAAGCTGATAGCTGTGTTTTCACTTCTTCTTTTTCTTTGGCCTGATTTTGTCCAGTCCTGAACATAGGCTTTTTCCATACGCTTATATGTTGTCCTTCCGTCTCTTTTGGGGGCGGCTAACGCTTTTTCTAAATACTCAAGGTTGTCTTCACTGTAATATGTATTGTATTGGACCATTTGTAATTTTCTCTTGCCATTTAAGATGTGTCATTTGTTTTATAACATTTCTGATTTCAGTTCTTTGTCTTATTTTCTCGTTTGGGATTTTATCTCGTAAGCTTAATCTTAACATTGCGCGCTTTATTGCTCGTTGGCAGACTAATAGTCTATTTGCGTTGTTCTTTGTGATGGCCATAGTTTCTAGCTCGTATGTAGTGACAGGTAAAATACATGTATTATACAATTTTCTTTTTAGGTTTATTGAAATTTTAAGTTTGTAGGATGTATTCAAATTTGCTAAAAGCTGCCCATGTCAAATCTTTGTTGTTTGATTGGCTTTTCCTAGTTTGATGCTATACCCCAAGTATATATACTCTTTAACTTTTTCTAGAGTGTGATTTCTTGATAGTGACCATTTTGTTACTTGAACTCATGATTTTTGTTTTGTGAATGTTCATTTACAAGCTTACAGTTTTGTGAGGCTTTGTCGAGTTTGCGTAGCATTTTACCAATTCTTTTGGGTCATTGCTAATGAAAACAATATCATTGGCGAAGCAAAGGTGATTTAGGCGGTTGCCATCGTTGCTTACTCTTTTTCTCTCCCACAATAGTTTTTTGAACACGTCTTCCAACGTTAAAGTGTATTGGAGATTGGTTAAAGGTCTTTTATTAGATGACGAAGACTCACCCACTTTTCTTGGCCGCTTCCTCTTCACGGAAAAGTCTCTTAGAGTCGGCGTTTAATGCAGGGTGTTCTGGGGCTCGTCAGTTTGTTCTCCTCGTTCAAGGAGTCTTAGTTGGCGGCTACGGTAGTAGGAGCGGCGGCCTGCTGACGGTATGTCAAACAAAAAAATCAGTTAGCAATAATAATTATTAATGCCTATGTCACTTCACTTCATTTTATGATTACCATAGTTTAAACTGAAGTGCTCACCTTATAATCCACAACTACATATTTAAGTTCATTATTTATAAACTGCTGATCTTTAATGCAATAGTTTTACCTCTTAAAATTCAAATGTATTTTATGTTGTTATAACATATCAAGTCGTAAATATCATATTTTGAAATTTAAAAAATATATTTGTTTAATTTGTATTTTTATACATTTATAAAATAAAATTATACAGATATTTTTTTAAAGTAATGTTTCATAAATTTGTAATGAATAATAATCAACGAAATTAATTTTTTTTACTATCTAATCGTCACGTACTAAACATTTAACAATTTTGATACAACAATCATACAAGTATTGTTCCACGTATGCGCGAATATTAACATAAAAAGGAAATGGAAATGGTCTGATAAGAAAATCACCTGTCGTGTTTAAAAAATGTTTAGTTAAACATTTTACAGCGCAACAATTCAAACAATATAAAAAAAATATAATTATTAATTAACTATGGTTACTGCTATTGGGAGTGCTTATTGTTGATTATATTCAATGATAATTTTATTTATTTATACATTTTAATATTTATTCTAAATTGGAAGAACATTTAGAACATACAAAATTATAAGGTAAGTTTTTATTAAATTCATTTTAAATACAGCTGTAAAGTAAGTACACAAATCGACGTCAATATTTATGTCAATGTTTACTTTATTTGAAATGACCATGACAGTGTTGTCTTAGATACTGAGTAATATTGACGTATGTATGATTACTGCATTGTGATTATTGTTACCTATAGTAATTATAATATAGTAAATAAAACGTATTTTGTAAAGAATACACATCTAATTTCTGACTTTTATGACTATCAGTGCTGGTTTATAATATATTTTAGCTATAGACAAAATTGTTTGTTTGCTTTTAGGCTTTTTGGCAAATTTAAAGAGTATGAATATTCTAATGCTAGTTTGATACTAAAAATCTTAAAAATGTGAAAAACGCACTAACTATTTAAGAAAAATATTTGTAACCTAAAGTAACTGGTTTATTAAAATTGCTAACGCGTACGTTTTATATAGTGTGAATAGTTGCGGATTATAAGTTTTGAGGAATAATAAATTTTTAAGTTTATTGCATTTGCTTATTGTTATAAACATTTCTCTTAAAAGTTTTACTTAGTTTACAGATACTTTTAAAGCTACATCAAAAGCAAGATCAAACTTTAAAGTACACCAACTACTAACTATAATTTTTAGTTTGTCATGAAAGTTATTAAAGGCGCAATATTTTAATTAGCTTTTTGTGTAATTGACAAGAATGAAATTTCTAGTGACATGAAATATATTAGAATACAAAGTTTTCTTGCTTGCCACACTTCTAGAATTGGCCGATGCAGTGGCGTACTCCGGTGGGTGCGGTTATATCTAGTAGTTCTACAAGTTATAAATATAGTTCCTTATCGTCTAGTCAATGTAGGGTTGAAAATATTATTTCTAAAAATTTTGCTCAAATTGGAGACCGCCACGAGCGGCAAACATTCAAGGTACGTCACTGGGCCGATGTAGAACCAAATCAAATGTTTTTTTGGTAATCTACGGAGGCAATGTATTTATGGTGAATGGTACCAAATCTATTCTATTGATTTTTGTTATTAATTTTTGCAAAGAGTTGATGTAGTAGCAGGCTTATGTGGCTATAATTTTTAATGTTGATTTGGTCTTTGTTTTTGTGCAGGTGGTGGTTTTTGCGTTATGCCAGCTGCGTAGTATTGTCTTCTCCATAATGCGTTTGTTTATTAGCATTTGTACACTTTCTTGTAGGTCTTTTCCTTCCATTTACAACACTTTTTATCTGTGTTTTTTGTATTTACCAGTTTTTTATTTTTTTTTTTATGTAAAAGTTTCTCTTATTTTCTTATCACTGTTTTGTGTCATTTGGTACCAGTGCTTTTAGTTTGTTTTAGGTTGTCATCTTATTTGTTGTTGTCTTGCGGCTCTTTTAGTATTTTAAGGTTTTTTTTTTGTAGTGTGGGAAGAGTATCTTTTAAAGACTCAACGTGTTGAATTTCCTAGTATTGAACATCTGAAAGTTTGACCGTATGACCCATGGACCTTCCGTTTGAAGATAAGAAGTTTAGAAGATGGTTAATTGAAATGCCTTATAAGCTGTAAGGTCGGATATAATGTTATCTACTTTAGGTTTTTAGATGGTTACTGGATTTATCAATCAAAAGTTTCCTTGTCTAGCTGTGCAAATCGGGCTAGGTCAGGGTGAACCGCGAGATTACCAAAGCATTTTTTGGCCAAACCTTTAGTATGTTGGCGTAGCAGGAGAACTCTGAGGTTGGTTAAAATTTTCTTGTTTTAAACAATTTATGGAGTTTAAAAAAGTATTTGCAAAGTCAGTCTTTGGAATGTTTTGAAACGATTGAGATGTCCGTTTGCTTCCCAGATAAAAAACGCATATGTGATCATTGGTCTGATATTAGAAATGTAGAATTGGATTTTGTTCTAGAACAACAAACTACTGCTCTGCCGCAGCATTGGAACAAGAAGATTTTTAACCATACTGGTTTTATTGAGAATGAACTTTGTACGTAAGTCTTTTGTCAAAAGTTATCTTCAAATACCTGGCAGCATCGGACCACGGTATGGAAACGTTGTTAAGATAGACGTTCTCATGAGGTTGGTTCATAGCCGTGTGCCAGTCTTTGAGGTTGGTTGTGACATTTTGTAGTCTTGTGTTGACTACCAAAGGTAACTTTGAGATGTAAAAGTGCTGTGTTGTCAGCGTATTGAGCCATTTTAACCTCGTTTGTCTAAAGTTTTGACTGCCAGGGTTTAGCAATTTAGATATCAGGCTACAACGTCAAAGAATGTTATTTTTATGCAGTTTATAGAGTGCCAAACTTTGTTAAATTCTTTTTTGATGTTGGGTATGTTTATTACGAGTGATTTTTTCTAATTTCTAGGAAAGTGCTTGATGCGTTGAATTGCATTTGCAAAACTACTGATTGCCTTTATTGTTTTACGTCAGAATGATTTTAGCGTTTTGTTTTTAAGAATTTTATTGGGGCCGAAAGCAAAGTATTTAGTTTTTTGTTAAGGATGGATCCTTTTGACGTGCTTCAGATTAGTATTATGGGTAAATAAAGGAAAACATTGGAGTTTGAGACAGTGTATTGAATTTTATTTTTGCTATGAATGACCGGAATAAAGTCTGTTCTACAAGAATTTGAAGATTCTAAAGTGTTTCTCTAGCACAATTTTTTGTGCAACTTTATTATTTTATACATTTTTTTGAGCTTGCGATGTCTCTGCCATTGATGTTTGGTGGCTTTTTTTGCGGATTAATGCTTTTGTGTTTTAGGATAATTCAAAAGAATTATCAACGCAGTCCTGATAAGTTCTAAAAGTTTTTTTCGTGGCTTAGA
This sequence comes from Tachinus rufipes, assembly GCA_963932245.1. Lineage (NCBI taxonomy): Eukaryota > Metazoa > Arthropoda > Insecta > Coleoptera > Staphylinidae > Tachinus > Tachinus rufipes. Next base: position 117,042,766 of record OZ010741.1, on the reverse strand, counting down.
GAATTTGGTTAGTTTAAAGTGCGATGGTTTTTTCTATGTTTGCAACATTTTTTACTAAGCCCTGGCTGCCAATGCTCTCTTTTAGGAATTGTGAAAAAAGAATTAAATCCGTATGTGTTACAATTTTTTCTAATTTTTATGTTGATCTTCTGTAAACCTGCAGCAGTATTGATTTGTGGATGAAACTAAGGTTATTGATAAATTGAACATTGAGTGTTTAAAATAATCCTTAGCGTTTATTGTGTAAAAAAGGTTCGTAAAGATTGTATCAAAGTTTTGATGCGATTGGGTAGTCTAATATAAGCAGATGCAATCTTGAATGTTCACGTTTACCACTATCGCATTTGTTTTAAACAAAATCATGCCGCGGGTGTTCACATTAAAATAATCCAATTTTTTTTGCAAAAATTATGTTTTACGTTTTATGGGTTTTTAAGCACATAAATAATTAGGAATCTCAGCGTTTGAGTGAGTTTGTAGTTTGACTCAAACACAAGCATGATGTCGAGGTTTTACTTGTTGAAATCTTTTCCATTTTGCCCACTTTTTCTATAATGGTTTTGGTATTTTAAAAACAAAACCAAAGGTTTTAAATGTATTATACATTATTTGTTTTTAAGAAAAGGAATAATAATTTTCTTATAAAAATTGTTGAACTTGGTAAAAAGGGGTGCTTATCTTTTTATTTGCCGTTGCTGGTTTAGGTGCTGACGGAGGGAAGGCGTTTGCAAAATTTTATTTGCGGTAGCCGTGCCTGCACTTTATGATGTAGACGTAGACAGGACGGGCGCATGCTTGGTTGCCGGTCTGGCGTCTTTTTTGATTTTCTTTTGCAAATCTATTATTTTAAAGACTACCTTAAATCCGTTGAAGTAGGCTAGATGTGGGCCAGAACCTAGCACACTTGGACGGTGTGTTTTTGACGCAGGCCACCAATTGGTGGAGCCTTGAACTGTTGCAAAAGATAGGATTTGCAGTAAAACTTCTTTTAGCGGTGTGGTTGTGTTGCTGGCATTATTAGCATTAAACGTTTCTTTGGTTTCACTGAAATCTTTAAGCTCAAAAGCTTAGTCAAGTATAAAATTTTGGATTCTTTTGGGAGTTGCATTAAGAGCATAGAGAAACAAATAAATTTGTTTTCTATGCATGGATATTTGTGGAAGAGAAACTAAGGGATTCTAATGCAAAATCCACTTTTTCTTCTGTAAGGTATTTTGGGACGCGTTTAATTATTATCTTGAGGCAGCGTTCTTTGGTGGTCGACTACGTATGGTTCTCTTCCGACAAATTTGAATAGTTTTAAGAGTAGCGACTCATTCCGAGTCTTCTTCCGCTTCTTCTGAACTATTTTTAGTAGTGTTTTTAGGAGTCCTTTTGGTGACCATAGCAGGGGAGGAAGGTCTTTTGCATTGGCTGCGGAATTGTCCTCTGCGACCTAGAAGGGGGTGTTGGCTTATTTTCCAACAAGAGTTTTGCGTGGTTGCGTTTGAGAAAAGCTAAAACTTATTTTTTTCAGCCGTTTTTTTTTGTCTTTTTTGAATTTAACTTCCACTTTTAGAGTGGAGGGGGCATTTGCAACAATAGTGGCCGTAAAATCCATGATGATGACGTAAAAGGTTTTGATATTTTTTTGAGTTTCTGGACTTGGACTTGGATGTGGTTTAATTGGGAGTGGGATCTGTCTTAATGTTCTAAGCAGTCTTTCTTCTTACTTTTTTGTCTATCTGGCGTTTCTTGAAGGTTAAAAGCTTTTTTTTTCTCTAGGGTGCTAAAAATAAAACTCATTTTTTTGAGATCATTTTAAAAAAGTAAAAAAAATAATTTTTATTAATAATGTTGAACTTAATTATATAATTTTTTTTTATAACTAACGTGACGCACGCTAATCCTTCCAATCACCACTTTGTGTTTAAACAATAATATTAATTAACTTTACACTAATTTATTTAAAAAACGGCTATTACTTATTATATTATATCTTTTCTTTCCGCAAAAGTTACTAAGGCTCCTTTGTACAACCCTTGCTCGACCTTCGCTCTAAGCTGCTATGCCCTACTTCATTCCATTTGTGTCGGCTTGGTCCATCTCATCCCTAGCGTAACAACCAACAATTGTTCCCGCGCTGCTTTTCTATAAATTTAACCTGCACATAATTATTGATACGTTCCGCATACTCAAAAAACATATAATTTTTAGGTAGCATAATACTGGTAGTCATACTGCAATATACCAGTGTGTTTATAACTGCTCCTTACTAATGTAATGTGCCCTGCATACAACCTCATGATCCAACTGGCTTGTGTAAGCTTGACAATTGCAGTTATTGTGCAACTCCAAGGCCTCAACTGCCAGTGCACAAGCATACCCCCCAACGACTGTTGCGTATAAGACCTTAATGCCAAATACCTTGTTAACATACAATCCCAAGACCTTGAATAACCATCTTTTGCAGCTTATTAGAATCCCAAATCTGGCAGCGTACCTGGTATGCTACAACTGTTAAGTACCTCAATGACCTTAATGCCAACGTACTTTGCTTTACACACCTCCAAGATTCTTTTTAGCTTATGTGTGAATAACCTCAGACAGTTGTGAAGTACCTCAATGATCTCTTGTCAATGTACTTTTTTACACCTTAAAAACCCAGATGGAAATGGTTGATTGAAACATTCTATAGGCTGTAGTAGTGGAATATAGTGTTATCCACTTTAGGTTTTTAGTTGGTTACTTGATTTACCTGCAGCTTGTATATAAAAGCTTTTTTGACTGGTTTGGCGGTTCGGGTCAGGTCATAGTAGACTTCGAAATTATTATGGCATTGTTTGGCCATACCTTCAATATGTTAGCGTAGCGGGGAGTTCTGAGGTCCGTTCAAATTTTTTTGTTTTAGACAAACCATGGTGCTCCAAAGAGCATCTGCAAAGTCAGTTTTTGAAAAGCTTTGAGACAATTGAGGTGCCCGTTTGCGGCAACTTCCCAGAAATGGATCGCATATAATATGATCATTAATCTGATATTAGAAATGTAGAGTCAAATTTTGTTCTAGAGCAACAAATCACTGTTTTGCCGCAGCATCAAAACAAAAAGAGTGTTAACCATACTGATTTAATCTTCTTTTCATAGGTTATCCCCAGATACTTGGCAGCGTCGGACCACGGTATGGGAACATTGTTAAGATAGACGTTTTTATGGGGTTGATTTGCCGTCATGTAAAAAAAACAGCAACGCACCAGCCATTTAACCAGTTTTTGACTTTAGTTGTGGTTTTTTGTAGCCTTGTGTTAACCACCATAAGTAACTTTGAGATATATTTGAGAAGTGCTGCGTTGTGAGCATATTGAGCTATTTTAACCGCTTGCGTCCAAAATTTTGACTGCCAAAGTTCTGCAATTTAGATATAAAGCTATCAGCCTTATAAAACGACAAAGAATGTTATTTCTGTGCAGTTTATAGATTGCCAGACTTTGTCAAAGGCTTTTTTGACGACGGGTATGTTTATCACAAGTGACCTTTTCCAATATCTAGGAAAGTACTTGGTGATTTGAATTGCATTTGCAAAATTAGTAAGTGCTTTTATTGTTTTATGTCAGAATGATTTTAACGTTTTGTTTTTAGGTATTTTATTGGGGCCAGAAACAGAGTTTTTAGCTTTTTTTAATTTTTTTCTTATTTTAGAAAAATGTTAACTTTCTAGTAGATCCTTTTGAAATGCTTCAAATCAGTATTATTGGTAAAAAATTAATTTGAGACAGTGTATTGAACTTTATTTTTGTATGATTAGATAATTTGATTTTTTTTTACATTGGATTATCATCCGCTGTGATAGATTTTAAAGTGTTTCTCCTGCAGTGTTTTTTGTACAATCTTATGATCTCTGGGGTTGCAAAGCCTCTGTTATTGATGTTTGGTAGCATTTTTTTGCAAATTAACAATTTTGTATTTTGGGATAATCCAAAATCTGAATAGAATTTGAGGGTTTTAGAAGTCGTGGCTTGGAAGATTTGGTTAGGTTAAAAGTGCGATAGTTTTTTTATCCAGCCATTGACAATGCCATATGTATTACAATTTTTTGTTGTTGTTGAAACGTTGATTTAAAAGTTGACTTAAGTATTGCTACGTCAAGAACTTTTCCTTGATGACTTGCAAAATCTAATGTGTAGGTTCATCCGGACCTACTGCTTGAAAACCCTTTTGTTCTTAAGCTGTTCTACGTCAGGTGTATTGAATTAAAATACTTAGCAATTTTTATTAAAAGGTTAATCAAAGTCCGCCGTTTTGATGCCTAACCTAACCTAACCTAACCTAAAATAAGCAAACGAAATCTTGATTATGCCTAGTTCCTGCACTTGCACCACTATCGCAATTGTTTCAAGATTTTTTTGCAAAGATCAGTGTTTCACGCTTTATTAGTACTACCGACGTGTTTAAGTATATGAAGGTATTTGGGAGTTTCAGATTTTGTGAGTGAGTTTGTAGTTTTTTCTTAGACACTAGCATGATTGTTGAGGTTATATTTGTTGAAGAACTTTTTTACTTTTTTTTGTGATACCTTAGTGAATTTGGAAAAAAGAGTGGGAGATCTTATTATTTGCCGTTGTTTATGTACCGACAAAAAACGGTGTTTTTAAACATGTTGCTTGCGGTAATCGCGCCAGGTTTGCAAGGACTTGCACTTTGTGATGTAGACGTAGACGGGGATGGGGCCAGCTCGGCCTTGGTTGCCGGTCTAACGTTTTTTTTTTGCAAAGTTATCATTTTGAGGTATACCTTACATATTTGAAGTGTCTATGGAACAGACCTCCAATAGGTAAATTCCCATACAGTTGCGACAGATAGAAGTCGCGGTAAAACATCTTTTAGCGGTGTGGCTGTGTTTCTGGAACTTCTGGCATTGAAGAATGCCACCGTTACGTTTTTTATTACTGAAACCTTTAAGCTCAAAAGTCCATAATTTTGGCGTTTTTTGCTTTCTTTGGGAGTTGCAACAAGACTATGAAGAAACAAACAAATCTGTTTTCTATGCATGAATATGGAACATGCTTAATTAGGCAGCGTTTTTTGGCGGTCAATTACTTGTAGAAGTTTGCTCCAAAGAATTTGAGTAGTTTTAAAGGTCGTGATTTACCTCGTGGTTTTTGCTTTTTCCATACCATTTAGTATTTTTCAGTGAGTATCTTCTTGGTGGCCTTAGCAAAAGAAGAGGTTGCCTACTTTTGGACGGTGAGGTCTTTGGCAACGGTTACGGATGGCGACCTGGAGGTGGGTTTTGGCGGTTTTGTTCTTTTTCTTCAAATGCGGGTCTTACGTCATAGGACGCTTGAGTGAAGTTATGGCTGCTTCTTTGACTTTTTTTTTGCCGGTTTCTTATTTTTTTCAAATTTAACTTTAGTTGGCGGCGGCATTTGCAACAATGTTGGTCGTGAAATCTATAATAATGGCGTAGAATTTTTTTGTTAAAATTTACTACCATCTCGGTCATTAGTCCTTTAGTCTTTGGACCTGAACCTAGATTTGGTTTAATTGGGAGTGGGACTTGTTCCTATGTTATCGGGTATTGTTTTTGTGAAGATCTAAGTTTGTAACTCGTAAGTAGTTACTGATAAGATACATTAGCCGTATAATTTAGTTTTGAGATAGAGAGGGATGATAGCCAAAATGTTTTTTATTTTGCCATACAACGCTCAAGTTTAGCGAGTTCTTTCATTTATTTTTAATCTCTGGAGAGATATGTTAAGTCGTCGCCAAAACTTTTAAAGTTTTTTTGGTAGCCGCTACTAATTTTGTTGTATTTGATACTATTTTGTTGATTGTTTTAGTAATTTTTTGAATTTTTGATAAATATTTTGTTTGACAAACGCGTTTCAAGGTTTCTACCAATATGTTAGGTATAGAAGTTTTTGCAATGATTTTTTGAACTATTGTTTTGTCACTTTTGTTACGTTCTTTGAACGTTTTGTGAAGCTTTTTTGCATTAACTGACTATTAAAGGTTTGCCACTAACTAGTACTAATTATGTTGCCTTGGTATTTTTTTATTTTAATAGTTTTTGACTCTCTAGAAAGATTTGTTTAGATGTTGCTAAAACTTTTAAAGTTTTTTTGATAACCGCTACTAATTTTGTTGTTATCCAAACTATTTTGTTGACTGTTTTGATATTTTTTTGGATTTTTAAACTCTAGTCTCAAAATCAAATCGAGATTAGTGACAAAGGAACAACTCAGCAGATTGGAATTCTATGACATACTATTTGCAACAACAGCTTCTGATCACTAAGTCCGAACCTGGTGATGCCGATTATTTTATGCACCGGAAATCCGTGCAAAAACCTATTCTACCTTGCCAGAAGTAGTTGTTTTGTACAGTCCTTGTTGTTGGCTTAATGCCACATTACGTTATACGATACAAAATAAACGCTCTCTTTTAAGGAGTGCTTTGTGCCCAAAGACGCAAGCTCTGAGGTTTTTTTTGTATTAGTGAATCTAATCATAAAAACTATTATATCAACAAAAAAAATGTTTGTTTATGTTTTAGAGCTCAACTACAATTAAATTTTTTGACTCAACTTAACCTAACCTAAAACTTGCAATTGGTTGTTGTGTCATTGCATAGTTTATATTATTGTCAATTTATCTATCGATTTGCATTTTATGTTATAGTATTAGCAATTAAAAGTTTAGTCAAATAAATTTGTGAAATCTCCGGTAATGTGTTTCAGTTTTAAGATCACATAAATCTGGGAAATTTTTTTTTGTGCTGCAATTGTGGTTTTTGTTTATTATATTCAATGTTAAATCTGTATTTTGTCATTTATAAATGAATTTTATATTTTTAGACTGGCAAATATTTGAGCTTCGATTTCTGCTGCTCGGAGCTTTGGTTAATGTAAATATCCACCACTAAAAATTCAAGTTTTTATTATAAATAATGTCAAACAGGTTTAACATCTTAATAATGTTTATATCATAACCAAGTTAATTTTATTATATATTACAATATTGTAACATTATTTAGTAAATCATTGTAAAATGTAGCGTAATTTATTAATTTATGTAATATTTCTCTTTTCACTATATGGTAGAAATTTAGGCATTTTCATAAAACGGCGTATTATAATATAAAATATTTTTAAAACATCTTACTTATAATATTATAATTAGCCAATCTTTAAGAAGATTTCTCCGATCCATTGATTGTTAATATTATGATTAATTATACTTTGTATAATTGAGTGTGAGTGGGTTATAATGCCCGTTAAATCTATTTGATTAACTCCGTCCCTCCATTGATTGTCGCTAAGGGTTTGGATATAATTTAGTGAGAATGTGATTGCTTCCCCAATCGTTTAAAATTGACGAGCCCACCACTCACTTTTCATCAGACCGACAATGGCCAATATCAATAATGAATGGTAAGCATTTTCCACGTTTCCTCTCTTTGGGGGAGGATTTTAATTGAGCTGGATAATGGTTATATCAAATTAATTAATAGGAATATAATGGTATTGAAGAGTTCTATTAATTAGAGTGATTTATATTGTCATCAAAACTAGTTTTGAAACTTAATGTAATGAATTGTGTACACTAATTACTTTTCGTTGTAGAATTTATTTTATGGAAACTATAATCCGAAATAAATAATAAAATTAAAGCATCTTTATTTTATTTATATAATGAATAATAAACTTACAATATAAATAAAGAAAATATAAAATAAATTTTAATATTATTCGAGTTTAATCATTTACTTTTTCTGATAGCGTTGTGTAAAGTAGTTTCATTATGTGCGTTTTAAAAATTTACTTAAAGCTAGTTATCAAAGTATTCCTTCTGACCAAAAGAACCATAAATCAATCTTGCGTGACAGTTGTCTATACTTACATTTATATTTGTTAAATGAATTCTTCTAATCATGCCCTAATATGTTGAAATAGACTCAACATAAAAATAGGCTTTTAAAATTAAATTAATAAATAAAAATTTTAAAAAAACGTTTGTTCTTTTTAGCTATGTAAATTATATGTACTGTCAGAAAGCTGAAGTTGCCGTGCATCTGAGCATTATATGGAATTGTAGCTGAAGAAGTCAGTTATTTTTCATAAAATGTATGAGGATTGAGGAGCGTATTAGCTTCTTTCTTCTGATTATATTTAGAAAACGGATGGCACAGGTATGTACGAGTCATTTTCTTTTAGAATCTTATTAAATTTAGATTAAAAATTATCATGAGTATACAATTTGATACCTGACTTGCCATAAAAGTGTTACGCCGGTCATAATAGTTATTTATGTTACAAGTTGTAAAATGATAGTGTTTTTTTAACGAGTCGCAAATTATAGATCGAGTTCGAAGAACGAGATCTATAATGCGACGAGTAAAAATACACGCATTTTACACGTGTAACATACACTATTTTTTGCAATTTTGAAGTATAATCCGCAAGTTTCTGATAATTATTGTTTTTTTTAAATTTTATTAGTAGTGAAAAAAAGTGCTTACTTTTTTTCACTAGTGAAAAAAAGTAAGTAGTAATAACATCGAAAATGGCAACTGAAAAGTCAATATTATAGTTCAGAATTGCAAAAAATGTATTATAATTTATTTTCAAACATTAATCATTTTACTCATACTCAAAAGCATCTTTGCCTACTATAACCAGATTTGAGGTTGATATTGAATAAAAACGCCGGTTTATTTTTTGTGGAATGGTACACATTAATTAAATCTTCAATTTAATTCAGGTAATTTTTTTGTATATCAGTGGCGTAGAAGTAAACATTTTTATTTGCATAAGAAATCAAAATAATTCTTTCAAATGTAATTATAATCTAAATTAAATTTAAACATGTATAATACACATGCAGGATTATAACTGGCAAAATGTGTATAATTAAAATAAATTTAAGTTAATAAATCTGCTGAATCAATACCCAAGTTACTATTGTTTAGGGTGAGAAAGAAGTTGCACAAAATCGCAAGAAAGGCGGAGTCCGATCGGGACAAAATTTTAAATTTGAATAACCCACAGCTCAAAAATGAATAAAATTTACAGACCGTACGTTGGTCTTTTAAATAAGATTATGCAAACTATTTTTTTGCCCAAAAGAGTTTTATTACCTCCGACAAGCTTGCGCCGGTTTATGCTTGCGGATACCTTAATATTATAAAAGCGTTTTATTTGATTTTCTCAAAAACCGTGTATCTGATCAAAATTGATCAAAAAACAGAAAAGTTTTCAAATTAAATTTTCCACAAAGAAAAATAACAAAAAAAAATAGATTTATTTTAAAATAAAAAAGTTCCCCAAACGTTAAACATCTAATCTAAAGAATCTTAAAAAACTTTCCGAAAACTTTTTTTATTCAATTAAAGTTTTGGTAAATAAGAAATAAACTAATGTAAACAAAAAATTGTTACAAAGTATGAAAAATTAAAGCAGTTAATTAAAAAAACTTTCTGTAAACTTAAAAGAGCTAACTCCGAATTTATTAAAAATAATAAACTACTTTATTAAGTCAATATTACTCAATTTGCTTGTAGTTTTTGGCATTCATTTTATGACTAATTAATTTAGGACAGCCTGTATAACTGTTACTGCTTGCAATATAATTATTCTGAGGAAAGACTTTTTAATTTTGAATAGTGTTTAGTGCTTTGTGGATTTTATTATTGCATCTATGTAGCTGCTTAAACTTTATGATATAATTATTTATTTTATACACCATACAAACGTACAGATTATGCACAGTACTCTAGTTTTACACATATTTTGAGGCATGTTAATGATGCGGGTCTTCAGTAAATGTAATTAAATGGTATTTATTATGTATAATATATCTTATTCCTATTTTTTACAATTGAACAATTGACAGTGTTTTCTAGAATAGATGTAACAAGCAAGAAATATAAAAACAAACAAAAATGGTATTGGAATGGTATTTGAGGATTATGACTCAATCACTTGCGGACGTTTAGTATTAAATTTGTTTCATTATTTATACAACAATTGTTTAAAACACAATTTATTACATCTGAATTTGATCAAAACTGTTTAAAAAAATATGCAATAACACGACACGACACAAAATAATAATAAAACTCTAATAAAACAAGCTTTTAAAATATCTTTACAAAACTCATTTATTGGTAAAACGTCTTAAAGAACGCAATCAGCAAACACACAAAAATAAGGACAAAAAGGGTAAAATATAACAAAAAAAAACTTTTAATTCAAAAAAAATATTTTCCAAACTTTCAAAATTAAAACCAGAGAACAATTTTACGTAGCTTTGCGGGTCAACTACGTGCTCCACGCATAGATGTTTAATTTGGCAGAGTTACTACAATGGTTGATGACTTGTTGCAAAAGCAAACACGGTTTTTCAGAAATGTTATACAACGAAAATTAATTAAAGAAAAATTTTTTTAGAAAAAATTAAAAATATTGTAGTAAAACCTCTTTGTTCAAAATGTTTTAATTTGCAAAAACCACAAAAATATAAAAAAAAATTTTTATTGATTGAACAATTTTTTTGAAAAAAAAATAAAAATTTTGATTTAATCATAAAGTAGGAATGTCAGAAATGCTTTTTTTGCACGTTTGCGTTCTTTTTGCTGCAATTTTGATTTTACTTGTTATTATTCATTAAGCCAATTAACGTTTTTTGCCGTGAATGTTCTGTACGTTTTAGTAATGAGTAAATTAGATTTGTAAGCATGAAAACACAATTATTTTTTGGTTTTTTTTTTAACAATAAATCTTTTTAAATTTTCTGCCAAATTCTTACAAAACAAGGTAGTTTTTTGCTGAACAATTTGGACAAGTTAGATTGGTTTTTTATTTACAGTTGGTGCACTTAAAACACAATTTGCATTTTTATAATTATTTCCTCTTTATTCAACAAGCTGCATATGGCCAAATTACATTGGTTGTAGGCGTCAATTCCAATTTCTGTTTTTTTGTCATATACTAGTTATACAATTTAATTTTTTTATATAATTGATGCAACACAAGCTTAACCTCTTAACCACCACACCGAGCTTTATCGTTGTATATTAATTAACCAACCATTGCTGTCAAATCATTTGATTGTATTTCTTTACTTTTACTTTTCTTTATCTGAAGACTCTCTTGCTTCACTGAACTCTATTTGTGTCAATTTTGTCTATTTGATTTTTTATAAAATTAATTTTTTTTTGTATTTAATCTCAGGGTAGTTGTAAGCTTGTTAACATGAACTTTAAATTTTAAAAAAGTCTAAAAGCGCGAATTGCACAATCTAGATGGCCAACTCTGGTTACCTAAACAGGACATTACACAATTATAAAGGGTGGTCTATTGGTATCTTTTTAATCATTTGTTATTTTGACAGTGACAGGTCTATCTCGTAGAAAATCTTGACAGAAAGTCAGTATCATATCTCCGCGGAACAAAATAAATTGCTTTACGCTTGAACAACGTTGGGAAATATTGCAAACTTATTTCCAAAGTCAATGTTGTGTAGCCCAAACAGTGCGTTTATTGAAAAGAAGTTTGGACCGAAAACATTTTACGCAGCAGCCTGATGCGAATTTTGCACAAGGACCTAGCATTATTTGCTTATAAGGTCTAATTGACTTAGCACTTAAAGGCACACGACCATCCAGTTCGTTAACGCTTTTCAGTTTAAGTCTTAAAGCAGTTCGAAATGCACAACGATTTTGCTCGAAAAATTATCTTTTTTGACGAAGTGCAACTTCATCTCGGCGGCTATGTTAACAAGCAAAACTGTCGCATCTGGGAATCAGAAAATCCGCGTGATTGTCGAGAAGCCAATGCATCATTAGAGAGTGACAGTTTAGTGCAGATTTTGGAGCCGTAGCATCATTGGCCTACTTTTCTTTGAAAATGCTGCTAGAAACGCCATTTCAGTCAACGGTGAGCGCTACAGAGGCTTGATAAACAATTTTTTGTGGCCGGAAATTGAAGGCATGGACTTGGACAATCTTTGGTTTTAGTAGGATGGCGCACCATGCCACACAGCCTAGGCCACAATCGATCTTTGGCGCGCCAAATTTGGTAATCATGTTATCAGCATCATATTTGACGCCGTTAGACTTTTTTGTGGGGTGCCGTAAAGAACCGATGTTATGCAAACAATCCATTAACGTTTCAGGCTCTTAAGGCAAATATTGAGCAAGCCATTTGTGAGATAGAGCCAGAAACCGTCACCAAGGTTTTGGAAAACTGGGTTAAAAGGATGCGCTACTGTAAAGCTAGCCGAGGTAGCCACATGAATGAAATTGTGTTCTATAAATAATGGGATTGTTTGCTCTTTCGAATAAACTAATAATATACTAAAAAAATTGATTTGTGTTAATTTTTTAAATTTTTAAAAAGAGGCTACTAAAAAGACCACCCTTTATATGGCCATGTATGAGTCAAGTGTACGGAATAATTTTTTTTTGCTTAAATTACTGAAAATGCCTTTCTTTACATCAATCCTGACCATGTAATTTTTTTCAGATATTTTCAATTAGCCATTTTTGAGTAATAAGCAATTAAAATTTTTTCACATTTTTTTATTGTTTTTAACTTATTAGAGTTGATGACAGGTATTTTTTTTTTCTCAAATATGGATAAAATCGTGCTTTTATATATGTACAAAAAATACCTTGAAAATTTCAGGAAGTGCCTTGCATTACGCTCCGAGATATCTTACAAATACTTAAAATTTAAGCCTTTTTTGCTATTTTTAAGTATTTTTGTAGATACATTGCAAAATATCTCAGAGCGTAGTGCACGGCATTTCCTGAAATTTTTAGGGTATTTTTTGCACATATAGAAGCAAGTTTTTATTCATATTAAAGATAAAGGGTTTTTTTTTTCAATTATATTTGAAATGTGCGTTTATATGTGCTAAAGATACCTAAAAAAATTCAGGAAGTGCCATGCATTACGATCCGAGATATCTTACAATGTATCTACAGAAATACTTGAAATTTAAGCCTTTTTTACTATTTACTTTCTAATAAAAAACGTCCATATGTGCAAAAATTTTGTACTTAATTTAGAACAGCGTTCTATTATTTGTCTAAACATGCATAAAATTTTGCAAACAACTATAAAAATGCACGAAAGGACAATTTGCAAACAGAAAAGTGCCAAATTATTAAACCTTTTCAAATGTGTTTTAACATGCTGAAAGATATATTTTCAACAGTTTTTACTAGAATTGAATGTTTTTTTACTTTAACTAAATTTTGCAATAATTTGTTTGAGGTAGAAAACATTCAGCTCAGTAAAAACTGTTAAAATAAACCATGTTTTTGTGCATGTTGAAACACACTTGTTACACATATGTTACGTTGCAAACACACAAGTGTCTACAAATAAATATAGTATTAGCCAGAAGATTACAATTTAAATTGTCAAATTATGTCGCAGTAAAAACTAAGACCACAACAGCATTCCAGAGTATAATACCCAATTTACTTACACTTGAAAATGTTTAATGATTTATTTTATTTGAAAATTGTAGTTTATTTGTGCATTTAAATCGCAAAAGTTTTATAGTTAAGCAAATTAGACTCATGTTTATAGAACCAAAATTTTTTTTTTTAAGTTAGTATTGAATAAGCGTTTTGATAGCTTAAGCTAACTTTTTATGTTTGAATAAAAACCTTTTATTTCCGCATTAACAAAACATTTACTGGACTTGGTGGTTAGTAGCTAAGCTGATAAATTTTTTTTTTTACAAAAAATTGCTTTTTTTCATCCAAAACCAAAAACTTACAATTTTTTATTTGTCAGATTTTTAGAATCAAAGTTGGTGAACAATTTTACGTAGAAAACCTTTGAGGTAAAGCAAACTTTATTTATTAAAAATCTATATTTTTATAAACTTTATATGATTAACTTGAACTTTTATTTGATATTAAAAAAATGCTGCAAGAACGGGTCTCACGGAAGTGTCATATTTGAAAGATTCTCATATTTCTGTCAGTTTTGTCTTCAAATTATGTACGATTTGTTGAGGATTGTTTTTTAAATGATCTTTTATGTGATGCCATGCCACAAGGTCTAAATAATATTTCAGTGCAGGCTTTTAGAGAGCCAAGACTGAATTTTTGATTTCATGATCTCCAAACCATTGTTTTGTTGATTTTGCTGTATGTCTTGACGTACCATCTTGCTAGAATATGTAATTCCCATCTAAATAGAAATCATTTAAGTTTGGTATAAGAACTGTCTGATATTTAAGAGCATTAATTATATCATCTATTACTTTTCACCCTTTTTGGAAACTTCACAGACTTTTTATACAATCAAATTTAAAAGCTTCCGTTTTATCTCAAATAATTTTTTTTACAATCACCTACAAAAACGTCCAATTTAAATTTATCGTTAAATACAACTTTGGACTAGTCTTACTGTCCAAGACAGTTTAATTTTTTTTCTGTTTTCAATAAAATAAGAAAAATGTGATTTACAAAAAGTAAAGTTATTTAATATTTCATTTATTATATATTTTAGAAAAAACTAAGTCTTGATTTATGAATCTATTGCCTACAATAATATCGGAAAAAAATAGCCCCGTTTTTTTATTAAGTACATATTTACTAATTTTTACAAGCAATCTTCTTTTTTGCGTGTCATTTTACTAGGTTGGCCCGTACTTTTACCTAAAATTTTTGCCGGCTTCTGCATAGCACCGGATAATATCTCTTACCGTTGACTTTACTAATTTTAAAATATTGCTTATTATCTTCATGTTTTTTTTCTTTGTGGTACAGTTTCACAAATGTTCTTTGATGTTGCTTTACTACGACCCATCTAGGGATAGTATATAAACGTTATTTTTTTATGATAATAAGATTACCCTGCATATTGTTCTTTAAGATGTTCAATTGTTGAGCACAATGCTGAATGATGTTTTTGGACTTTTGGCCACATTCCGGCAAACATTACATATTTTGTTAAACAACTTGGACAAACGTGTTGATAGTCTGGCATCAGTCATAGATTTTAATTAGCAAAAATTAAACGCAGTTTTGCAAGCAGAACATTAGAAAAACTAATTGAAATATTTTTTAATTGTTTTGATTGAATTAATACAATAGTATCAAAATTGTCCAAAACCATAATAAATGATTTGATATTAAAATTAAAATAAAATAATTGAAACCTTACTATTGAAAATTGAAAATTGCAACATTTCTTAAGTTATCAGAAATAATCTCAGCATTAAAATAAAGTCTTATTATTGAAACTAAGCTTGGTCAGTTCCAAAATTGTTCAAAATTATCATAAATAGTTTCAAACAATAAAATAAAGACAAAATAATTAAAGTAATTTTTAATAATAGCGGATTGTCAGCCATCGAACTGCCATAATAGTTTGACAATCAAAAAACAAGAGTAAAATTATGTTAAATTAAAACACTTATAAGTCTTACTCAGTCAAATTTTTTTTTATTGCCTAAAATCTTGAAATACAATTTTGAATATCTACTTGTTCCGCAGGAATAATTACATTTATGCTTTATTTGCTTCATCGAGAATTTTTTTTTTATCAAAAACTTAAAAACAAATTTTGACTTTTATAATCTGTGCGCATTTATTGCTATATTGACTGCTCATCATTCGGTAACTTTTTTTATAGAAATGACGTCATGTTAGTAAAATGAGACTTTAATTGCACCGCAAATTTAGTATATTTTTTATTGTGCTGTAAGTAATTTTTTTAAATATTTATTGGATTGGTACACAAAAATATTTACTGTAAACGTAGTTTTAGGACACTCAAAATATTGTGCCCTTAAGTTTGTTGTATCGGAGTTATTTTAAAACTCCAAACTTATCTAAAATATTAATTTAGTTTCGGTTAGGTAAGTTTGGGATTGATATAATTTATTTTTATTAGTTTGCAAGTTTTAAGTTTTAGTTTATTTATTTTATGTTGCGCTATTACTCAAGCTTTGCTTGTCTTAATAAAATGTCGAAGTTGCCAAACGTAATAAATAAAATTACAGATAGATCCCTACTCTGTATGAAATATTAATAAATATGATAAAACGACCGTAGCATATAAGCCCTAAATTTAACGCGGATCAGCAAAATGGTTTCTGTTTCCGGGCTGTTGCTTCGACCCTGTTGGTGAGCTCGGATATCGCGACAATAATCCTACCATGACAACTGTAATAAATCATTAAACATAATACAATAATTTCAAAACAGTTTTTAATTAATGAATTGAAATTTAAAAAAACCATGTATGAGTAATTTTGGGATAATGAAAATGTATGTGCAGTCTTATAAGACTTTAATCATTAATGGATCTTACTTAGTTACACTAAATGCTTTCAGGAGCCAGCCCAGCGCTACACTAGTTCCGGACATTAATTACAAAATAATCCAATAATCTACAAACTGGGTTAATAACTTGTTATACTTTAATATATTGGCTGAAATATTTGCATCCATCATATGATGCAATTTTATGAAATGTCATGTTAAATTTGTGAAATGTTTTGCACTAATAAAAATCCATTTAATAACAACGTTACCGTCATCACAAATGGATTTAATAATGAAAAGTGAAATCCATTGTTAAAATTAATCGATCATTCATATTACAAATTATAATAAAAAAATAACATATTCGGATGATATAATTTGAATTTATACAAAAAACATAATGTTAACGTTTCCCATCGGATAGAAGAATAGAATGAAAGTGTGATTCATATATGGAGTGTAAATATCCCTCAGTTGGCATTTCAACCAGACAGTGTAACGTATGTAAATCAGAAATGCAAATAATATTTTAAACCCTCGCCCCTAAAGTGGGGCGCGGGCACGCACCGCACTGCAGTAGGCATGCACCCGTTTATATGTGATAAAAATTAATCCAGTGTATAATTGTGTTTAACATATGGTGAATTAAATTCATAAGGTAGTTTTTTGATTTTTTTTCTTTTTTGCTAAATAAGTCGGTAATAAATTACATAAGTTCTCTAGAACTCATATTTCACGTTTAGTTGAGCCCATAGGCTCAATAAATATAACTCAAGTTGAGCTGTAAACAAAGCTTTATTTATATCTACCCCTTTTTATTGAATTAAATCTTAATTATAAAAGTTCTAATTATGCTTTTATGATTTATTAAGCGTACATAGTTTTATTTAACAAGAAAATTTATATTTATTAAAATTAATTTTGTTTTTATTAATTAATAATTTATTTTAATGCTTAATATTATTATAAAATAATGTCTTCAGTATGATACAAATTTGCAACTTCTAATTTTTTTTAAGAAAGGGACGGACATTTGTGATTAATGTTTAAAAAAAGGGTTTGCTATTTTTCTTGTTGCCAATCAGAACGTTTGAAGATGATTAATTTATTAGCGGCACAATTTTGTCTTCTCAAGAAAAAAATAATTTTCAAAGCAGTTCTATTGATTAAACAAATTCTAGATGTTGATGCGCTCTTTTCTACGACTATTACTACTACTACACTAGTTTTTTATGGTAAAATAAAACTTTTTATGTATAAATTTATTTTTAAAAAAGCACATACTTCTTATTTGATTACAAAACGGAGTTCTCAATATTCACAAAAGTTGCTCAAAATGCTAATATTTTCAATGCAAAGCTCACACCTACGGATAACAGACTGAGCAGTTGGACGGCACTTTGCTGGTGCGATTTCTCAGGATGCTTGAACACAACTTTTCTAAAGCAAGGGCGCTGAAGTCAGAAGCGCCGCGACTGATCTATCTTTAAGAAATTTTTAAAAACATGACAAATTGCTGGATCATTTAAGCGTAGAAAAACTGGACCGGTGAGTAAATTGTTATACAATTTCATTGAAACGTTAGACAAACTTTGATATTGATAACGGCTATCACTTTTTTTTGTTAGTTATTTTCTTCCCTTTTGGTATAAGCTTTCCTCTTCTTCTGCCAATCATCTTAGTTTTGGGCCATCTGGTACCAGTTTAGCCCAGCCACTCTTTTCAGGTTGTTGCTCCACCTCGTTTGTGGTCTTCCCACACGTCTTCTGTTATTAGTTTTCTGCTCTACTTGTTTTGGTCGCTTGCGACGTGTCCCGCTTAATTCCACTTTTGGGTGGTAGCATATTTCACGACGTCTTGCATCTTTGTTCTTTCTCTGATCCACTTATTAGTCTTTCGGTCCTTCAGTGATATACCCAGTATTTTTTTTTCAATAGCCCTTTAATTGACTTTGAGGTTATCAAGTATTGCTTTTGTAAAAGTCTAAGTTTGAGATTTGTAAATGGTTACTGGTAGAATACTGGTTGTATAATTCAGTTTTAAGATGAAGAGGGATGTCCATTGCCAATATGTTTTTAATTTTGGCTTATTCCGCCCAGGTTTGTCGTGTTCTTTTGTGAATTTTAAGTTTATGATTGGCCTTGTCTATAGTTAGTGTTTGACCTAGGTACTTGTAAATAGTTACTTTTTTTATATTGTTTTCACCTAGAATGACTTGTCAATCTTTGTCTTTGTCTGATGTCATGTAGTTTGTTTTCTGGAAGTTGATTTCTAGGCATATGCGTTTTGTAGCTCTGTAGGTGTCATCGATGAGTGTGATTAGTTTTTCTCTGCTTCCGGCTATTAGTAATATGTTATCCGCAAACAATAAATAGCTGAGTTATTTTTCATTGAGGTGAATGTTCTTGTTTTGGAGGTCAATTGTTTTAAGTGCGTCTTCTAGTACTAGGGTAAAGAGCTTAGGTGAAATCAAATCCCTTTGTCTCACTCCTTTGTTAATTTCCACTTTGCTGGATTGTTTGTATAGTTGAATTTGTAGTGTGGCATTTTGGTATATGTTGCTTATTAAGTTTGCATGTCTATGGTCAATTCTTGCGTTTTTTAGAGCTTGCTCACTGCCCATATTTCCACTGTGTCGAAGACAATTCAGAAATTGATGAATGCTAGCCATATTGTAATTAACAGCTTTCTCTAAAGTATTTTTATTATTTGTAGGTGTTCCGTAGTGCTGTATTTCTTCCTAAACCCTGTCTGCTCTTTTGGTTGATAGTAGTCCAGCTTAGGCCTGAGGCGGCTGGCTATTAGTTTTGAAAATAATTTATATATTTGAGATAGCAGGCTGATTGGTCTGTAATTTTCTATGTTTTTGCTGTTGCCCTTTTTTTGAATGATTATTACAAGGCCATTTGCTCAGTCCTGCGGTATATATTTCTTGTTCAGGCATTTGTTGACCAATATTTTTAATTGGCGTTCTAGTATGGCTTCGCCATGTTTTATCATCCTCACTAATATTCCATCTTTGCTCGATGCCATCCCGTTTTTCATATGTTGTATTGCAGTTTTGATTTTGTCCGTCGTAATGCCGGTGTGTCCTCAGAGTTGACGTTTGTGACTTTGACTCTGCTCTTTTCTTTGGGTATGTCGCTTGTTACCTTTGCTCGTATAGGTCTACATAGAATTTTTGTACCGTTCTTATAATATCTTGCCTCCCTTCGATTTGTTTACCTTCTTTGTCTTTGATTATGACGATTTCTTTTTTTGTGTTTTGTCGATACTCTTCTGAACACTTTTGTTTCTTTATGTTGTTTTAGGATTTTTTGCGCAATTTGAGTATTGTGGATCCTGATCTTTTGTCATTTTTTTGGCGGTTTTGTTTGTCTCGACGTATTCTATAGTTGATCTTTTGTTGTCTGCTATAAGTTGACGTCTCTTTTCTAGCATGTTTAGGGTTGCCGCACTTAGTTTGTTTGTGCTTTTAGTTTTTTGTTTGTACGTATGCTTTTGATGCTTAGTTTAGTGTGGTTGTAATTTTTTTGTTTACTTTGTTTATGTCTGCTGTACTCAGTATCTGGTCTTTAAATGTATTCTTCAGGTCCATTTGGAATTTGTTTGGATTTTGTTGGAGTTTTTCTCTTTTATCTGTTTGGGTAATAACTTTTTGATTCTATTACTTTGTTCTAGTTTTTGGTTGATGTATATCGTTGCACTTACCAGGCACTTACGTACGTCTGTCTGGGCTTGCCCAGGTCTATTTGCGGTTGTGGCTTTTTGGGAAGAAGGTGTTGGCGTTGTACAAGTATTTTGTATTGTAGCACCTCAGGGGTTTCTGTTGCCTAGCTTATGTTTGCCTACGTATTTTTTGTCTGGGTTTGTTTGGCCTCCTATCTTACAGTTGAAGTCGCCAACCACTAAAACTTTTGAAGTTTTGTTTTCACGCATTCCTTCAGAAATGATCTCTTCCAGTAATTCTTTGCACCCTCTGCCGTTCCATTCTGACTTCAGCTGCCGTTGTTAGGATTTTTCCGGCTGCTGGGGACTAAGGGCCTTTGGTTCGTGTTTCTACTCATTGTAGGAATTTTTTGCATTTAAAACATCACGCTTGCCGGGCGGGTTAGTGAGTTTGTATATCAGCCGCTCCTTTGGGGAACAAACGCTGTTTGTAGCCGCTCATTCTAGGTCAGACGTTACTGTACTAGTTTTAGTCCGCCCCGAGTATTTTATTTCCTCGGTACTACCTATATCTAAGAGGCTTTCCGCCATCTGGGTAAAATTTTTTTATTTTTTTACGACTGCAATAAATAGGATATTTTTTAGACTTTAAAGAGAATCTTATTAGCAAAAATCTACGGCCATAAAAATCAATTTTTTTGATAAGATGGTGAGAAGCAAAAATATAATTTTCAATATTGGTTTAGTTACTTTTATTGAAAACAAATATTGCTTTAGCATTCTTCTAGGTATTGGAATTTTTTTTTCTTACGCATCTTTTGATAATAGTCCAGTCTTTAACATTTCTGTTGTAAGGCAATTTTCTTATGAAGCGTTTTGTTTTTTATCTGATTTAGTGCAATTTGCCTGTGCATAGGATTGCATTTCACGGGCGTTGGAAGTGTTCCGGAGAAAAACGGGAGTTTACTTTTGAGAAGCAGGTGCTTTAGGTTAAAGTTTGGTAGAAGATTGGCTTGCTTTTAGCTTGAGCTGGCAGATTTAATAGTTTGGTCTATTGCACGCGGCGCATGTTTTACATGAGTTTGCAGATATAGTTGAGATGGGCTCTGGCGCTTGACACAGACGTAACGCTAGCAACAGTGGCATTGCACAGTATTCCTTAATTTGCGCTTGTCTTCTACGCTAACTCCAAGTCAACACAGTTTGGTGATAGACAAAATATCTTGACTGATTGCGTTTTGGAACAACTAAACATAAAATATTGAAAAGGGTTTCTTATCCCTTTTCATACGTTTGACATAGAGTGAAGCAAAGCTTAGAGCGATTAACTCTTTCTGCATTGCATTAGCCTCAATTCATTTGAGTAAGTTCCGGAAGACGTATTTTAGAGTCTTTTAAAACACTATCTGGAATTTGTAATGCCACACGTAATTGCTTTTGCAATAAACGATAGCTGCTTGGAAATCCGCATGCAATTTCAGCTGCCTAGGTTAATTACAAACGCCAAAGGTTAAGACTACCACATTTTTAAATTTTGCCGCAAATTCAGGAATTCCAACTTAAATTATTGGGTTTTTTAACGTGCACGCCACATCAAGGCAGCACACTGGACTTACTAAAGTTTCTCTTCTTATTCGAAAAAAAGAGTACTCATCACAACGCATTAGTTTTTAACCAGAAAAACTAACCCTTCAATAGGGGCTTGCGGATCGAACCCAAAACTCTTGGTATAGCAGTCGAGTACGCTAATCACTACACCACCCGGGTGGTTACGTTAACTTAATCTAATCATTTTTTTTTTAAAGGGGTTAAATCTTTAGCTAAACACCACCAGCCTGTGCTGCACGGTAGTGCTTGGTTTCTATCGGCTAAAACCCTCCTTCTATTGGGATATATTTGTTTTTACTCCACACCGGGATTGCATTAAAGCATTACTTTAGGGTGGAGAATCCCAGACGGCAGTTAATTTTTTCTGCCTCTTTCTTTTAACATTTTTTTACCAAACATACATATCTACTTAACCTAACTTTTTGTTTTGTTTTATTGTTGTATGGGGAAGTTCTACCAGTTTGTGTGTGGAGCTCTTATCTACTTAACCCCCTATCCATTTGGCGTAGACTTTGTATCCTCGGAATTGCAAAGCCTTCAAGAATACACGCCGGGACGTTATTTCTATCGCCCTAGTTTGTCATTTCAACTTCGCTATCTCTCTCCTCCTTCTCCTTTGCGGAGACCACTTCTTTAACAAATTCTTTCACCCGGAGCCACATCGCTTTACCAGACAGCATGTACTCAACGGTGTTGTCCGGAGTCAATACCGCACCTGTCTCATTTTTCATTTTCTTCTTGGCCGCGGCCCATCTGCGGCAAGCGTAAAAATTGTGTTGTGAGCTATCCTCTACTTGGCACGTTACACATTTGCCGCTGTGTGTACGGTAGAATCTTTTTTTTTAATATTCTTTGAAGCGTTCGTGTTTGCTCAGAAGTTGACACAGGTAATAGTCGACAGATCCAAATTTCCTCGTTGTCTACGCAGTTAAATTTATAACCATTCTCTTTGTCCACGCCGCCTTTCCGGTACCCTGGTCCCATTCTTTTTCCAATTTCATAATTGCCTCTTGTTTAAGCTCCTTCTTAGTATGCTGATTTGTTTTATAACCTTCTTCTCTCAGCTTGGCTTGTAGATGGATCGGCATGACCAAGGCAATCACGAGAATGGCTTCCGTGGATATGGTTTTGTATCCGCCAACTATTCTCAGCATTCTTCTTTACTGCTTCAGCATCGTGTTTTGTATTTGGCGTATCTCAAAGTTTTTTTTCACATTTGGGCACCGTACAGCATTATCGAATGCGCCACACTTGCCAGTATCCTCTTTTTTTCTTCTAAAGGTTTTTTAATGTTGGACATTAGTATGCTTAGTGCCTTGACCGTTTTTCCACCTTTTCTACCGTCTTGTTAATGTGGACAGCCATTTTGGTGTTTCTATCAAACTACACACCAAGATATTTGACAGCGTTCTTTGTAGTTATATCGGCATCGCCACTTTACAGGATGACGGCCTCCGTTTTCTGGGCGGCAATCTCCAGCCCTAGCTCCTCGATATCCGTTTTAATTATCTGCACCGTCGTGTTGGTCACTCTGACCAGTTCCTCTTCCCCTTTTGCTATTGTTATAATGCCGATGTCTTTCGCAAAGCACAAAATCGTAGTTTCCTTTGGCATAACTACTCCCAGTACGCTGTTATAATATATGGTCCATAGTAGAAGACCCAGGATCGAGCCTTGTGGTACGACGCACGTGATCAGCATATTTTTCTTTCTTCTTCTTATAAGCAGTTCTCTGCTGTGGAGGTAGCTTTGAGTTATTTTAATAAGCCTCTTGCTCACTTCCATTTTGATCAGTGCTCGTATCACCCCTTCCCCCAAAACAGTATTGAAGGCGTTTTTGATGTCCACCGTGGTAAACATACACATTTTCCTGTTTTTGTAAGCTTTCTTTTTTATGTCTTCTACCGTGTCCATCAGCTATCTCATAGCATTGATGGTAGACCTTCCTTTCCGGAACCCAAACTGGCTGTCAAATATTTGGTTCTCTACTTCCTCCCTCAATCTACTTGGAATTAGCTGTTTTTATTTTTTTCCAAGGTATTTAATAGGCAGGTTGGCCTATGCTTTGGGGCTTTGTTTGTTTCTTTCTGTTGTTTTTGAAGAAAAACCAGTTTAGACTGCTTCCATACTTTGGGAAATCTGCCATTCTGAAATTTCTGATTCATCACTTTTAGGATGATATCAGGTACGGCCTTTACTACTTCTTTAGCAATTTTGGGAGGTATCCGGTCTGGTCTCGGCGCTTTCTTGTTTTTTAGATTTGCGGACGCTTCCTGTACTTCCTGCAGGTTAAAGGTTAACTTCCTCCTCCACAACTATTGGTCATCTTACCAGCGGGTGCTTTGGAAACAGCTGTTTGGCCACTTCCATCTGCTTTTTTCAGAGCTGGACACCAACTCCCCGGCTAAACTTGTCCGTGACAATTTTATACCCCACACCCCACACGTCGTTCTCCGTTTGCCGACATTATAGCCTTTTTGATCTTTTTGCTGCTGGTCAATCTTTTTCCTGTTGGCCCGAGTCTTATTCCTGTTTGCAATATTGCACTTCTTTTTAAGTTTGGTTAGGTGCTCAGACCACTAGTAAACAGCTATGTTTAGATTTACCGTTGCCTTCCTCCTGAAAGATAAGTTTATCGCCCTTTCTATGGTTTTCATTAGGCCGTTGACGTTTGGGTTTTGCATTTGTTCCAGTTCCGTCCTAACTTAACCTAACCTAACCTAATCTAACTTAATCTAACCTAACATAAGTTTAACGATGCGCAATATTATTTTATGTTACCCTTCTGAGATACGCGTTAGCCAATCGCGACTGACCGCATATTCTAAAAAAATTTCTAAATGTTCCAGTCAGTCTTTTAAGCGTTGTCTTATAAAAAAGCAATTAATAGCACCCAAACATATTGGAATTTTGTCTCCTCTGGTTCTGTAAGCTAGCTCTACTACAAATAACACGCTTTGATAATCTTGAAAATCTCCATAACATATCTCACTTCTTTGCCTGTCTCACCTTATGCAACTTTCCCCAATGCCAATTAACATTATATCCCAAAGCATCGCACTTTCCGCCACGGGTACAAACATTACACTGTTTCTTGTAAGCGTGAACCAAGTCACTCATGCGACAGACCTTACTGAAAACTTAGTTTTAAGGTCAACTGCAAAAGTCTCAACTTGCACTCGCAGATGCATGCACACGCATTTTTTATACTTTGTTAAGATGTATTTGTCACAACCCACTAACCATCTAAACTATGTGATCTTTCTAAGCTTATAGAACAGTCACTGCAAACAATTTCTACACCAACAACGTAAAAAAAACTTACTTTGTTTTTTGCTTCTAACGTCTTAAAGTCTTGCACCACCACCACTTTCGAACTGGTTCACGCTAAACACAACCTTTGATTTGATGAATACGCTAATTAGACGTTGATCTCAATACTAACCTCTACGCTCTCGTACTTACGTACTTACACGCGGTATGCGGCTTTGCAACTTACTGAATAACTGGCGTACCAGAATGCTTTGTCTCTCAACTATCCCAAGCTTTTGGGTCGTACATTAATTAAGTAAACAATAATTTCATTTGGAACGGCTATCTGTTACTAAATGGTACAATTATTTCTCTGCAAATAAAAACCTGTTTTCTACTTTTTTGTTTATCTTGTTTTCTTGCATCAGCTGATACGGCTTGTCAACGTTCTTACGTGTTCAATTGAATCAGTACATAATTATAAAATACCGGTCAATTGGTAATCATATTATTTTTTTCTAGTATACATTACTATTGAGCTGTGTTTTGCAACCTCAAAGCTTTACTAACCAGTGTAAGTTTAACAATCTTTTGCAGTTATTGTAACCTCAAATTTTTAAATGCCAGTGCACACCATGCGAAATACGTTAACACACTACCTCTTTTAAATAACAACCCAAGTAACATTTAAAATAAAAGTAATTAATGTGTGAATTAACTATTTAACTATTATAGGATAGATAGAAACTGAGTTACTGATGCTCGGTAAAATATCAACGTTTAGACGAAGAAGATTGTGTAGACTGTTGGTTAAAAGTAAATTCACACATATTAAGTATGTAGAATGTGTACAACGTGACTTCAAAGACACAATTAGCATTCTGCAGTCATACACTCAATCAACATTTTCTCAATTTACAAATATTCAACAAAATTAAATCAATAACTTTCAAATATTCCTTTGATGTTTTAACATGAATCTCATTTAAGTTAACTACAATCATATGTCTACAATTACATTTAAAACAATTTCTACAATTGAGCAAAATTACCAAAGTTTTGTTTTATTGACTCATAACCATGGAGTTTAATACAAACTTCAAAGTTTATTTAAAACTCTTAAATCGAACTATACAACTCAATAACATCTTCAAATGAGTTTTACTGACAACAAAAACTTAAGCAATTTGAAAATCATATTTGTAACTTTTACTTTAGTCCAAAAGCAAGCAAAATATAAATTTAGTAAATAAATATCCAAAGCTTGTACTAAAACTAGCAAATTTATGTGTAGCCTCCAAAAACTTACGTTGCATCTAAGAATATATAAATAATTCTATACAATTATTATTAATTTAGAACTTTATTTGATAAATGTTGTATTTCATGTTGTTGATAATTGAACTACATTCTTTGCCGCCAATTTTTTATAACCGTCGTCAGCTAGGTAAACTATTTACTCTTTTTGCGCCTTCTAGCTTGCTCTTAAATTTTAAATTGCTGCTCTCTGGTGACTCTTTCTACTGATTAAGTCTAGTGCTTTGTGATTGCACTAAATCTATATATAACTTCATCTAACTTTATAATAAATTGTATTTAAATAGCGTCTAAACTACAATCTAGATTGCAAATCAATGATTCATACCAAATTATAATATATCTTAATTTTATATATTTTATTAAAAAAAATGCAAACCAATTTCCAATCAATTACCCTATAATCAATTTCAATATATCAAACCAATTTTATTCAATATATATCATTCAAAATCTTATGTATATAAATTGATATTTATATAAAAACTCAATTTTATCAAAACGATAGTGTCTATACAAAAAATAAAATGCGGTATTATATCTGGATGTTCCTTTTTGATTCCTTCAATATTTCACAAGCTTCCTTCTCCACAACGGCTGCCGAATCGAATAAAGCTGCGTATCAAACGAGGGACCAACCTACAATATTGGTTTATATTTTTGTTGTATACTCATTCATTTTTTTCCGCATGCAGGCGACTTTTCTATATTACTTTCATGCGGTTTGTTTCTATTGTGATGGATATGTTATTCAAACAAGCTATATTTGAAAGTGTGATGGTTTTATAAATTCAATTGAATACGTTATGGGAATATGAAATACAATAAGACTGGACATTGATTTTTTTGTGGAAAACAGATTGAAATGTATAACGTATTTAGTATAGATTGTTTTACTGTATATCAAATATACTATATAAAAGTTGTTAAGTAAAAATAATATTATTTTACTATATGTAAGAGTATCTAATATAGCTTTAGGATTCTTTTCCCGACAAAGGTCTTTAATAATTTGAAATAATATGTAAACTCAATTTATGGTTAATTCTTGTTATTAGAAACAGTATTTGTCTCACATCTAATAACACTCGGCTACAAACTTAAGGGTATAGGATGGGTTTACTTCTGAATTGCATGAAGGGTTTCAATCAAGTAAATTTGCATAGAAAACGGATTCTTCTTACCTTAGTTGATCATCTGCATTTAAAGGGGCTATTGGGCGGTTTTATAATAGATTAGTTTGGGTCAAAAGTTGACCGAATAACTTTATCTTATCTTGAAATGTGTATTGTTAAAAAATTGTTATTCAATTTAATATGTTTTATTAAATGAATATTTTTTTAAAAGTATTTATTGCGTAGATAAAATGGATAGTAAAGTAACAGCATATGAGGTACAATCAGTGGTATGAAAGCAGATCTTATAAAATCAAGTTTAATTGGACATGCATTGATTCTATTAGATACCAAATTATCTTCATACTTAGACCGAAAAAAATAGATTAATTTACAATTTTCTAGCCGGAGGTGTACGGGTAACAATTTATTTATATGCAAGAAAATAAAAAAAATGTTATTTGATTTTTTTGATTGACTAGTTTTGGCTAATTTTTTTTTTAACCTTTAGTTGCACCATCTGTATTTTATAACATTTGCACACTTGTGGGGTTGTTGATGACACTAAATTAAAAAAATGCCTACAAATTACGAATTTAAAGATTTTTATTTTTATAGCTGTTTAATAAAGTTTATCTCAACACTTAATACAACTATTCAATATTCAGAATATGAATTTAATATTATGCCATGATGTTACAAAAACGCAAAAAAAATCTTTTTTTAGTAAACAAAATTTTTTTTTTAACTTTCAATATTAAGACTTCAAAATGCAGAATTTATCTAATTATATACTATATTTTGAAAAATAATATAAGTATAAAGATTCCTCTCAAAAACTATGTTTATTTTAATAAAAAACTAGAGATACAATGATATAACCGGTGTGGTCTTTGACGGCACCCATCGATTTTCATTATCTGCTGTCAGCGTGTTATAGCGCTCGCGATATTCAAATTAGTTGCAAGTTTACAAAAGTAGACTAGTCAAATGTTGTATGACGCCATATATATATAATATTTCATAATTTTCAATAAAAATATATATTGTTTTTCTTTTTTTTTTTTTTTTTTTTTTGTTAGGCGTAGGTGGGGAATTTTCTAAAGACTTCGCTCCCAGGACGTGTCGGATTCACCTTTTTAAGGGTGCCTACCGACTAAACCCACCCATCTGGGAATTGCCTGGAAGTTCGAGACCTTTCGGCTCATGTACCTTCCGTTTGGAGATGTGTATGTAGGAGGTTGTTTAGGAGTCGCCTTATAGGCCATTATTGTTTTTCAAAGGCTAGAGTCGTAAACGACTCCACAGATGCGGCTGAGGGTTAAAAACCTGTTTAATTATTTTGGCATATTTACTTCCTAATATAATAAATATTTTTGTAGGTCTTGGTCAAACTTAAATTATGGGTTGCTTGTTGCATCTTTACAACCTTTATAATATAAAACAATCCACTTTATGCAAACAAAGAATTCTCCGTAAATAAAACACTTTTGATTTATTAAATCTTTTTTTTTTTCAAAATTGAGTTTTTAATTAAACTTGACAAAAAATTTGACAGAATTTTGTTGTGTTTAATACACTCTATAATTATTGTTGTCAACTTTTAAACATTTTTCTAAAATTTACCCCAAGGTAATACCAAAATCGTTTATGTTTAAGGTTTTTGTTCAAAGTCTGAAATAAAAAATTATATATTTTTTGGTATCTTTAATTCCAATATACTTTATTTTAAGGTTATTTACTTTTTATTTATTATATTTTTTTATTTATTTTTTGCTTTTTTCTGAGATTATTTTTAAATTTTATAACTCTTGAATTACATTTATGAACTAAACACAAATATTTAAAAATCTGTAGTGCTTCCAGATTTTATCTACAAAAACTGTAGGCTTGCAATAGAAATAAACCAAAATGTTGTCTTTTCTATCTGTCCTTTAATGCAGTGGCGTCACCTAATTTTTTTTGTTTCTACAAAAGAAACTTAGATTAGACTAGTCTTTTTTTTATCCGATCACCGTTTTTGGTGCAGTGGCGTTACCCAAATTTTTTTGTCTGCCTCTAAACATTTACCCCAACATACTATCAAAATTGCACCATGTTTAAGAGCATTTCTGGCTTTTTAAAACAATAATTCAAATAAAACATATAAATTGTTGAATTTTACTACTGTTTATCTACAATTTGGTACGGCTTTTTCAAAAATCAATGTCAGCATTATAATGTTTTTTTAGTAGATTTGAGAAGTTTTTTTATCTGATTACTATTTTTTGTGCAGTCTCAAGTTGAAACTGTAGACCGTTATCATAAGCTGTTGGTCAAAATATTACTTAACGCAATTTAAAATTCAAAATATTTTTTTTTAATTGTAAATATTTTTTGTAAATTTTTGAAGTAAATTTAGGTTTTAATAAATTCTTTCCGAGCATATTACAACGCTGAGGTCACAATTTAAAATAACTTCTTAATATACAGAACTCAAAATTAATTTTTGAAAATTATAAATGTTTTTTTGCAAATTTAAAAAAAATCGATTTTTAATAAATTACTTCCGGGTTCATTTAGTTGCTGAGGTCACAATTTTTAGAATAATTGCACAAAATTTTTACGAATTATGCTAAAAGTATTGCT
This sequence comes from Tachinus rufipes, assembly GCA_963932245.1. Classification (NCBI taxonomy): domain Eukaryota; kingdom Metazoa; phylum Arthropoda; class Insecta; order Coleoptera; family Staphylinidae; genus Tachinus; species Tachinus rufipes. Next base: position 117,012,902 of record OZ010741.1, on the reverse strand, counting down.
TAACACAATACAAAATTCAAAATTAATTTTTGAAAATTTCAAGTATTTTTTACAAATTTTTGAAAAAAAATCTGATTTTTAATAAATTTCTTCCAGGCACATTAAATTGCTGAAGTCACAATTTTTAAAATAATTACTCAAAATAGTCACAACGTATGCTAAAAATATTGCTTAACACAATACAAAACTCAGAATTAACTTTTAAAAATTGTAAATGTTTTTTGCAAAGTTTTGAAAAAAACCTAAGTTTTAATAAATTCTTTCCAAGCATATTACAACGCTGAGGTCACAATTTTTTAAATAATTGCTTAAAATCTTTACAAAGTATGCTTAAAATGTTGCTTAATACAGAACAAAATTCAAAAATAATTTTTGAAAATTTTTAATCACAATTTTTAGAATAAATGTTCAAAATCTTTACAAAGTATGCTTAAAGTATTGCTTAACACAATACAAAACTCAAAATTAAGTTTTGAAAATTAAAAGTTAGGTTAGGTTAGGCTAATAGTTTATTAGATGTTTTATTATAAGTTGGATATTACAGCTCTTAGACAAAGAATTAACTGACTTTGAGTAATTGAATAATATCCATAATACACCTAAGTATTAACAGTATACACTTAAGTAAGTAGTAGTACTACTATTTATACTAAAGCCACAGCAACCTATAAAACCTTAGCTAAATCTTAGGATAAGTGAGGTGAACAATAATGTTTCAATAGTCAATATGCCATGGTTGGGTAAACAACGGAGTTTATTTCAAGCACACCAAGTATGTGACTACAACGCAGAAAACATTTTGCTTGCGCTTCGTTTTAAATTCAAAACAAATATTCTTGATCGAAAAATGATGTTGAAAAAGATCAAAAATTTAAAGACAACAGGATCTGTAAATCCTAAATAAACTACCTGGGCGTCTAATGGCAAAGCTGAGGAGCGTTAGGGGCAAAAATTCTAACTACACCACTGTAGTTGTCCTAAATCCGTGAAGACACCTGAAAACATCGCTGCCATCAGAGCGTCAATGAAACAGTTTCAACGCGTTCTGCTTGAAAACATGCCTCTGCATTTTAGAAATCGGTTAAAATGGTAAACAAGATTTTGCACATTGGCAGTTATAAAATTATGATCGCTTAAGAATTGAGTTCAGCAGATTGAGTAGATGTGCCTTTCAATGGTATTTCGTGGACTAGCGACAAACGCTTTTCTATAGTTTCGAGCCAGTAAAAAAACAAAAAAATTAATACTGTTCTGCTGACCCCCAAAAACTCTATCAACAACTTCTTTACAACTCTCTTCAACAACCGTGTGGGGTTTGTTTGGTCGTGGAATCTGTTTTGTTAAAGAGGGTGGCATCACTTATATTATGACTTTAAAACTGTACTTAGACATGAGAAGAATTGTTTTTTCCCCAAAATAAAAAAAATAATAATAATACAGATGCTCCAACGACATTTTATAAGATATGTTTCTCGATTGAGTAATCTCCTTACAAAAAGCCATTCAATGACCCCCTCGCTCCCACCTTAGCAATTTTTTCTCAGACATTTTTTAACATCGCCTTTGAACTTTACAAAATCTCAAAGAAACCATTTGTCAAGAAAATTACAGGGCTCCTTAACATATGCTGGTGAGAGTAGAAGAAAACTTCAAAAAACGGCTTTGCGTTACTTAAAATAGTTTTGATTGCAAGATGGTAGGAAACAAACTAAAATGTTGGTTTCGATGAGCTATTTTTTTGTATTTTACTATCAAATATTTGTACTGTAGCGTTAATAAGGTTTTTGAAAACCAATTTACTTGATTGAATGTAGAGTTGTCTAGCCAGTGGCGTCGGAGTAAAAATTATTTAAATTTGGTAATGCTTTAAAGACCTAAACCATTTCTAAGTAACATTTTCTTTTTTTTTTAAATGAATTTGTGTTTGAACACTTGGATCACTGTAATGGACTCTTAAAAAGTACATTTATTTGCTAATTTTTGCTGTTTAAAAATAAGTGACACTATTGCACAAAAAAACCTTTTAAAATTAAATCTACTCAAGTTATTACAAATCTACAATTTTCTTGTGGATAAATTCTGATGCTACTACTGATTTTTTGAAAAACTTGTATTTAGTATCAAAGTGTAGTTAGAAAGTAGTAGAGAACAAAACTTTTGTCCAGATTGTTAATAAAAAAGGCAAAAAACGGCAATAAACATGGACAATTTTGGTGCAACCTTTGGGTATATTTTAGAAAACACGTAGACGAGTAGTTTTAGGTTAGGTTAAGGAGATAAGCCAAAATGTTGAATTTGATATAGTCTTTCTTATAGGTGACCACTATTTTTTGTTCAATGTTTGACACAAATTTGCGATACAATCTACAATGGGTTTAATTATTTTTTATTAACCTTTAAATTTTTCTTTTTTTATATATAATTTTCTTGCCCTTTTATACACACAATCTAGATAGTGCACATAGAATTTTAGATTTTACTACTCTTTAACTACAGTTTTGAGACTAAAAACGGATTTTTTAAAAAGTCAATAACGGCGCTAGAGTAATTCTACAAAAAGATGTAGATTTGCAATAACATGAAAAGTTTTAATTGCAGGATGGTAAGAGACAACTTAAAATGTTTTTTTTAAACATGTTTTTTAGTTAATTCTGACAAAAATATTGTAATATTTTGTTTGTCAAGGCCATTTCTAGCGTTTTTTATAAACAACCTTTATAAGACGTATAAAGTATTGAATTTTACTACATTTTGGGTTAAACACAGTTTTTTTCAAAAAAATAATAGCGTCATTCGAATTTTTGTACAAAAAGACGTAAATTTGCAATAACTTAGTAGTTTTGATTGGAAAGTAGGGAGACAATCTCAAATGTTGATTTTTCTAAAAGCAAATTTATATGTGATCAATATTTTTTTGTACAGTGGCGTCACCATGTTTTTTTACTAAAAATTAAATGTTATGTTTAAACGTACATTATGTAATAATTTGAGTAGTTTTAATTGCAGGAGAATGGAAGACAAATCAAAATGGACCATGTTTAAAGCCGTTTTTGCCATTTTCTAAAAATAATTTTAATGGTTTTTTTAATTCTTTAACTACAGTTTGAAACTATGCATTTGCGTTTTTTTTGTGCAGTGGCGTTACCAAAGGTTTTTTTTGTTAACTATCTTTTGAGTTTATCGACCATTTGAGGCAAAAATGTTATATATTTTTTTTAAGTAACAGTGGCGTTCCAAAATTAGCATTTAAAATTTGACTTGATTTTTTATAAATTTAATTAAATAGTAATAGAGTAATAAAATTAAAATTCTAAAATTTCTAGTCCAAACCAAATTAATAACGCAAGCCAGGAATTTTACTTTATGATATGATTGTTAAGTAGACGCGTTTGGTTTTTACGGTTCTTCTTGTGTGAATCAAGACGCGAGAATTTATTAGTAGTTGAGAAAGAAATGCCCGGACATGCATTCTGCATTCTAGGGTGTCTAGATAGTTTGGTCTTCTATATTTTTATTTTTTTAAGATCTTAATCCTTTAAAAGTTTTTTTAAACTTAATTTTAAAGATTACTTTTGATGATATCAAATGTCAACTTCAAATATGTCAAAATAGCAAAAGTTGTCAAAAACTTTCAAAATCGTCAATTTTTATTGTCATCATTGAAGATGATACTAATATAAATTGTCAAAAATTTCGGATATAAAATGTCAACTTTAAATATGTCAAACTAGCAAAAGTTGAAAAATACTGTCAATCTTTATAGTCACTGAAAGATAAAAATGTTAACAAACTGTCAAATTTTTTTTAAAACTCTCAAAATATGATGACAAGTTGCAATAACACATCTTAGAGATGTCAAATGTCAACTTTGTAAAGCAAAAGTTCTTTATTTAATCACAAAAAAGTCAAAGTATTAAAAAAACTGACTTAGGTTGTCAACTATTTCTTAAAGCTGTCACTGATCTGTCAAAATATTGTAACAAAATGCATAATACACCTAGGAGATGTCTAATGTGATCTTCAAATATGTCAAATGATAAAATCAAGTATAAATAAAATTTGTCAGAATTAACAAACAAGAAAAAATGTCTTAATAGCAAGACACAATAGGTTTTGGGGCCGCAGTTTTCCGGCATTCATGCTAAGATTCCGAAGATGATAAAATATGCGCATCATTCGCTGAAGAGAGTGAATTTGGGCCCAGTAGACAGTTAACTAAGATCCAGCTCAACCAAAAATGTCCATAGTATCCAATCACAATTTGAAAGATGGGAAAAGAGCAGAACTAGCATTTATGATTGTAAGGTTAGAGTTACATCTTAAATTCTAACTCTATTATTCAACAATCCTCAAGAAAGTTATTGATAACATTTCTGATCAAAAAATACACTTAGTCTCAGTCTCAGTGTTTTCTTTGTTTGTCTATCATATTAATACATACTTCTTTTCATTTTATACTTATTCCGGCAGATTGTCGTCATCAGAGCTCTATATTATAGAATAAGTTTAGTATAAAAAATGTTTTTTGTGCAAGTTTTATGGAAATAATTAAGATTTTTGCAATTTTAGAACAATTTTGCAACTTTTCTGAGTGATGTTTTACAATTATAGTATTTTGAATGACAATTTTGTTTGTTTTTTGTGTAAATTTTATGCAAAACAAGATTGTTTTCGTAATTTTAAAACAATTTGTGCATCAATTAAGTTTTTAAGTTTTTTATTGTAAAAATCTGTTGTTCTGTTTAGTTTTTTATGAAAAAGTATTGTTTGTGCAATGTTTTTGCAATTTCCGAGCAATTTTGTACTACATTTACTTTTTTTGACTAATTTTATACAAACTTAGTATAAAACTAAAAAGTATGTTTTTTGCTCAAATCTATTGCAAATACTGGACATTTGCGTTATTTTAGATCAATTTATTTTTTTTGAGCAATTTTATACTACAGCTAGACACAAATAGTTTGGCCGGTATAATAGGCAACTTAATATACACAAAAATTATGTTGGCTGTGGTTAAACTTATGCCTTTGCCCGTTTTAGCATTTTTCAATCTCAGAAAGAACAACGTTGCCAATAGAACGTGTATCTAAGCGCAAATAAAAAATGTTGAAACGGTCAAAGGCATGAATGCAACCACAGTAAACATAATTTTTGTGTATATTAAGTTGCCTGCTGTAATTTACTTAACATTTTTTTGGATAAATTTTATGAAAAATATAATTTTGTTGCAAATTTTATCTAAAATCTAGATTATGATTGACCATCCCAGTAGCTTGTTAACAAGAAATTGGAAGTTTCTCCTCTTTGCAAGTCGGAGGCAGAGAAGGTTATAACTAATCTCCTAATCACTAACACTTGGTCGGGTTCAGTTTAAACTGAATTTTTTAATTTTTTTACATAATACTATGGTTTCAATTATTTTTATTAACCCTTAAACGTTTTCTAAAATTGACCGAGATACTACCAACATTATGCTGTTTTTTGTCCTTTTCTATATTGATCTAGATGGAGCATACTTTAGAAAATTTTTAATTATAATTTGGAACTGAACACAAAGTTTTTCTAAAAAAACAAGTAGATTTGTAATAACTTAGGTAGTTTTGAATACAAAAAGTTGAAAATTTGTCTAAAATTGCCCCTGATTTTTTGCTCTTTTCTATATACAAATCAATTAGGGCATATCAGTTTTTTTGATTTTACCACTTTTTAACTACATTTTGAAACAAAACAAGGATTTTTAATTTTGCAATAACTTGAGTAGTTTTGATTGCTGGAGAGTAGGTGACAAACTGAAATTTTTTCTACATATCTCTACCATTATTTTGTGCAATGGTGTCACCAAAATTGTTATGTTTAAAGTCAAAAAACGTTAAGTATTGTTTAAGCTAATCGATTATATGAAGCAAAAACTTATAAGATTTTTGAATATAAAGATATTTAAAGTACAATTTACAAAAGACAATTTTAGATTTAGGTTTATATTTTCAAAATTGGGCTATTACTGGTTAACTTTTTAATCTAAAAAATGTGCTTAGTTTTAAATTCATCTTTCTTTTACATATTATTATTTTTATAATTTTTAAATATTTCTACAAACAAACTAGTGACGGTTTGTGAGTTAAAAGTTGTTTTACGCAAACGAATAAAAGTGCCTAAAGGTTAACGTCAAGAGTTGCTTATAGTTTCATTTAAAAGATATCTGACATGACATGAAGCAGCTAATTTTTTCCATACTAAAATTGTTCTTATTTTGCCACTTGATGGAATTCAGATGTTTCTACAAAACGACTACAAAATAATCTATATTATGTCATTTGCAAAAGCAGACGAATTCCGGAACCTATATTCTGCAACACGATAGTCTCCTTCCACCACAGTCTACTTTACTTGAAGATTTTGCAAAATTAATTTTTAATTTTTAATTGTTTATTGATTTGTCAGTTTTACAAACACAATTTATATCATCTTCTTTTGAGTGTTGAATAAAAAGGTTTTTATGCAGCATTATTACATTTTATTTTTATTCTAAAAGTTTTTTGTATGTTTAGTAGCGTTTTCAGTATTATAATATGACGTATAAAAAGAAACAAACAGTGTTTTTTCTTTACTTTACAAAGTTTAAGCTTTAATATTTTTGATGAGAAATAAAATTTTAATACATGACATATCAGCGCAAGCAACCGATTCACTACACAGGGGCATTATGTTTAATTCATTACATAAAATATGTAGTAATTTATCAAATAAATAATAATCATTATATAAATAAAATAGATATGATTATACTTTTATGTTATTATTTCATACATTAATTCAAACTAGTTAATTAATTTTAATATATTCATCTACATAATTTGTATAAAGATTAGTAAAAAGAACACAAAAAATTTCAAAATGATTTATAATATAAAAATCGCGTAGCGCTATTTTTGGTAGATGCTACTAAATAAATATTTAGTATCGTACTTAAAACATGGTTCTTGTAAAGTATGAAATATACCACTCACGTTACGTTAAATGACTTATCGTTTTAAAGGATAACGTTCAGTAAATAATTTTACAGCAAACTCAATTTATCCCGAGCCAATTTATTGAGCAATTAAACTGGTATACACTGGATAAATTGGACATAAAAGTGACAAATACTATATATAGTTAATTGTATACTCGGACTCTGTAAATATTAAATGTTAAATATTAAATCATCAAAAGTTTAAATTTTTAAATAAATATGAATTCAATAATAAAAATATATTGTATTGTACATATTGTACGAAATTGAAATTATATGATTAGATTTATTGATTTGCCTCTACACTTCATTATTATTATAAATTAGTATTTAATTGTTAATTTGGTATTAGTAACGTATTCTAATATTATAATTAGAATACATGAAGGTGCGGTGAGCAAACATGCATTATTAGTGCATTTAATTAAGATAACTGGAATATTTCATTAAGTTTTATCTAATTGCTTAAAGTAAATTGCAATAAGTGCTTTAGAAGTTAAAGTCTCATTATTACAATCAAGATTCTTGGAAGCAATTATTACAATTGACAACAAAGAAGTTTAAAACAGCGTTAATTGTTGGCATAATATTATTGTACGATATACATTGTTATTTACTTATAAGTTAATTACATATAGACCAAGCAAGTATTGGGAATGATAACAAAGTATATCGAATAAAAATTTTATTTTAATTTTAAAAGAATTATTTAATTATCTTTAAATTAGTACATTGTTTTAAATTTAAACTCTGCGATTACTTGTGAGAAATGATCTAGTAAATGCTCATTTTGACTCTGTCTGCAAAAGATCATTCTTTTGAGAAAGTGTTACAAGAGGTTTTTGCACAACTGAGACTATCTGGCAAATAACAGCTCAAACATTTGCTTTGAAGGCTGTGTAAATCGCACAATAATGCACACAGGAAATTTCTTGTGTAGCACTGCAATTGTTTCACAGCTTATGTGGCTTTTGTTTATGCTTAAACTGTCTGTTTTCCAATAAGAGGTTACATTTTGATATTTAAAAAAAAACGAGTATTTTTTAAGAAAAATCATTAAATGTTTATTTCATTGTAAAGAGGAAGGTATGTCATTAAAATTTAAAAACGATATCAGTCAAATGGCCTGCACGGTTACGGTTGCAGTACCAAATTTTCCATGACCAATTTGCACATTTGCGGCTGTATGTTCTCGATAACTTCACGAATTTCATCTTTAAGATCTTGAATTAATTGTGGAGCATTGGCATAGAAATTTTAGGTAAGCTAATGGATTGTGTTGACATTAGCAAAAATATTGTTATAGGAGGTGATTTTAATGTAAAGTTTAATACCAACGATCGTAAAGCTGGAACTCTATGCGACCTATTAACAACATATGGCCTCACAAATCTGGTAAATTTTAATACACGTAAGACAAATTGTTTAGATAATGTTTTTTCGAACATGCAATATATATCTGTACAGTCGTGTGATTTTGGGTTTACAGACCACATTGGTATACATGTTACTATTAAAATCAATACTATGAAACACAATTCTCCAAAACAAATTATTAGGCCAATTACACAACAAGGTAAATTCTTATTCTATTCGTCATTGCAATTAATAGATTGGAGTTTCATTGACAGTTGCTACACCCCTGAAATTAAATTTAATATGTTTGTAAAGATTTTAGAAGATTCATATCTTAAATCTTTCCCAGAAAAACAAATTTCTGTGCAAAATAACAAATGCGTAACATGGTTCAATAACGATTTGCGAAATATGCGAGAAACGCTCTTGCTTATTAAAGAGGCTAGTTATCGTAACCAACTGTTAAAAGATCATTATAACAAATACAAATGCACCTACAATATAGCACTAAAAAATGCAAAATTATCTGCAAACGCAGATTTTATTAGAAATTCCAACAATAATGCCAAAGCAATGTGGTCAATTGTAAATTCTAGTCAAAAATCAAAACAATGTGATACAATCTGTGATATTAGCCCTAATAAATTCAATGTTTTTTTTACCAGCATTGCTGAAAATCTAATCAATAATCTACCTGCTTGTACAAACAATCCTCTAAATTTTATGTTTAATATTAATAGTAATAATTGTGCAAGTTATTTTAAATTTAAAGAAACTACTTTTAATGAAATTAGAGATGTACTGATTAACTTAAAAAACTCTACGTGTAGAGATATTTATGGGTTAACTTCTAATTTACTAAAGAGTGTAATCAACATAATTTTAATACCTTTAACAAAATTAATAAATCTTTGCATTACAAATGGCATGTTTCCAAGTTCTCTAAAAATAGCTTTAGTAATTCCTGTTCTTAAAAAAGGAAATAGTGATGACGTTAACAATTACAGGCCAATATCCATACTCCCAGTAATATCTAAAGTGTTTGAGAAGATATTATTTAAGCAAATGATAGATTTTCTAGAAAATCAAAATATGTTATCATCAACACAATATGGTTTTCGTAAGGGAAGGTAGTTGCTCTTACTGAGGAAATTATTCAGGGGTATGAAACAGGCATGCATACTGTGGCATCTTTTCTGGACCTAAGTAAGGCATTTGACTGCATTTGTCATAGACTTCTCATACAAAAACTATATTTCTATAACTTTCATCCTAGTACTTGTAGGTTGATAGGCTCATATTTACAAGAAAGGCAACAGCTGGTTACAATAAAAAATAAACAATCTAGTAAAATGTATATAAATTCTGGTGTTCCTCAAGGATCTATCCTTGGGCCATTATTATTTTTATTATATATAAATGATCTTCCTCTAATATCTACAGATACACAGTTTTTTTTATTTGCTGACGATACCACATTTATTAATAAATCCACAAATTTTGCAACAGCATTAAACGCAAATAATAACTGTCAGTCAACTGCTAATAAATGGTTTGCAGCCAATAAGCTAACATTAAATACAAATAAAACAGTCCATCTCACATTTTCATTAAAACATATTGATGACAATGTCCGTAACACAACCTTTTTGGGAATGTGCTTAGATGCTAAATTAAAGTGGCAGGACCATGGAGATGTTGTTTCGCAAAAAATTTCTCGATCTATATTTCTACTGCGACAACTTAAAAACAAACTTTCTGACAGATATATACGTACTGTTTACTTTGCAGTATGTCAGTCGCATTTAACGTACGGCATTCTTGCATGGGGGCATTCTGCAATAATGAATCGATTCTTTGGACTACAACGTCGTGCTGTAAGAGTAATATCCAACTTAGAGTATAGAGAAGATTGTAGAATAGAGTTTAAAAAACAGAATATATTAACCTTACCGTCACTATATGTATTAGAATGTTTGTTGCATGTTTGAAAAAACATATCTACATATCTTGTTCACAATAGTATTCACAGTCATAATACCAGACGTAATACTAATATTTGTTTAAAGTCTCTACGTCTAGTAAAAGCAAAAAATGGAGTAAATTATTATGGTCCAAAAATTTTTAATTTACTACCAGATTCAATTAAAGAATTAGATATTGAACAGTTTAAAAAAACTGTTAAAAGCTATCTTGGTAAAAAAGCGTTTTATAATTTATTGGAATGCTTATCAGATAGTTACTCTATTTTATGAGTGCTAACTATTGGTATTAAATTTTCCATAACTAATCAACTGTTTATTGTAATAGATTTAGTTAATTTTAATTATATAATTTTTAAATTTTTTGTCTTATGTTGATCTTATTTTAATTTTAATGTGTTTTTGTAATGTGTGTTATTCACAAACTAGACGTGTGTAAAAATTTCTATTAACACTAATAAACTATTATTATTATTATTATTATTATAGACATTATCTTTCACGTGGCTCCAAAGAAAAAAGTCTAAAGGTGATAAACCACAAGATTTCAGTGGCTAATTGTGATCACCTCTTTAAGAAATAACACGGTCAGGAAACTTTTCTTGCCAAATTGCGATTGTTTTGTTGTTTGTGAAGCAGGTAGCGCAGTCTTACTGAAAATAAACGTCGTCCACATCAATATCTTTGAATTCCGGCCATAAAAAATCAATAATCATAGCTCGGTAGCGCCATCCATTCACCGTAACAGTTGCACCAGCCTCATTTTTGAAAAAGTAGGGTACAATTACACCGCCAGCCCAAAAACCGCACTAAACAGTGACACGTTGAGGATGCAAAGAATTTTCAACAATCATTCTTGGATTTTCTGAACCCCAAATGCAACAATACTGCTTATTAACGTAGCCTCCGAGGTGAAAATAAGTCTCATCACTAAAGATGATTTTTTGATAAAATTCCGGATCATTTTGATGCATTTGAAAGACCCAATCAGCGATGATACGACGTTTATGGTGATCGACCGGCTTAAGTTTTTGTGTTAACTAAATTTTAAAAGCCTTAAGACTTAAGTCTTTGTGCAAAATACGGTGTAATGTCGTTTGTGGAATGTCTAACTCCAAAGATCGACAAGTAATCGACAAACCTGGGGTTTCTTCAACACTACGGGCTACATCAGCAATATTCTCATGTGTTCATGAACGATGCACATGGTTTTGATTTTTTACATCACAAACTTTTCCCAAGAGTTCAAATTTTTCAAAAGACATTTAAAAAAAAAGATTTTTTTTTGGTTTTATTTTCAGCACCCAAGAGTTGAAAGTTTGGCATTGTTTATGATCTGCAGGCTTTAATTCTTGCGTCAGCTGAACTTTATAAACATGTAAGTTAAAATCTTTATGCAGTATATGATAAAGGCTGGGCTATGAGATTCTTAATTGCTGTGAACTTTTTGGAATAGACAAACTTAGGTTTTTTGCAACACTATTGGCAACAGCGGCAATGTTTTGGGCTGACCTGACAGTACGAGTTTGAACTGGCATTACATTAGTAACATAACCAGTTTGCTCAAACTTTGCTGCGATTGGATTTACATTCGCTTTGCTGGAAGGTGACCATACCGACCAAAAACACCACAAACTCTGCTAACTCTCTTTGTCACTTTGTTTTGTTTTGAGTGAAACATATCTGGGCAATTCCATTTCCAACGGACTAGAGCAGGAGGGGGTGCATTGAGAAATTTGCTTTAGTATTTTCTTTTTTAAATTCTATTACTTCTTAGTAGTATTTTTATCGGTTTATGAAGGTTTATAACGCTTAAAAAAAATCTACAATTTTTTTTAGATTTTTTGTTATTTTTGAACCTTATCGCATTTTTTGTTTAAAAATCGCAAATTTAACTCTAAAAAAAAAAATTGGTGAAATCAATAAAAAAAATCCGTAGAAGCCAAATCTGGTGCCATTTTAAGTCTATACCCTGTCTATAAACCGCAAAAGCTATAAAACACTTCGATGGATGGGCGAGAACACAATATCAAATTGTCAAACTAATACTTTTTAAATAGTGTTTTCGTTTACCCGCCCGAGTGTTTGTTATCAAGAAATTGACTACGAAACCACCTTCTATTAATTTCATGACATCTGTCACACATTCTGTCATGTTTCTTAGTTGCAAGAACGCGGTAGGTGGTTGTGACTTCTATTTTCTTGGTAACAAACACTTGGGTGGGTGGGCGGGAAAACATTATCAAATATACCGACTTGATACTTTTAAACTGTGTTCTCGCCAACCCGCCCGAATGTTTGTTATCAAGAAATTGATTACGACACCACATTCTACTAATTTAATGACAACTGTCAATCATTCTGTCATATTTCTTAGTTACAGGAACGCGGTAGGTGGTTGTGACTTCTATTTTCTTGATAACAAACACTTGGGTGGGGGCGGAAACACAATATCAAATTTCCGACCTGATACTTTTAAACTGTGTTCCCGCCCACCCGCCCAAGTGTTTGTTATCAAGACATTGATTACGACACCACCTTCTACTAATTTCATGACATCCGTCACACATTCTGTTATGTTTCTTAGTTGCAGGAACACGGTAGGTGGTTGTGACTTTTATTTTCTTAGCAACATACACTTGGGTGGGTGGGCGGGAACACAATATTAAAATACCGATGTGATACTTTTAAACTGTGTTTCCCCTCACCCGCCCGAGTGTTTGTTAATAAGAAATTGATTACGACACCACCTTCTACTAATTTCATGACATCTGTCATATATTCTGTTATGTTTCTTAGTTGCATGAACGCGGTAGTTGGATGTGACTTTTATTTTTTTGATAACAAACATTTGGGTGGGTGGGCGGGAACACAATATTAAACTACCGACCTGATACTTTTAAAATGTGTTCCTGCCCACCCGCCCGAGTGTTTGTAATCAAAAAATTGATTACGACACTACCTTCTACTAATTTAATGACATCTATAACACATTCTGTCATGTTTCTTAGTTGCAGGAACGCAGTAGGTGGTTGTGACTTCTATTTTCTTGATAACAAACACTTGGGTGGGTGGGCGGGAACACAATATTAAATTATCGACCTGATACTTTTAAACTGTGTTCCCGCCCACCCGCCCGAGTGTTTGTTATCAAGAAATTGATTACGACACCAGTTTCTACTAATTTAATGACATATGTTTTATAGATAGTGTATAGACTTGAAATGACGCCAGATTTGTATTCTACGGAAAATTTCTCATTGATTTTTCTACTATTTTTTAGTTTAAATTTTTAAAGAAAAAATGCGATTAAGTAAAAAAAGTTTAAAAAAAATAATAGAATTTTTTTTTAAAGTTTCATACCCTCATAAATCGACCAAAAACTACTAATAAGTTAGAGACTGAAAAAAAAATACTAAAGCAAAATTTCTCAATGCCCCCCCCCCCCCCCAGCTGCCCCTTGCACTCGTCCGTTTCAACTGGAATTGCCCATCTAGCAAAATAAATTATTTTGTAGTTTTTTGGAAATTTTAAACTAGTGGTTACACTAACAACTCAAACAAGAGCACCTCCAGAGCTTATCACTAAACAAAATATGTTAGATAGATGTTGTTGTAACCCGAACAATAATACACATTAAGACAATTTTGTCTAGCAAATCGTGGTTCAAACTAATGAGAAAAAATTTATTTTTTACAAAAATACCATTGTTTGGAAGACCAACACTTTTATTTATAAAGAATTATTTATACATAGAGAGCCTAGAAAAAACGTATGATCCGTGAGAAGTAATTATATTAATGGTTGAATAATTTGATAGATGGTTGGTTGGATGAATAAATAAATATATGTGTCTATCTAACCATTTATTTATTTATCTAACCATTGATTTATCACTCCAAATATCCAACCATCAATTTGTGTATGGTCGGCGGCATATATCAAAGAAATGAAAACGTTCTTAAGCTCTCTAAAGTTTGTACAAACATATTCGTCCTATTTCCTACGTTTTTAAATAGTAAAACTAAATATTGATTGTGCGCAATTGTTTTTACGACGTTAATTTAATGTAGATTTACGTAGTTAAGTTGGTTAATATAAGTCAAAACAAAGTTTTTTAGTAAAATGCAAAAAAACTGGTGCAAATGTCGTGGTTTATACAAGTCAGTACACAGTTTTTAAGTAAAATACAAAAATCGTCTAATACCATTGTAGAGAGCTTATACATTCCTAGCATAAAGTTTTTGATTAAAATGCGACATTCTTTTGAAGAAAATGTCTTAAACTATTGTTTTATTGGGTATTTTAATACCGTTCTATAAAATTAAAAATTAGTATTAGAAAATGCGTTATTTAATGCAACAGAGGTACATATGCGTGTGGTTAGGTGTACGTGTTTGAGTAACTTTCAAAAACTATCTCAAAGTTGCAATTTTGATGCAAATATTGTAAACTTTTGTTTTGTGGGGTCCTATACAGTTGATATTAGTCCTATTTAATTTAAATTTACGGGTTTAGGTTGGTTTATATAAGCATGGTACGATGTTTTTGAGTAAAGTATAAAAAACGGTTGCAAAGTCGCACTTTTGATGTAAATTTTCTGAACTATTGTCAAGTTGGGTAATTTAAAATCTATGTAAAAAGTTAAAATCAGTTTCAAAAAATGTATATTTACGTGGTAAGGTTGGTTTATACAAGCCTCATACAATGTTTTTGAGTAAAATGCAAGAATCTATCGCTGAGTTGTACTTTTGTTGCAACTATTGTCTTGTTAGGTAATCTAATACTATTTCAGGTAGTTGAAATAAGTTTAAAGATCGTCAATGTAGATTTGCATAATTAAGTTAGTTTATACAAGCTTAATACAATGTTTTTGAGTAAAATGCAAAAATTTTGAGTTTCGCTTTTGATACAAATATCGTAAACTATTATCGCGCTGAATAACAAATTGTTTTTGTTAAAAATTGAATCTATCGTTCCATTTTTAATAATAGCGTAGTTTTTACTTGTCAAATGTCAAAAAATAATAGCTTCAAAATTGACAGCTGGCCAAATAGCCTGATATTCAAAATGAAACTTGTTATTGGAAACCCCGATATAATTCAAATTGTTTTTATATTAAACTCTAATTATGAGAGCGTAGGAAACGCATGATAAATTTCTTTGTTCTATATTGGTCTAATAAAATTTGAAATTGCGCGGTTTTGTGTTTAGATATGTTACAAAATAATTTTGTAAAACTGTTGACTCAAAACTAAAATACCCCTAACAACCTCAGTATTTAATTACTGCTATGGGAGTTATTCTTATTGTTAGGTTATCAGCAGACATGCCATCCTTTGTATTTTACCTAGTTTGGTTGCCGTAGCTTTGATGGTGCTTTTTTATTTTATACATAACGTTGCCATCTGGTCATATTAAGGGGTAGTTCCCATACTTTCCCACCATTGATTTGTTTCTAAAAGCACCCGCATGGCCTTTGTAGACACATTTTTCATGTTGCAGATTATATTTTATGAAAAGTCAGAGTTATAACGCTTATCAAACAGTACTAATGGGTGAATCAATAAATGAAACTTATCTGCATGTTGCTGAAATATTTCATTAAAATACTATTATTTCTTTTTATGAATGTTTTTTAAAATATCTAATATTTTTCATATTAAAATATTTATTAGTATTTATCAAAAGAAATAAAATATCAGCCTAGCTTAAGCAAGCAGAACATCCTTCTAAGATAAATTAGGTAATATTATTAATGCATGTTAATATGTTTATAGCCGAAACCATTAATGCCGGGTCCGGCAGTAATAACCGTGAACAAAGCCACAAATATTTTACGACCGGGTAGTTTAATATCGAACTTAGACTTTCAGGAAGTTATATACCACTTAACCACTCTATGACTTTTTAAAATTTAAATAATATTTTATATATTTGTTTTATATTATTATAGTATTAGCCAGCAATAAATTTACAATTAAATTCTATATGAGAAACATAACTTATGTACATTCTAATTCTTTCAAAATCCTCGCCCCGTAGATTATGTATAAAATTTATGCATAGGAAATAAAGCATGATTACTTTTTATTCGTTGGATTATGAGGGTCGGTTTTTTATTGGTTCATTTTTAAATAAAGTTCTTTATTGTCGAGACATTTTTCTCCACGCTTCTACTTTTAGCATTCTACATCATGTAACAAACTTCACTTTTTTCTTAAAAAAATATAGCAATTCAAACTTTCTCAGCGTTTCAAAGATTATGATAATAACAAGCCGCAGAAATGAAATTTTATTCCCATAAGTTCTGAATTGATTTTGTTATATGAAATGATTGATATATTAAAGAGCCAATCTGAAACGGAATGGTGCTGACAATGCGCTTTAAGAATTCAATAAAAAGTACTAAACTCGACTCTTATTGTATTGGAAGATAGATAGTAGACAAAAATTAGCAATACTTTGCTGTGCAGAATGTAATAAAGCAAGCTATAAATCTCTAATTCACATATTCTGTCTGTAGTTGAAAAATATTGCTGAAGGTTGAGCCGTACATGCAAGGCTGCATAATTCATGCACCGCATAATTCATAGCAAGTTGTTTACTTTATAAAAATATTGTGCGATAAATTTCAACATGATGCAATTTACTTGAATAAATAACTTTAAGTAGAAAATTATATTTTATGCCAAAAGTTTGCGCGTAAAGACCCTTTTATGTATTCATAAATCGACAATGTATTCGTAACATGAAACGTTAAAATATTTTGTTTGTTTCAGATAATGGGCCTGTAGTGATGCCTCCGCGTCTCTCAGTTCGCAGGTTTTTCCTGTGTCTAGTATGTTGCGGAGGCCTACTTTTGGTGCTTGCCATATATCATCATCACAGTTTTTTATTAAATAATCCACTGAATCCATCACAGTTGCCATTGGTATCTGATCAAGATTTAACTTCTTCGGCTATTGATAATGTGCAGATAGATATACAAACCGAAAAAGATCCTCCAAAATTTAACGGTGCCAAACCGTGGTATTTTTCCGGTGGTACTGAATATCCGGAGAAAACAAATGGACCACACAAATTATTCCCTCATGAAGATTCCAGCGATAGAATCGTCGATCAGCTTATGTATATACCAGACGACTACGAAGGTAAGTGTTTTTTAGTTTTAATTACGTAATTAAATAGTATATGTTATGTTCTCTGAACATTAAAAACAAATATTAATGTACATTATGGAACACGGATGGCCCGGCGCATTCGCCATAATTAGGACTTCATAAAAAAGTTATAAAAGACAACAATCTAATTACAATTTATGGCCGCTTTTAATATAGTATTGCGTGATGAGTCAGAAACAGTTTGTTTAATAATATTTAATATAAAATATTTTTATAATATATGTAATGATTATTTATTTTTAGCTAATGCTACAATAAGAATAATTTGTAAATAATTATTCCGTGCTTAAAATAACTAGTTTTTCAAATCAATTTATTGTTTTTTAATATTTTTACAATATCATATGTTAATCACAGATTTTAACATGTTTGAGAATAGCTTATTGTGTTATAAGTGTTATAAGTGTTATAACTATTAATAGTCAGTTTTTATTTTAGACGAACCCACTTTTTACTAGAAATATAATTAATCATTTAAACAGCAACTATATGACTAATGTCAAACATAATTTTATTAATAGATCACTATAAACAAAATCAACATAAAAGCAAACAAAGAAATTTTTATTTCTCTACCCCAAAAACCTCCTAAGTGCATTTTTTTGCATAAGAAAACTTTACTGGGACTCTTTTGTTTTGCGGTTCATTTTTTAAGATTTGTATTTGATTAAACTATTTTCTTTCTATCAATGAATTGGTTACAAAATGCAAGAAAGCATTGAACGTGATCAAATGAAGCAACATCAACCGGGGTTTGCAGAAGCAGGTTGTATAGTGCCCTAATTTTGGTTAAGGTCGACTACGGTCAAAAAACAGTTAATTAAAAACTTTATTAAACTAATGTGAATTGATTACACTTTTGTTATCTGCTTGTCAAAGTTGCTTTGGCATACTACAAAATGCAATCAAGTTTTCCACTTGATTTGGGCTAAAGATAAAAACTTGTCTTGATTTGACTTTTTAAACAAAAAATTTGCCTAATCTTTTTAAGGGTCAATTCTTTGACTTTATTGAAAATTATTCATTTTCTCCGCGGTTGTACACAGACGGTTTAATAATCGGATTTGGAAGTGAGAAATGCTTTTGTCATTGATGGTACAACCTATGCGTGGTCTCTTTCTCAAGTTTCTAAGGAGGCTCTTGTATACCATAAAGTTTTATGCGTTTTATAAAACCCTGCTGTACTGTGAGATGTTATGCACAGTTTGTTCTTTCTATGTTCAGACTTGTTAAATGCTACCCTAAAGAATAATACCGGCACGCTCTTTGAACGTAGAGAGAAAATGGCCGTCAGAGAATTTAAAGGAAAAATAATCAGCCTTGGGGTTGAAGGGTTTTGTCGTCGGGTTGATATATTGTTGTGTAATTTGTACTTTGTTTATTCCTATTACGTCTAAAGTGTTCATTAAGAGCCTACTATGAGTTTGGCTATCGTGGAGTTGAAAATCTGATCATTTGCGGTCCAAACCTGTTTTTGTGGTCTTAGATTTAGTGGTAGCTTTAAGGGTACCAAGATTTACAATGGAGTATACTCAATTGTTCAAAAGTTTTTTGTACGCATTTCAAACTCCTAGCGCTGTATTGTGGCAGAAGTGCACAAGTTCCGTTTCTAGAGATATTTTTTTGCGTGGGAAAAAGAAAATCTTCTGATAGTAGTAGTTACTAATTAAAAACCCCTTTTTTTCATTTTTTTAACTTGCTTGACTTGTTGTACACCTCTGATGTCTTACTTCTTTAGCTCTGTCTAGAATTGCTAATAGCTGTAATTTTTTTTTGCATTGATTATTGTTTGTTTTGTAAACAAGCCTCATTTGCTTGTTAGATTGTGTGTGCATTACAAAACTTGTTTGTCTAATCTTGTTTTTATCAGCTCTGCACTTGATTGCCTGTTTTTTTGTTTGGGCCTTTGTTTGCACATCTAAACCAAACTCTGCGGCTTTTTTGTAGCATTTGGTTGTGGGTTGGTTGGTGTGCTGAGTAAAAGTATATATTGGTTTTTAGTTGCAAGTGGTTTTGTTAAACTTTGATCCGGTATGTGCTCTTGGACTGCCTTGTGTTTGTATGCGTTTTCAACTTGGTTATGTGAAATTAGATGTTTATCCATTATTGAAAAATAAAGTTTTGCAGGCTAATATAATTTGAATTTGCAGCAAAGGTCGGGGTAAGATAACGTGTACAAGCCGCTTGAAGTTAGGAGTTTGTCGATCAATATGCCGAAGGAGACAAGTTAGTGATCTGACCGTTACAAGAACCGCGAAGGACTTAATCAGGTTTGGGGTTAAATGGTTCCGGCGGTGAACCCTTTTATTTATAGTTGCGGCGTGGTATTGTGCAGTTTGTACTTTGTATATTCATCATAGCTTACACAAAGCAGTCTTTTAAAGAAAACGTTCATTTTGTGTTGTACGACGTGCATTAAGCCGACAACAGCGGCCGTACAAAACGACTACCTTTGGCACGATGTGCAAGCTAAAGGTAGTTGTGCAAGTTGTAGCACTTAATCTCAGTGCATAAGACTATTGAGATAGTTGACAATACCAGGTTTGGACTTGCTGGTTTTGTTATTTGCAGGCTGGTAAAAAAGCGGTCATCACAATACACAAAAAGCAATTAAGCAGTCTTAGAGTTAAAGGGTTTTTCTATTTATAGTGGTGTCATGGTGTAATTTGTATTTTTATACCCTTACACAGAGCAGTTCTTAAAAAAGTTTTGTTTGTGTTGTACAAAGTGATGTAGCGTTAAGCCGATAACAGTCGCCGTATAAAACGACTACGTACGGAGGTGTACTAGGTGAAATGAGTAATGCAGATTGTTGCACGCATTTCTGGTATAATGTCTACATTCGCTAATTTAAACAAGATTTGTATTTTGCGTCATTTTAAAGATTTGTGTAGAACAAATAGTGACAGCAAGAAAATTGCTAGTAGATCTGAGCAGGATATACCAAGTTGATATTTTTGTATCTCCTGACTGGCGACCAACAGTTTACAAGCCATAAAATAATTTCTTAACCGTAAATCACATTTTAATAGAATTTCTATCGTAATCAATTTAAGATCTATAGCAATGTGGCATTTATTCTGTCAATTAACAAGAATTCCGTTAGAATGTGCATCCAGTTTTTACAAAACAAGATTTCTTAAAAACAATTTTGATTTGTCCTTTACTAAATTAAATGTTAATTTTATTAATTGATCTTATTAATTAGTTTGTCTTGTCTACTTTTACTTCATAAATATACATATTTACGTTTATCTCCGTACAAGATGATTACCATCCAACTCTTAATGAGAGGCATTGCATTACCACTTCTCACAAAGTTTTATACATAAAATGTATAATAGTTATTGTAGTTGTATGTAAAATGTCTCTTTGACTAGTAAGATACTAAGCACACTGATGATAAATGCATACCCTACAACATTAGTGTATGTGTCTTACACTGATTTAAATAAAAAGCGCCAAAATGCCGTTGTTTGTTTGTGTAAAGATTTAACTGTACATCAGTCCTCTTTACACACACACAATTCAACGTTTCTCTTATTAAGAAACATTGCGTTACTACTATAAATATAAAAATATTAATAAGTTTAAGGTACTATTAGCAAGCAAATTTCTTAGAAAACAGCACTCAAGAGTTTTTTTAAGACAGTAGGTGAATTTCTTAGATTTTTTTCTTAATTTTACTCAGTTATTTTTTTTTATAATGCATATAAAGTTTACCTAGGCTTTTCTAAGTTTACTTATAAAGATTTCTAGGTTTATTGATTATTTTAACTAACATTGTACTTTAGATTCATTTAAAGATTTTTAACTTAATTTATAGTTTATAACAATTACCTAGGGGTTTCTAAGCTTACTATGGCTTGTGAGTTATACTTAAGATACTACACACACAAAATTTTGAGAGATGTCTATTAATGGGTTTTTCATTTTTTAATAATTTTTGGTAATTTAACTAATTCTTTTCAAAATTTGTTTTAAATCAATTAAAAAAAAGTTTTCCTACTTTTACCCAAGTACTTATAGTGCAGTTTTTAGTTTTGCAAAGTTGACTATCAATAGTATAAAAAACCTTTTACGTTTTTGAAACTTATTTTAGAGTTTGTTTATGTTTTTTAGTATTGTATTTTTTCTGTAGCAATAGAGATTATTTACAAATTTGTCTTTTTATTCAAACCAAGTATTTGTAGTTTTCTTTCTTGTTAATAGTTGGTTAATGTTAATCTGAAAGTTGAAACATAAAATAACAAGAGACCAGTGGTAGTTTTAATGCAAATGAGCAAAAGCGGGGTCTGTGGGGGTATTTTTTGGTTTTTGGTGACAAAATATATGTTTGGACTAGATGGTTAGTGTTGGCCTTTTTTAAAATGATTAAAAAGAACTGTAACTACTAAATCCCTTCTTTGTTTATCCAGGAGTGTACGTAGTATCACTTTTTGAAGTTTGTTTTGTACGTTGCGTCCATTTTTTTGTGTGCTAAGACATAGCTTTCCTGACTGGTTGTATGCAACTATACAAAAACGCAAAAATTGATGTAAATATGTCTATTACTCCAAAACCACCCTTTTTCATGCGTGCGCTAGGTGAAACAGGAGGACAGTCCAAATACACCTAAGTATACAGGTCGCTAAACTGTGTAAAATTTCTCTGAAAAATATCTAATTTGAAGGAACTAATATGTGCCAACCATATATGTGTTGCCTAGAATGAGTTGGATCTGGTTCTACTTCTAGGTCTGAGTCTCAGACTGACGGACCGGGTCTAAAATTATTAGACGTCTAGTCGTCTAATAGAACTTTGAAAGCTTTTATTAGCTTGGGAAAGTCATCATTACAGTAACAGCTGATCTTTAGCTGATAGAAGAGGGGCGCTAGGCGCTGATTTTGCTGCATGTGCAAAGGATTTCTTCTTACTTGCATTGGGACCGCTCCGTGGAGAAACATGAGACTGCTTACGGGGAGCAGGTGTCTTACCGGTGGCCTGGCTGTTGCGGCTATCCTCTATCCTTTAGTTTCTGGTAAACCAAGCAGCTTTTTTAACTTGCCGTGTGGGCCCCACAACACGCAACGCATTTTGCTAAATGACCGCTCTCTTTAGTAAGAGTGCAACTGGCGTTCGAATGAGCTCCAGCGCACTTGACACACCAATATGGTGACATAGTGCAATCTCGGGGCCTTTTTGACCTCTGTGGTCACGCAAAGCCCGAGCAACTTGGTTAGAGACAAAATCTTTTTGTTTTAGCTTCCTGGGGAAGCTGGACGTACATATACGTTGCGTCGATTTATGTGTTTCTTTTCTTTTACTCTTTTTTTTTGCGCATTTAGTAATATTTTTGGTGATGTTTATTCAGTTGCTCTTATTTTTCAACATTTTTTCTACAATGTTGTTTGGCGTTAGATTTGTTTTTAATAAATTGTGTATTATTTGTAATCTTACCTCTTTCCATCTCTTGCATTTTGATATTGTGTGTTCCAATGTGTCTGTGACTTTGTTAGAAGAACTTTACACTTATATTTTTATGACAATTTCCTGATATCAACATCGAGATTGTTGCAAAAATTTATAGTTTTTAGCTATTTTTATATGCAATCTAACCTAACTTATCTCTTTTTGTTAGTTTTTTTATTTTTTTTATTTTATAAATTTCCGTTTAGTAATTTTGCAGATGTCGCGCAATGTCTTGTGATTACTAGTATACTTATTTTTAAATGTTCTTTTCAAAAGTAGTGTTATCATACTTTTTGGAAAAGAAATTATGATAAAATTATTTTTTGTTTTTCATATTTATGTGAAAAGGTGAAAAAAATTGAGTTTGTGTAATCGAAAAGAAATTTCTTATAGAACGCAATTTTTATGTTTTCTTTTTAAAATTTTTTTGAAGAAAAGCTGGAAAATTAGTTAAATTACGGAAAATCCCTTAAAAGTAATTTATTTTTAGCAATTATGTGTTATATTTCACTCTAGGGTAAGTGAATCCTGTTTTTTTTTCATTTTTGCCATGTTTTAGGAGTATCATATTTAAATTTCAAGTCTCTAGGTGTAGCAGAATCAAAGATATCGAATTTTCAATAAAATCATATTTTATTCATTTTTTGCGGTAAACCAAGGGCAGGATTGTGTCCTACAAAAAAATTTCTATAAGATATGAATATGATTTTGGACTATTTTTGATTATCTACAGCACAAAAACAGAAAAAAGAAAAAATATTTCTAAAAAAATTAAATGTCCGCTATTTACACTGTATTGCACCTAGAGATCTAAAATTTTAACTGGCAGTCTTTTTAAAAATCTTTAATTTTAGATATTTTCGCACTTTTTAACTTCTTTACGGTCCTGATGTTATTTGATTCATAACTTTTCTATGATTTTTCTATCTAATAGGCTTTTGGCCTTACTTACGTATAATTGCCGTTTTTGGGGGTTTTGCTTTTAGGAATTCTTTAAATGCCGTTTTTTTGTTTTTGTCTTTTATTGTGCACTTTAATAGCACATTTTCTTAAGCTGTTAGTTTTTGGATTGTGACTCATTGCTAATCATGTTTTTAATTTTTTTTATTGTATCAGGTACTTTTGGCTGCATGCGGTTTAATTGTTATGGCTTTGAAATTTTTTATGGTGTTTACCTTTGTTGTCGTTTGGCCGTTTTGTTATTACTCATCTTACTTGGTACATGATTAAGAGGTCTGTTTCTACAGTGTACTCAATATTAATTTCTAATTGATACGTTTGCAATTAAAAATTCTATTTTATTTAACCTGCGCAGGTTTTAGTATATCAGTTTAGTTTGGGATTTATAATATCTTAATACTCTTCTAAAATTCTAAAACTGTTTTTCTTAAGTTTCTATAACATTACAGTTCTTGTCGATTTGCTTCAGATTGTCATGGGATTTTTGCATTCTCTTTGTTGGTTGAAAGTCAACCACATTTCATACCTCTTCTACTACCTCCAGAAGGTTACTTAGAAACTTCACTGGTAAAAACTTTTCACTTATTGGTCTATTTTTCTTTTTTTTTAGTTTGTTGGAGTTTCTTAAGATTGAGATTCAAACTTATTTTGTTTCTGCGTTTTTTATGTTTTCCATCTTTATTAGTTTCATTGCCATAAACCAATGTTTCAGAGTTTCATTTTTGTGTTGAATATCTCAATGGTTGAATATCTCAATGGTCGGTTTTGTGGTTTGCAATAAACTTTACGAGGCTTTGCAGGTCATGGTCTATTTTCTCAATCTGCTTTTGGTCCCTTCAATTTAGACAAAAAATCGATGTTTTAGGGAAATTTTACCCACAGCTTAGCAACCTGTATACTAGGTGTGTTTGGACTGTCTGAAGACTATGTTCACTTCTTCTTCTTCTTAGTGCCGTATCCGCTATCGAATGTTGGCAATCCATCTGGCTATAATGGTTTTATTGACGGCGGCGCGGAACAATTCTACGGAAGTCTTCCCGTACCACTGTCGTAGATTTTTTAACCAGGAGGTACGTCTTTTTCCCGGTCCCCTATTTCCGGCGATTTTCCCTTGCATAATCAGCTGTAGTAGTTGATATTTTGAGTTGCGCATGATGTGTTCTAGATAAGAAAGTTTTCTTTTCTTGATGTTTGACATTACTTCTTTATCTTAGTGTATTCTTATCAGGACTTTCTCGTTAGTTACTCGATCTACCAAGCTGATCTGTAATATTCTACGGTAAACCCACATCTCAAACGCCTCTATTTTTCTCGATGATGCTTCTGTAAGAGTCCACGCCTCCATTCCGTAAAGTAACACCGAAAAAACGTAACATCTAACCATGCGTATTCTGAGTTTTAAGCTGAGACTGTGACTACATAGCAAGGATCTCATCTTCCGGAAGGCTTCCCGAGCAAGTGCAATTCTGATTTTAGTTTCGGCCGAGTGATCCCAGTTCTCATTCATATTGCAGCCCAGATAAGTAATGCGTTGCACTCTTTCAATAGCCGTGTTGTTTGCGTGGAGACCAGTATCAATTGGATTTGTGTCTTTGCTTACGATCATGTATTTTGTTTTGGCAGCATTTAGTTTAAGTCCGTAGTCCTCTCCAGCATCAGCTACTCTGCTTAGTAGTCTTTGAAGTCCATCAGGCGTATCAGCGACTAACAAGGTGTCGTCCGCGTACTGTATGTTATTAATTGCTACGCCGTTCACTTGAATGCCCTCATCCACATCTTGTATAGTCTCTTTAAAAAGTTCTTCGGAGTAAACATTAAAGAGAAGTGGTGATAGGATGCAACCTTGTCGTACTCCCCTTCGTATTTCTATTTCGTCGCTGAAGCTGTCCTCTACTGTCACCGTCGCTTTTTGTTGCCAATACAGGTTAGCAATAATTCTGACGTCCTGATCATCTAAGCCGGTGCTTTTAAGTATATCAAGCATTTTCTGATGTTTTACTTTGTCAAAGGCTTTTTCAAAATCGATGAAGCATGCGTATACAGTTTTATTGACATTTCTGCATCGCTGAATAAGAACCTGTACTGAAAACAAAGCTTCTCTAGTTTCAAGGCCGCTTGTAAATCCAAACTGTGTGTGTCCTATTCGTTCTTCCAACTTGCGGTATATGCTCTCATGGATGACTTTGAGAAAAAGTTTAAGAGCATGACTCATTAAACTGATGGAACGATAGTCACCGCATCTTCTTGCGTTTGGTTTTTTGGGAAGGGCTATGAAAGTGGATTTAAGCCAGTCACGTGGAATATTTCCTGACTCGTAGATTTTGTTAAATAGTCGGGCAAGTATGTCAAGACCATTGTCCTCTAATAGTTTTAAAACTTCCACCTGAACTTCATCTAGCCTTACTGCCTTGCCATCTTTCATTCTAGAGAGTGCCTTCTGCACCTCTGATTCTGTTATTGGGGGCCTTGTTGTAGCATTGCCTGCATCATGTTCACTAGGTCTTAAATCGTGAAATAGTTCCTCGATGTATTCCTTCCACGTATCTCGCTTTCCTTCTAGGCTAGTAATTATTTGCCCATGCTTATTTATTAATGTGCTCGCGTCGAGTCTTTTTCGTGTCCCAGTTATCTTATTGATCCTTTTATGAACACCGTAGATATCATGCCTTGCTTGTAGTTCTTCTATTTCTTTGCAGTCATCTGCAAACTTAGTTTCTTTTGCTGTTCTTATCTCACGCCGAATTTCTCTTTGCAGTTGTTTGTATTTAACCTTGTCATTATTTTTGTATTGTCTGCGTTCGTCCAATTTTTTAAGAATTTCTTTGTTGGTCATCCATTGTTGTTTTGCCCCTTGTCTGTCTTTCCTCAGTTTTACATAAGCCACCTCATTCGTCGCCTGTCTGATATTATTCCACAGTTTTTCTACATCTCCCTCGGGGTTATCGTCTGTTTTCAGTTTCGATATTAAGAGATGGGTGGCTTCATTTTTCACATCCGAATTCTTGAGTTTTCGGGTATCTATCTGGATAGTTTTTGTTCGTTTTATAATTTTCTTTTGACGAAACCTTACTTCTGCCAATAGTAGGTTGTGGTCTGAAGGTACGTCAGCTCCAGGGTATGTTTTACAGCTCTTTACGGCGTTACGAAATCGTTGGTTGATCCCGAAAAAATCTATCTGATTACGAACAATATGATTTTCGTTATTTGCAGGAGAGGTCCAGGTGTAAAGTCTTCTGGCAGGTAGTTGAAAAAACGTATTCATTAATGCCACTCCTTCTTCTTGGCAGAACTCTACTAGCCGATCACCTCGTTCATTTCTAACTCCCAGACCGTAATTTCCCACAGTCTTTCCTTCTATCCCTCTACCAACCTTGGCGTTAAAATCTCCCATGACAATATTGATTTCATGGTTTTTTGTCTAGCTCATAACGTTTCGTAGCGTAAAATTCTTCAATCTGTGGTTCCGTTGCTGTTGATGTTGGTGCATAGACCTAACAAAGGTTAATATCTGTGGGACTGGCATGAATTTTAAGCATAGCTATTTTATCCGACTGTGGAATGAAACTGGTGACCGCTTTATAGGTATCTTTCGTTACTATAAAACCTACACTATTCCTGTGATGACTACTGTCCTCACCTGAGTAATACACCTGATGTTCGCTTACCCTGCATGTTGCTGAGTTACGCCATCTCATTTCACTGACACCCAAGATTGCAATGTCAAGTCTCCTCATTTCAAGGATGGTGTTATGTATTTTCCCCTGTTCATATAAGCTACGCACGTTCCATGTGCCTATCTTCTTCTTCATAGCTGACCGGGAAATTCTTAGCACCCCTCCCCCATTTAAGGGGAACCCGTAACTAGGGGCCATTATTTGATTTGCAGCCATGATGATGAATTTTCCTGGGGATTATCCATACGGATCTTTAATGCAGTGGTATCCCATTTCCTTCTGCATCTCTATGCCGTTGGTCAGTGGCTGACTTATCCGCCTTTAGAGAAGATTTCTCTTCCCATGGAGAAAGGGGTGCCCTAACTCTTACTAGCTCATCCACCCAGAGCTGTTGGCCAGCAAGAGGGGTCTGCTTATACCGGCAGACGTTCGGTCGACAGAGCCTCGTTGGTTATCTAGCAGGGTGTACCGCGAGCAGGTGAGGTTGTCATTTGGGCCGGCATGTAGTGCCGTTACCCCTTACACCCCTCACCCCTTACACCTTTCAATTAGCGCACGCATAAAAAAGGGTGGTTTTGGAGTAATAGACATATACAGGGTGTTTCAAAACATGTGCCGAAAAATAAAATGTGGAATTTCTTGGCTAATTATAAGAAAAAAAATTCATATTAACATGGTTCCGCAAACACACAATTTTTGAGATACAAAGTGTAAATTTTTTTTTTAATTTTTTTGACGATATATCAAGAACGGAAAGAAAAAGTAGCAACATGATCACAAAACCTTTATTTTACAAAACAAATGGTTGAAAATGACCTCCTCCTACGGTAACGCAAACTTCTAACCTACGTCTTAGTGACTGACGTACCCGTTCGAAAATGCCTAGAGTGTTTCGTATCGTATTGTAAAATGCAATAATGCGATTTCTTAGTTCTTTATTAGTATTAACTGATGTAGTGTAAACTAAACTTTTTAAGTGACCCCACAAAAAAAATCCAAAACATTTTAATCTGGAGACCAAGGAGACCAAGCCTGTGGGCCTCCTCGACCTATCCAAAGGTTTCTATACTGTTCATTTAAGAATTGACGCGCAATTAAACTAAAATGTGCAGGAGCACCATTGTGCATGAACCACATTTCGTTTGTTAATTGAACCGGACGTCCTCTAAAAGTCCTGGCAGCTATTCTTTAAGAAAATTACGATATGATTGACCATTTAGCCTAAACGGCAAAAAAATGGTCTCCTACAACACCTGCTCAAACATTCCATTATGGCATGTAGATTTTCGTCGGCTCATACATGATTATTATGGAAGTTTATAATCGCATCGCGAAAAAAATTTGCTTTGTCCGTAAATAAAACTTGTTCTAAGAATCGAGGATTTTTCGCAATTCTTTCTTGAAACCATTGACACATAGCCAATCTTTGCGGAAAATCCGCTTAAGGATATAACATCTGTCTTTTTTTTATTTTTTACACTGTAACGTGACTAAGGTTTAGGTTTAAAGCTATTCTTCTAGTGCTAGTTGATGGATCGTTTTCGATTTCTTGAAGAACATCTTCAATTTGCGGAGGTAGCAGGCGAGGTCTCCCATTTCCTGCAGCTTTTTTATGTACAATTTCAGTATGATGTAGACGTTCGTGAATACGAATGAATGTTCTTTCATTTGGTACCTGTCAGTTTAGAAACCTTTCCTGATAAATTCGACAAGCTTTTGCTGCATTTCCATCGGCAACGCCATAAACAAAATGCCTATCGCACATTTTGCTATCACTAAAATTATTCATTTTGCTATCACTACGCAAGCAAAATACTAAGAATGTACAAATTAATTGGGTAATAAAGATAAAAAGTTCCCGCGATATTGACTCTTTTGAAAAAAAGGTTATTTAACAACTAAACGTCAATTGTCAATAACTCAAATGCATAAAACAAATGCATAAACGCTGACGACTAGATCAAGAACAAATGTTTTTATCAACAACAAAACATGTTGCTCCTTTTTTTCATGTTTTCCATCATAAAATGCCGTATTTTTCTAAATCGGTTTACGTTAAGAGCTTTTGACTAGGAGTACATTTTTGGTGCTTTCAGAATGCCAATTTCCCAAGTGTCATAGAAATTAGAGCCATAAAAACCTCACGCAACCCTAAAATCTTTGTCAATTTGTGGAACCATGTTAATGGAATTTTTTTTCTTATAATTAGCCAACCAATCCCACCCTTTATTTTCCGACACATGTTTTGAAACACCCTGTATATCAATTTCTGTTTTTTGCATTTTTAGCGAAAAATATGCATTTTAAAATTACTTCTATTAAAAGTTGTAGAACAAAAAATTTTCAATAGATATAGGTCATTTGGGTTTTCCTATATTTTTCCATGTTTCCGCTAGAGGACGCGGAAAATTAAGTTACAATTTTGCGCGCTCTGGCGGGCATTGCACGCGTTATTGGAAAAATTGAAAGATTTATATCAATCGGAAATTTTTCTTTCTAAAACTTTGGTCTGTTATAATTTTTTCAGGAAATGCATAGTTTCTAAAAAATCAGCAAAAGGTCACAATTTGCCAAATTTTTCAACATTCTTTAGCGGAAAATGCTCTCACTATCGGGGAATCAAAATAAACAATATTAATCGGAAATTTATTTTTTTGTAATTTTTTATCAAAATTTATTTTCCGCGCTTTTTAGCTGAAAAACTATAGGAAAATTTAAATAACTTATATTGATTGGAAATTTTTTGCTCTACAACTTTTAATAGAAATAATTTTTTGGCCAAAACGCATAGTTTTTGCTAAAAATGCAAAAAACCATTAAAAAACGCAAAAATTGATACATATTATCTATTACTCCAAAACTGAAAATAGTCTTCAGACAGTCTAAATATACCTAAGTATACAAGTTGCTAAGCTGTGAGTACATTTTTTTTTTAAATATCTAATTTGAAGGGACTTTTTATGAATCTTGTTTCTAATTAAACGCTGTATTCTGCGCTTTTTTCCCACTTTTCTGAAGGTTTGGGGAACTTTGATTTTTTTTTTAATGTTTGTTGTCGTTTTTCTTTCCTTACTGGTTAGAGGTCGGTTGCGTTCTTGGCCGCGTCGGTGATCCTAGTATGCTACTTTTATCAAATGCATTTTTAGAATCTTTGCTAAGTCGTTTATCATTTTTTATTTTTGTTGCGGTAGAGGTGTGAATATTTGCACACATTTTTCCTTAACCAAAATTTGTTCTGAGTGGTTGACACTCCCAGAATCCTTAGAGCAACTTTCTTAAATAGGAAGAGGAGATTCTTTGCTATCTGCTGTACTCATCTGGGGTATTCTGCATTTACTACTGAACATCATAAACATAGGTGGGTTGCATTTTGTACTTACTGCAAGGTTTATTAGACAGGTGTTTTGGCTTATTTGCTCTCAATACCCAATTAAAAGATTGATCAATGGTGGTTAACAGTTTAAAGTGCAATTGCACCTGAAAGTCGTTTTTACAATTATCTATCTCCAAAATATGTGAGTTAAAATTTTTGGTGACATCTCTAATGGGAACTTTACTTCAAAACGCTAGTAACCAATATGTGCAACATTTTAATGTTTCTTTAAATTACAACATCTTTGCATGTTAGGTTTTTCAGTGTTATGATGGGCTCTACAAACTTCTAATTATCAAATACACAGTAATTTGCCAGGTTAATATTGCCACACACATTGCCGAATAGGCCAGAAACAAATATATGGTCAGCTTAATTAATATTTATTTGTAGTTTTCAAACGTTTCTCGAGTTCTAACACAAACTAGAGTAAATACTAGATGTATTTAACAAACTTCTCTTATATTTGCAAACTTCTTAGTCATACATTAAAATTAATAATTTTAATTAAATAGAATAATTACAACAAATGCCAACAACACAACTGTTTTTATTTTAGAAGATATTTACTTTTATTTATTTATTTATTTATTTTATGCTTTTTACGGCTATTTTACATCGCCACAGTAAGTCTACAACTTGTTTAAAGTGGTTTGATGGGACCAACAGCTTAATACGTGACTTCCGAACCACGCTGGTGGATAAAGAGCAAGTTATCATTTCAGTCATATTTCGGGGATCGAACCCCGGACTGCTCGCATGATATGCAAGTGCTCTACCATTGAGCTATTTTTAATAGCATAATTTCTAGCTAATGTTTGCAAGAGAGTAAACACTACTTTAAATATTAAGTTAAATAAATAATAATTTTTAAATTGATAATTAATAATATTGGCTCATATTACTATTGCTACACTTTAAAGTGCACTACTAAGTTATAATTGTGAAAATAATTTATATAAAAAAACGCTATTTTATCCCGGCGCATTCACCATTAACGAAAGCACGCTAAATAACCATAAAATGCATTTCCATTCGAATTTAAAATGCATTTATGCAATTTTTCTTTACTTATTGCGACATACATAGCGAACATAATCCTCAAAAGCAAGAAGTCGGTTATATTACGTTTCGTTTCAACCTATAAATATGATTTACCTCTTGCATTCGCCTCGCAATAACTTGGTAAATATTTTCCTTACAACTATTTCACAATCCATGAAGTACAAATCACGTTTCATATATCACCCTTTCATGCAATAAACTGCAACGTCACGGTATGCGCATCATAAATGATAAGTGACCTCAAATGTACTACCAATGTTTTTATTTTGATATGATCCAATTTATCTAAGATGGATTGATGTTAAAAATCAACTTGTTTGAGATTGATGCATGATGCTTTTTTCCATTGATTTATTAAAGTTTAATGTTACACAAGCGCATCAATTTTTTAGTGGTTTTATCATGAACAAACTTTTTGTATTAAATATTAATTTGAATTATATTTAGGAAATGTTAATTGAGATAATAAAGCTAAATTGGCGAGAGTTTGTTATTTATTAATGGAAAGTTTTACTGTGTTAGATAATAAATTGGATTTATGTTCTGGAAGATTAGAAATACTTAAACGAACAGATTCTACTAAACGATTTCATTAATTATTTATTGCCTTCATAATTACACGATTCACGTTAATAGCGTGTTTTATTTGTAAATCGTAGATGAACAGGCAATTGTATTTTTTGGCGCATTTTATTTGAATCAAATTACCAAAACAAATTTATCATTAAAAAATAATAAATATAAGAGACACATACTTTTTAGGTTCAAAGTATGCACCCATCATCAGTTGTCTGTCCGGATTTAACTGTTTTACAGTCTCCTTCACACACAAACAGTTCAACATTTCTTCTAATAGGGGGCATTGCGTTAACACCTTTGACACATTAGTAAACATAAATTGTCTCTTCGTGCAGTGAGATGCTAGGCACACTGATGATGGCTGCATACCCTGAAACACGAATGTATGTGTCTCTTATTGAATGAAAAGGCAATTTACATAAAATACATAATTTATTAATTTTAAACTTTTAATTAGTTATAGATTGATTTGTGTTTACATATTTACAGTCATCTAACAACCACTTTACATTCATTAATATAGATTTTTATACTAAATTAACTTTGGCTTGCTTCCAACCAAGCATTATACTTAATAGTTACGTTATTTTAACATTATTATTAATAATATATGAATATTAATAAAGTATTTGCGGAATATGTATATGCCTAGAAAAATTTATTAATATAAAAATTGCTAAAACTATAAGCTCGATAAAAATACTTTCTTTTAAAAAAAGGATCCGAGAAAAGTGATTTATGCAACCTTATAACCCATAAATGTCTCTTCGTTTTCTCTGTGGAAACATTTTAGAAATCCATTCACGCAACATGTAAATCGATCATACATCCAACGCAGAGACAAGTGTCCTTATATTTGAATGAAGATTCTCAAAACAAAAACAAAAAAGAATATAAAATCAAACTGTGCAAACTTATGATAATACAGTTTTTTTTTCTGTACAACATAAAAAAATAATGAACATCCATTGATTTGCAAAGTTATCTATAAAGTGAGGAAAAGTGTTCACTACATAAACTGTTTAGAAACTTATGTGCTGGAAGATTAAACTATTTTCACATATACCGTTATTTTTTTTAAATCAATTAATTCCAATATGCTATTCATAGCATCAGCAAATCTTTAAAATATTACTCGAATTCACATAAAACTTTATGGATGACTGCATTAGATTACGGGTCCTATTTTAGACAGAACAAAAAAATTTATTTCTCTTTGTGACATGACTAATTTATTAAAGTCGTTTAATGTCATGCAAATATATTTAAATGTTTGGTTGCATTACTTGAATAATATTCAACTCATGATTTTACTTAAATTATAACAAGTAATGCAATGTATTTAATTACTTGGTTTGTATGCGAGAGTAATGCAAATTACTAGCAATTTATTAAATTAAATGAAATTGTATTAGAATTTCAACAAAAATGCCAATTAATTCCATCAATGGTTAAATTGTTTTTACAAATAGCAATAATTCAGTACATTTGATTAGTTGCTATTATATTTGATAATTAGCTTATGATTGCCATTCTCATCAATAATTACATAATAATATAATATTATTATTTTGTTGATGAAATTCCCATTTGTATGTGAAATGTGGATGATTACGAATGAAATGGAATGATTAGTGCTGCGCCTGGTTCTGTCAGTCATGTAAATCGTTGTCAATTAGATATAAAATATGTTATTGCGGAATATATGACATTTAAATTATCCCCCTAAGGATGATTCACGTTTATTGGGTCGAAGCACGGTTTTTATAAAGTTTAAATACATATTAGTTATAAATGTGTTTATTCAAAACCTTATTAAATTGTCGTTTGTTAGCTGTGAAAAATAAGTGATACATAATTTACTTAACCGGCTGATAATCTGTCGTTATTTAGTTGAAATCCACAGTCAGTTAAGATGTATCAAATTTTCCATGAATGCAGTGTCAAATAATGTTGACTTTAAATTATGCTGGTAGCCTTAAATGGAGTACAAGCTTGATAGTAAAAATACTCGATGCAATGCAAATATTTATACAAAAAGTTAGATATCTTTCATTGTTTATTTTTTTGGAACAGAGTCGGAATAAATTGGGTTAGTGGTTTTAACTTTTTTAACCTTATTTCTCACTATTTTGTGATTACATTACTACATCTTACAGTGTAATTCTTAAGCTGGATCAGTTTATTGCTGTGATGATATTTTTCGATATCTTAGCCTTCTATTTAAACTAAAAATATATGTATTTCTAAGATTGCATTTTTTGCATGTATGTTTCTTGCACAACTTGACATTTCTAAAAGTTTAACTAGAGATAAGATTAGGTTAGTTTCTAGTAAACACAGTAAAGTTTAAGATACGTTTGTTTTTGGTATTACTTCTAAGTGTAATATTTGTTTATTTGTTAAGTATATTATACATAAAAATGTCCGGCGACTAAACGGATAAATATCGTATATTTAGTGTGTTTATTAAATACACTTACATTTAACGTAAAAAATGCGTTAATATATAACAAAAAAAATTCTATATTCTTTAATTAAATTACACGTGTATTATAGATTAGATATTATCCGACATATAAACCTGTATTTCTCGTATATATAATGGTGTAAAGTATGTACTTGTTATACAAATTTTAAACGTTAAACAGTACATGCATATTCAACACAATCAATAAAAAAATTATTGCATTTATTTGTATACTCAACTATTACATAAAATAAATATAACATTCTAACATTTAACATAAAAATAAAAGAATATGTATAAATAAATAAAACATTGTAACATTTAACATAAGTAATTAAAAACATAAATTAAATTGAAGATCTATTTTGTTTTTTCAACCAGTCTTTTGGTGACATCTGAAAAATACTGGGTCTATTTCCACAGTTTCATATTATACACATATGGTAATCTTTATTTTAAATAACTTGATTAGTATGCTATAAGAATTTATATTACTATATTTAACAATAGCAATCAATAGTATTAAATTTAAATTTAAAAAAAAAGAATCAATAAATTGATATTAATGTTACTGTAATAGCTATAATTCTATATTATTGCATTCTACAAATGATGCGTCTGACAAGTGATTTGAAACAAAGATGTTATGCCTATTTTCAGATTCAACACTTAACACAAATCAGATACTTAAATGCGCTTTCAGTCCAATTAAACAACACTTCAACACTGTTGTGTAACAAGAAACAACTGTAGCGGCTATCGCAGCTAATAGCGCGTGCACATTATGGTTGGTAAAAAATTGATAAAATAATAAAACATGCATCTCAACATACACTTTGCAAACTATATTCAGGTCGGGTAGCCTCGGGCGTACGAACATCAAAAACAGAATCGGTATTTACACCAAACTCAAAAATAATAAACGTTAAACATACGTAGATATATGCAGGTTAATTATACGAGTGTTTTAATGGTTAATATAAGTATATTAATCAACGGTAGAAAAAAAGAATGTATCAACGTATAATATACAAACATACATATCTTACGTGTACAAGAAATTATATTATGCAAATACAAATATACCATATACGCTTTTTACTTCATATATACGTGTAATAAACTTTGATTATCTAAATTTGTGTTTACTGGGTTGCGTCTGATTAGTACAATGTTCACTTGATTGGCAAATGAGCAAAGAACAAAATATAGTCAACAACTACAGACTATTATTGCCAGCTGTCTTGGCACAGTTTTAAATAAAATAACTAACAACCGTCTAGTGCAGATGCTGGAGAAAAAATATACGTCATGCGGAAAAAACGTTATGTTTAGATTACGGTGTTTTTAAAGGTTTGACAATCAGTATCACTTTGTAATTATGACAAACAATATTGCAGCTTTAGTTTTTTGAATGTGATTAAATGCTAGAGTGTGCAGAGAAAGTGTTTTTGTTGTTATTCAGAGTCAATTCCAAGTGAACAGTGTGCTTAGACGTAGTACATTGCGTACAAATCTTATTCATTTTATAACATTAATGAATTGAACGTAGCCCAAGCTGCTGCACTAGATTAGGATGGTGGGTTTCAACGTTATGTCACACAGGTTCTTAGTGTTTTGAAGAGTCATATGTCCACAAAACGCGGAATTGCTTTTAAAAAACTGAATCTTGCAGTTGACGGCTTGAACAGATTTTTATAAACATATTTATTAGACTATGGAGCAATAAAGCCAAATACTTTTTACATTTACTTACAAACTTCAGATGGTTATCAAAAAATTGAAGAAGAGCTGCCAAACAATATTCTCAATGCAACATTGTTTCCAGATTATCATACAAATAGTCAAATTGTTTCCTATTCTTCGCAACAAGCATGAGCTCAAAAATAGTGCCTCTTGTACTTCAAAAAAAAAAACTTTGCATTTTTTTTAATTCTTAGGATGGTTGGAATAACCCTGAAAACAAAAAAAATGTTTTTGTGATTTGTGTTATTAAAGAGAATGAATTCGAGTAAAGTTGTGGCGATAATTTGGTTTAGAATTCTTTGTTACATGATGATGATCAGTGATAAAACTTAGCTTAGCATCTTAGCAGTCCGAAGTTTGAGCGGTTTTGTAAAATTCAACAGTTGGATATAGTAGCGGACATTTGTTTTTATTGTTTAACATGTAGTTAACTCCAGAGCCTGGTATAATAATTCTACTTAGTATTATCTTTTGTTTCTATGAGTGGTAAAACTATTTTTGTACGTAGTTAGTATAGAATATACTTGTTGTTTGTGAATGTAAGAACAAATCTACTAGATTAAAACAATCTAGATTTTTAGTATTTTTTTTAGTTATAGTCATAATGAGGATATGGGGATTTTATGTTCATGACGCTGATGAAGAAAGTTTAAATTTTTAGAATACAAATATTTAAAAAAATATCTTTTAAGTCACAAACTAAGTCAGTGTTTAATTGATTAAATTGGTTTGTGAAACATGCGAGTCTTTATTGTATTGTAAATTTTTTTGACGATGTAACTCTCGCGTTAGTAGTACTTTTAATTATTCTTTCTAAATGTACGGCATCTGCTCCCACATTCAATTAAAAAACTGTTTTAAGTTTTAAAAAAGGATGAAATAGGATGGTCCAAGAACAGGAAGTTTGAGCACGCAATGTCACCAATCCTTAAAAGCTAAGCTAAATTTAATTTCTTTGCGTTTCAAATAGGTAGGATTAGGATATTTTGAAGTCAAGTCCTGAGAGTTTGAGTATGAAAGAACACTACTTCTCAAAAACTGGATTTGTCTGTCAGACTTTGAAAACTTTTTCCAAATGACAGGTCTAGTTCCCCTGCAAATAAAAATTATTTCACCATAAAAAATTTCAAAAAACGCAAAAAAAATTAATACATAAAACCTATTTATTACAGAAAAAATATCAAAAATCATGATTAAAGCGTAAAATTCTATAAAGTTTACGCCAAAAATAAATTTGTGCATAGAATTCTTTAAAAATTGTTCAGAAACTCATTTATTGGACAAATTTTTATAAAATTTATACAGAAAAGGTATTTATTGCATAAATTATAAATTGGCAAAAAAAACAGTTATTGCGTAAAATTCACAATAAATACCCATTTATTCTGTAAAATTTAATAAAGTTAGCTCATAAAGTCCATTTTCGCATAAAAAACGTCAAAAATTCCTAAGAAAAATTGTGCACAAAACTTACTTACCACAGAAAATTTATCAAAACAACAAACTAACTTGTAAATAGTTATAATTTCTAACCTTTAAGTTTATTTTTTGCATAAAATACTTCAAAAATTGGTCAAAAAATACTATTATTGCCCAAAATTTTATCAAATTTGTGCAATAAAAGTTATTTTTTGCATGGGGTACATCAAAATTTGTCAATTAAATTAAATTACAAAGTAAAATTTTGCGACAAATATACATTTATTTTTTAAAATTCATTATAGTTAAAACATAAAATCTATTTTCGCATAAATCTTTCTAGAGTGGCCCAACCACCCACCCATGTGTTACGTTATTAAGAGGTCAAATTACGAGCTTCTCTTGTGGCAAAATGACTTCTAACGTTAGCATAGATGATGAACATTTAATTTTTTAATGATTGCCACTCTATTCCAAACTATTTCTCCGTTATCATGCTCTGGAGTGGTTCACCCACCTACCCAAATGTTATGTTATCAAGACGTTAGACCACAATCTTTTCTTGTAGCAAAATGACATTCAACGTTATTATAAAAGGTAAACATTTAATCTTTTGATAACTGACATTTAGGTGGGTGGATGGGCCACTTTATTCCAAACTACTCGCTTGTTATCATGCTCTAGAGTGGCTCACCCACCCACCCAAATGTTATGTATTAAGAGGTTGGATCACTATCTTCTCTTGTAGCAAAATGTCTTCTAACATTAGTATAGAAGATGAACATTTAAATTTTTAATGACTGTCACTCGGGTGCGTCGGTAGGCCACTACACTTAAAACTATTAGCTCGTTATTATGCTTTGGAATGGTTTACCTACCCACCCACGTGTTACGTTATCAAGAAGTTGGATCATGAGCTTCTCTTGTGGTAAAATGATTTCTAACGTAAGCATAGAAAATAAACATTTAATCTATTCCAAACTACTAGTTCGTTATCATGCCCTGGAGTGGCTCACCCACTCGCTCAAGTGTTACGTTATGAAGAGGTTGGATCACAATCTTCTCTTGTGGCAAAATGACTTCTAACGTTAGCATAGAAGATGCACATTGAGTTTCTTGACGACTGACATTCAAGTGGATGGGTGGGCCACCTATTCTAAACTACTAGCCTGTTATCATGATCTAGAGTGGCCTACCTACTCATCCAAGTGTTACGTTATTAAGAGTTTGGATCTCAATCTTTTCTTGTGGCAAAATAATTTCTAACGTTAGCATAGAAGATAAACATTAAATCTCTCTAAAATCGTACTATGTTTTGATCCAAAATTTATATTTTGCATTAAAAACTGCAAAAATTGTTAAAAAAATACTAATATTGTACAACATTTTATCAAATATGTGCAAAAGTTATTTAAAATTTATTTATAGCGTCAAATTTGTAACAAATTCTGTAAAACTTAATAAAGTTAGCACATTAAATCTATATTTGCGTAAAAACCATCAAAAATCTCTAAGAAAATTTGTGCACAAAACCTATTTACCACAGAAAATTTATCAATAAGCATATTTATTGCGTAAGATTACAAAAACTTTTTTATTATAATTTTTTTAATAAAATTTGTGCAAAAAGTTTTTTTATCAAAGTCGTGTGTTTCATTATTTACATCATTAATTGTATTTATAAGCACAGAGTTATTTATTTGCTATCAAGTGATGTCGTAGTCATACAAGGTTGGTAAAACCAAAATTATAGTCAAAGATTGACTTTTGGCGCTGTATCGTTAATCTGCAATAAAATACTTTAAAAATTGCTTAGAAAACCTATTTAGTGTACAAAACTTTATGAAATGTGTGCCAAAAAGCTGGTATATGCACTGAATACTTATTACTTTGTAATGTAAGTTGGTGCAAAAAATTAATTTCTGCAAAAAAAAACGTTGAAGAAACGTTAAAAATTTGTAGAAACAAATTGTATGCAATAAATTCAATCGTTAGTGTTAAAAACTAAAATTTACCAAATTCATTGTTTAAATCTCTGCAAAGTTTCAGCAAAAAACTCAATTTCTACATTAAATAATTAAAATTGCTCAATAAATGTATGTATTGCACAAAATTCTTTAAAATTTTTGATTGAAATTTAAACACAAAATCTATTTACCACATAACATTTATTATAAACTATATTTATTGCGTAAAAAATCAGTTTTTTTTTTGCGACATAATTTTATCAAAAATTATATTTATTGCGTTGCGCAAAACCTGCAAACAAATCAGTTTTTGCATAAAATACTCCAAAAACTGCTTAAAAATTCATTTATTGCACAAAATTTTAACATTTAATTTATAATTGAATAAAGTTAGCGCACAAAATCCATTTTTGAATAAAAAGTATCAACAATTGCTAAAAAAAAGTGTTCAAAAACTTATTTACCACAAAAATTTACCGAAAGTTGTATTATTTTGACCAAAAATTCAATTTTTGCATTAAAACTTAAGAAATTGCTCAAAATATACTATTATTGCCCAAAATTTGATCAAATTTGTGCAATAAAAGTTATTTTTTGCATGGAGTACATTAAAACTTGCCAAAAAAATTAAATTACAATGTAAAATTAGCAACAAATATACATTTATTTAGTAAAATTCATTAAAGGTAAAGCATAAAATCCATTTCCTTATAAAAACATCAAAAAATGCTAAAAAACTTGTACACAAAATTTATTTACCACGCAAAAATCATCAAAAATTATCTTTATCGCATAAAACTCCGCAACAAAATTAGTCATTGCTCAAAATATCTCAAAAATTGATCTAAAAAATTATTTATTGCACAAAATTTTATCAAATTTGTGCAAAAGTTACTTAAAATTTATTTATGGCATCAAATTTGCATCAAATACTATAAAATTTAATGAAGTTAACACATAAAATTTACAAAAATCTATGACGAGGTTGGTTGAACTAAAACTATAGTCAAAGATTAAATCTTGGCCGCTGTGATCGTTAATCTGCAAAAAAAATAATTTTTGTATAAAATACTTTAAAAATTGATTAGAAAATCTATTTAGTGTAAACAACTTTATGCAGAAAAGCATGAAACATATCAAAATTTGGCAAAAAACTAGGTTATAACGCGTCAAATTTGCACAAAATACGTATTACTCAATAAAAATGTTACGCGCCATAAATTTTCCCAAAAAAGAAACGTAAAAAAAAAATAGTGAAAAAAAGCTTTATGAAATAAACACAATCTTTGGTAAATTTTTGACCAAAACCTCAATTTTTGTATTAAAAACTTCAAAAATTTGTCAAAAGTACTATTATTGCCCAAAATGTTATTAAATTTGTGCAATAAAAGTTGTTTATCGCAAAGGGTACATCAAAACTTGCCAAGAAAATCAAATTGCAAAGTAAAACTTGCAAATATGCATTTATTTTGTAAAATTCAATAAAGTTGAAGCATAAAATCCATTTCCGCATAAAAAAGTTCATTTATTGTGCAAAAAAGTTATTTATCGCTTAAAATTGCTAAAAAAAAATAAACACAAAACTTATTTACCAATTTTATCAAAATCTATATTTACTGCTTACAAAAACATTTTTCACATCAAATACTGTGTGTAAAAAAGTTATTTATTGTATGGAATACATCAAAATTGAGACATAAATATATCAAAAATCATGTTAATTGAGCAAAACTTACAAACAAATCAGTTTCCGCTTAAAATCCTCAAAAAATTGTATCAAAATTTATTTATTGCACTAAATTTTATCATTTATTCTGAAAATCTATAATGTACTATTTTGATCAAAAACTCGATTTTTGCATTAAAAATTTCAAAAATTGTTCAAAAAATACAATTATTGCCCAAAATTTTATTAAATTTGTGCAATAAAAGTTATTTATTGCATGGGGTACACCAAGAAAATCAAACTACAAAGTAAAATTTAAAATTAACAAAAATTATATTTATTGTGTAAAAAATGAGACTCCGCACAAAATATCTCAAAAATTGATCTAAAAAATCATTTATTGCATAAGATTTTATCACATTTGTGCAAAAGTTTTTTAAAATCTAATCGTTAAATTTGCATCAAATACTGTAAAATTCAATAAAGTTAGTACATAAAATCTGTTTTTGCATAAGACCGTCAAAAATCTCTAAAAAATTTGTGCACAAACTTAAATAGGTTTACAGAAAATTTATTAAGAAGCATATTTTTTGAGTAAAACTCTACAAAAAGTCCAAATTTTTTTTAATGAAATTTGTGCAAAAATGTTATTTATCAAAGTCGTTTGTTTAATTTTTTACGTTATCATTTTAATAATAATGCTTTATTCACAGTATAATCTTACCATTTACATCTACATCAAATATATGTACATAAACAATTATGT
The DNA here is from genome assembly GCA_963932245.1 of Tachinus rufipes. Classification (NCBI taxonomy): domain Eukaryota; kingdom Metazoa; phylum Arthropoda; class Insecta; order Coleoptera; family Staphylinidae; genus Tachinus; species Tachinus rufipes. The sequence goes on along the minus strand of OZ010741.1, from coordinate 116,970,232 downwards.
TTTACAATACAAAAATAAAAAATACAAAAAATAACATACATAAAAGCGCACATATTAAACATTAGTCAGCATGACTTAGTTGACTTCTGAACGTAGATTTAGAGACACAAAATACATTAATATCAGTTGGTAAATTATTTGCAAATCTACACATAAAATAGAATACAAATAAAGAAGAATGTCTGCTATGTCTATTATTAGGTGCTACATGGAATGGAAAAGTACCAAGTAGCTCCGGACAATCAATCTCAGACATAATTAAATTACGCAAGAATGACAAACCAGCTCTTTTGCGGCGAATCTTCAATGGCGGTAGGTTGTACAATGAAGCAATGTAGCAGTAATCATAATTTGCAGATAATATGCCGGATTTATGAGACAATAAACAACAAAACTTTTTTTGAATTTGTTCAATACTACGGTTATGAATTTCATAAACAGGACTCCAAACTGACGGAGTAAATGAGAACGCACCAAAGCACAATATAAAAGTTTTAGTGTACTGGCTGATAAATCCGCGGACATTCTATATACAAATTCTAACATTTTTATGGCACGATTGCACATAATGTTTATATGTTCAACAAATGTAAGTTTATGATCAAAAATAACGCCTAAATCTTTTATTTGTGTGACTTTGTTTAACACTTTAGTGTCAATTATATAGTTAAAAGAAATTTTATTAAAAAGTTCTATGGAAACTTATTGAAAAACATTTATCAGCATTAAAAAATAATTTATTAATAAAACACCAAGTATTTATAAAATCTAAGTTGTAAAAGATGGCAGTCATTGAGAGATGATATTCTTCTATACATTTTTAAATTATCCGCAAATAAAAGAAATGACGATGAATTGATATACTGTGGGATATCATTAATAAAAAGCAAAAATAAAATTGGTCCACAACGAGATCCTTGAGGAACACCAGATGAAACAAGAATGGGCTGTGACAAAAAGTTATTAATTTTTACACACTGCGTGCAATTTTTCAAAAAGCTGAATAACCAGAAAGTCACATCATGGTAAAATCCCAAAGCACTGAGCTTGGCAATCAAAATATTATGGCTCACACGATCAAACGCCTTTGAAAAATCGGTGTAGATTGAGGCAACTTGTACTTTAGATTCAAATGCATTTAAAATATCATTTTCATAACAGAGTAAATTAGTAAGTGTGGAACGTTTTTGACGAAATCCATGCTGCTCTTCTATTAAGATGCTTTTGCACATCCATTGCAACTGACCAGACACAATTTTATCGAACAATTTAGGTATAGCAGATTGAATGCAAATGCCTCTATAGTTAGTGATATTCTCTTTGGCTCCAGATTTAAACAAAGGCGTAATATAGCTTTGTTTCTATATTTGAGGAAAATTAGTTTCATTCAATGAAGCATTGAAAAGTAAGTGCAATGGCTTTGCGATAGAATAAATGCACTTTTTTAACAGTAAAGAAGGAATGCCGTCGGGTCCAACGCTTTAATTACATTTAAGGTTTTCAATTCCCTTAAAAACATCACACAAACTAATAGAAAATTTTGAATGTATTACGTTATTATTAAAATTAAACAATGGAGTTGGATGAGTTTCGTTATCATAGACTGAAGAAAAAAATCTGCAAAATTAGTTACAAAGTCGTTCCCATTATTACAAGTTTGATCTTTATAATGCATTGTGACTGGAAAACCATTAGTTTTTTTGTTCTCATTAACAAATCTCCAAAAATGTTTTGGATTATTTTGAATTTTACTTTCAGTTTGTAAAATATATTGCTCGTATTGATGTGCACTGAGATTTTTGCACGTAGTACGAATAGATTATAATTCATTATAGTCCGACAATAGTTTTGAAGATTTATAACGTTTGTGTAAAGTTTTCTTGAGTTTAGTAGGTGATATCAATTCTTTGTTGAACCAAATTGAAAAATTACTTTCACGCCACAGTTTTTTAGGGATAAAACAATCATCAAGACACATATCAATATCACAGTTATAAAATAGTGCAGTCCAATCAACATTCAACATATAATTATTGATTGCGTTGTAGTCGGCAAGTTTAAAATTATTAAAAACATAATTACAATTTAAAATATCACAGGTAGTATCACATTTTATAGTTAACAAGTACGCAGTATGGTGTTGGCTTAAATTTAACAAAACATCTACAGCTTCTATCACAGAAATATCACGATCGTTAGTAAAACATAAATCTAAATACACACCCTCACTATTAGCGTTGTTAGGAATAGAAATGCATTGTACGCAGTTTAAGAACCCAAATGAATTAGCTACTAAATGAGCAGGGTAACTATCATTACAAATTATTCCTTTACCTAAATCATCGTTAACACAAGATGCTGCAGGTAGATTGTAATCGCCCAATAAAACTAGTTTACTGCTTGGAAACTCGTCGGCAATAGTTTCGACGGAATAACAATGGTCAAGATATTTGTCACTAGTTGAATTAAGTGGTAAATATACCGCACAAATTATATAAAACACACGATTAAATTACAAACAAATGTTCAACACTAATAAACGTGGGGTAAAGTAATACAGATTTGAGGTGAGTTTTGATAGCAATTAAAACACCACCTCCGCTTTGTTTAGGGCTTGTAAGGGCCGAGCGATCACACCTAAATAAATGATAGCCTTTTAGATTTAATTCAGAGTCACTAATGTCTGGAGAAAGCCTGGTTTCAGTGAAAACAATCACATCGTAGTCTGATACGGCTACAGCTAGCAAGAGTTTCCTGAGTTTAGTTTTTAAACCCCCGACGTTCTGGTAGTAGATGGAGAAGCCGTTATTATTCTTGAAGATGAGTCCAAGCTGTTGACAGGATTCAGGCTCCAAAAATCCATTGGAGATAAAGCAGGAACATTTTGTGAACGATCATAACTTACAAATTTTTTGATAGCAAATTTAGCTGGCCAAAGTCTTTGCAAATAATAACTCGTGCATGGTCGGCTGGAACCGAGACTTTAAAGCTTCTGTAGCTTCCAGATTGTACAGCTAGATCTGCAGCGTCGATTAAAATATCGGGTTATTTCAATTTAATGTAGTTAATAACATCGGATTTTTTAGTTCCGCGTTTAAGTTTTGAGACATGTATGTACGAGTTTGGCACATATGCCTGCAACTTATCGTGACTTGGACCACAACCAAAAATTGTTGAGGTTTTAAGTTGAACTTTCTGTTTAGGGTTTGTTTGAGCAGTAAGGGTTGCAAAAGAAGAAGAATTATTAATTACAGAATTAATTGCAGGTGGAAGCAATTGAATTTCCTCATTAATAGTTGGTGTAACTACACAAGTCATAGATTCTTAAATACGAGTTTTGTATTCAAGTATTACCTTATCTTTGTCTGCAATCTTCTCTTCAAGATACAATACTTTATCTAATAGCAATTTATTGTTAGACCAAACTTCATCTAACAAAACTTGATACAGTACGATAGTCTTTTTATAAATCCTGGGAAATTCGGAATCGTCAAGTTTGAATGACGTACCACAGTGACATTTTTTATGACAAATGGCGCAACTGTTATGAAATATAATTCCACAACTACGCCAGATTGTGCAACGCCAGATTGTGCAACACTTCTGCATTTGCACGCTTGACCGGATATAATAATAAATTAAAATTTAAAATTTAAAATTTAAAATTTAAAATTTAAAATTTAAAATTTAAAATATAAAAATTTAACTATAAAAGTGATTAAATATTTAGGAATAAAAAATAATACAAGGATGATACAAGGATACACAATTCACACCGGTGCGGTCCTTCACCTGGTGACTAACTACAAAACAAACAAAAGCAGACCAAGGTTGGAATAACACAAGAAAACAAAGGAGTGTTTAAAACAAGCTTAAAATATAAAATCACAAATTAAAATATAAAATCACAAATTAAAAGAAAACAAGTTACGCCACTAGTAAGAATATTGCTTTGCGCTGCGCGGATGAGAAGGGCGGTGGCTATAAATTTAGGTTAAGTTTCAATAAACAAACTTTACCATAAATTTTACTGAATAATGATTAAGACAGATAGCACAAACAATCACAAATATAATTACCAGTACGTTAGGTAAAACTTCACAATAAAAAACACTTATAAACACTTATAAACACTTGAAATTGAAAGAGTAAAATATCATAACTCAGTGCAGTGTATGTTCAGGCTGACTCTGTATTTATAAGCACAGAATTATTTATTTGCGGTTAGTGATGCCGTAGTCATACAAGGCACTCTGACGAGGTTGGAAGAACTAAGTCTATAGTTTAAGATTGACTCTTGGCCGCTGTGATGTTAATTCATATAAAATACTTTAAGAATTAACATTAAAAAATCAAATTTATGAAAAAATTATCCTAAACTAAAAACATCCATAGACGCGTTTTGAGGTTTACCTTTATTTATTTATACTTAATAAATTAAGTTATTATTTATTTATACTTAATAAATTAAGTATAAATAAATAATGCCATACTGATGAGAGGTAAACCTCGAAACGCGTCTATGGATGTTTTTAGTTTAAGATAATTTTTTCATAAATTTGATTTTTTAATGTTATTATTGGGTTGTCCGATTGAACAAATAGTAACGAGCGCTACATATGTCGTTGTGGCATTCGTATAAATTTATCTATTTAACTAGGTTTTATTCGAAATTATTGCTTTACAACTGTCTCATTAGAGGACATTGCGTCTCTTCTTTATATATTTTATACTTTAAGAATTGTTTAGAAAATTCTTTTAGTGTACAAAAAACACATCAAAAGTTGCCTAAAAAACCGGTTATAGCGCGTAAAATTTGCACAAAATACCCATTACTTTGTAATTTAATAAAGTTAATGCACAAAATTAATTTCTGCAAAAAAAAAAAAACGTTGAAGAAACGTTAAAAATTTGTGGAAACAAATTTTATGCAATAAATAGATTGTATTTATTGCATAAAATTTGTGAATTTTTGTGGTAAAAACAAAAATTCATTGTTTAAATCTCTTCAAAGTTTCTCCAAAAAACTTAATTTCTGCAAATAATAAAAATTGCTTAGAAAATTCATGTATTGCACAAAATTCTTTAAAATTTGTGCAAAAAGCTATTTATAGAGCTTAAATGTTTGTTGAAAAATCTGACGCATCATTTTGCCAGCTTTCTACTGCTTGCCATTGGCTCGTATAAACACTCAAAAAACGCGACATAAATATTACAAAACTTATAAATGCTTAAAAAACATTCAAAAATTGCTTAAAATCGACACAAACACTTCAAAAATTGTTTAGAAAATCCATTTGCTGCATAGAGTAAATCAAAAATCTATCAGAAAAAAAATATCATGCAAAATCAAAAAGTTTGTAGAAAAAGAAATAAAAGCAGATTTTTGACCAAATCTGAGTTGGCACCAAAACCAAGCCTCAACAAATGCCTGACGCTCCGCAAAAAGATCTGCATCTCTGGATTTTGGGTGGAGGGTTAAACACATTTTACTGCTCTTGGCAACATCCTTAGGATTTATTTTTTTAAGGCAAGCCAGTTTCCACGTTCTGCTATTTTAAATGTAGCGTATAAGTTTTTATTATTTTTAGATATCCAAAATTCAAACTACTGGAAGACCACACTCTAAAATTAATACCTATACTACATAAATAGAATACTTGACATTAGGAGAAATTATGAAAGAAAAAGAACATAGAAAAACAGTTTGAAGCTTATCAATGTGTTGCACGTTTGACTGGTAAAACGATTTTTATGTTAGAATTTTGAGTACAAAGGTCCGTTGATCTCGAGTTAACGTAACATATGCCCTGTAATTTACATACAATGACGTAAAACTGTTATTAAATTTAAAAAAGTGTTTTGTGAATTTTACACAACAGCTAACTTCATAAACTATTATAAAATAAAATCATTTATTGTATTAAATCATAATCCATAAATGTTGAGAACTAATTACAATTTCTCAACTTGTGAATATAAACCATCTAATATTGTCTTCGATTCAGTTTATTAATAAACACGTAGAACACCGCGCGGTTTCGATAAGACAATTGTTAATAGGAAACTACAACCAGCCATTGTAGAAAGTTTACGAGAATCGATATCGCAATAATATGATGTATAAATTAGCTGTAATATCTCATCTCGTAATATGATCATAATACTAATAAATACTATTAAAATTTCATTAAAACATATAATTTCAGCAAAGCTCTTATCGGGAATTGTAATATATGTAGCATTTACAACAGACGCGGGTGTTGTTATAAAGATGAAACCGAGATGGAAAAAATATCCAATATTTAATGTAACATGATGGCATTTTCGTATTACCTTTGCATGTCTCTAGATACCCCGAGCGTGTTGTGTGTAAATGGAACTAGGGGTAATTTGATAAAATCAGATTTTAGGATCTATGAAGCGGGTAGCTTGATGCGGTGCTTATCGAATAATTCATGCTTCGTTGCAGGTAAATTTATTTTATATGAAATGTGTTGGCAAAAATATGATTTCACAATTCAATAAATCTTTTTTTCCATTGAGTTTAAATTAATCTCGTTGATTTGTATATTGAAATTTAAACGTATAATTGATTATTCATGGATTAAATTATAATCAAATATTGTAAGTAGGTCGATTGCTATGCATCCAAACTACTCATAGTAGATTTTGTTTTTTTTTTTATATTTACCAAGCATACTGACGAGGTTTGTAGAACTAAAAAAATTTAAATTTGTTTCTATTTAAATTTTAAAATATCCATTACTAATTATCTTGCTGAAAATTAAATTACGAAAACAAATTGATTATTAGTTGACTACTTGCATACGCGTTATAGGTATAATACAGTTTAAAGAGCAATGACCTAAAATATTTTAACATCCCTCTCTTTGCAACCATTAAATAATTTAATGTTTTAATTTTTATACTTATAAATTACATCATCATAATATTTCTCTTTAATGCATTGAATTAATTATTTCAAAATATTCCACACAAACGTGTATTAAATTTCAACAAAATGCCAACCATTTCCACCCCAACATAATTTGCATAATACAACGCATCATCTGCAATTCACAAAACAGAGTGGAATATAAGTTCCTGGAATTTCTGTGTTTTAGCAAGGAGCGGACATAATTCTAACTTCAGCGAACTTTGTAGGTGTTGCACACATTTAGTTTATGAACTGAACTACATATTTTATTGATTTCGACATTTCAGTGGGAATACATTTAGAACGAATGCGGCACATTTACATTTTGTTGCTTTTATTGGCTGAAAGTTTTACTGCTGCAATGTAATAACTGAAATTATTTTCAATCACTTATAAATAGATTTAAAAAATAATGAATTTTAAATTGATTTTACTGCAAAGATTGCTTTTTCCTATTTAGTTTTAGCAACGTTAGCAGCAACAATAATATTATTATTATCAATGAAATTACAAATTTGATAAACTTTTATTAATTGATAATAGCAATTGTGGTAGTAGCACAATATGCAAAAATAAAACGAAGTTAGTATTGACTGTACTATTTTGATAATTGAAAGTTTAAAAACAAAATTGGCAAACATTGCTAAAGTTGGTAATTGGAAGCTATTATAAAAATTGCGTTTTATAAATGATAAAAAAATCATAAAAACGTAAAAGTAAGTTTAATTTGTAGGCGAGTAGCTTACTCACTTGTGACCCACTCACCCGCCCAAACGTTAGATGTCAAAAGATCTCTTGTTTATTCTACCTCTTGTGTGCTTACATTTAGATATCAGTAATTATTTAACAATAAATTTTTTGATAACTAACGCTGGGGTGGTTGGGCAGAAACTAAGTTTAATTTGTGGGCGAATAACTTTTTCTACTGTGACCCACCCACCCGCCCAAATGTTATTTATCAAAAGATATCTTGATTTTTCTACCTATTGTGTGCTTGTATTTAGATATTAAAGAATTGTTGAACAATAAATCTCTTAATAACTAACTCTGGGGTGGGTAGGCGGGGACTAAGTTTAATTTGTGGACAAGTAGAGTTTTTTTTACTGTGACCGACCTACCCGCTCAAGTGTTAGTTATCTAAAGATCTCTTGTTTCTTCTACTTCTTGTGTGATTGCATTTAGATACCAAAAAATTGCATAACAATATATCTCTTGATAACTACCGCTGGAGTGGGTGGAAGGAACTAAGTTTAATTTTTGGGCAAGTAGTTTTCTCTGCTGTGACCCATCCACCCGTTTAAGTGTTAGGCATCAAAAGGTTTCTTTTTTGTTTGATTGACTATTGGCCAGTATGTTAAGCATTCAAAAACATAATATTCTGTGTTATCATTTTTATTGCGTATCTGTTATCTTGTCCTACTTACGATTAAGAAGAGATTGCAAGTAATAAATTGCAATGGAATTGAACTGTTTAAAAATATTGGGTCGGTGATTTGATACAGTGTTCTCACCCACCCGCCCAAGTGTTAGTTATTATGAAACTTGCTTATTCTCGCTCTTGTTGCGTTTTTTCCTGTTTTTAATGTAAAAGATTGAATGACAGTTGTCACTAATACGTCAGAGGTGGGTACATTAACAAATTTCTTGATAAGTCACACTTGGACGAGAAGGCGGGAACACAATTTATAAATATTGGGTCGGTGATTTGATACAATGTTTACGCTCACCCGCCCAAGTGTTAGTTATCAAGAAATATGCTTATTCTTGCAGTTGTTGCGTTTCTTCTGTTTATAATGTGACAGACTACTTGGCAGTTGTCACTAATACGTCAAAGGTGGGCATATTAACAAATTTTTTGATAACTTACACTTTGATGGGTGGGTGGGCCATTCTAATCCAAACTACCAATTTGGAATTATGGTATAGAGTGGCCCACCAACCCACCCAATTGTCCGTTATCAATAAGTTAGAAGTTTGACTTCTTTGCGGACATCAGAAGTCATATTGTCACAAGAAAAAGTTGTGATTTAACCTCTTGAAGGCAAACTATTGGGTGGGTGGTTAAGCTACTTCAATCCATCTAAGTTTCCGTCATCTAGAGGTTAGAAAATTGATTTTTCTACGGACATCTGAAATCATTTTGTCACAAAAAAAAATTGTGATCTAATCTCTTGCAGACGAACAATAGGGTAGAGAGGTGAGTAAGCCATTTTAATCTAAACTACCGATTTGATATTATTGTATAGAGTATTCCACCCAACTACCTCAGTCTTTGTCATTTAGAGGTTACAGGTTTAGTTTTTTTGCGGATGCCAGAAGTCATTTTGTCACAAAAGATGGTTGTAATCTTATCTCTTAAAGACAAACACTTGGGTGGGTGAGTGGGTGGGTCACTTCAATCCAAACTACCGATTTGGTATTATGGTATAGAGTGGCTTACCCACCCACCCAACTATTTGTCATTAAGAGGTTAGAAGTTTGATTTTTCTGCGGATATCAAAAGTTATTTTGTCACAAGAGAAGGTGATCTAATCTTTTAATCACTAACACTTGGGTGGACGGGTGAACCACTTCAATCCAACCTACCGACGTTGTATTATTGTATAGAGTAGCCCACCAACCCACCTAAGTCCGTCATCAAGAAGTTAGAGGTTTAATTTCTCTGTGGACGTTAAGAGTTATTTTGTAACAAGAGAAGGCTGTGATCCAAGACAAACACTTTGGTGGGTGGGTGGGCTACTCCAATTCAAACTACCAATTTGGTATTATTATATAGAGTATAGGTTTGATTTCTCTGCGGACTTTAGAAGTTATATTCTCACAAGAGAAGGTTGTGATCCAACTTTTTAAAGACAAATACTTGGATGGGCGGGTGGGCCACTTCAATCTAAACTACTGACTCAGTATTATGGTATAAAAAGGCCAGAAGTCATTTTGTCACAAAAGAAGATTGTAATCCAATATCCTAATCCAATCCAAATTATCAACTCGGTATTATGGTATAGAGTTTTCCACCTTTCTTGATTTCTCTTTTTTACAACTTAATTTAATGTTGTATGCAGGCCATCATATTTATTTATAGATCTTGGTATTGAATTAGAAATCGGCTCTTTTAATCGTTCTGTATCTTAAAAATCCAAACTCATTCTATTTTTGCATTGGAAGCAAATATTCATTTTAGATAACCACTTAATAGATTATGTGGAGTGTTTGACCAAAATTTTGTTTAGGCTTTGGTCTGATTTTAAAATATAATTTATTATAATAATAATACTTTAATAATACTTTATTCACGGTATATACAAAAACCATTTACATCTACATCATTATATACATAAATAACGATGAATTACAAACAATATTACAATTACACAAAAATATATAAAAGAATATTGAAAAATAAAAACATGGAAAAAAGTATACATAAATAAAAACAAAATATAAAATTATTCATCAACACATTTTAAATGACACTTAAAACTACATTTTGAAACACAAAATAAATCAATATTATTAGAGAAACTATTAGCAATTCTACACATTCTACCAATTGGATTATTAAATCCATAATTGGTAGAATGTATAGATTCTCTAAATAATGGAGACTGTCTGGTTCGGCGATTATTGTTGGGGACTTGAAATGGAAGAGTTACAAGTAGCTCTTGGCAATCAATCTCAGACATCATTTGTCCACGTAAAAATGATAAATCGGCTCTTTTGCGCCGAATTTTCAGCGGCGGAAGATTATATTGCAATGCAATGAGGTTAAAATCGTAATTTTCGGATGAAATGCCTAATTTGTACGATAATAAACGAAAAAATTTGTTTTGAATACGTTCTATATTGCATATATGAACGCTGTAGTATGGACACCAAACTGACGGAGCGTACTCTAAATGAAAACGTACTAAAGCGCAATAAAGTAATTTGAGTGTGCTAGGAGATAGGTCAGTAGACATTCTGTAAACAAATCCTAACATTTTCATAGCACGGTTGCACATATAGTTTATATGCTCAACAAAAGTTAGTTTTGAATCAAAAATTACGCCCAAATCTTTTATTTGTGTAACATGCTCCAAAACATTATTATCGATAGTATAGTCAAACGATACTTTACTTAAAGTTCTGTTGAAGCTTATCGAAAAACATTTATTTGCGTTAAACAACAAGTTATTAATAAGACACCATGAATGAACAGAATCTAAATCATTTTGCAAACTAATGCAGTCCTCGATAGATGATATTCTTTTATAAATTTTAAGATCGTCAGCAAATAAAAGATAAGACGAAGAATTAATAGAATAAACAAGATCATTAATAAAGAGTAAAAACAGAATTGGTCCACAATGAGATCCTTGAGGAACCCCAGAAGGAACAACAATTGGTTGTGATAAAAAGTTATTAATTTTCACACACTGTGTACGATTTTCCAAAAAGCTCGACAACCACGCAACAACAGATTCATGAAAACCCAAAGCCCGAAGCTTAGCAATCAAAATACTATGATTAACGCGATCAAAAGCCTTAGAAAAATCTGTGTAAATAGAGTCTACTTGAACTCTTGATTGAAAAGCATTCAAAAGATCATTTTCGTAACAAAGAAGATTTGTAAGAGTAGAACGACCCTCGCGAAACCCATGTTGCTGTTCCACTAAAATGCTTTTGCACATCCATTGTATTTGACCAGTTACAATTTGATCAAACAACTTAGGAATAGCAGACTGGATGCATATACCTCTATAATTAGTAATATCCTCCTTAGCTCCAGATTTATGTAAAGGCATAATGTAGCTTTGTTTCCAAACTGAAGGAAACTTGGCTTCATTAAGAGAAGCCTCAAAAAGTAAGTGCAATGGCATAGAAATTGAATAAATACATTGTTTTAACAGCATAGATGGAACACCGTCCGGTCCAGTGCTAAAGTTACATTTAAGGTTCTCAATCCATTTAAATACTTCCAACAAACTAATTGAAAATGATTGATGTAATACGTTTTTCTTAAAGTCAAACAAAGGAGTTGGATGAGTTTGTGTATCGTAAACAGAGGAAAAGAATTCAGCAAAACTATTAACATAGTCATCATCTCCATTACTGCAAGTTTTTTGTTTATAATACATTGTGGCTGGAAAATCATTAGTTTTTCTAGAGTCGCTAACAAATTTCCAAAAATGTTTAGGGTTACTTTGAATGTTGTTTTCTGTTCGAGTAATATATTGCTTGTATAGACATGTACTGAGATTTTTACACGAAGTACGAATTGATTGAAACTCGTTATAATCAGACAATAGTCTTGAAGATTTATAACGTTTATGAACAGTTTTTTTGAGTCTAGTAAGTGAAATCAATTCTTTATTAAACCAAACCGGAAAATTGTTTTCTCGCCATTGTTTTTTGGGAACAAAACAGTCAATAGCAAAATGCAACACAGAGTAAAATAAATTAACGCAATTATCAACATCACAATTATAAAAAAGGGCGGACCAATCAACATTCAACAAAAAATTATTGATTGCGTTAAAGTCGGCATATTTAAAATCATTAAAAACATAATTACACATTAAAATATCACGGCTAGTATCACATTTTACATCAATCACATAAGCAATATGATGTTGGCTAAGTTTTAACAAAACATCCACAGCTTTAATCACAGAAATATCACAGATGTTAGAAAAACATAAATCTAAGAACACACCACCATCATTAGGTATAGAAATACATTAAGCGCAGTTTAGAAATCCATAACAGTTGGAAACAAAATGAGCAGAATAAGTATCATTACAAATAACACTTATGCCTAACTCATCATTAACCCATACCGCTGCGGGTAGATTATAATCGCCTAGTGAAATTAGTTTACTGTCTGGATATTTGTCAGCGATAGATTCAACGGAATAACAGTGATCTAAATATTTATCACATGCCGAGTTAGGTGGTAAGTAGACTGCACTGATAATATATGATACAAACTTAAACTTAACAATTACAAACAAATGTTCAACACTTAAAAATGTAGGTTGTAATAAAGTACAATTAAAACAAGTTTTAGTAGCAATTAAGACACCTCCTCCGTCAAGCTTAGGGTTTGTTAATGAAGAGCGATCACATCTAAACAAACTGTAACCAATTAATTGTAGCTCCGCATCGCTGATGTCCTGATTTAGCCAGGTTTCGGTCAGTACAATAATATCGTAGTTGGATACAGCTACAGCCAGCATAAGTTCTTTAAGTTTAGTTTTTATACCCCCGACATTCTGGTAATAGATGGAGATACCGCTGGTGTTTCTGGTGACGGGTTTAGATTGTTTGCTGGATCCAGATTTCGAAAATCCACCGAAGATGAAGCAGGAACATTATTAACTCGCCCATAATTTAAAAATTTCTTGACCGCTATATTTGCAGGCCAAAAATCTTTGCAGAGAATAGATCGAGCATGATTAGCTGGAACAGAAACTTTAAAGCTGCTGTAGTTTCCAGATTTTACTTTTAACTTAACAACATCAACTGATATCGTAGAAATTTTAGATTTAATATGATTTACTATATCAGTTTTATTAGTTCCACGTCTAAGTTTAAAAACATGTACGTAAGAAGTAGGCACATAAGCCTGCAGTTTGTCATTGGTTGGGCCACAACCAAAGATAGTTTGAGTTCTTGGCTGAGTTTTTTGATTAGTTTTTCCCTTAACAACAGAGCTTGCTAAAGAAAGAAAAACTGCAGGTTGAATCAATTGCACCGTATCATTAGTGAGCGGCGCAGTAGTGGGAGCAGTTAGTTGTTTACTGCGAGCTTCGTATTGAAGAATAGTTTTATCTTTTTCGGTGATCTTCTCTTCAAGATAAGTAATTTTATCTAAGAGTAATTTATTGCTCGACCTCAACTCATCACATAAAACTTGGTAAAGAGTAATATTTTCTTTATAAAGTTTAGGAAGTTCGGAATCATCCAATTCAAATAAATTACCGCAATTACATTTCTTGTAACGAATAGCGCAACTGTTATGGAAGATAACGCCACAATTGCTACAGGTTACACCTGATTGTGCAACAGTTTTGCATTTACACTGCATAATAACAGATACAGTTGCAAAAACAAAAATGACTAGAGCAATAAATAAATAAAAACAAGATAAGGTTGATACAAGGACACAATTCACACCGGTGCGGTCGATCACTGGTGACTGACTAAAAACAAATACAGGTAGACCACGGTAAGGTTACACAAGAGACAGCAGGATTATAAAAATTAATAATAAAATTTTAAAATTACACGTTAAAAAATGGAAGTTACGCCACTGGTACGAATAGTTAAAATCACCGCCACGGGAAGCGCGACAAAACACATTTTTGGGCAAAAAGTTAAAAGTTATCCAAAAGTATTTATATTTTTTGGCTGAACCTAACATGTGGTCAAAGACTTTTTCAATATATTGGTTTTGGCTAATAGTATGTTGCATTTCAGGCCAAAATAAAAAAATATTGATTGCATAATAATGTATTATTTTTGAAAAATAATAGTTTCAGTTTTAGTTTTTGGCAAAAAAAATTAAAAATAATTCGGTTTTGGCAAAAATAATAATTTTGGTTTTGCAAAAAAATATTTTTTTGGACAAAGCTAAAATGTATTCAAAGATTTTTTGCAATATATTGGTTTTGTTCTATAGTATGTTGTATTTTTAGCCAAATAAAAAAAAATGTTATCGCATATTTATGATTTTTTTGTAAAAATATTTTCAGTTTTGGTTTTTGGCAAAATTTATGTTTGTTTTTCAAACACCATTACGGTGGTCACAGGGGCGGCGCTAGGCAGTAAGCGAGGTAAGCGCACCGTGACCATATTTGCTATATATTATTGTAAAGCAATTTGTTTTTAATTATTTATCATATTATTGCTATGACTACTAAAATATGAAATCACAATTTACTTTATTACCGTCCTCCCCTTACCTGAAAACAACCGCTTTGGTGAGCAAATACTTTTTGGATTTTTTGTGTTTTGATGTCTACTGGGTTTTGAACAAGTTTATGGAAATATTCTCTAGGTGTAGAGAAGCTTTGGAGATACGGTGGCGGCTCTTTGTTTCAGTGACTTCCAGATGCAACTTGGGGTTGCTTGGTAAAGCGGCGGTAGATTTGTCTAAGTGACCGCCTAAATTACAACTCCAATGACTGTGTTTCCAATGCCGCTAAGTACGTGTGGTCTACGAGGTGTTGGTAAACTGTTATTTTGGTGTAAGAGTAGGACGTTTGTTGATGTGTAGGTAGTTTTCATTACTCTTATTAACCAGTTCATTGCAAGAGTCATTGTTGTGATTTTGTTCGATTGCATTCAGTCTTGATCTTTAATTGAAACTTTGCTTAGAGTTATTTTTGAGGAACTGTTTCCACCATTGTGACTGATTAGTGATGGCCCATGCTCCTGGATCTATCTGTGTGCGCTGGGGGAAAGTTGAAAGCGTGTTTGTGTAATATTTCCGCAGGCTTATTTTGACTATACTTAGGGTTTTTTGACTTGGATATTATCTGGTCCTCATTCTGGTTTGGTTAATGTTTTGTTGTTGTTATCTTGGTTGGTAGTTTGCCTCAACTGCATCAACTTTTTGTGGTTTGGGAAGAGAATCTTCTAAAGACTGTCTGATTTATTCTTTGAAAAAAAGATCTTACAGAATAAACTCATATACCTTTCGTTTGAAAATTGTATTTTAGGAAAAAGTTAGTTAGATTAGGTTAGTTTTTAGCCAATATGGTAATGTAGTCAGAGTCTCAGAAAAAAAAGCAGAAAAGAAGGCAGCAGCACCAAAAAAAATATTGCCCTATTGTAAAGGGCTAGAACAGTTAACAAGAATATTTCTGTGCAGTAGTAGTCCACTTGACAATTTTCTATTTCAGCCCAATCTAGCACACAGCTACGCATTACAAGAAGAACGCAAAAAATCTTTAAAAAACTCAAAAAATACCATTGCTGTGTGTCTGCCAGGCGTATAGAACTCAAAGCATTGAAAGTTATAGCAGGCGTTGTGCCAATCCACCTACAATTACGGGAAAGAGCCAATAACTTAAAAAAACAAATAAACTAAACTTATATACAAAAACAAAAACACTAGCAAACTGCATGGACCAAAAAACTAATAAAAATCGTTAGCGCTTAGATACAAAGGAAGCACGTGGAAGTAGATTACTTTCTATTGCAATTTCTTGGAAAGTACGGCACTTTTAGAGCATATTTCTTTAGATTTAATCTGAAGGAAAATGATGGATGCACTTATTGTAGTAAGAAGGTCACAACAGAACTTGCCATCAATGGAAAGAAAAAAAGAAGAGTTTAAAAGATGGAACCAATCAAAGTCTAACACATGAAAATATAATTGCGTTTATGTTAGACGAGGAGTCGAAATGGAGAATAATAAACTTATAGATAAGAAATTGTATCAAAAAGAAAAAACAGTAAAAAATTAATGCAAAAGAAAAAAACGAGAAGAAATGGAGACATGAAAAGTAGTTTTAGTTGGTAGGATTCTTTTTGAAAAAACGGAAGTTTAAATGGTGTGCATAAAGCATTTCCACCTTAAAAAAAAAAGTTAGGTTAGGTTAGCCCTATAGGATGTGGTCGGAAAATCTGGCCAAATCTGGGTTGGGATGAACCGCAAAGTTATTATAGTACTGTGTTTGTGCAGAAGGGAAATACCAAAATTGGTACAAATTTTTTTGTTTTAAACCTACTATGAGGTTTCGACAGCCTACCGTAAACTAAGACTTTGAAAAACCTTGAGACAATTGAAGTGCGTGTTCCCCAGACTAAAGATGCATAAGTGATTTGCGGTTTGATGATGGTGAAATTTGTAGCAAAGCGGCATGCCACTGTTTTGTAAAAAAAAAAAAAGTACAATTTGTAAGTAAATTGTTTTTCAAAAGTAATACCTAGATACTTCGTAGCATCACATCACGGAATAAGAACGTCGCGCGTCGTTCGGAAGTTTAAAGTTTTGGCAATTTAGAAATGAAGCTATTGGCTTTATAAGAAGTATAAGAAGTTTTAGTCCGTGCAGTTTTAAAAGTAGACCTACTTCAATGGTTTTTCTTAGTCTGAAATCTTTGACAATGTGGTCAGTCACTCGGTTTATTTGGTAGACTACAATAGTTTTGTCAAACCCATATTGGTGGACGGGGAAGTTGTCAAATTCTATGTGGTCTCAGATTATATGGTTTTGAAAAAAACTCTTTTTGGATGGTTTGGAATGTTTATGACGTGAAAGCGTTTCCAAGTTTTAGAAAAGTGCCCGGTGCAAAGAATTGCATTAGCAATGTTGGCAAGAGCCATTATTATTTTATGCGAGAAAGTTATGAGGGCTCTATTTGAAATTCTGTCAAGGCTAAGGGCAGATTCAGATATAAGCTTGCTAGTGTTCTTAGTCATTTGTGTTTAAAGTTGTAAAGGGTGGTCCATCTAGTGGTATCTTTTTAATCATTTGTTATTTTAACACTGACAGGCCTTTCCCGTAAGAAGAATCTTGACAAAAAGTAAGTATCATATCTCCGCGGAACAAAATGAATCGTTTTACGCTTGAACAACGTTGGAAAATATTGCAAACTTATTTCCAAAGTCAATGTTGTGTAACCCAAACAGTGCTTTTTTTTGAAAAATTTTGCCAAAATGAGGCCTCACCGCGCGTGCTGTACGCAAGTTTGTGCAAAAAAATTGTGAGACTGGCTACGGTGCGCACTGACAACAATGTGACTGCCGTAGCCGAGAGTGTGCAACTCAGCCCTGGAACATCGACTCGCCATCGTTCTCAACATTTTACGAACCAGCCTGATGCAAATTTTGCATAAAGACCTCGCATTATTAGCTTATTAGGTCTAATTAACTCAGCAATTGAAGGCACACGACCATCTGGTCCGTTAAAGTTTTTCAGTTTGGGCCTTAAAAATCATCTTTTTTGACGAAGTGCATTTTCATCTCGGCGGCTATGTTAACAAGCAAAATTGTCGCATCTGAGGAACGGAAAACCCTCACGTGATTGTCGAGAAAATAATGCATCTTCAGAGAGTGACAGTTTGGTGCGGGTTTTGGAGCGGTGGAACCATTGGTCCATTTTTCTTTGAAAATGCTGCTGGAAACGCCATTTTGGTCAACGGTGAGCGCTACAGACATGATAAACAATTTTTTTTTGGCCGGAAATTAAAGACATAGACTTGGACAATCTTTGGTTTCAGCAGGATAGCGCTCCCTGCCACACATCCCAAGCCACAATTGATCTTTGGCGCGCCAAGTTCGGTAATAATGCCGTCTCGACTATGTCAATTGGCTACCTCGAAGCTGCGTTTTGACGCCGTTAAACTTTTTTGTGGGGTGCCGGAAAAAACCAATGTTATGCAAACAATCCATTAACGATTCAGGCTCTTAAAGCGAATATTGAGCAAGCCATTCGTGAGATTGAGCCAAAAACCGTCAATAAGGTTTTGAAAAACTGGGTTAACAGGATGCGCTACTGCGAAGCCAATAAATGATGGAAATGTTTGCTCTTTCAAATAAACTAATAATATACCGAAAGTAAATTGATTTTTGTTCATTTTTTTTGAATTCTTAAAATGGACACACTAAATGGACTACTCTTTAGTAAATGGCTGACAGACTGATGAAAAATCGTCTTTTTATAGCAGCCCGGATAAGCTCCCATCTTGTTAATTTGCTAATTTACTTTTAAATGTTTTCTAAAGCAATTTTGTTAAAATAAAATATTATCAACAACATCAAATGATTTTAGCAAAACAATTTTTTATACAAAAATATTTAAGACTGGATTTCGATATCCATTGTTATTTTATTTCTTAGAACATCTGAACAGTTGTAAAAAATATACATGTTCAGCCTGAGGTCATTTATAAATTGAAGACAAATACGCAGAAAAATGTAAATATTCTTTTACAAATGCTCATGTTATAAATCATTTCAATGACTCAAACATCTAAAGTAGAATTTAATAAAACAGAACGGTAATATTTTGTTTGCTTAATTACATTTTCAATTACATTACATTCGCGCACTTTTAATTATAAATTGATATTACATTTAGATACAAATGTTGATTTAATTATTTTCCATTTCAACAAACATATACATTACAATGCTTTATTATTATAATTGTATTTTACGTTCAAAACAAAATAATAAATAAATAATACAAATGATTGCTAAAACAACATACAACATATTAATTACAAACATCAAATAGAGTATTCGATTTGTAATCAAATACATACAAATTTAAAGAGTTTCAATATCACCCCTCTTTGGTGAAAGCAAACTTCAAGGGCGGTAATGCACTTATCACTTCAAAGTTAACGACACACTTCTCACCTTATAAAATTCCCTTCACGGAAGGGTTAACTATATGGAGGCCTTTATTTAGTTCAATTACAACACTTCAGTGAAGTTATATCCTGATAAACAGATTGTTACTTTTTTATTGTATTTGAAAAAGCATTCGTACAAAGCTTTGATAACAGAATAAATGAAAGTTTTAATTATGGAGGAATTTCGTGGAAAAAAATCGTTGTATAAAAAATTTAATCAGAGATAAAAAAAAATAACAAATATTTATTTAGCTGGAAAGTTTTATTATACAACAAAATTTTCCTAAGATGAAATTAAATGTCATTAGGTCAGACTACTAAAAATAACACGCAACCACTTTTTTAGGCTGTAAATTATTATTTTAGGGAACTATTTATGGTAGTATAGTAGAAATAATTAGTAAGCAGTTACATATTTCCATTCTGTCTCAAATATTTTGTAATTGATGATGTGTCAACGTGTTTTATATAACCTGAATTATATGAATGTTTACAAACGTACACTCTCTACCGTAACCGTTTATTTTTATGTCTATCATTTTTTATTTGCAGATAGCGACCTTTTATTTTCATGGGTTTTTTAACGACAAGCTTTCTAATGCTCCATTAAGTTTAAACACTTTTAACACTAACTCTGCACTGTACAATATTCTCAATATTTAATATTAAAATGAAATTTTCTTTTAGGTTAAATATAAATTGTGGGAACTTAAACCATATGTTCAATAATATAATAAAATTTTAGATGTTATTTTTATAAATATATTATTGAAATCCAAACCGATGTAGGTCTTGATTCAATCAAATTGGAAAATCGTGTTTCCAGGAACAATATCAGGAGAAAACGTTTTACTGCCAAGGGATCAATTTAAATACAATGAAACGTATTGTTGGAATTGTTCCTTGTACATTCTTCTTTTTTTCTTAAAAAATGTCAAAATGGTTTCTTTCAGAATGCTTTATGTATTTCAGTATTACTACAAAATGGATCAATACATACTTATATTTCTTTAAGTACAGAATAGATATATTTTATATTGAATTACAAACATGATTTCTGGCAATGACAGGAATTATACAAATATTGCCAATCCATTCTCACATATTAATAAAATTACTTTAATAAATTTATCTACTGTACAATGAAAATTTAATTATAAATTAAGAATTGACTTTACTCAGTGCGTCAATTGATTTCTTAAAAAAATATTATATTTCTTAAATGTAGTGCGCAATTTTCTCAAAACAAGTGTTTTTTTTTTAATTTAAAATTGGCGGCAATTTGTACAACCCTTGGCTATGGTCAAACGTTTAATATGGCTCAGCCACAAATAAATTATGTCAACATTTGGGCGCATCTAACTTATACTATACTGAGCTATGGTGGCTTTCTTTAGATATGCTGATAGATATAGATTTAATATTATAACGGATACACGGGAGAATAGTTGCGCTACTATAAGAATTCACAGAATCAAACTCAGCAAGAAAACGCTTGAATATAATTGAATAAAATTTTCACACATTGTAGAAGAAAGTTCAATCTGTGTCTTTAAATTTGTAGAAATTTTATGCAATAAGTCGTTTCTCCGCAATTAATTTTTAAAATTAGTTCTTTATTATTTTTTTACTCGTTAAGTATAACTTCAAATCTTTAATCAAAAACATGAAGACATAGAATATTGTATGTAGTTCAACATATAAAAAGAGTGATAACTAAAATCTTATTGTTTGGATGTTGAGTTGGTTGGCGTTTTGTCCTATAAGAACCAATTTTAATTTAAAAACGGCGCTGTACATGTCAATATTTTTCTAGAGAGAAAGGTTTACCGATATTCTTGTAGTGTGATAGGATTTAATAGTTTTCCATAACAATACTACTAGCGTTTAGCAAATCCTTTTGCAAAATGTTGTAAACTTCTCAAACTGAACTCAACCGGATTACCTATTAAGGTTCAAGAACTTGACAGCTTTTGAGACAAAATCCAAAACGTAAATTAGCGACGACGTTCCAGAACAGAACGTAAAGTTCCAAACAGAATCCAGTTTCAACCTCTGTTAATGAGAAGACCATCTACAGAACACAGAATAGACAACCTTATTCTTGTCCTGCTTTACACTAGTGCTGTGACCAAAAGTGCTAGACATGATCAGCTTTAATGATCTCAGAAAGAAACAGAAAACTGAATTCAGATTAACCATGAACAAACGACCAATGTCGATGTTGTCTACTCTATATGGAAAGAAGTTAGGAACCAGTCAAAATTATATTTTAAACCCGAGATGACTGATGTGATCAGGAAAAATTAAAAATATGAAATCAAATTAACCATGAACAAACCAACGACCGACGTCGTCATACCCTTCATAGCAAAATGGTGATTTCACAAAGAGAAGACGTTGAATTGACTCCACCAATTTTTTTTTGTAAAGTTATCTTATCATCTTTAATAACAATCCTCAAAATTTAATAAAAAATAATGTTAAAGAAAAGTTTTTTTTAAAAGTACATTTTTTTATCAGCTTTATATTGGTACCAAAAATTGATAGATCAGTTTTAAGTTATTTTCAACTGAAATAGTTGGATTGTTCTGAGACACTTTGTACACATTTTTCAACAAACTTTTAAATGCTTATTTTACAAGAAAAATAATTTTAAATTGATGAAAACGTTCAAATCTATTAAATTTATAAAATTAATGTTCTCATTTATGTATAAACAATGTCAAAAATGTTGCAAAACAAGAGATTACATCAGAAGACCACAATTCTTTGTGATGACCACTTTCTAATATTACAAATTTTAAAAAATAAGAAGCTTACTGTTTGTTTGCAATACAAGTTGTACAAAAAACCATATGAAAAAAGATAGATACAAATTATGATCAAAATGGTTTGCAAACTCTCCACAATTGACCAGAGAACATTAGGTAACGCCTTTTTTCTTTGCTTGCAAATACGAATACTAAGTAATTAAGGATTTGAGCAAAATCCTGATTACTAAAAAGTCAAAATTTTGGCTAGAGCAAAATTATGATAAATGGAAAGTCAAAATAATGCTTATAGCAAAATTCTGTATATTAAAAAGTTAACATTTTGCTTGAAATTTAAATTGTAGTTTAAATCTTCAGATGGCCGTCTTAGAATATGGGAAAAACGAGCGAGTAGACAAGGAACACAAATCCAAACCACGCGGTTACTAATTGTAAACTTTGAATTGATTACAAACAGTCGGGCGAGTAGACGAGGAACACCAATCCAAACCACACGCCCACTTAGTTTAAACTTATTTATTTACAAACACTTGGGTGGGTAAAAAGCACTATTCCAAACCACACGTTCATAAAGTTTGAATTTAGTTTTTGCCTACCCACCCAATTTTTGTGATCAAAAAATTGTGTTACAAGCACTTGGGCGGGTGGATGGGAAACACAAATAAAACCTACGCGCCCGCAAATTTTAATCTTAGTTCTCGCCCGCCTACCCAAATTTTGTATTAAAGTAATTGGATCACAAATACTTAGGCGGAAAGGTAAGCAACACTAATCTAAACCACATGCCCACAAATTTTAAACTTAGTTTTTGCCCACCCATTCAAATGCACAAATTTAAGATACGCGCTGCCCACCCACTTAAGTTTGTTGTCAAGAAATTGAATCACCAACACTTAAGCGGGTATGTAGACTATCAATCCAAACTACGCCTCCACTAATAGTAAACTTAGTTTCCGCTTATCCACCCAAGTGCTTGTGATCAAAATTTGTATTACATACACTTGAGCGGGTGAGTGAAAAACAAAAATTCAAACCACATGCCAACTAATTATAAAGTTTGTTTCCGCCCGCCCACTCAAGTGTATGTAGTGAAGTAGTTGGATCACAAACACTCGGGCGGGTAGGTGGGAAACACCAATTTAATCCACACGCTCACAAAGTTTAAACTTAGCTTCCGCAGACCCACGCAAATGTTAATGATAAAAAATTGGATCACAAACATTTGGGCGGGTGGATGGGAAGCACAAATCCAAACCACGCGCTCACTAAACGTAAACTTTGTTTTTACCCAACCACCCAAGTGTTTGTTGTTAAGAAATTGGATTACCAACACTTGGGCGGGTATGTAAAAAGCACCAATCTAAACTACGCGTTTACTAATAGTAAATTTAGTTTTTGCCCACCTACCCAAAATGCTTCTTGTTAAGATATTTGATTACAAACACTTAAGTGGGTGGGTGGTGAATATTATTCCAAATCACACGTTTACAAAATTTAAGTTTAGTTCCAGCCTACCCAATCAAGTGTTTGTGATTAAGAATTTGTATTACAAACACTCGGGTGGGTGGGTGGGTGGGCAACACCAATCTAAACAACACGCCCACAAAGTTTGAACTTAGTCCCCGCCTAACACGCAAGTATTACTGATAAAAAAATTTGATTACAAACACTCAGGCGGGTGGATAAAGACACGAATTCAAACCACGCGCTTACTAAATGTAAACTTTGTTCTTGCTCACTTACCCAAGTGATTGTTATCAAGAAATTAGATCAGTACACTCGGGCGGCTGAGTAAAAAGCACCAACCTAAACTACGGGCCTACAAATACTAAACTTAGTTTCTAATTATATTACAAACACTTGGGAGGGTGAGTGGGAAACACCAATTCAAACCACGCGCTTACTAATTGCAAAACTTAGTTCTCGCTTGTTCACTCAAGTGTTTGTAGTAAAGTAGTTGAATTACAAACACTTGGGCGGGAAGGTGGGCAACATTAATCTAAACCACATGCCCACAAAGTTTAAACTTAATTTTTGCCTATCCACGCAAGTGTTAGTGATTAAAAAAAAATTGGATTACAAACACTCGTGCACGTGGGTGGGAAGCACAAATCTAAACCACGCCTCCACTAAATGTAAACTTTGTTTCCGCCCACCTACCTAAAAGTTTGTTGTCAAGAAAATAGGTCAACAACACTAGGGCAGGTGAGTAAAAAACACCAATTTAAACCACGCACCCACTAATAATATACTTAATTCCCACTCACCTACTTAAGTGTTTGTTGTCAAAATATTTGATTACAAACACTTGAGTGGGTAGGTGCAGAGCACTATTTCAAACCACACGTCCAAAGTTTAAACTTGGTTTCCGCCCACTCACTCAAAAGTTTGTGATCAAGACATGCTCCCACTAATTATAAACTTTGTTTCCGCTTGCCCATCTTAGTGTTTGTAGTGAAGTAGTTAGATAACAAAAACTTGGGTAGGTTAGTGGACAACACAAATTTAAATTACACATCTCTAAAGTTTAAACTTAGTTTTCGCTTACTCAAGCAAATGTTGGTGATCAAAAAATTGGATCACAAACACTTAACACTAATCCAAACCACTCGTCCACTAATAGTAAATATAGTTTCCCCACCCATCCAAGTGTTTTTGATCAAGAAATTGTGTTACAAACACTTGGGCGGGTGGGTAGGAAACACAAATCTAAACCACGCGACCACCAGTTGTAAACTTAATTTCCGCACGCTCACTCAAATGTTTGTAAAAGTACAACAAAGCAACACAAATCAAAACTACATATTCACAAAGTTTATTCCTAGTTTCCACCCACTCACGCAAGTATTAGTGATTAAAAATTTGGACACAAACACTCAGGCGGGTGAGTAGGAATCACAAATCCCACCCACTTACCCAAGTGTTTGTTGTCACAAAATTGCATCACCAACAGTTGGGCGGGTAGGTAAAATGCGCTAAACTAAACCACACGCTCATTTAGTTTAAACTTAGTTCCCGTCTACTCATCCAAGTGTTTGTTGTCATGAAATTAGATTACCAACACTCGTGCGATTGGGTGTAGATTACCAATTTACACCACACGGCCACTTATAGTTTAAACTTTGTTCCCGGCCACCCACCCAAGTGTTTGTTGTCAAGAAATTAGATTACTAACACTTGAGCGAGTAGGTAAACAGCACCAATCTAAACTACGCGCCTACTAACAGTAAACTTAGTTCCCGCCTGCCTACCGAAATGTGATCAATAAATTGTAATGCAAACACTCGGGCGGGTGGGTGGGCAACACCAATCTAAACCACACGCCCACAAAGTTTAAACTTAATTTTTCTCCACCCACTCAAGTGTTAGTAATCAAAAAATTGGACAAAGTTTGAACTTAGTTCACGGCTATCCACTCAAAACATTGTGATCAAAAAATTGTGATCAACAAATTGTTATCAACAAATTGAATTAGAATCAATTGGAGGGGGGGGGGGACACAAATCCAAACCACACGTCTACTTAAACGGGTGGGTGGGCAACACAAATCTAAACCACACACTCCTAAAGTTTAAACTTAATTTTTGAGCACCAATCCAAACTACGCCCACATTAATATGAAACTTAGTTCCCGCTCACCTATCCAAGTGTTTGTGATGAAAAAATTGTATTACAAACACTCGGGCGGGTGGGTGGAGAATACAAATCCAAACCACGCAACCACTAATTGTAAATTTAGTTTTTGCTTGCCTACCCAAGTGTACTAAAGTAGTTAGATAACAAAAACTAGGGTGGGTAGATAGTCGACACAAATCTAAGCTACATGCCCACAAAGTTAAAACTTAGTTTTTGCCCACCCACGCAAGTGTTAGTGATTAAAAAATTGAATTACAAACATTCAGGCGAGTGGGTTAGGAGCACAAATCCCACCCACTAACCCAAGTGTTTGTTATCAAAAAATTGGATCACCAACAGTCGGGCGGGTAAGTGAATTGCACTAATCTAAGCTACGCGCTCATTTAGTTTCAACTTTGTTCTCTCCCACCCACCCAACTGTTAACACATGAGCGGGTAGGTGAATAGCAACAATCTAAACCACGCGCCTACTAGTGGTAAACTTAGTTTCCGCCCACCCACCAAAATGTGATTAAAAAATTGAATCACAAACACTAGGGCGAGTAGGAAGAGAGAACAAATCTCGCCCACTCACTCAAACGTTTGTTGTTAAAAAAATGTATCACCAACAATCGGGCGGGTAGGAAAAAAGCACAAATCTAAACCACGCACTCACTTAGTTTAAACTTAGTTCCCGCTCACCCACCCAAGTATTTATTGTCAATAAATTGGATCACCAACACTCAAGCAAGTGGGTGGAGACCATCAATCCAAACCACGTGACCACTAATAGTAAACTTAGTTTTCCTCAAGTGTTTGTGTTCCAGAAATGTTGTCATTAAAACTTAGAGAGGTGGGTGGAATTCACTAATCCAAACTACCCGCCTATTAATAGTAAACTTTATTGTGTAATCAAAAAACTAAATTACAAACAATAGGGCGTGTGTTCACAAACACTCTGGTGGGTAAGCAATGAAGACAAATCCAAACCATGCGACCACTATTGTAAACTCAATTCCCCCTCTTACACTCAAGTGGTTGTGATTAAGAAATTGTATCACAAATAATAGAGCAGGTGGGCGGAAATTACTTACCTAAACCACACACCTACAAAAAATTAGTTCACATGGGTAGACGGGCAGACAAATCCAAACTACGCAACCACTATTGTAAACTTAGTTCTCGTCCACCCATCCAAGTGTTTGTGATTAAAAAATTAATACACAAATACTTGGGCAGGCGGGCGGTTAAGACAAGTTTAAACCACACACTGTAAGCTTTGTTTACTTAGTGTGAATGTTTCAATAATTGTGTCAAAGCTCAGTTTTGTTAGTAGCTTGGTAGTAGTGTGAGGTTTCATTAACCTGGAGTAGTTTGGTGCAAACTAATGCTTGTTAATGGAAAAGCAAAGATTGCAGTCAAGTATATTTAATGTTTTTTGCTCTATTTATTACCAGAATTGTCAATAAGTACTTAAACAAAGTTTAAACCCACACCATCAATTAGACTGCAAGAAACCTTAATCTCAGTTCAAATGAAAGTATTTGTAACATTGTAGAAATACAAGTTTACAAATACCTGCTCCTGCAAACAGTTAAGTGCAGCGCTATTTACGTAAATAGGAAGAAATTGATCAAATTTGATACTTTATTGAGGAATGCTAAGAAGAAAAGAAGCTGTAATCTAACTAAACAATTTGTTTAATTATTTAACATCATTGTTTTGTATGCCTTATAATTAATCACTTTATTTAAAATAACTACATTAATTTTATCACAAATTTTTCATCTTCAGGTATTATTTGCAAAACTGCACTTGACGAACAGGATTGTCATCATTAACTGCGTGCAGAAATTGTGTGATACATTTTTTTTTTTGGCAAATTTTAGAATTTGTTCGTACAATGTAATGCTAGTCCCCATTTCACGTGCACCACACTAATTTTTCTCACAAATTGTTTATTTTCAGGATTGTCATTATTAATTGGATGCAAAAATTGTCTGATGTAAACTTTCACTTTAGAATATGTCTTGTAAGGCTAATCTCCACTTCACGTACATATTTTTGTAGACTTTTGTGGAGAAGTAAGAAACTTTTCTATTACGAGAGCCGACAAATCAGTACTAGTAGTTGTACGTGGTTTTTTGGATCTTGCTTTGTGAATATTACAAATCGTTTCATGCATCTTAAACTTGTCAATAATGCGTTTAGTTGTTAGGTGAGTTGGGAGTTTTGTTTCAAACTCCCCTTTCCACTCACGCTGCACTTCAACTGCTCCTCAAACGTCAAACGTGCTCTAGCCATTTTGTTTTTTTACTGTTGTATCTTTTGAACAAAATACCATATTATAACATACTCGTAATTTAAATCAATTAACAATATTAGTATTCCGATACATTCTGGCAAAAAGTGTACTTTTTGTATAAGATAAAATTATAGAATTCTACTAAAAACTATAAAACATAATTTGACAAAAATATTCATTTACAGTAAAGTTGACAAACTCAAAATATTGTTGGCAAAGTTAAAAAAGTTCATCAAAACAATGGATCTATTAAGTTAAAAAAAAAATCGGACGCCACTGCAAAAAAATATCTGACTCAGATGGGACAACTGAAGAGAAATATAGCCATGCATAAGATAAATAAGTGCTCACGACACTTCCGCTGTGAACTGTGCGACTAAAGAGAGAAGTAGTATTGATTTTTTTTAACATTTGGAAATTTCTAGTACCTTTTTCTTGTAAACATATAAATTTGCTTCTAAACTTCTATTAACATTAGTAAAATTTGTTTCATTTTTTTTTAGTATATTAATAACAAAGTCTGTTTCAAGTTTTAACACTATATTATATAAAAAAATTCATATTGTTCACATACATTTTTATTAACTATGTTATTTTTCCATATATTGAAAATAAATGTTGAATTGTTGAGGCTAATACGTGTTTGAACTCTATTATAACTGTTTATAATAAAACACTAGTGTAGTGTGAAAGTTCAAAAATAATTTATTGTAATACTACAATTGTTTTACCACACTGTGGCTTCATCATTTAATAATTAACAATGATAATTTATACTACACCAG
Organism: Tachinus rufipes; assembly: GCA_963932245.1. NCBI lineage: Eukaryota > Metazoa > Arthropoda > Insecta > Coleoptera > Staphylinidae > Tachinus > Tachinus rufipes. The sequence goes on along the minus strand of OZ010741.1, from coordinate 116,941,460 downwards.
GGTTTTATTATAAAAAGGGAAATTAATGTTGATTCAATTGTTGTATTCATAGTTTAAATGCACTCAAATGACCCACCATTTCATTTAACAATCGATGAAATATATTAAGTCCATGTGGCAACAAACTACTAATTTATCCCCACCATAATGTAGCCCGGTAGCCAACACACTGAAAATCAAATTGCCACACAGCACCTGGGTATGTGATCAGCGTACATTTTTATTTTATGGAACGTGTACGTGCTAACAAGCAAACAGATGATAAAACTGTATATAATATTTTGTAAAATTAGAGATAAGCTGAACAATATTTTTTCATAATAAAGATTTAACAGTAAATAACAATGTGACATTTGCGTAACTGTAACAATAGATAAATATTATACATTATTTGATACATATTACCTATTAATCTCAATTAAATAATAATAAATGTAAATTGCAAACCTGTTAAATTTGAATTATCCATCAATCCATCTATTTAATAATTATGCATGCTATTAAAATGTCAATTGTAATACCACAATTAATTAATAAGTTTATTAATGTTGTTATTAACACTCAGTGGTTTGTATTTTTTGTCTAGTTCCACGCTGGTGGGATTATATAAGATATCTTCCCGGCATCAAATGGGCTTTAGGTTTGTAAAGTTCATACTTAGTATCTATGTTAAATGCTATGTTAACGTGTCGCGCTTCTTAGCAGTTTTGTTCTGAATGGCAGCAAGTTACAGATTTACATAGATTTAAATAATTTCTGTGTGCAAAAGTAAATGTTTAGTTATTTTACCTTAGTTTACTTTAATATGGTTGTAATTCATAAGTGTGGGATTATTTGAAGTTGGATGGGGCATAATTAGATGCACATGATAATGTATTATGTTGTGTAAGACAATGAGTACAAACCATATGATATTATGACAGTTGTCATTGCTTTAACTTACTGCTTAACTTAATTTTATAACATCTTGCATTTGCAAATTATTTTCGAAGGACAAAGTTTTTTTTAAACAATCCACAAGGTTTTAAAATCGCCGACTGTCTTGTCAGGTAGATTGACAGAAGTTATGTATTGTTATATGATATATGATGCAATAAAGTAACATTTTAAAATATATGTGTTTAAATATATACTGTTTTATATCACGTTATTGAATTCCAAGAGAATATGTACAGATCCGTATTTTTTTAGGATAATTTGGATTTTCATTACAGTATGGCAAATATTGTTTAGAAGCAAAAATAAATCTTGAATTTGATTTTAAGTTCTCTATTTATGTTAAAAGCTTTAACGTGGTTTGCATGCTCAACAGAACTGCTGTTGGTACAATATCATAATTTTGCTCTAAAGGCTTTTCCATCTTATTTTTTTCCATTAATTTGATGTTCATATTAATTTTGTGGTCGTTATTTTCTTATCAATCATGTTTGTCATTTTATTCTTTAATTTTTTTTTACTGTTTTTGTGGGTTTAATTTTAATTGGAACTTTTCTGCGTTTTTTCGGTTTTGTTTATTTCTTGACATAGTGCGCTGTTGATAAAGATGGCCTACCACCAAATAACAGCAACAAAAACATGCAAACTATAGCCATTTATTTGAGAACAAAATCTTTAGGTAGCTTTATCAGTAAACCAAATGTTTTTTATTGTTAAAGTAACTTTCTTTTTTGATTTTTTGGTATCAAATAATAGACGTTCTTAAAGTTTGAGGGTATGTGAGATTAAAATGATGCTTCAAATTGATATATCTTGTTTTAATTTTTGAGCACGTCATCTTTAAATATAATTTTCTAAAATTTTTGATCAATAGCAAAGCAGTGCGAGTTTTATCCGTCTAAGTTAGCATGCAATTTTGGTGTTGTGCTGGTAGTTTAAGACTTTTACTTGTGTAGTCGGTGGTACTACCAGTTGTTTCCATCACGCTCAAGTTTGAAAGAATTTATTTTATGTGTATGTACTATTGCTCAAATCCTTATTGGTTGAAGCGGCTGAGCCGTGAGTTGTCCAACATGTCATTTGACAATTTCTCGTGATTGGGATATTTATGTTGGCAAATAGCAAGGGTTTCTCTTACCAGAAAAGACAATTTAACAGTTTTTTTTTTATTTAATAATCTTAGTAGGCAAGTTGACAGGTAGTTGGTTAAGTTTTACATTTGCTACAACTTTTTGTATAGAATACTTTAATTATTTTTTATTAATGTATTTATTTCTTCATTTCTTGAGTTTTGAGATAACATTGGTCAGTATATTAAAGCTTCTATGTTATTTATCAGTATTTAGTTAGCTGTACTTAGGGTAAACAGTATGTTTTCCAAATAAACTAAACTTTTTTTAGCGCTTTCACATTTTTACAAAATTTACTAGATTTGTTTAAGGTAAAAAAATACTTAGCAGTGTTGATCTTCTTTATGTTGCAGCATGGCGCTGAAAGCAATGTTACATATTTTAACTTAAAATACAAAAAATGGACTTGGTTGGCGTCTGGCCAGTTACATCAGTTGGTCTATGGCCGTTTTTATGGCTTCAAGCGCTTGAGATTTGTTGAATATCTAAATTTTTGAGCCTTTAAAAAATTTCTTGAACAGACTGGAAATGTTGTGGATAGCTTAGAAACATACTTTTTTGGCCAGACGCACATCCTCATAAAGCATATGACTTGCTTTTTATTGTTTGGCGAAAGATAATTTCGAATTGCTGCTAGATGGCAAGGCATTTTTCTATGTTACAATTAATTTTCTTTTAGCAACTCTTTTAACTACTTAGCAAAGGTGGTGTTAGTGTGCTTTTAAAAACAAAATAATATAATACCGGCGCGGTTTTTAAGAAAGTGGGCGATTGATCTAAATCCGATCAAGCGGCTTTCGGTCAAGAGGTTTTAAAAGTTGAATTTGTAATTTTTTATTACAAATAAAGTACTTACAAAACATTTTTTTGGTCACAGCGTTATGTTAACAATTCAAAACTGGTTTTGTATAATATTTATTTTTTTTAAATTTTTATTGTTGTCTTCTAGCCCTACAGTGTGCACTTAAAAGGTAATTGGGGTGTTGGGGTTATAGAATAACATTAGCCAAAGGTTCAGTGCTTTTAGAGATAATTGTTTGTTTTTCTGCTCAAAGTGTTTAAAGTGGTTCAAATTCTGCGGCGCCAAATATAATGATTATTGGAGTTGCTGCAAGGTGGACAAATTCTGCTAACTATCTACAGGTTTGGTTTTTCTTTGCAATCTTGTGTCCGAGATTGGTTGAGAATGGCAAGTGAATTAAGTCGTGTTATTGGCTTTCATCTTGCATACCAAAGAAAAGGATATCTAGTAGAGTTGACAGTGGGCATAGCAGTGGTAAAATTGTAGTGACTACGGGGTTGCATGATGACTTCCTGGAAGAGACGGTCAAAATCCGAGTATATAATCCGCAGGGTTTTGATGCTGGTTAGTAACTGATTCTCCACTGAGAAAATTTGATATTAATTGTGTTCTGATTAGTTTGTTGACGTACCGCCCACAAAGCGGCATCAGTCGTGTCGAGGTTTTGTTTATATTGGTTAACCAAGTCTATCGCAAATCATGCTGCTGCAACAATCCTCTCTCCTCCTCTCCTCATACTGTTTTGATATTATTTTCTTCCAAACGCGAGGATTGTGTGGATCCGGTTAATCCCGCACATTTGTTTTGCACAATCTAGTTTGAGGTTGTTTTTTCGAAAGAAAACGTGTAGTCTCCACAACTTGCACATTAAATTCTATCAAAAGGATTAAGCTGTTATATGGAAAACCGGTCAACGGCTCCAAACATTGCTGGAATATGTGGCACCACATTGGAGGCGTAGCCATTATTGTCAACAAAAATATCAAACATCTAGTAACTAAATACCAAGCAATATCAAATAGAGTAATCTATATATAGATCAGAATATCAGAAAGATACACACATCCAAATTTATGCACCAACCAGTGAATGCGAGGATAAAGAAGCCGAAACACTATACGAAGACATAACAAGTACCAAACAAATGGAAAATTCACAGTACACACTAGTCATCGGAGATTTTAACGCAAAGATTGGTCAACAATTACCAGGAGACACAGAATATATTGGAAAGTTCGGATTAGGAATCAAGAACAACAGAGAAAACATGCTGCTCGATTTCCTAAACAGTGAAAGCATGTACTGCATGAACACTTTCTTTGATAAACCAACGCAGAGGAAGTGGACATAGAAAAGCCCAACAGGTGTGAAAAACAAAATAGACTACATCATATCAAACAACAAAAGAATATGCTCGGACGTAACAATACTAAACAGATTCAACACAGGAAGCAACCACAGGTTGGTAAAGGCAAGAATACAAAAAAACTAGAATAAAGAGGAGTAAACTTATAAAAAACACTAGATTCCCCACTGGCAAAGTTCTAAAATTAAAAGAAGTGGAGTACCAAAATGACCTGACAAAAAAACTAGGAGATACAGAACACCTAAATAGTATGAGCATAAAACAACTGGCAGACAAACTCAAGACCAATATCCAAACGGCTGCAAGAAAAACATGCACAAAAGGAAAAATCCAGAAAAACACAAAGCTTTACAACTTTAAAACTACTAGAGGAAAGAAGGAAACACCACTACCGCACAAATTAAAAAATTCCGAAGAGACTATTGATTAGGACAAGAAAGCAATAGTAGAAGTGATCAAAAACTTCTATAAAAAGCTGTACACATCAAACACAATCATACATTTACAATGTAGGATTCGAATATATACCATAAGAAATGTTCTGGAAAAAATCATTTAACATCAGAAATGCTTAAAATAAGCGGCAAACCAGTAAAAGAAGCAATACATTTTTTTATACAAATGCATGCATGAAGAAATAAGTCCCGAGAAATAGCAGAACGTTGAAGTCGTTATCCTGTACAAAAAAGGCGACATAACAAATGTAGAGAATTACCGCTCTATCAGCCTATTATCACAAATGTATAAACTATACACGAGAATAATTATGAACCGTCGAACAAACAAATTGGACTCTTACTAGTCGGTGGAACAAGCAGGATTTTGGAAAGGTTACTGCACAACGGATTATCTATAAACAATACGACTATTAATAGAAAAAACTACCGAGTATAACGTCCCCCTACATTTGGCCTTTGTGGACTTCCACAAAGCGTTTGACTCGATAGATTCTTAAGATCAATGGACAGAGCAAGAATTGACTCTAGATATTCCAAGGTCCTAGAAAACATCTATAGAAACGCCTCCTTTTACTTCAAAATAGATAAAGACATGAAAACAAACAAAATCCCAGTACACCGAGGTGTAAAACAAGGACACCCTATATCTCCAAAATTGTTCACTTTAGCGTTGGAAGATGTGTTTAAACAACTGACATGGTCAAATAACAGCATTAAGATCATTAGCAGTGACATTACAGAACATAAAACTATGCTCGAACAACTAAACAACGCATCGAAAGCCATAGGACTAAAAATGACCTGGACAAAACAAAAATTATGAGTGGAAGCGAAACAGAAGTTAAAGTGGATTTCCAAAGTATTAAACAAGTGGATAAATATGTCTACCTGGGACACAACATCATGTTAGGTAAGGATAACCAAACCGCAGAAATCATAAGACGTACTGGCTTAGCTTGGGCAGCATTTGGAAACCTAAAATACATATTAAAATACCCGAACATCCTAACCTAACCTAACCTAACCTAAAAAGAAAGGTATATGAAACATGCATTTTACTTACCAGTAGCCACTTATGGCGTTGAGACATTAGCACTAACAAATAAGACCACGAATAAACTAAAAACAACACAAAGATCAATGGAGAGAGCAATGTTAGGAATTACATTAAAGGACAAAATACGCAACGACAAAATCAGACGACGAACTAAAGTCAAAGACATCATGACACGCGTGGCAAAACTTAAATGGCAATGGGTGGGGCACGTCGCAAGACAGCACAACTATAGATGTACAAAGAAAATATCAACTTGACGCCCAAGGGAAACTAAAAGGTGCTCAGGAAGACCTCAAAAGAGATGGATTGACGATGTCAAACCAGTAGCAGAAAAGGAGTGGATTCGGAAAGCACAAGACAGAGACAAATGAAAAAAATAGAAGAGACTTATGTCCAGGAGTGGACAGTAAATGGCTGACAAAGAAGAAAAAGATGGTTACATACTAATGTTTGGTACAATTACACTAAAATCTTTTGGTAATTACGCACTATGTTGCAATTGGTAAGTATAGTGCTTATAAGAAGTTTGCTTAAAGGATGCGTCTAGGTATTCAGGTTGTGGGTCAAGTGTTTATGCGGGTGGTTTTTTTGGATTTGGCTAATCCGCGTTTGCGTAATTGCATCATAACCTGGTTGCCGGGTTAGTATTTGATGGCTACGTTACTTTGTTTGAGGTACATTTAGTAGCGCTATGTAGCCTGACGATGTCTGGCTCTTAGTTATTTCTTGTTTCTAGATTTGGCGTCGTCGTGGACTTTCAACCGTGATGTGTTCTAAGATCCGGATGCGGCAATATTTACTTTCATCAGAGTCTTACTTGAGATGAAGCCAACAATCGCATTGTTGTGGTATCAAAACTAAAAAATAGCTAGAAGTAGTTTTTTTTTCCTGGTGCATCTTCATTACTGAAGGTTTGCGACCACTTCTTTGAATGACTTCTTATCTGCAGCGTTTTAAAAAAGCTTTGTATTTGTCATTACGTATTATGTGACCGAGGTAAGCAGTTTTGCGTTTATTGATTTCGGTAAGTACTTTTTTAACCCGGTTTATGATTTTAAGCACTGTTGTGTTCCAAATATTTTTAAGGGGTAGTATTTTGTTCCAAATGTTTCAGGATGAGTACAGCAAAAATTGTAGATCATTGTCGTTCAACACAATTTTTAAATAATCAAATTTGTAAAAGACTTAATGCATAGAAAGTTTTTATAGTCATACTGCTAGTGGAGTAACTGGTAGCAAATAGCTGTAAGAATAATTGGCTTTTATCAGTCTGATGTCCAACGGGCCTACAAAGTCTATAAAAATCCGTTCCTATAGGGCAACAGCCGGGATGTAACTGTAAGGTTGCGGCCTCTTGGGCGACATCTTTTTTTATCCGCGCACGTGGTTGAATCTTTGGACGTATGCTTTGACAATTATTTTTAACGCATGGCCAGTGATAGCTCTGAAAGAAGTTACGGTAGGCTTATTTGGCGGTATTGTTATTCTAGTGCTGTTTTATTAGTTCTAATTTATTTGGTGGTGCTTTTTTGGAATTTATGTTGGACAAATTGTTGACTATTATCAGCTCAATAAAAGGCGTCGGGCAAATGTGTTTAATGTTAAACAACAAATCTGCTACGAAGTTACAACTAACGCATAAACTTGGTTTTGGTGTCCTGAGTGTTGGTCAGCCACACCAAAGCTTGATTATTTGTTTTTAATAAGAACTCTCTGTATTTTTGAGTTGCTTACATTATAGCGTAACACTCATATTTGTTAATGTGGTACTTTTGCTATTCAAGCATACTTTATACGTCGTTGGTCTAAAATAGTTTTGGATAAGTTAAAGATGGTGTCCTAAAGGTTGGTTTTCTTAAACCGTAACGTTGAAGTTTTGATACTCAACTTTGCCCATAAGTCATACTTTTCTGATTGCATCGAAGCCCATACTTCTGCAATTTTTTTCCTGCCGCAAATAGTTGTGGCCGAGTATAGCCCAATAACGTCAAGATAGACCAGCACAAACTTGTCAATTTACATTATCAGCAGTTTTGCCATCAGTTGCTGAAACGTTGTCAAGGCATTTTTAAGGCTAAAAAGTATAACCTTTAAATAGTGGTTACCCAATCAGACGTAGCAAAAATAATGAGCTAGAAATTTGATAACTGGCATCTGCCAGTATCCGGTGGTTAAATCTAATTTGGAGAAGACGGCGGTAACTGTGTTTAAAGTGGGCGGCTTCATCTTTACTTGTTTTGCTTACAAATTGTTTTTTTAAAACATTGATGGCTTTTTTGAAAACTATGTATGTGTTAAAAATGAGTGCGGATGAATGCATAATCCATGACTTAGAACTTTGATTAAATCTGTGTTTCTTCCGTCCAGTCTTACAGATGTGGTATATGAAGACTAGAAAAGTTTGTAATGATTCTTAAGTCTGTTTTCATCTAGCTCTGTGCTTTTGTAGACGTATTATTTTTTGCCGATGGTTTTTATCAAACGATAAACCAGGTGTAGAAATCGGCTTGTATGTCTCTGAACTTCTGTTCAACACACACTTTGGATAGTTTGTAAACCGTGCACATATGCACAGTTTGTCATACTTAAGCAATCTTTTATGCGCAGTAATTTATTTGTATGCATAGTTTGGACGGTTTGCAAATCGTGTGTTGATGTTAGATTATACAAACTTATTGGCATGTCTTTCGACAAAGGGTATATAAAAACGTATATAAAAACAGATATTGTATATAATACGTGGCGCACATGGCATTGCTAAATTATGTAGTTAACAAATATTGTTTCTTTTGCATAAATATTGACTTTTGTGATACATAATAAAAATTATTAGTAAAATATAAATTTTTATTTTTATTTTATGTTTACCAACAGTTGTAAAATTAAACAATTCAACTACTTGTAGGGCGTATGCCCACAACTAGAGTGTGACGTTAGTTGTGGGTATATAACACTGTTATGCTGACTTGACTATGCAACAAGCAAAAAAGAGCACACGGTGCGTCTGTAGATGTATATAATCTAAGGTTTGGTTTTTGCATCACTTATATATTCTTCTGTGAATTAAACAAATTATGTTTGAAAAAATAAACTTTGTTTAAAGCTGACGCGAGTGTTTTTAAGAATAAATAATTGTTATTTCAAACACTTTTTATTTAAAACAAGTTTTTGTGATTTTTTTTTAAACGTAGACGATTGATAAATAAATACGATTATTTGTTTTATCTTATAAATTAGGCATAACTTAGGGCCGGTATTATAAACCAAAAAAATCTGTAGATTTTATTTACTAATCAAGTAAATTATTTTACTTGGCTGATTTCGGTATTATAAAAGTCAATTAATCAAACATTAAATCAACCGAGTAAACTAACTAACAATGATGATAAGCAACAAGATTTTTTCAATCGTGCAACATTCATTTTTGTCTTACGTAAAAGAATGTGTACCAAATACCAATGCTTGAAATAAAATCATATTTTGTCTTTAAAATCATGATTTTAAAATTTAATTGACGTTTATATGCATCATATTTTAAAGTTATTTAACTGACAAATAAATTTATTTTTATTTATGTAGTTAATTGATGATTAAATTGACGTTTATAATATCGGCGGTTACTTATTTAAAAATTAAATACCTAGAATAAAATAAATCAAGTCATTTTTAATTCTTGTACTTGATTTTATAGCAACTAAATATTCAATGCAACTAAATGTCTTACAAAAAACCGCTTTAATGAATTCCGAACATTTACAGCTATGCAGTTAATTTTCATTTTAGTGTCGATCCAGTTCTTTGAAGACTCTAACTAGCTGTAATTTTATACTCGTTATTGTTAAAAAAAATTTAATGGCAAACGTTACTCACCTGATAATTTATTTTAATTATAAAAACTGGATCAGATGAAATTGTTTCCATACACGAAAACATTCTAAACAAGAACTCAATTCATAATTGGTGGCAAAATAAAAGCACAATAAAGTTATATTTTATAATCATATATAATATTTTTGTTTGAATATAATAATAACACGTTACAAAATAAATAATAAATCACAACATTTTATAATTAAATTAACTTTGTTAGTTTGAAAGTGATATCATCTGTAATTTTTCATTTACTCTGGTAGCACCTACAAATAAAAAAAATATCTCTGCTTAATAAAACTTGATAAAACTTTCCAGCTAAAGCATAATAAAAGTACAATTTTAATCTCAAAAACTTTTCATGGACTCAAACTTACTTCACACAGAATATATATGTATATTTGAAAGTTTTACTTCATAAATTTTAACTATTGATTAATTGATGTATCTTATTACTTTACTAACTTCTTTCATGTAAAATTAATTAAACTTTCATCAATTACTACAAAAAGTAAATTGTTGTATAGACTAAATTTAAATGTTAAGCTTTGTTAATAATCCTTTCATTTTAAATTTCCACTAAATAATGTATATATGAATGGAAATATACAAAGAGCAAATTATTTCCACCCTAATCCTTTTATATTCCACATAATAATATGTGTCAGCTTAATTTGTATGAAAATTATTTTTTTTGTTTTTGTTTGTTATTATGAAACATATTTTAGTATTACTCGGATTATAGTCGTATTAACCGGGGAAAGCTAGGAACTTTATATGTATTGCGTATATTATTAATAAATAATTTATAAAAAATACGTTCAAATCATTTAAAATATATTACTCTAACCAGTATTAATGTGGAAATAAGTTAGATTATACCCAACATAATTTTGTAATTTTTTTTAAGTTATATTTATTTTGTGACAAATTTAATATTGTTTTTTTGTTCTAATATAATTGACTTAATTGTATTACAGATTTAAAATATATTATGTAATAATATTATTTAAGATTTTACTATAACTAACAAGGTTTTTTTTTTTCAGGTAAGTGTGGCTACATAATGGTCTTTCAAAATTTTTGTTGGATTGTAAGTAACTGCACAAACTTTTTTTCTTCAATGTAACAATATTTGATATTAAATTATTATTACTAAACTTATTAAAAACTTTGCCTAGGGTTCACTTTTTCAAAAGAAAAACGTTATGGCCGTTAAAATCCAATCAGAATTCCTGTTAAAATCATGGTAATAGGCTATCAACGCATTCACTAGCAAGTATCAACAAGTCGCGGTCAATGTCCGACGGAGAACGGACGCGCTCGCGAATGTGCATAAAGGCGATTTAAATAATGGTGAATAATCTACGTTATTTAAAAAATTAAAAATTCTGTGAATTAGAACAAACAGTGGAAAGGTGAAAAGTTTATTGTGAAAGTTCAAAAAAGTGTAAAACTGGACACACAAAAAATAAAGGTGCGGTCGTGTTTTAAAACACACTCGTGTCGTGACGCGCGACACGTCTAGTGTTACATAATAAAACATAAACGCGGAAACAGCAATTTGATATTAATTAAAAGTGAAACTAGGCCAAGGGTCAAAAAACTTAATAAGATGGATGCATTTTTAAAAAGCGGGATGTTGCAAAGAACACCGCCGGATAAAAATAAAGATAAAGAATTAGGTCAAACGAAACAAAAAAGAGGGAGAGAAATAGATTCGCCAGGAGGTAACAACGAGGCGAAGAGAGCAAATAACCCCACAACAATCCAAATAATGGGGAAATTAATTAGAGAATTAAAAAACTTAACCAGTGAGTGTACAACCACTAAACTGGAAATTAAAAAGGTGGCGAATCAACTAGAAACAAATATGGAGAGAATGGAATTTGAAGAAATCCAAAAAAAAGAACAGGAGAATGAAAATAAAACAAAAATAGGTATAGAAATGTCGACACAGACAATGGAAACTGGAGATAATAGGGAAGAAAACCGTAAAAACCATTTCATCTCCGACGAGGAGATATTAAAAGTGGCTAATGAAGAGGATATAAAAAATATTATAAATAAAGAATGGAGAGATACAGACTATAAATATGTAAATGTGGAAAAAAAAAACCCAATAATGGGAAAGGAAATGGATACAGGACTTTTAATAAATAAAGATGAAATAGGCAAAGAAGGTGGTATCTTGCAACAAGCAAAAATAAAATACCCTGAACTAATGGAGGAAGAAGGAGAAGATGAAACGCCATATATAGAAATTGTTAAAAATCTAAGCGGAAAAAATGTGGGAAAAGTACACATCATTAAGCAGAAAATCGAAACGGCAGGGAATAAGGAGATACTAATAGCTATCGAAAAAATGCTTATCAAAACAAAAACATTACGTATTGAAGAAATAAATATACCAATACCAACGGGAATTACGGCAAGAGATGCAAAAAAAATTATGGAAATAGCAGGAAGAAGAACTAACACAAAAATAAGACTGTGCGTGCCAACACAGGGACAGGTAGCGGAGACACATAGAGAAAAAAAAACAGGTACGGAAACAGGTGCTATAGTAGTGAGCAAACAAGGTGTCACATATGCAGATTTGCTGAGACAGGCAAAATCCCAGATAAAAGGATCTACGTTCAAGGAGGTAAGAGAAACAAAAAAAGGGGAGTTGTTACTAATTACAAAGGGTAATGAGACGGAGAAAGAGATAGAAAAAATTAAAAATGGAATGGAAGGCTGCAATGTACGAAAAGCCAGCAACAAAACTACAGAACTGGTGATAATCAAAGATATTAGCCCGGAAATTAAGAGAGAAGAAATACTGGAAGAAATTATGAACAAAGTGAACACAGAAGGAAGTACAATAATTTCCATAAAGAAAGGTTATAGAGAAATACAAACCGCTATAGTCAAAATGGACAAAAAAATAGCAGAACAGATAATAGGAGAAGGAAGAATAAACATAGGACTCATAAGATGCAGAGTAGAGAAAGTTAAAGCAAATGAAAGAAAATGTTATAAATGCTGGAGGAAAGGACATGTAGCGGCAGAATGCAATGGGGAAGACAGGTCTTCGCTATGTATAAAATGCGGAAAGGAGGGACATCAGGTTGCCGAATGCAGAAACAAAGAATACTGCATTGAATGCAAAGTATTAGGACACAGAACGGGAGAGAAAAGATGTCCAGCTACAAAGAAAAAAGAAATGAGGAAAACAAAGAAGAATATGGAGGACAACAACCCAGATAACTGGAGAGAACAGGAGGAAAAAATAGTATCACATAATGTATAAGTTTATACAAATAAACATAGGGAGGGGAAGAGAGGCTCACGATTTACTAATAGCAACAGCGGAGAGAGAGGAAATAGACCTAGTGCTAGTGAGTGAACCTAATAAAAACAAACTAAATGGTAAGTGGATAAGAGACAAAAGAACAGATGCAGCAATTTTAGCTAGGGGGAAGTGTAGGGACAAGGTGGAAAGATGGGGAACACCAAAAGAAGGAATAGTGTGGGCAGAAGTACAAAGCATGATAGTATACAGCTGTTATATCAGCCCAAACTGCGGTCTGGAATACTATCGAGAGTGGATAGAAGAATTAGAAAGAAGTTTAAGAAAACAGAAAAACAAAAAAATTATTGTAGGAGGAGATTTCAACGCAAAATCACCGAGATGGGGAGGCTACAAGAACGATTTAAGAGGAAAAATCTTAGAGGAGATGATAGCAGGGTTAAATCTTACAATCTGCAACAATGGAGACAAACCGACGTTTGTAAGAGGAAGCTCAAAATCGCATATTGACATCACCATAGCAACGTGGGAAATGGCAAAAATAATAAATGAATGGACCGTGACTGAAGAAGAATCACTGAGTCTACATAAACATATACAATACAATACAAAGGAGAAAGGAAAACAGGAGCACACAAGAGAAGGTAAATGGAACGTAAGAAGAATGGACAAAGAAAAGATAAAGAGAGGCATGGAAACAGAAGAAGTGACAGAAAACGAAAATATTGAGAAAAGATGCGAGAGGTACTCAGAAAAACTGAGAAAAGCGGCGGAGGAAGCAATTCCTAGGTACAGGGAAGGCGGACGAAAAGGACCATACTGGTGGTGTGAGGAAATAAAAGAATGCAGGAAAAACACAATACAAACAGCGAGGAAAATCAAAAGGCTGAGAAGAAGAGGAGAGAACACAGAGGAAATAGAAGAGAAACTAAAAAACGACAGAAAAATTTTAAAAAAGGCAATTAGGGATAGCAGAAAAAGATGCTGGAAAGAAATGATAGAATCTATAGATGGGGATCCTTGGGGAAAACCGTACAAAATAGTGATGGACAAATTGGGTGGAAGAACAAAAGGAATCTGCTTAAAAGAAGACGAAGAAGAAGAGGTCATAATTAAAAAACTATTTCCAAAGGGAGAACCAGTAGAAGAACCAGAAACAAAAGAAGAAGAAGCAACAGTTATGGCAACAGTGGAAGAGATCAAAGAGATCATAAAAGAATTGCCTAACAACAAAGCACCAGGTCCGGACGAAATAACAACAGAGATTGTTAAAGCAGCATTAGACGGAAACGAGATAGAAATAACTCAAATAATCAACAGGTGCCTAAAAGAAGGAACTTTCCCAGGATGTTGGAAAGAAGCCACTCTGGTACTGATTGAGAAAAAAAAAGAAGCAGGAAAAGCAACATCATACAGACCAATATGTTTAATCAACACACTGGCTAAAATAATGGAAAAAGTTATTGTACGGAGAATAGAACAAGAAATAGAAGAAAAAGGAGGATGGGAAAAAGAACAATACGGATTTACCAAAGGAAAAACAACCTTAGGAGCTATTGAAAAAGTGAAAGCAATAGCAAAAGAAGCAAACAGCGGAACGCAGAGGAAAAGACAACACTGTGTAATGATAGCGTTGGACATACAGAACGCGTTTAATAGCGTATCATGGGCAGCAATTATAGAGGCGGCAAAGAAGAAAGAACTGAACAGAAAAACAATCAAGATTATATGGAGCTACTTACAGGACAGAAATCTAGTGACCAAAAATGGAAGATTCAAACTTACTAGAGGGGTACCGCAGGGCTCAGCACTGGGACCAAAACTGTGGAACCTTGTCTATAACGAGTTACTTCGAATGAAGATGCCGGAAGGCGTGTCAATAACAGCATTTGCGGACGACATAGCAGTAGTAGGTAGAGACGTAGAAATAGAAGTACTAAAAGGAAGATTAGAGCTGGCAATTGATATGATACAAATATGGATGAGAAGTAAGGGCTTAAAACTAGCAACACAAAAAACTGAGGCGGCATGGCTATCGACTAAGAGGAATAATAGAGGAACAGGTAAGATACAGGTGGGAGATCAAGAGATAACCATAGGGAAAAAAATCAAATACCTTGGAGTGACACTCGAAGCAAAGGGATGGAATGAACAGGTTAAGGAAGCGGTCATTGGAACAAAGGAAATTGAGAGAAAGCTTGGTAGACTTATGCCAAACAACGGAGGTCCAGGAGAAGAAAGCAGAAGGCTAATAGCAACGGCAGCAAGAAGCAAATTGCTGTACGCCGCAGAAACATGGGGAGAAGCCATGAAAACAAAGAAAAACAGAAAGGAAGTAAGAGGAGCCACAAGAGCAAGCTCGCTAAGGATTTGTAGAGCTTACAGAACAGTGTCACAAGAGGCAGTAGAGGTAATTGCGGCAACACCTCCCGCGGATATGATGGTGGAGGAAAGAATAGAAATAAAAAAACTTGTAAAAGAAGGAACGAGTAAAAAAGAAGCAAAGATAAGAGCAAGAGAGAAGACTATGGAAAGATGGCAGAGAAAATGGGATACAGGAGAAAAGGGGAAATGGACGAGAGAATTAATCCCAGACATAAAAGAATGGGTAGAGAAGAAACCCGAGACGTGTTATTATACAACACAAATACTGACCGGGCACGGAGCATTTGGAAAATTCTTGCAAAAAATTAAAAAAATAAATGAAGAAGAAAGGTGTACATTTTGTCAGGAAGAAACACACGATAACGCAGAACACACTCTAGTAGAATGCGAGGCGTGGGAGGAAGACAGAAAAAAACTAGAATATATACTAGAAAGCAAAGTGGATAAAAGAACAATCATTAACAAATGCTTAAAAGATGAAAATAAATGGAGGGCGTTAAAAAACTTTGCAACAAGTGTACAAAAAAAAAAAATTGAAGAGTTTGACAATAGAAGAATATAAAGAGACAGACAAAGGTAGGGGCTATAGGGAGAGAGGGGCCGGGGACAGCATGCGTGCCGCAGATGATGCGTGAAAATCCGCGAAGCAAAAACCAGCCCGCCTCAAAGTAGCACCAAAAGTAGGTTAGTTTAGACAGGGACAATAAAACAACAGGATTTGCGCAGAGAAGAAAACCGGAAGGTATTACCATGCGTAAGTTATTCTTAAGGGCCACTTGTTGAGAGCCAAACAACTCACTACGTCCTAAAAAAAAAAAAAAAAAAAAAAAAAAAAAAAAAAAAAAAAAAAAAAAAAAAGCAAGTATCAACAACCAAATTGCTACAAATATTGTTTAGATGGCACACATTAACGTCGCCATAAATTTTGACAAAAACGCAAATAATTGAAAAAAGTGACGTCAGATCAAAACGGGACCTGAGGGGGGGGGGGGGGAAGACCCAAAAAAGTAGGCGTGGCGGATCCAAATCCGACGTCAAAACTTTCTTCTCTCACCGCAACGAGGCTCATTTGCAAACAAAAATAAAATAAAATAAAATGTTGTAAAAAAGGTTAAGGACAAAAATTTAATTATTCAATACGGGTTTTTTTTTTATTTGAATGAGATCAAACACAACCTTTCTCGAACAACCTCTGGACATTTCAATTTTTTGTTTGAACCCATTTTTTGGACAATAGGCGCGCCTCTGCCGTCAAACGCGCAGAGATATCACAAAATCGCAAAAGGGGTAATCAAAATACAGAAGACGGATTTTAGATGGCGTTTTAAGGCTTTCTTTGGGGGGGGGGGAGGCAATTAAAAACAATGGTTGAAATTGCTTCAGCTAAATACACTTTTGGGCTTTTCTTCTTTTTTTGGTCAAACGGTATTTTGGAGTCCGATGATAGCCGGGGTTGTGGACCGTTGCCGTATTTTACTTTTGCAAAAACGTTTTTGCTTTTGACCTCAACATTTTTGGATAAAAGTAAGTGCCGGACGGGGCTCTTAAAACAAAAGATTGTTGGCATTTGTAAAAACTGCGCGGGGCATTAATAGGATTATCAAAAGACAGCCGTTTTAATAATTGAAACGCCCGTTCTTCATCTTACATAATAAAAAAGTTTGGACACGGGATAACCATTTTCTTCAAGATTAACACGTGTGCTTTAAATTTTTATTTCCCCGAGGAAGTCAACTCTAAAAACCGCAAATTGGTCCGATTTTGTTGAAAATGCCGCGCGTTGCCTAAAAACCTACAATTCCGTGCGCGTGTAGCCGACCGGCGCAAGGCTATTATTTGGTTCGGACTGTAAGGAGCCTGTTTTAGTCGGCGGGCCGACTCAGAAACGGATTTTCAAAAAAGGGCAGCCAAGAAAATCCCCGATCGGTTCAAAAGGTAATCCAAAAAAACGCAGATATTTTGAAATAAATGAAATAGAGCACATTTCCTCCCCATGTCGTGGCAAAATGCAAATTACGTTGCATCACGGATAGAGGAAATATTTGCATAAATACCCAAAATCAACAATTTGCACTTGACCAGAAAACCGGATAAACTACTGGGTTCCTGATTTCACCGTTCTCATTATCTACCAGAAACCTGATTAAACAAACTGCCACAGTAATATTTAGCAAAATTGCAACACTCAGGACCACACAACAAAACTGTAATAAAACTTAAAACGCCTAAAAAACACCAAAATAAAACAAACAAAAAAATTATATGCAAACTAGTAGTACTACTGTCAATAAGATTGCAGGTTCAAATAAAAAAACCGATCAAACATTTCATCAGGAAACAAGCTGCCAAAAGGTTTTTCCACACAAAATCATTAGATCATTGTCAATGCCTTAGCAACGTTAGTAGATCTTAGAATCTAATAATAACCAGACATAGTGATCTTTGTAAAGATTTACCATCTAATTGACCTTACCACTAAAGTAGAATATAACCTTAAATCTACCAAAAAAGTACTTACTAGTGAAACAAACGGAAGGCTGGGTAAAACTAAACATTATTACTCTCCCGCCCTTCAACAATTTAATTCTGATTGTAGGGGTGTTACGAACTATTTACTATCTACGCAGAACCTACGTCCAAATTGAAGGTGCACTTCGGTAGCACCGATTAACTCAAGTGCTAGTCAAAATTTTACTCAGTTAAAATTACCAGGTGCAAAACCTGTCAAAACTGTCATTCAACAAGTGGATGCCAACAACACGCTAAAAACCACGGGCCAAACCCTTGTCACTGTAAATATTTGAAACAATCTACAAGATCTAAAATTCTTAATCGCAGCCAAATTGAGATTGATGTAGTTCTGAGCCACCAATAGTTATTAGAACATGCTAGCCAAGACGCTGTGTCCATTTTCCAAACACTTGTACAAGCCTATGGATACAGTTATAATGCACACAAAAAGAAAGTTAATAAACGTATGGCCAACGCAGCGAGTAATGTTCCCCAATAGTCTTAATAAAGAAAAAATGCGAAAGATGAAGATTTTGTATAGGCTACCGCCAACTAAATAAGACATCTAAGAACAAGAACGAGTTTTGCAACAAAGTTGCACTGCTGGAAAAGTGTTAACAGAAGGTTTCAAGAACAAATCTGGGTTCTTGGTCAATCTTATGAAAAACCGCACACAACACTAAAGAAGAAAGAAACGTCTAACATTAAAAGATTAAAAAAAAAC
Organism: Tachinus rufipes; assembly: GCA_963932245.1. Classification (NCBI taxonomy): domain Eukaryota; kingdom Metazoa; phylum Arthropoda; class Insecta; order Coleoptera; family Staphylinidae; genus Tachinus; species Tachinus rufipes. Next base: position 116,922,926 of record OZ010741.1, on the reverse strand, counting down.
TTAATTTCTTAAGTTCCAGTTACCCAGTAGGCGAAATGTATTGCTGAGCTGCTAGTAACTTAACTAAAAAAATATTTTTGCAATTTTGAGGTGTATCTAGCAAAATAAGTATTAACTTTACTTATAAAATCTAATTTTTATTAAATTGGTACAGGGTGCGGCAGGGAAACTTGCTGATTTGAAAGGTCAATAAAAGAAAAAGTATTTCACATATTGATTTAATTCTTTTTTTATCGTATTGTACACATCCTAAATTATTGTTTCAAGTGGTTTTAAAAATTACATCGGACAAAAGACATCATTAGCAGCACACTGATCCACCCGTTTTTTTTTTTTTAGTTTTGCTCCACTCTTTAGAGCATATCAACGGCAATGTTGGCAATAGCTTAGGAAATGTTGATTTTTAGGTGTTGCAGGGTCCGTGGTTTGTCATTGTAAACAATAGATTTGAGATATCCCCATAAAAAGAAGTCACAGGGAGCCAAATCGGGGAAGCGCGCCTGCCACAGTACGTTACCCCTCAAAGAGATCAGGCGCTCGTAGAAATGTTTTATCAAAAGTTTCATTAAAATTTTTGCTGTGTGTGCCGTGGCTCCGTCCTGCTGGAACCATAAGTTCCCAAGTTTCATTTCTTTAAGTTTGCCTCAATCATTTCTCTGTAGCGAACTGCATTCACAGTAACAGTGTGTTTTTTTTCCTTGAAAAAGTAAGGCCCAATTATTGCAACTCTCGACAATGCACACCACACAGTAACACGATCACAATGAAGTGGCTTCTCATAAAGTTTCCGGGGATTAGCACCACTCCAATAACTCATGTTTTATTTGTTTACTCAGCCGGAAAGGTGGAAATAAACTTTATCACTGAAAAACACGAGGACGTCGTAAGGCAGGGTTGGCAAGAAACAAAATTGCGTTTACTTAGTTCTTGCACCACAGCAAGTTTGTAGGGATGAAACTTGAGTTTGTTGTAAAAAATTGCGATTAGAAATCCCCAGAACACCTTCCTGTTTGCTCGCCAAACTTCAAAGATAGTGCAAAAACGACAGCCTCACATTCTCAACGTTTTCTGGGGTTTTGAAAGTTCGTTGACCTCCATGCCTTTTTTTGGCTCACTGCCACTTTTTCTGAATGCGTCCACCTACAAAACGATTGATTTCCGGCTAGGAACGGGACCCGTGGGGGATTAATATTGAACTGAGTTTGGAAAGCACGTTGGGTGGCTACCAAACTGCCATTGAAAAAATAGGTCTCAACAGCGAACGCACGTTCCTCCGTTGCACAACGCATGACAACAACTGGTTTGAACGATAACAAAACTTCAAGATCCCTTTTTTTGAACGAGACCTTTCCTACCCCTTTCTGACCACGTCTCGCTTATTTGCGCTCAATTCAAATCAGCAAGTTTTCCTGCCGCACCTTGTATAAAAAATCTCAAATCTTGGCGTTCTTTTTTACGGTTTGAGATTATATTTTAGAAACAATGTAGAAGATTTTTTTTACTTAATAATAAATACTTTGTTTTTGTTTGATTAACTTTTTGTGCTCAATACAGCAGCAAATCTAGTTAATAACCGTAACGTTCAGTTTGAGGTAACTTTTTGAGGTCTGATCTGTATCTTCTTAGTTCCACTTACTTTTTTTCTAGAAAATAGCTGAAACGTTGATTTGTGCTTAGAATATATAGGGCTATCTATTTGTGTACATCTACATTTGAGGCTATGAGAGCAACAGTGGCCTAACACACTAGCTTATCTAATGGAGTTAAATGGTCAATTTTTATTTTTTTTTTTATTACAAATGTTTGCAATTTTCAAAATATTTATAATTTATATTAATTCAATTAGTTGTTGTTAGGCCACTATTGCTCTCATAACCCTCACAAAAAAATTCAACTCAAATACTAATTATTCATAATTTTGTGAGCTCTTACTTAACGTTTCTACCCTAAATATAAAATGTTTTCTTTAGTTAAAATTGGAATTATCAAAACTTATAAAATACTACTACAGGTTTTAACAATCTGCAACACAAAGTCTATCTAAATATTTTTGTTGTTTAATTAGTAGTATGACACGGAATTAAACATCTAAAAACTGTTTTTTTATAGTAATTTCTAGAACTAGGTCTAAAGGTCTCAACTATCCTTTATCTTAGGAACGCTTCCACCTAACTTGTAAATCTATTGTTTTAATTCAAACCAACTCAATTAATTTAATTTGATGAACACTTAAAATATTCATAATTCTGCTTATTTTTATTGTATTGCTTTTCTACGTTTCTTAAATGGTTTATATTAGTGGCAACATAGATTTCGGTTTTATGAAAATTTAGTTGTTTTCCTAAGTTGCAGCCGTACGGTGAAACTATAGACTTGTAGGTGATATAGAGGCCTTTGTTTTTGAAGAATTTCCGGTTGCATAATTTAATAGCGTTGTAAGAATTGACATCTATTTTATCCAATTTTTGTGAAGCAGCATTCTTAAGGATTAAGCTAAACAGGCCCAGTTTTAGTTGGGCTATTTGCCAGTTTGGTATCAATGTTAGTAGAGGTTTTAGTGAAAATTATTGCACAAAATTACCTATTGCTTACCGTTTCTTTTTCAATAACATAAATCTGCTCCAGGCTACATTGATGGCGTTGATGTGCAGTATATTTAAGTTTGGTTTAGTGCAACTGAAACAGTTTCTTTTTGCGCAACAAGATTTTAAAAAATGATAAAAGGTTGGCCGGGTTATCAATAGTTTTAAATCAAGTAAAAATGTAGATGTTATTTTTTGAGCACGATTCTATTGTCTAAGAATTTGATATTGGTTTTAGCAAACCTTAAGTTTTCTTGGCGCTACATTTTAAGTGATATTTCAAAAACTGGTTGGGTGATATTTTAAACCTAATAATGTCATTCAAGTAAAATAGTACAATTTTCTAAACGTTTTGGTACTATTGTGACCAAAGTCTTTGCTAATAATTTTATCTTCAATACATTGTAGAACAAGAACAGTTGCAAAGCAAACAGTTGGTTACGGTTCAGGCAAGCTTTGAACTTATTTTGAGTGTAGTTTAAATTTTTTGTAATGATTTTAAGTGGATGAATGTTTGTGTCAACGTCTTTTGTAGGCGCGGTTGTAGTTTCAACTAACAGTCTTGTTTTTTTCTGCTAAACTTTGAAGTAAACCTCATATGCGGTTTTGGAAAAAAAAAATATTTTTTCTTAATGCATAGAAATGTTGTCAGATCATTTTTTTGGCAATTTCTAAAATTTCTCTATTTTTGTAAGTTTTATTAAGTTTGCATCATTTGGAGTAGGAACATTTTGCTTATGATTGCTTTACACATTCTTTTCAATGACATAATTACGGACGTAGTTTGATCATTGCACGTGCAAATGCAACATGAGCACGGACCGCATGCTAAGCCCACACGCTTTAGGACCGTTGATGGAGAAAGAAATAATAGCAAATAGATATAGATGTAGTAAAATATGGAAACCAATTTACGCAAGTGATGACCAGTTATTTAAATTTACTTTTTTAAACAACTAACGCACCAAACGGTCAATTGTTGAACCACCACACCAAGCGTTTACGTCGTATATTTATTAAGTAATGTATTATTTTACTTTAACAGTTAATGCTACTTGCCGCCAATTTTCTTCTAACTGTCGTTAGTTTCTATTTTATATATATATATATATTTATGTTTTTGAAGTTGTGTATGACTGCCTGCGATTTAAACCATTCAGTGTGCTCTACTAAATTAAATTATCAATTTACAATTTTATAAATTGTTAAATGTAAATTTCCGGCAGCTTATTTATTAATAATTAATTAATTTTTTATTACTTTGAGAAATTTATGTATATTAAATAACTCAGTGAATACTAACACTTATATTTTGTGGATGTATATGCATAATAAATATTACCTAATATCAACATTTTACATTAGTTGTAATCGCATTTGGTTAACCGTTCCATTCCTTGTACAGTTTGTTACATCATAAACGTCAAAGGCTAAAGCTTAAAATATTTAAGTACTTAATTCTGTTTTACATTAAACTTTCTTTAACATAAATCAGTTTTAATATAAAATTTTGGTAAAATATAATGCAGCCATAAAAGTGAGCAATTGTTGTATTCATCAAATATAAATTTATGCAAAAGCTATCATAATATCATTAAAACATCTAGAATAATTAATGACCTATGCAAGATTTAACAAAAAACAAGATTTCATTAAATGCAACCTTCTTTTTTTTATACACCATTGTCCCAAAAAATAATGGATGTTCCTTTTAAAATCACCCCACTAAGTAGCATTTATTTACACCCCTTAATATATATAAAAAAAGTATATAAGAAATGTAAATTATCACGTCACAATTTTTATCTGCATTTTTCTTTTCTTTCCGTTTCTCGCATTTCATAACATTATCTGTAATGCGAATCGGTTCACGATTTACATAATTAATATGCACGGGGGGACTGACTGCAAATTAGTGCATTATAAAGTTTTGCTAAAGCAAGTATGAAATATGCATTTGCTAATTACAGTTTACATTTGTAATGATGTATTGTTAATTAAATAAGGTCCGTTGTTGAGAACGGGTTAATTGAAACGTGCTGGTGGATAATTTGTTCCATGCGGTATTTTTAATTTTATTGTATGTGATTATTCTAAAAATAATATTAAAAGAGTGCAATGGACTATATTATTGGAGGTTTTATTGCTAAGTGACATGCACAAGAAAGTATTTACAAAACTGACATTACGATATTGATGGTAATAATAAAAGTTTATTGGAAGGAGTTTAACTTCATATTAAATTAACAAACAAGCATTCGTTGCTTTACATTGTATATTTATCATAAGTTTGAAAAAAAAAATCAATGTAAATAAATTTATTTTTATCATTTTTAAGACCAATAAATTATAACCAATTAGAAAACTTTTTATCTGAATTTCAGAGAAAGTTTAAATATAGGTCTTGTATTTATAACAAATATTTATATAATTGTTTTATTTAGTCTGTAAATCGTTATTTTGTATCCAAATGCTAGATATGGTGATTTCATTGTTATAACATTATTTTGATATATAGCTTATCTTAGCTTCGAAATCATTACGTGTGTCAAACACGCAATATGATCATTAATTAGTTTAGATTTCAAACAACTTCCTGCAACATTGATTGACCAAATACCATAAATTAGTATTTACTTTATTGTGGCATTCTTTTAGTCACACTGTAAGGCATCTTAGATTCATAGAATAAGAAAATGTTAGTAGTAAATATAAAAAAATACTATATTCACTATTAAGTACTTAGTAAACAATATTGTATTTGAAAGATATAATGCATAGCCAAGTTATTTTAGATTTTAACTGCAAAAAAAGTTACTTAAATCTTTAAATACATTGTGAGTTTTAAAACAATTCCTATAGATATCGTGCCGGTGTCACAAAAAATGTGTTTTTGCAAATATCTTACTTCATATGGCTTGGCAGCCAGGTATTACAATACATACATCCATTAGGTATTATTTGCGACTAGGTTAAAGCAATATGCAAATCAAATATGAACGGGATTTTGTACCTATTTTAAAATCGCTTAATAAAAAATTAAAAATATTATAATTTATTTTTCTTCTGCTTTAGAAATACTTATATATTATATTATATTATTATATAATATTTTTCCCATCAAGAAGGAAAGTTTTTATCCTAGTATTGTAGAATGCAGTTGGTTTGGTCAGGATCCAATTGCGCACGAATTCCTTTACGTTTTCGTCGTCTTTAAATCGTTGTTCTCCTAAAGCTTTTTAAGCGACCAAAACAAATGAAAATCGCAGAGTGATAGGTCTAGACTGTAGGGAGGATGGTCCAGTGCATTTTCTTTTGGGACGCTTTGAGTAGTATGGGAGGAGGATGACTTCTCAAATCGGTGCAAATGGAATGCTAGTCCGAGGATGGCATTCGTGTTTCTGATTTTTTACTTGTTTTTGTCCTTCCTTAAACTTTTTATGCCAGGCAAACAAGAGTTCTTGAAAGTGATTGGCCCCCAAACTGTACAATTAATCTGTTAAAAATTTTTGTTGATTTGACTTCTTTACGAGCAAAAAAATAGAATAGCCTGTACTAACCACTTTTAATGACCCCACTTAAACATACTAGATGGACCTAGTTTTAACAACCGTAGTCGCATAGGAACAAAAATCCCGTTTATATTTGATTTCCCCTTGTATGTTTGGCTCATTGTATTATTTTTTAAATCAAAGGCAAATTATCAGACAATTAGACAATTTGTTTGCTTGCCAGCTTACCACTAGAAGAACAAATGTGGAAATGTATGGACAAACCAAAAGAAGTTTTTGCCAATGAAAAATCTACTAAAAATCCATTAAAGTACTTTTGGCAGTCATTATGAGATCGGCGAACAAACAAAATTCCAAAAATTTAAACTAGTTAGTACTAACGGAACTGCTCACCATTAAACTTAATGGTATTCATCTCCCAGCTCAAATTTTACGCAATAACTATTTATTTTATATACCGTACAAACGTACAGATTGTGCGCGGCACTCTGCATCTAAACGTATTTTGCGGCATGCCAACGAAGTTAAAATAGATTTTTTTAAATATTCTTTTAATAACCTGCAACGTGCGCTTGTCACCCATACATGATCTTTTCGTTATTTAGTAACTGTTTAAGTTTTATTTTTATTCTTATTTTTAGTATTAGTTGTTTTATGTTTAATTTTTTTATGTTTTTTTAAGTACAAAAAAAAAGTGGAAATAAATAACTTGATTTGAAAAGCAGTAATTCAGGTTACATCAAACAAATATATAAGACTGTGCCAATCACAGGTGACAGAAATCACATGTAGCATACAAACCCACAAAAAGCAGAAGTTTCAAATCAATTTCACTGCAATTTGTTTGGACTAAAAATAGAAAACAAAGCTTAATTAAGGATTAATCCGACCATGCCAATAAAAAAGACTAGAAAACAGGTTTAACTCAAGTTGTCTGAGAAAGAAATTAAATGAATTGCCTTTGAGAGACATTTCAAATGTAAGATATTCAAAAAAGCAAAACTTTGATTTTGGAAAACTAGATTAGACCTAACTCTTGACTTGGATCAAATAAAGTTAAAAAAAATTACCACTGCTGGCTTGGTGCTACTCTTGTATCACATATACTATTGAAGATTAAATTAAAAAACTTCCAGAGAAACCAACCAAAAATATTTAGAAGATTTAGAACACGTTTCCAAATAATGCCTCCACTAAAACCTTTGCCAAAACCTAAAGAAGAATTGCCGGTTTAACAAACTGTCAACAAAGAATAGAGTTTTCTATATGCAATGAGTGTCACGTAGTTTTAGGTTATGGTGCTAGACCCAAAGCGGGTTTGTTTTGTTGAAAGTTTTTTAAGGGTGTTGCAATAAATCTTTAAAAGAAAATTTTTAATTAAATTATAAAAAATTATTTTTACCAAACGAGAACTGTGTACTATCCGCCACGACTATGTGTTGTTGTTTCTGCAACATTGCTGTGTTATCAAGTTGTTGCTTTATAACATCTATATAGTAATTTGTCTGTTATCTGCAGTAAGCTTAGTTCCTAGATCTATCTCTGTGCGTTAGGTAAATAATTGCGGAGTTTCAGTGTAGTAAACTTGCAAATGTTACTTAACCCGTTTCTGCACGCTTGTAAGTAAAAAGACCAATTCTAGGGTTTTTTTGCAATCAATGTATGCGCTGGTTGTAAAACTTTCTAGATCTTGATTTTGGCTGGTTTTGACTTTAGTTTGGCTGGTATTTTGCTTGATTACTACTTGATTTATGTTGTATTTATTTAATTTTGAACTGGAGTGTTTAATCTTTTAAAAGTGTAAAATCAGTAGCATTTGTGACGTTGTTGTTTTTAAGAGCACAATCATTTGGAGTACCGGTACCGCAAGTTGATAAGCTTTTTCTTCCACACGTTGAGGGGAAAAATAGCTTGTTTTCTGATTTAAAAGCGGTCAGGAGTTATTTCCGTTGATTATCTGCTGTGTAGTCTGGCCTTTTCAACATGTTTCTAATCAAAATCTTAGTTTCCTTTTTCTTTATTCTAAACTCAACTTTTTAGAGGTCTTTGGTTGCAAAAGGTTTTTTAGGTCTTTGTTGCTTGGTGTAATCTTATTCTTTTTTAACTCTTTTTTTATCTTCAATGCTTTTGAATTAAAATCTTTTAAATGTATAAAAACAGTGGCATTTGTGGTTGTCTTCAAGAGCCCAATCATCTGAGGGGACGGTACTTCCCATTGTCAAGTATCTATCTCTTCTCTATGTAGCTAGAAAAGCGTGCTTTCTGTTTTTTTTTTAATTTAAAAGCTGCCAGGTGTTACTCTCGTATACTATCAATTATCTTATTTGCTTAAAATTTGTTAAGCTTTAGCAGCGACAGTATTGATATGTAGTGTAAATGAAAGGCTTAAATCAAACTTAATGCCTAAATCATGAATAGTGTTAACTCTTGACAACATTTCATTCATGGGAGAATAATCATACATCACTGTAAACTGACGTCTAAAAAATGTCATCCTTTTGCACTTATTTAAATTAAGTAGTAAGTTATTAGCCTGACATCAACTAGAAAAAAATTGTACTTTTTTATTAAGTAGTACAGCATCATCCAAAGACTGAATTTTCATAAAGTTTATTATATCGTCAGCAAATAATAAACAACGCTCATTAGAAAAACAGTGTACCACATCATTGTAAAAATAAAAATATTGAGCAATAGAGGTCCAAAATGTGACCCTTGTGAAACACTGGACGTAACATTAACATTACGAGAAACGCACTGACCGATGCGCAGATCTGGTAGAAAGATAGGATTAAATCCACAGTAACAAGGTGTCATTAACTTCAATACTACGTAGTTTCATAATTAGTATCTTGTGGTATCAAAAGCTTTTGAAAAGTGTAAACCGAATTCACCTAGAATATGTTTTTGAACGTATCTGTTCCAACATTTTGTTGTATGAATCTAATATATTCATACAACAAAATGTTGGAAGATGTTGATTTGCTAGAACAAAAACCGTGTTAATTGAGAGCAATTTCAGATTGCAAAATGGCAGTCAATTGACAGGTAACAAACTTTTCTAAAACTTTTGGATTGACTGATAAAATAGATATAGGTCTATAGTTTGTTACATTATTTTTAGCACCGGACTTATGAACCGGAGTGACATAAGCTTGTTTCCAGCAAATAGGAAAAGTACAAATCACCAGAGATAAGTTGAATAAAAGCCAGTGTGAACTTATAGATGCTGTCCGCGGACTGTAAACTGACCCAAGAAAATCAGTAGTGTCAATTTAAAAATTACCATTTGTGAAAGTAGATGGTGTCTGATTACTGCTGACGTGCCCCCAAAAAGTTTTAGGATTAGATTTAATCAAATCTTCCACTTTTTTATTGTGATTAGAATAACACGTATTATCTAATTGCTTACACTTATTATGTATTGCACTAAATTTGTGGTAGTCAGCTGCTGATCTAGACATCACATATGCTTTGTGTAACTTTTACTTAGTAAACATAAGGTCGTTTAGCTCTTTTGTGAACCATATAGGAAATGTTTAGATTTTATTATAACGCGTAATTATTTTGGGCACCTAATGCTTCATCAATATTACAGCCAACAAACATACATCAACTGTTCATCTTCTTTGTTTTGTTATTTCTTCCCTGATGTTTCTTCTTGATACCTTATGAACACTTTAGTTGTTTTTTTTTTCTTAAAGGGTTGTTTGAGGTTGCTTTTACAAAACCTTAAACCTTTTATTTGTCCTACGTTGGGCAATGTTTGTTACCGTTTTTGGGATTTATAGACGATCTATTGTGAACAAAATATTCTGGTGGATCAACACGACCCGCTAGAGAAATTTTCTAGGTGCTATGTCGTATTAAACCCGGAAACGGTTTAGGGGGTTTTGTTAGAAACTTTTTGAAAGACTTCCCTAGATGCAATAAACGTCAGTTGTACCTCAGTTTGTCCAAATAGTAACTTGTTTGTAGTCTTCTTTCTGCTATCTGCACTAGACCGTACTTCTAGATCTATTTGTGTGCGCTGGGAGAGTATTTGCAACGTTTACTTGTGGCATATACGCAAATGATGGTTGGTTTGTTTTTACATAATAGCAGATAATAAAGGCTACCATAGGTAGGTAGGTGCAACCAATATGTGTGTTGGTGGTGGCACATATCTCTCAATTTAGATTTAAGTTAGCCTTGACTCCAGTTCGGCTAGTGTTCTTTTTATTATAATGTGTGGTCTACCTTGACTCATGGATTAATCTAAAAACCGTGTCCGTGTTTATAGCAGCTTGAAGAAACTTTTTCTTTTTTGATTGGGTAGGTTAGGTTGTGTCTAATAAAAACGCCTTATGGCGGAATCACGATAAGACAATAATAAAATAACTGGTATATTTATGACGATTAAATGAACATAACCATTTGACATGTAGAAAAGCCATTCACAGCCCATCAAGCGCATTGTAGTGTCCGTACAAACCTACATAAACTCAACATTTCAGACTCAAACCAGAACTCAGTTAGAATGTATCCACGATTCAAAGTAATACTACGGCTGAAAATAAACTGCTTTTATCTGAAATTTTATCATATATTAACAGAAAGAAATATTATATTTAATTTAACATTATAGCAAAGAGAAAAATGTTTTGCCGGTTTCAAAATAACAACAACACAGCCGTTAACAACATTTGTACAACCAAGGAAAAACTAATACCACATCAACGTCAGCCCCAGAAAAAGACTATACATTACAAACGCTAGGTAGAAATAAAACAAACAAACACTGCACCTGTGGAAATGTCTCAACGGACTTCACACAAAAAACTTGGGCCAGTTGTGCGGGTTATTAAACTATTGTTTCAACAATTGTATCAAGTTACGAGCCTTGTAGAACACGATTGTTTACATTAAGCTGTTTAATTTTTATAATTTTATAAATAATTTTCTTGTTTTTCAGATAGCTAACAAGTATTCTACCCAGGAATATAAACATATTAATACGTTTCAGCTTACTCAAAATGATTAACCATAACACAGTACAAACACATTACATCTACATCAAGCATTGAAGCATGCAGGGCACATACGCTTACATTAAGCTAACTAGTATTTTACGTAAATATATTGACGTATTCATACGTTTTAACTTACTCAAAATGTTATACATTGGAAAAGCATTATGCCGTTAAAAAGCATCGCTTGCATGTAGCGCAATAATTACGTATTGCCCCTTTTTTTGGATTGGTTCTAAGTTAGCTTTGTTTGTACGTGTCACTGTTTGTATGATGTCAATTAATTAAACTCAAACTGCTATGGACTTTATTTTCTTGTATTGACTATCTCAATATTTAGCCTATTCGTTGATATTCTCTTTAATATTTTCCCGGTTCTGTCTTGAAAGCAGTTGGTTTTCTATTATTAGAAATAAATATCAGTTTGACAGTTTTCCATCTTGCTGAACATTATTCTTTGCAAAAGCTCTTGCTAAGCATTTTTGTGGCCGTCTCTGTTGCTGCGCTAACAGATTTTATAAAATCTTGTTATACAAATACTTTCATAATATTTTGTAGTTTGGTCGATTCTAGATTTTTTTTTGTTGCAAATGGGTACTAACTTAGAGAAGTCATAGATATTTTTATTTGGTACCATAACTTCTGGTTCTGGCGATACAGCTTCAATCCGCTTGGTTGCAAATTTATACAAATAAATTCAGGAAGTAGACGAGGCTTAACTAAAGCAAACATAACATAAACCTGATCTAATCATTTTCAAGTCAGATTAAGTTAGACTAGTTTTGTTAAGTTTCTAAAGTGAAAGTTGGGTTGTCTTAATTTAACCTAACCTAATCTACAGTTACGTAATCTGACTTTTTTGAAGTTATATTTTGACAAAGTTTTTAAAGCGACCTTTTAAAACATAACTTTTTGTAATCTGATTTTTGATTTAAAGTATTTAAAAAGAGTCTTAAAAAGAAACACCAAAGAGCTGCTACTTGCAGCAGAAAAAATAAAGGTTAATAGCGCCCAGCCTAGATGGTATTCTACCGGAAGCCATAAAGAAGTTTTTGGCATGCAACTTGATAATCTTTCTGAACTTAATAATTAAGCTAATAATAGCAATGCAACTTTCTATACCTTGAAAAGAAGCAAAACTAACTGATCCAGCTTGAAAAACTAAAAAAGATGAGACAGCAACGAAATAGCTACTGACTTTTATGCCTACTCTACTATGCCAGCAAACGTATAAATCAATTTGTTTTGAAATATGAAATAACACTATTTAATATATAATACGATTTCCAAACACCAATACCATGCTATAGATGCGCCAAATAGGAAATACCTCAAAACCAAAAAATTTTGGCTCAGGCTATAACTAAAGACTATAAAGGCGTTAGTCGCATACTACCTAGAAGAGTTTCTACACTTATCAAACAGGCTAATTGCAACAAGGCAATTTTTATATCTTGGAAAAAAGCAAAAATTTATCCTGGTTGAAAAACCAACAAAGAAAAGATAGTAACAGGTTTGCTATGTTTAATCAACTGTGCCAGTTAACTAAAGAATATTTTGATTTAACACACAAAATAAAAATATTCAATATGCAGTACGGTTTTTGAACAAGACAATCAACCGTTCATGTTATGCTAAATATACGCAAAATCGGAAATATAATACAACCAAAGAACCTTGAATAGTTTTATTGAATATTTAAAAAGAACTACATGTCTAAACGGACGTTAATAGTGGACAAAAACAAAAAACTATGGTGCCGCAGAAATAAATTCTCGGTTTCTTTATGAAGAACATGTATTTTGAAGTATTTAAATTATGTAATGTAGCGTTTGATCTGGCAACATTTAGACCCGGAATTTGAAAAGGTGGCAGAAGAGTATGTAATACAGCTACTATAATTTTTTTTGTAAAACTGTTTTTTGTAGTAAGTTCTAAAAATGAGTGACGGAGTGACGCACAGTGCAACAAACACTTTCCCAAAACTATAGAAGGTTTACAGAAACATTGTTTTAGTATGGTTTATATTCAATTCTTTTTTTTTTTTGTAAATGCCTTAAACCACCAAAAAAACTTGGGCTCTTGATAAAATACCGTCTTTGTAGACCTGCTGAAGTTTTGTAAAAGCTTTCGTTGCATTTTGCTCAGATCAGATGTTACTCATTTTTAAAACGCACTAGTTTCACACAAAAAATTGCTTTGGACAACCGATTGACTCTAATGAGTTCAAACTTGTACCGATCACATGTTCATCAAACGCTTTGTTGCCAGTCTTTTTACTTAATTTACACACCTCTTGTAATAAGATACGCATACAACTAAAATAACTGGATTATACAGTGGAAACAGGCAGATAAAGTGAAGACAGTGGATTACTTAAAATATTTTAAAGTCTACCTGAACCAAACGTTTACGATCAGGAGAATCAAGCTGGAGTAAAGCACAACCCAGACAGCGTAACCTTATGATGAATCGTTTGAGTGAATAAAGGAGGGAGGAAAAGGTAGTCAGTAAAAATCCTGGCTAAATTTCCAGCAAAGTAGAAGACAAAAGAAATAATGAAGATACTTGTGAATCACTCAATACAGAAGGTCACTAAATGACTTACAAAAATAAATATTAGAATTTGCAGTCAAAAGTCAAAGTCAAGTTGAAAACTAAAATGCTTGTGTAGTCTACAAAGAAAAACATATAGATTCCAAAAAGTGGCTAATTAAACGTGAAATACTTACATTAAAAACTTACAAAAATCAAATACTATCACTCCATAAACGATTTGCTGCAAAGATATAATAATAATAATAATAAAAATAGACTTTATTTCCAACAGAACCATGCCTTATACAGGAAAAATCATACAATTTTAAATACAAGTGGTAAAAATTACAGCGTGGTTAATAAATAAATAAAAATAAATATAAAAATAAAAATAAAAATGAAAATAATAACATATGCAAATATAAGTAATGTAATGTAAACTACAAATTACTAAGACATCTAATTGAATCTTTTTTGACTTGTTTAAAGGATGTAAACGAGGGGTTAACAACTTAGTAAAAAAATGTACACCTGATTATGAATACGCGTAATTATTACGTGATTATGTAATGATTACGTGATTATGTAATAATTACGTGATTATGTAATGATTACAAGATTATGATTATGATTATGCATTGATTACGTGATTATTTAATGAATACACAATGAATACGTGATTATTTAATGAATACGCAATGATTACGTGATTATTTAATGAAATCGTAATGATTACATGATTATGTAATGAATACATGATTATTCAATAAATACGTGATTATGAAAATGATTATGCGATTATGTAATGATTACATGATTATTCAATAAGTACCCATTTTTTTTAAGATTTTATAATTCTGTATTAAATCTGAATGCATTAATTATTTTATACCGATCATACAATTATTTTGATAATGTATAATATTAATATATTATTATAATACTTATGTTTTATAATAATCTTCAATCAAGTACTTACTACAATTTCTTATACATAATAAGAAACATAAACTAAAAATATACCTACCTCGATGTTTATTAATGTTTTATGTAGATTAGAAAAAATTCACCACCAAGAAAAACAATGTGATTTATTACATTAAAAAATAAACATATAAAAATCTTTTCAACAAAAATAATAACAATACATAATAAAATTTGTACCACTAAATAATTATGTTCGACTGAAGTAGGTTTTTATTTTAATATAATAAATAAATAACTGCACACACACACACATGCCAAGAGTTGTATAAAAACACCTGTGAAATTGTCTGGGAATAAATCTCTAGCGGCACAATTAGATACAGATTGGACACGACTGAATTTACCATGCAAATATAAATGATTCCATAAAACCAATATTTGATTATGTGAATATGCGTACTCAACATTTGATTATTTGAATACGCGTAATCAATATTTGATTATTTGAATACGCGTACTCAACATTTGATTATTTGAATACGCGTAATCAATATTTGATTATTTGAATACGCGTGTTTTAATATTTGATTACACTATTTATTACAAGATTATGTAATGATTACGTGATTATATAATTATTACGTGATTATATAATGATTACTTGATTATGTAATGATTACGAATATTACGTAATTATTATTTGATTTTGTAATGATTATTTTTATTTTGTACACTGATTACGCAAGTTGTTAACCCCTCGGATGTAAAGATATCTACGTCGTATTGAATATTGTGATAAGTTCGCAACATTTTTATGAGTGGTGAATTATGATGATGAAGAGTCCTAGGTGTTGCGTAGGTAAATGTAAGCGAATTACGTGTAGCTGTATGCGGAATATGAAAACGTATTTTGTTTAAAATACTTGAGTTATCATATGTTCCGTGTAAAATGTTGTGTAGATTTGTTATTAAAAGATGTTGATGATGCACTTCTACAGATGAAATATTGAATTCTTCTAATAAATTGTTGTATGGATAACCTCTCTCAGGATATATTCTTGTATTTTTATAATGCAAAGCTTTTAAAAACTTTCGTTGAACATTCTCGATTTGTTTAAGATATTTCTGTGCAAACGGAATCCAGTTTGGTGCGCAGTAATTCAATTTACACATAATTAATGATTTGTACAGACACATATATACATCAATAGAGCTAAAATCTTTAATTGTTCTCATAATAAATCTTATTAATTTAGAACAATCATTTACAACAGAACTAGTATGAGAATTAAAAGTAAGTTTTTCATCAAAAATAACTCCTAGATCTTTAATTTCTTCTGTGCGTGTAACAGCTTGCTCGTCTATATTATAATCATACATAATCGGATTACAATTACGAGTATAGAACATTGCAAAACATTAATTTCTAAAAAGTTATTACTACACCATACGCTAAAATCTTTTAAATTACGTTGTAAAATATCACAGTCATTTTTTGTTCTTATCACTTTATACAGTTTTAAGTCATCCTCATAAATTAAAAAACACAGTCAAGTTTATCACTAACAGAGTTTAAATATAGAAGAAAAAGCAGAAGACCTAGGTTTGTACCTTGAGGAACCCCACTCGAGCTGGTATAGCTTCTAGAACTGTAGTTTTTGTAGCTTACAGTTTGTGTTCTGTTTTGTAAATAGGATTTCAACACTTCAACAACATTTCCATAAATATCAAATGTTTGAATTGCATTTATTAGAATGTCATGTGGTAGACGATCAAACGCTTTTGTGAGATCCGTATATATTACATCCGTCTGCAGCAGCTGATCCATGTTAGAAGAAATTTCTTCTGTAATACACAACAAGTTAGTAAATGTAGACCTCTTTTTGACAAATCCATGTTGTTTATTGCTCAATTGACTAGAGACGGATGTATATATATGATCTGAAAGGATACTTTCAAATACTTTGCTGAAACTACAAAGTAATGAGATTGGTCTGTAGTTACCGATTTCAGCTTTGTTGTCTTTTTTTATGAATTAGAGTGACTTTTGATTCTTTCCAAGATATTGGATAAACTCCGGTTTTTAATATAAGGTTGAATATGAGTAAGAGGGTCTAGAACAATTGATGCGGAGTCTCTTTCTAAAAATTCTGGAATTCCATCTGGACCTGTTGTGTAACGCGTTTGTAAACGTTTGAAATATTTTGCAACTAGTTCTATTGATATTGTAAAGTCTCCCATGCATGTTTTATGACTTGATACTTGAGTATAAATTAGATTGTTACGTGATAAATATGCTTTTTCAAAATGTTCGGCAACGGCGTTAACAATTGTTTGACCGGTGTTGAAGTATTTCTCATCCGTTTTTATTTGGCTTTTTGAGGTTATATTAGGTTAAGTTTTTGAGGTTATGTTTAGCAAAGTTAAATTATAAAACGTTAATAACTACAATTTGATCCAACATTTTGCTCTCTAATCCATTCTTCTTTTTTAATATGAAATTTTAAGCTCCTGCTATTTAGGCGTATTTAGGGGGCTACAGACTTAGTAATTTTGCGTTTACAACGTTTGGCGTTAGTGCATGCTGCTCCAAACTCAAGTTGCAAAATTTAAGCCAAACAAGTAGTCCATACAAATTCTAAAGAGCGGGTTTTGTTGAGTGTTGGTGTTTTTCTCTCAGGTTTTTTGGATAACTCTTTGGTGAACGTTTCTGCAATTAAGAGAATATTGTATCCAATTTTTGCTCAACTCTTTATCAGTTTAGATAGTTATTGATTAAGTTCAACGTACAGTTTTTATGAATCAAACATAATTTTTTATTGTCATTATAGTACTCATTTTATAAAATTCTTACTGTCTTTTTGACAACATTTTTGTTTCTTTCGGTCAGTTTTTGTTGATGTTATTTATATAAAGTCTATTAAGTAGTAAGAGTTCTTTTGGATTATTTTTATACTGAGAAAACTAGTTCTTATGTGTTATGCGACAAAAGATCATGTTTTTGTTTAGTATTTTGTCTGATTCAGCCACTTTCCTGGATGCTGCTTTATATGTATGAGTGAATTAACGCTCTAATATTAAGGAGGGTTTTTGAAATAAATTTATATTTTATGTATTTTATTTAAGCAATTATCGTTATTGTTATTATTTTCTCAATCTAAAATGGCTTTCCAGTATGGGATGTTGTTCTAATTTTATTTCATTTCTGTCGGTAATTTTGTTGTTTTGATATATTACAGCTTTAAATTGAAATGTAAAATCGATTAACAAAACATTTGATTACTAAACAAGCTGTTACTCATAATACGAAATATATTAAATAATGATATACCTAACTGAATATAACATTAAAACCACCTTAATTAATATTTAAATAACAGATGAAGCTGTAATGGTTACAAATGTAAATATATGTTAGAGTACCCTACATATGCCATCTTGAATTTCATCTCACAACGTATTCGAGATCCTAATTCCATTAGTTTAGGTTCATCTAAGTAAAGAATAACATTGTACTCATGCAGACAAGAAGAAAAATAAACATTGAAAGTATTTTTTTATGTAAAGTAATTTTAGTAAAAAAAATGGGAAATGAATTAAATTAAATCTAATTTACTGCAATGCAACAAATTGATTTTTTAAACTCAAATAAAATCAACAAGTTGAAAATTAGATTCACGTATTCAAGTTGTGAAAATAGAAAACTTCCGCGTGAGCTGAACTACTATAAAATTCTCAATTTTATTCTCGAGAACATACTGTCGCAGCATTTTCTTTTTTATGTTTTACATGCGTTTTATAGGACGGTCGGAGACTGGCCATTGATTTTTATGTTTACTTCCAGTGCAACCTTTGGCCTTATCGTTCCCTTACTTCATTTACTATTTTCAAGTATCTTTGCTTTAATTGAATCTTTAAAAATGCTGAAATAAACAACTTACTTATCTCACAGAATATATCTAGAATCAATATAAGATAATAGATAACATAATTTTAAGTAAAAATTGCAAGCTTGTTTTTTGTTTTAGAGTATACTTCAGTTAAAATGTTACTCTATATATATAACAAAACACAATCTCATAAGTTACAAAGATATATTATTTATTACGATATTGTTCAAATCCGCATCGGCTTTAAATTTGCAATATATTTTTCCTTCAATTTTCAAACGCGAATAATAATATTCCTATATAGGATGAAAGGATAATCCGGATTGGATTATAAATCTGATATTTTCAAATAAGTTGCAGACGTTATATACTGTATACAATATAAATAAATCTTAACTGTAAAATAAATTACGAATTACTACACAATTTCATAAATTAATCATTTTATTCATAATAATTATTTTAAAATTAGATCAAGTAAATAATTTCATCATGAATTGTATCAACTTCGTTGTATAATATGCTTACTTTTTATAAAAACTGCTGCGTTGGAAATAATTTTAATTTCCTCTCATATTTTTCATACGTGACAATTTAATTTGAGACCTGTTGTCACAGTTCTAAAAATAATTCTTGATTTTTGCACTAAATATTGTGAACGGTATCAAAAGCACCGGTTTGCATACATAAAATATGAGAACACACATAAATCAAACAGACGCTTGAATTATGGATTTGTGCAAATGGTTGAGAATGAAATTCTGTTTGACATTTATTGGTATTAATACTATGCATATATTTTTTAAAATTTACAATATCATTTATTATTTTTGAGGTTTGAAAATTGCACATTTAACATGTTGCAATATCATATGTCACTGTTTATCTTGCATTTCATTAACGTCAACTGTAATGGATGGAATAATAATAGTATAATATTTGTTTTTTTATCAGTTGAATACATTTCCAATTTTGTATAGCTGTCAGGGTATTTTTTTCACGTTTTATATATGTCTTTGGATATAAAATACAACTCTCGTATATTATTTCAGACAGACCATCACATTAAATAGTCAAATATACAGATGAAAGAGACTGAGAAAATTGATTTACGAATACAAATAAGATGCGAGGGTGTGCATAAAATATTGAGTCCATTGGCCTTAATTTTAAGCATAATGTAACATGGTTTAACTTTTAAAATGTCAGTATTAATAATAAAAAAAAGTACTGACAGTGCAATTAAATTAGATTATTGCAAATCAAAATGTTTAGTACAATAAAAGTAAACAATGAGATGAATGACTGTGACTCCATCAAGAGTTGCCTGTATCCACTAGAACCACCTTGCTTTGGTGGAGAGCCTTAAGAAGGCACAAGACACTTTCATCAAAGCCATCGAACAATATTGTCATGAACAACAAGTAACGGAAACTGCTCATCGTTAATACAGCAGCTATAATGAACTCGATTTATACTAACTCCAAGCAATGACTCCTGATGCAGCATGGTTGAAGTAAGAATGTCCAACAAGTTAATCACTCAAATTCACTAGCAGAAGAAACCGATATTAAGTTACTTGCGTTGCTAAGCTGCTTTATAAAACAAGGTAACAACCTTAGTGAAACTTTGAAGCTAGCAATTTTTAGACATTATTACTTTTAAAGTTGTTGAACATTTGGTAGAATCTCCCACAAAAGTGAAAACAAAGTTGACCTGACGCAAATCCCTTGACCTCCAACTACAATCCCATGCAGCCAAAACTAATTAAGATTCAAACTTAGAAGCGGAAAATCCCAATTTCAACCCAACGACAACAAAAACCACTAAAAATAAAAAAACAACAACCTTCAAATAAACCAACAAAAATATCCAGCAAAAAAATTGTGTGGAAAAGACAATTACCCAGCATTACCAAACAGCAATGAAAAACAAATCAAGGCCTTGATTGATTTTAGAGCTAGCCAAAACTTTCTTTGGCTTAGCTTACCCAAGGTGCAACCATCAAATGGGAAAGTTGGACAAGCTAACCCAAAAACAACAAAATCGCGGAAGAAACAAAGGCTAGCATGCAGATTGGCAGTCATAACCATGTCATTTTTTTCATAATCTGGGTTACTGGGCTACCAAAGATTAAGAACTAAGACGTTAGCATTAATTAGTCACGTGATTATCTGCAATGGAAAGAAGCGTAGATTTACTATTTACTGCTCACAACAACAATTGACATAAGTTCTAGCCAAGAAAAATAACAAAGTACTCATTCAGTTGTTCTCAAATCAGCTACGGCATTATACCAACAACCAACAAAACAATCATTCAGATCAATCTTTTGGACAAGACTCTGGTACGTACCTACCGATATGCACACAGCGTTTGCCGGAAGGCTAAAATCCTCCTTTAAATGTTCAGCATGGTAGTCATTGACAGACCTCAGTATAAAACCCAATATGCACACAACCCTTGCCGAAAAAAGTTGATATATTTAAATAAGTCTATGAGCTACTCACGAAAGGGATCATTGAGCAAAGCAGTAGCAGCTATTATGCTCCAGTAGTGCTGATAAACAAAAAGGATGGCAAACCATGATTCTGCATAGATTACCAGAAATTGAATAAAGTTACAAAAGCCAAATTCGCTTAGTTTTCAAAAATCCAGAAAACACTTACAGCTTTTGGAAGTTCCTAGGTGCTCATCAAACTTGACCTTACCATCGGTATCTGCCAAGTTCCAATAGAGATAAAAAAACACAAGTTGTATACCGTCTCTGCTGCCTTGGATAGAAGCAATAACCAGTTAACAGTATTATTTTTTGACAAACTATTTACTTTAAAAACCAGCTTTAGTCTAAATAAACAAGTTGGTAGATGGCAAGGCCAAACTAACTGGTTTCTACTTCTGCAAAAGTTTATCTTTAAGGTCAAAAACATCCCAAAAAATTTCAATATCTTTCAAAAAGTCTGGAAACCTAAGTGGAAGATTTCTATAATGAAGCAAACAAGTGGCTTTTACTACCAGAGAATAAAAGGCCAGAACGGGACAAAACGCATACCACTATTTTCTACTATTAATTAGGAATCTAAGCCAACGTAAAAAGTTATATACAACATTGCCTGACATGCCCGCACAAACGTAGGCTCACAGCAACCTAAAATTTTTCTGCAGTTCTATCTTTAGGCAAATCTTAGAAACAAGTGCTCATAGATTTTATAAGGTTTTTTGACACTACTTTGGTCGGAAATAAAATGATTTCAACTATTTTGGACCTGTGCACGTTTTGAGTTTTCATGCATCCATAACCAACAAAGATACTATTCAAGCGCTAAAAAATTATGTTGGGGTACAAAATACTTATGTTAATTTGTAAACCAGTTGTTTGAAAGTGCAATGCAGATGGAAAATTGTACAACAAACCACCAAAATTTACCACCAGCAGGCAAACAAACAACGCACTTTAAAGAACGTCCTCAAAAACACTAGAACAAACTCTTATCATTTGCTGTATGTTTTAACAACACAAAGACCAACGCTGCCACGAGAAGAGTTTTGATTATACTTCTTTTTAGTCAAAACCTGTCAGAACCCAAAAACTAGAATGCCGCAACTAAAGAATTACCTAACTTGGATCAAGTATAGCAACAAGCACAATAACGGAAAACCACCTGCTCAAGGCACACTATATTACCAACAAGGCTCCAAAGTTGGAGAAGAAGGCAGCTGGTCCAAGTCTGGGAGTAGTTAGTTGATTTCTAGTGGTGGTTTTTGAAGTGTTAGTGTTGGTTGTATGTAGGAAGGGCTACCTGGCTACCTGGCGTCCTTCCCGCTGTTTTTGTAATTTTATAGTATATGTTGCTCCTTCTTTTAAAGTGTTAAAAACACAATGCATATGTGAATTATTGCGGCAATTACCTCTTTTACCGCCTAGCAACGTCTTTGGTTATGTAAGTGGTTGTTGGCATTTTGTTAAACAAATTAATTTCCGTATCCTCTACAACGTTTTTACTCAAGAAGCTAGCACACGCACTGGCCTACACGGGGCGCAGCTCAATTAAAAATTGGGTTTGTTTAATTGTGGAGCGACGTAAAAGTGTGTGTAGCAGCTACCAGCGGCCATCTTGAAACCTTGGCGAGGTATGCAAGCCCAGCTAAAAAGTTGTAATGCAGTTTCTTAGAACTTCAAAGGAATGACTGTGGTGGTGTGTTTATGGCACCTAGTTTAAGACGGTTGCATCGTACAAAGTGAAAATGGCACAGAGTAGCCCGAGATAGAAGTTATCAGTCTATGTGGATCTTGTAATCGTAGACACCATAAACCGCACGGGGGATTTTTTGATGTCTTTATACATTTTGGCATTGAGAACCACACTTAAACAATACTCCAAGGAGTTGCTTATAAATCGATGGATGTCCATTACCATCTACTACAAAAATCCAGCACACTTCTGGCCGGAGTTGATGTATCAATTACATTATCTCCAGAGTTTTTTGTCTTCAATAGGTTGACTCTAAGTCCTGATGGTGGTAACAAAAGTATGCTAATGTTTACTTTAATAATGCTCCGGAAGATGGAGCGTGGTGAAGTGCTAACTGTTTTGATTGTTGGTTGCCTGGAAGCTGCAATTCAGGACAAATAATGCACTTAATGCGTCAAAGTAGAAGGGTTCAAAAAAGTATTGTTACCTTAGTATAGCTAGCAAATTTTGGCTTCTGGATTTTCTTTGCTGAAATCTGTGTTTTACTAAACAAGTGTCCGGAGTTTGGCGTGGGAGGTGCTGGTTGCCAATTGCCATTTGTTCTTTTTAAATTTTTGAAAATACAGTTCCAAGCTTTCTAGCTTACAGTTTTCGTTTTATTGGTTGGGTTCTTTGGATTGAGAAGTTTCCAAACAAGATATTTGTCCATGGTTTCTCGTTTAGGGTCAAAGTTTGGACTGACATCATTTAAAAGATTTTGTTTGGTGTTTCCTGATGTTGATACAGTTTTTTTATACTTGAATGACGGCAGTACAAGGTTGTGGTAACTATAATCCAGATCACCATTTACATTATTACAAAACAAGTCAAAGTCATGATTGATTTAGGGCAAGCTAGATCTTTATTTGACTTAACTTAACCAAGGTTAGGTTAGGTTAGGTTAGGTTCAAGTTAGACTAGCAAACCTAAAGACAAGAAACAACAAAAAAAGCAAAGGTTTCAATGCAGATTGACAATCAAAATTAAGCCATTCCGTCATAATCACTTTTAGCTCAGTTATAGAGCGTTAGTGTAGCACGCTAACAGTCCCGGGTTTGATCCCCGAATATGACTAAAATAATAACTTTGCTTTTTATCCACCGGGGTGATTCGGAAGTCACCTATTAAGCCGTTGGTTCCATCAACCTCCTTCAAACAAGTTGTAAGACTTCTGGGGATATGTTAAATAGCTGTAAAACGCGAAATAAAGATGAAGTTTAAGAGATAATATTGTGCCAACAATTAACAAAACACACTTATCAAATTGACTTCTTTATCAAGACCTCGGTACGTACTTTCACAAATTACAATTTTGCATTGACTACCATAAATTAAAATTAAATTAATAAAAACTAAATCAGCTCCGTTCTCAAAGATCCAAGAGACTTTCAAAAACATTTGAAATGTCCAGATGTTCAGTAAACTTTTTGCGGTCCGGGTTGCCATCCTATTTTACAATAATGTCGTTTGACAAACCATTTACATTGATTGTCATCAATAGAACTATAGCCTCGTTGAACGGGTACACCAAGGCTCCGAGCTTTGAACAAGTTTTAGTGTTCTAAGGTCGGAGGCCTGTTTGGTGTGCAAGGGTACGATGCTATGATTGGAGCGAGGATTGCCGTTGTGTCCGCAGCCTTACTGTAATCGTTGTTATTTGTTGGTTATAAGAATTATAAGCATAATATGAGACAAGGTGTTTGATAGTTTTGTTTATAATAATACCGACACCGCCAATGTGTGAGTTATTCTCAGAGTTGTTTAGGGAGAGTATGTTCTGGTTTTAGGTTAGTGCACAAGTCTCCAGCTCTCCTAGTTTCACACAGTCCGACCACATCCCATTTTATGTTTGTGAGCTCCTCGTCAAGTTCTTTCAAGTGTACGTTTAATCTCATTGTCTTTATGTTGTATTTCGCTATATAGAGTCGTTTTCCGTGGCAATCTTTATTCTTCCAGTAACTCTTAGCATCCTTAAGCTGACTTCCAGTGCAACCGTTACGTTGGCTGCAGAATGACAGGTTGCTGAGAACCCGAGGCCATTTAGTAAACGTTGTTTGCATATTTAAAGGGTTCTGGCTATGACCCACTACGCTTGCCCTGCGGGTGGGTGAGTGAGTATAATCCAGTTAACTAAAACTTTGTACGCCGCAATTGTTCTTTGGTCAGAAGAGCCTTTGTCTTTGGTTACTCCAGGTGGCTTGCCTCTGTCACCATTTCGAAGCACAATGGCGGAAAAAGCGGAAGAGCTAAACTTCCGCTTTTTCCGACATTGTGACTATCTTCTGTTTTCGGGACCATTGACTGGTTTTTACCTGTACCCCAAGCGGGGGCCTTAACAGGGTGCTATTAGCCGGGCCAGCTGAACCCTGGTTTTTTAACGAGGTTGCTACTCCTCCCCCTCCTCCTTTTTAATTCTGGCTTAGGACAGGCATTAGCGGAGTTTATATTATGCTACAAGTCTCCAATCGGTATTCCCTTCCGGTCATCCAAGTATATGCACGAACAAGTGTATCCCGAAGAGGAAGAAACAGAACAATTCTACGACAATATCTCGGCAGCAAGAAGAGCCTCAGTTTTCCATTATTATTGGCGATTTCAATTTCTAGGAGGAAGGGAAGACATAAATGAGAACCGTATTGGCAATTTTGGACTAGATAAAAGGAACAACCGAGGAGAAACGCTGTTAAACTATCTACAGCAGGAAAATCAGTACTGCATGAACACATTTTTCCAAAAAGCAATACACCGCAAGTGGACCTGGGTCAGCCCGAACGGCAGGATACAAAACGAGATAAATTACATAATTTTGAATAACAAAAATGTAGTAAAGAATGTCTCAGATTTAAACAAATTCCGGACAGGAAGTGACCATTGGCTGGTCAGAGCGACTCTTTTAATCAACACTAAAACTGAACTTCTGAAAATGATCCTAAATCACCCGACACCACTAATAGACAAACTTAAGCAAAACGCTGTTGTATACTAGCAAGAACTAGATAAAAAACTAAGCCATATCCATAACCTCCAGGATTTAGACATCAACACCCTCTCTGATAAAATTGTTAAAGACATTAACACAGTACATAAAAAAGTATGTACAAGAGCAAAAATACATAAAAACAAAAAGATAAGCCTAAATTCAATCAAGCTCATAGAACAACGAAGAGACTTAAACCGCAGCTCACTACAATTCAAACATAAAATTTGCAAGGACATACAATCTTTCAATACTGCAAAAATTAAAGAAGTCATAGAAGATAATAGAAATATGAAGTACTAAGAGGACACATATCAAACGGAAAATCCAAAATTTATAAAATACAAAACAACGAGGGTGCCATTATTAGAGACCAGAAGGGAATCAAGAAGGTAATAGAAGAGATCTATACAAAACTGTACTTCTCCTCCATAAACAAACCATTAGCAAATAACACCGGAGAAGTCAGTAACGTAAACTCCAAAGAAATGCCAGATATCGATACTCATGAACTACGGATGGCACTAAATTATATGAAAAACAGAAAATCTTTGAGTACACTTAAAATAACTATCAAAATGCTGAAAATAGGAAAAGAGACCTTAATAGAGGCTGTGCAAATTCTACTAAATAAATGTTTGAGAAAAGGGAAGATACCAACAGAATGGCAAAATGCTCAATTTACCCTAATTCACAAAAAAAGGAACAATACGAACATTAAAAACTACCGCCTAATTAGCATACTCTCACATCTGTATAAACTACTCACAAAAATTATGACAAATCGCCTAACAAACAAATTCAACTTCTATCAGCCCCCCGAGAGGCAGGTTTTTGAAAGGGATTTAGTACAGTAGACCATCTCCAAACCATTCGATTGCTAATCAAAAAATCTGTCGAATACAACATCTCTCTACACCTAGGTTTTGTAGATTACAAGAAGGCGTTCGACTCGATCAAGATATGAGCAGTATTAAATGCAATGATCAACGCACGTATTGACCTCAGATACTCAAACCTACTAAACTACATCTATGAAAATGAGACACTCCAAAAAAGAAAACCAGTGCGCCGAAGTAGAACGCAGAATTAGGATGAGTTGGGCAGCATTCGGTAAGCTGAGTTACATACTGAAAGATTAGAGCATTTCACATGGATTAAAAAAGAGGTGTACAATAAGTGCATCTCCGTAACTACGTGTGGTCTTGAAACAACTACCCTTACCAACAGATTAGCAGACAAGCTACGAACTTGCCAAAGAGCAATGGAAAAGACCATGTTAGGTGTAAGCCTAAGGGATCACATTTGAAACAACAAAACCCGCAAGCAAACAAGTGTTGAGGATGTTATCACACGAGTCGCCAACCTTAAGTGGAGCTGGGCAGACCATGTTACAAAGCAAGACCCAGCAAAGTGGACAATACGGGTTATGCAGTGGAGACCACGGACATCTAAGAGAAGTGTGGGTAGACCCTTAAAAAGGTGGAGAAAGTCGCTGGCTATTCATAGCAACAGAAAGCTAAAGATAGGACCGTGTGGCAGAGTTTAAAGGCCTATGTCCAAAAGTGGATAGATACAGGCTGAAGAAGAAGAAAAAGAAGAATAATAAATGTCCTCATTTAGAATTGTATGCAGACATGTATTTCTAAGAAATATATTAGATAGTTCACAAAACTGCTTAATCACAATATTTTATTTTATTTTAGTTAATGGCAACTCAAGCAGTTAATCAAATATTTAGTTAATATTTATATTTATTAGCAACAAAAATTTATTAGAAAGCTACCAACAAAAAAACTGAATAAATTTATAAAAAATTTATTAGAAAATGTATATCACGGTTAATTGATAATTGTTAACAATGGCTAACATTTTTAATTGTAATGTTTCAATGTAGATCTGTTCCACTGACTCTCGGTATAGTTTTTGAACCGTGCAAATCCATGCACTCAAACAACATAATGTTTTTATTTAGGCAATGTAAACATTATTTGGTTTGTGTCGAAAACGTTACAAAACGGTAGTTGGGACAAGCCTTATAACAATAGTTTCCTATCGCGTTCCGCTCGAAAACACTCGAATTCAAAGCAATTCAACTATTCATTGTTATTCAAGCTGACATTTTAACAATATTCTCAACTATTTGTTTGTAATGCTCCACTATTATAATAAGCTTAAAGTAAAAATTATATTACGCACCTCCATAGCTTCCGATTACTTTATGCTGCATTTGATTTTATTATCGTGCGTTTGTAAGTTTTGAAATCTCTATCATATAACAAGCTAAACTATTTATTCTTTTATTGCGATTAAAATGCATTATGTTTAACCACAACAAAATTGCGGCGTGTCATAAAAAGTTATATTTTTGTTAGATTGTCAAATCTCGTTTGTTTGAACTGCTAAAGTTCAAGGACTGCCAAGCTCGCATAAAAGAAATCATTTTCCAGCTGCGGTTTCTGTCTCTAGAGTTTCTGTTGCTCGTCTTTTCGCGTTCAAATCAAAATGATTTCTATAGGTTGCACGGAAGTTGAAACTTTTCCCGATATAGAAATGTCGGGATTTTAATTAAGTGATGAATGGAATGCCTTTTACGTCGACAACATTTTAGTCAATTATTGATAGTATGCTGATAGCTTTTAATATATTATTATTTTATTGAAACAGTTTAAGAAAATTGGTGTACTTATTTATTATTAACTTCGGTTTAACAAAGGGGATCATTTTAAATTGTGCAGTTTACAACTCTTCATTCATTAATATTACATAGAAGATGAAATTTAACTTAAATTACTTCTACAATATGAACAAATTCGTACCGTTATTAATTATAACTCAGGTACTTTTTATGAGACGCTACTATCTCAGAAATTAATTAATTATCAACTTCGAAAACTTTACCTTTACATAACTAGTTAAAATTCTCGAAACATTTGCCGCAAAAACTTTTTAAATTATTTTTTTTATTATTAAAGTAGCATAAACATGCATAAAGATTTAATAAACTTGTCGTAGCTGCTACAGTGTTACTTCTAGTTTCATTTAAACTTGTGTTTGAAAGCAAATTTAAGTAATGAAGGGCAATACTATTTAACACTTGCTATATTCAAGGACACTTTCAAGTAGACTTTCAACTATCCAACAACTCATTACTCTCCTTATTGAGGAATGCCACACAATGCCGAACAGTAATTTGTGCCGGCTATGCAAATTTGGCCGAAAAGTGGTTGAAATAATTAAGTGTTGTGGTTGTGTTTTCAATATTACTAATCGATACATTGATGCTATCGTCAATTTATTTGATTTAATATAAATTTGCATCAATAAATTTGGGTATATTTACTTCAATTAATTAATTGAATCAAAATTACGTTTTCATTTTATATTCAAATAAAACAAACCAATTACATTACATTCCACTTTCATACATGTGGTTGATGTGATGTAATTTATTCTACTCATTGATTTATTTGTAATTTATTTTTATAAATTGAATTGCATGTTGTTTCCTTCATGATACATAAAATGAAAACAATACATATAATTTATAGCCAAAAATTACTTTATTTGCTTTTAAAAAGTCAATTTTTATTTTATTTATGATATAAACAATTCATATTTATGCGCCATAAAAATAAAAATGAAATCATATGTTATACGTTTTATATTTATATTGTATTTGGTTTGATATTCCAATGAAATATTTTATTGAAAATTTATTATAATACCTTAAATGTAGGTGAGTTAACACTGTCGTAGTAGGTTTCTGCAACTGTCGCTACTGTTTTTGTTGGACACATCTTACTCAATACTGTAATTAATTTCTACACTGTTTAGGTTCATTTGAATATGCAACCTTTAACTCTTGCTGTTTATTTCAGTTTTTGATGGACGTCATATCTACCATAGTTTGGTTATGTACACAAATTATGATTAAAGACATATTGTGCAATTTAGTTTTTTTTTTTCAATTTTTTATTTTAAAAAAATTGTATAAAAGACGCAGTCGGTAAATAGAAACTTAATTCAACTATAAAAAATATAGCTGGTACATATTGGTCAGAAATGATGTTGCGTCCTGTTACGTTAAAGCTAACATTCTTTGTTTTGGTCGTTTATTGTGTTTAGCAAAGGAATCAAAATGGCGAAATTAGTAGATAAAATGTTTCTTTCTTGTTTGTTCAAGCTGATATTGCTTTTTAAACTGTTTGTTAAATATAATGTTGTCCAGCGAAGAAATTGAACTGGCGCAGTCGATAAGTGAAACATTTTGTTTTTGATGGATATTATGTCTAATACAGTTTGGACCGTTAACAAAATATTGTTGGCTAAAACGAGTGTTTTTTAATGTTTGGTATATGCACCAAAATGGCGCAGTCAACAAGTGGACAGTTTTTTGTTAGTTTAAGTAACAACAAGTATCTTGTAGTTGAGCCTATGTATAGGCTGAGGTCAATTGTTGTGTATCGGTTCTATGGTGATAACGTAGTAATACTCTTCACGACGGCTGTTTGCAGTGATCTTCCAGGTTTACTGACCTTAGTGTGTATATACATCATCGCAAACAATGTCAACGGCAAAAAGTCTTACTCATTATTGTAATATTCGGTCGAGCGTATTAGCTTCTTACAGTAGATCGTGTAAAAAACACTTTTGTGTAGTCATAAAACCTATCTTATATTGGACATTGTCTTTAAAATCTATTTTGATGAAAATATTTGTAAAGTATTGTAAGACTCCAAATTGGCGCAGTCGATAAGTGGTGTTATTATTTAACTTTTGCTACAGCTTTCCGCGCCTGGTTCTTGAAACTAAAAGTTGGCGGCGTATGAAATATACATTAATCCATGCATAGTGTGCAAGTTATATAACATCGTAGAATTCTGGATGTACTCTTGATTTGTAAAGCAAATTGGAATTGAATAACGTATAGAGTATAGTAGTGTTGTGTTTCGTTTTACAAAAACTGTCAATGGGAATTTGAAAGATTGGAACGCAATTTGTCTTTCATTTTCTCAGACGTTTACAAAATCTAGTTGTTTAGTTAATGTTTCTGAAGTTTGCAGTTTTTTCTGGTGATAAAGTAGCGTTTTTTGATAAAAACTATTTATTTTTCTGTTATTAATGGCCGGGCATTGTCGTTTATGTTAAAAAAATAAAATGATTTCTCTACTGCTTGGTACCGTAGTTTGTTTTTGATGTTTTGGTTACTTTGCAGTTCGACGATTGTTACTATTAATAAGAAAAAGAAATCTTTTTAAATGTACCAAGTCCACCAAAATCAGCAACAACATTTGTTTATCTTGTAGTAACATTAATACTTTCCAAAAACAAGAAGTATTTTTGACTAAGAAAGAGCGAATTATTATATCTTTTAAACTTCTGACAAAAAAATCTTTTAAAGAAATTACACAAAACAACCCAGAACCTTTTTCTGCAATTGATATAAAGAAAAAACAGCTTGTTTTGCTTAGATTCACTTTCTTCTTTGTAATTGAATTAAGAAACAATAACTAAAATCAAATAAATTCAAAAATTCTGTAAAGAAGAAGATTTCAAACAAATTCTAGCTTTAAAGTTTCACCATAACGATGCAAACTAACGACAAGAGATGCCAGTATTACAAACTGTCAGTGCACACGGCATCAACATGCGTTAAATGCGCTGGTTCACTATTCTGCAGAATGCCAAAAAGATACGAACACGCCAGCTACATGGATTATGTAACAAACATACACGGCTAATTTTTAAGGCTGCGTAGTAGCCAAATGAATTTAACGCTAAAGAATTGCCGGGTTTAGTCGCCCCGTCCTGTTGTGGTGCCACTAGTAGTATTGTTATGGAAAAATATTAAATTCTATCACATCTACGAGAATAACGGTAAACCTTTCTCTCTAGAAAAATATTGACAAGTACAGCCCCGTTTTTAAATTAAAGTTGGTTCTTATAGGACAAACACCAACTAACTCAATATCCAAACGATAAGATTTTAGTCATCACTCTTTTTATATGTTGAACTACATACAATATTCTATGTCTTCATGTTTTTGATTAAGATTTAAAGTTATATTTCACAAGTAAAAAATTAATAAAGAACTAATTAAAAACGTCACTTTTTAATTAATTGCAAAGAAACGACTTATTGCCTCCTAGACTAGTTGGCTGGAAACGCCCTTGTGCGTGTGACGTCAGTTGTGGGCAAGAAAACACATAACAGCAACAAACTGAGTGTTAAACGCGTGTATGAAAGAGTATATAGTGTATCAAGTGCCAAAAACAGGCTTTAACAGTCTTTTAGATATTTTTTTGTTTGTCTTAGAATAAAAACTGTATTTTGGAAAAGTTATTACAATTTTAAATTAACTGCTCACTATTCAAAATAAACTGCTTATGTAAAATAGTGCAGCTTACTGAATGCCGCCAAAAATTTCACATTAGCTTTAACTCAAGGGCCGTTAAATTGTTGTTTTGTCCGTATTAACGGGAATTACTGCACAAAATGACCATTTGTGGCTTTTCCATTAATATTAAGCAGCTTTGGGCAACATAGCTAACATTTGTGTGCAGTGCAAACGCTCATTTAGCAGAAATATTTAAACAAAACTTTAAAATTGGCGTAACACTCGCTTGGTCAGTTGCATACTAATCAATCTCTTGATCAATCAACACTAAATACTCCCAAACCAAGTAATACATATTTATACTTGATATTGACATTTTAGTGTTTTACTATTCAAAAAACTGCCTGGAATGGTAAATGTATATTTAAATTTTAATGAAGACATTTAAGTAAAATAGTTAAATTGGTTGAATATTGATTCATTTTTGACAAAAACAGAAATTTTGCTATGTCATTTATAAGTATTTGCTAATAAATGAAATATCTCTAGTTCTTTGAAAGCTTTCTCATTAATTCATTTTGAGTCTTTCCAGTAGAACAAAAACAGTTACAAACTAAACAGTTTGGTAACAATTCAGGTAGAGTTTAAGCTTTAAACCTATTTTGAGTGCAGTTAAAGGGGGAGAATAGTTGCGCTATTATAAGGGTTTACAGCATCAAACTCAGCAAGAAACCGCCTGAATATAATTGAATAAAATCTGTGTCCTCAAATTTGTAGAAATTTGATGCGATAAATTGTTTCTCCGCAATTAATTTTTAAAAAGTGACGTTTTTAATTAGTTCTTTGATAATTTTTTACTCGTTAAATATAACTTCAAATCTTTAACCAGAAACATGAAGACATAAAATATTGTAATATTGAGTTGGTTGGCGTTTTGTCCCATAAAAACCAATTTTAATTTAAAAACGGCGCTGTACGTGTCAATATATTTGTAGAGAGAAAGGTTCACCGATATTCTCGTAGATGTGATAGGATTTAATATTTTTCCATAACATTACTACTAGAGGCACCACAACAGGACGGGGTGACTAAACCCGGCAATTCTCTAGCGTTAAGTAATCAAATTTTTTATAATAGTTTTGAACAGATGACCAATAAATGTTGATGTTAAGGTTTTTGGTAGGCGCAATCGTAATTTCAACTAACGTTTTTGTTCTTTTGCGCCAAACTTTTTGATAATATCCAAAGTTTTTCTACCAATTGCCTTTGTTAGCTTCATTATTTTGCATAAATTGAGGTAGAAACATCTTGCTTATAATTGCTCTACAAATTCTTCTCAATGTAATAATTACAAACATAGTTTGGTCATTAGTGAGTACAGGTGTAACCATAGATAGCATGCTAAACTACACGTTTTAAAATTGTTGATGAAAGAATATTTTTGTATTGCACGCAAAAAAATATTATACCAACCAGTTTAAGCCCAATTATTTAACTTAACCTTTTTAAACAACTGACGATCAAACGCTAAATCACTCAACCACCACACCAAGCATTAAGTCGTTTATTAATTAAAAGTATATTTTAATCTAATCGTCAATGCGACTGGCCGCCAGTTTTTTTTTAACCATTGTGAGCTATTTTTTTAAGCAACTGGATCATTTCATTGCAAAACGAAACTGTTAACTTTTTTTTTTTAGCTTTTGTATAAATATTTCTTCTAAAAAATGTGTGGTCTCATAATGTAAAACACAACACTAATGCAGAATGGATAAATACACTGAAAGACAAACATATTAACACCAACAAAATTTTTATCATGAAGAAAGACGATCTGACATCTAAAATTTCCAAACATAGAAAATTTAAAAAAAATTGGTACAAACAACTACTAACATCGGCTCATGATGATTAAAAAAAACATAAATCATGTGATAAATAACATTAATGCAATGTCAACATTTTAAATACAAGGTACTTAATACTAAGAACATTCTAACTTGCTTTATAACATATCTTGCAACACTACAAAATTAGCACTGCACCAAAAACAAAAAATATTTAAAATCTCATTATACTTACCGCTGTTCTTTTGCCACTCTTTCTCCTGTAATGTAGAAGTAAAAGTGAAAGTTATGACCAAGTATTTGATGCAGCCCAACCGTAAATGGTTCTAAGGTTTTTTTTTCTGTTTGCAAGAATTAATCCGTATTTTGCGCATCAACTAAGAGTTTTCTTTTGTTG
Source organism: Tachinus rufipes (assembly GCA_963932245.1). NCBI lineage: Eukaryota > Metazoa > Arthropoda > Insecta > Coleoptera > Staphylinidae > Tachinus > Tachinus rufipes. The sequence goes on along the minus strand of OZ010741.1, from coordinate 116,888,674 downwards.
AATCATTTGACGAGTCTGTTCACTACCCATACAGCATTCTCTACCATTACTTCAATGTTGTTGCCCGCAATAATTACTACCACTATACCAATATAACCAATTACAAAAAAATTCTTGGGCATTTTTATCTTTATTATTACGTCGTAGCTGTTTATAGTTTATAGTGTCGGACTCTTAACTAAGCCTTATGGGTTTCTAGCAGTGACTTCCATCTCGTACTTGTCACCTATTAGGACGTTGAAGTTTGCCAAGTGGTTTTTGATGAAATACTCAGAGTCACCAATCTGCTGTAGAGCTTAGATAATATCCGCCTATCGTAAAGAGTTATTCTCTACTCTATTGTTTGTTACCAGCTTTTTCTCATTTTTTTCTACATCAGTTGTGGACCTTTTTAAAATTTCAAATCAAACAGGCAGTACTTTTTCTCTGATTTCTTTTATGATTTGCGCATAACGCTTGTCCATCAAGTTTAGTTAACCATGCCGTTTTTCACTTATCTGGAAAAGTAGCATTGCTTATGAAAGTGTTAAAGTTAACTAAAAACACTTTATGGCATCTTTTAGTAATTGCTTTTATTGCTTCTGATGGTATTTTGTCCGGACCCGCCGCTTTGAACATTTTTATTTTATAACCAGCTTCCCTCATCTCTTTCACGGTGATCTGGTATGTTTTCAGGTTTACATGAAAAAGTTAGCCATGTAGTTTTCTAGTGCTACTAGAAAAATATTTTAGCCACCTTTATCTGCTCATTGGCCGTAAGATGTACTGGCGAACGCAAATCGGTAACAATCTTGTAACCAGTGCCCCATAAGTTACAATTTATTTCCTACCTTTAATATTGTTATTATATTGGCACTGTTTGTATGACGCCACTAGCAAGTCAATTTTTTCTTGGCCTAAATTAGCTCTCCTGTGAACTCTTGAAAGTTGTCTACGACGGCTATATTTTTAAGTTTTGTATAGATGGCAAAACCAAATTAGGGAGGATAAACGTTTTTTAACGGGGCACCAGTTTTTTTTATATCCTACTCATACCACGTTGCTGCCTGGATTGTCAGCTAATGTTGTACATGGATTTCATCTCCTTGTTACTGTTAAACCGTTCCTTCTCCAATTATTTTTTCATCTTGGTAACAAACAATTTTTATCCAAAGTTCTACGGACTTCCTTCCCTGACCTTCTTCATCATGGATATTAATTTGTTCTTTCTGAAAAAGGTTTTTCCTATACAAAATATACAACCCTTGATGAATTTAAGCCGCAATATTGCTTTCAGTTTGAAGAAAACAGATTACAGATTGAATCACGCATTTGGCGAGAGCTTCAATTGTAGTGGCCATGATAAAACCACGCTCACATAAAAACTACACTACCTAATAGCCGACCCAATTAGAAAGTACTGACAGATAGATTACTAACCATTATTACTCAAGCGCCACTTTAATATAAAACTTAGTATCCATAGCCAACATAACAAAACTTAAAATATCCTTCATATTTGCTCAGTCACACTTTTTTGCTTTCTTACCTAGCAGGACGATGATGCATGTTTTTACAACGGCAGACTAGCTAAGCGGTTATTTGGCGCTGTTATCGTGGTTGCTATTTCTATGTTTATTTATTTCTATGGTAAAAGCTACAATTCTTTTCCCCGCTCAAATCCCAAGTTTGCTGAGCACGTGGTTACGTACCGGGCAATTCCATTTCAAACGGACCAAAGCTGGGCGGTTAAAAAAAATTTAAAAAATGCTCTTTTTTGCCCAGCCCACTGAAAACAAAAATATGGTTTTATGGCTTTTGCGGCTTATAGCAGGGTATAGACTTGAAATGGCACCAGATTTGGATTCTACAGACAATTTCTGATCGATTTTATTAGTAAATTTACTTTTTTGAGTTAAAATTACGATTTTTAAACAAAAAATGCGATTAAGTTAAAAAACGACAAAAAAACTTTAAAAAATTGTAGAATTTTTTTTTATGGGTTTCATACCTTCATATACTGATCAAAAGACTACTAATAAGTTATAGAAACTAAAAAAAAGAGCAAGTTTCCCAATGCACTTTTCTAAACTATTAAAATATTCTTAATATGTCATAGATGTTTGTGAGCTACCATAAACTTTAGTTCAAGTTTTGTAGGCGTGTGGTTTAAATTGGTGTGCTTTGACCACCTCGGACAGGTCATCCAGAAATTGAACATTAATGTTAGTTGTCATAGAGTTAAGAGAGAAATTGAAAGATTCAATCTTAAAAAACAAACACGTTGTGTGAAAAAAAGAAAATTAAAAAAAAAATGTCTGAAAATATAATAAAGTAGAAGTAATTGGCAAAATGTTTTTGAGTTGTACATTTTTAAATTGATATAAAATGTACCAAAACTGTCACAAACTATTAAAAATAACTGATTTATCCTATATCAAGCATGATCTACTAAATGAATAAATTATTATTATTATTTTGGTTATAAAATAAGCTCAAACTGTTTCTAAACTATTACAAGTTTCGCTGCCCCTTCATAGTCGGCGCCTATGCTAATGAGTGTCAACTTTGACGGTTGTTGAATAAAGTTGGGTAATGTTAATTAATTTGAGTTCCAGCATTTGCATGATATGGATCTGACATTACTGATATACTTATTTATCAAATTATTGTTTTTCGATTAAAAAAAATTAAAATTACGTAAAAATTTTAAACGTATTTTATTTTTGTATACATGCCTTTTTAAAAAAGTTTAAAAAAAATAAGAATGACAAAACTATAAAATTCAAATAAAAGAGACGTTAAAACTTTGGAAATCAATTTTATTATTTTATAATGAAAATTTATACTTTAAATTTCAAATTCAAAATCAACATTCAACTATAAATGTAATTTTACATAGTTGAAACTCAATCGATTCCGCATAAGCTTTATGACATGTTACTTTAAACCCACCAATACATTCCCTAATCCAAGATGTAGGATTCAATATCCAATATTATTAAACACGCTATTGCTTTTACCAGAATTTCTAACCAGAAGGTTATCTCGTTATTGGCTGCAACGCATAGTAATATTTTTCCAATATCCAAGTGATCAATCTTACTATATTGGAGGGTGGATTACGCGAAACGTCCGTTTATATTAATGCCGCTGCCATTTATAAATAAATCCCACTATATTTTCACTAACTATTTTTAGATGGAAATACCGGAATAACTAATAACCCAATCGATTTTTTTATATTGTGTACAATCGTCACGCCTGCTATAAATTATTAACAAGTTTTTGGTCATTAACGTACATAAATAAAAACTAAAGTTATTAGTATGCAAATGTTGTTCACTTTACCGTAGAAAAATGTTAGTTTAGGAATCCTTCTGAGATTTCAGACGTATTTCCTCGGTTAATTATCTACGGATAGAGTTTCTTTATTCCGGCCATATCAGACACTTTTGTTTGTCTCCCATTAATTACTTTCTTGTTTTCGGTATTCTAAAGAGCCATTTCATTTATTTTAGTTTAGAAACTTAACAAAGCTGCACATGTAATTCATTAAGATTTAATTTGTTTAATCGTCTCTATTTAACTGAAATATCTAAATTGGTGAAAAAGTAATTTCAGGATCTGTTTGTTTGGGTTACATATTTTACTGACCACTTTGTGAAATGAAACGCAAACATACTAGAAGAACTTGACTAGTACGTCAAACTTTGTTGAGTATTTTAAATTAATGATGCTTTGAGGGGAAAGCCGGTTGGGTTTAACGTTTAATTGTGAGTGTTGAAAGTTGGAGTAATTATTTTTATATCGTTCAGTGGATTTATAAGTTTTAATTAAGTTTCTATTTTTGCAAATAAATTTAAATCCTCTCATTAAAAGTTAATTTTATACCCTATTTCCTTTCAAAGCCATCTTATATTTTTAAGCAATGTTGTTGATACATTCTAGGAAATAATTTGTCAATTTCACATCACAACTTGTCCGAGGTATATTAATAATAAGTATGTTTAGTGCAAATTTATTTGTAATATAATGATTGATACGGTAAACATTTCAACAGGTTGTTAAGGTCAAGTGTTTCATTACAGAAAGTTTGCATTTGATCGAGGTTCAAAACACATTGGGGAGATTTTTAGCTAATTTAGATATGATTGACATGTTACGAATTAATACGTAAAAATGATGGATGTAAATGTCCGGATGATGAATGAATGCTCGGTTGAAATAATATTTTTTTTAATATCAAAGTGAGTGCAATGCTAAGTTTAATTAATAAAAAAATTGAATTTGTTTTATTTTATTGATTTTTTAGTTAGTTAGTTCTATGTGCAATAAAATCTTTGTGTTGCCTCGCAATTGATTATGACTAATCGACTAAAACGTAACTTCTAAATAAGAGACCAATTTATTGATTTTAAATTTACTGTCATTCTATTACTTTACAATTAACTATGACTAATTGCTTGTTTCGATTTGCAATTGTTATTATCTAAGAACTAAGAAAGAAAAACATTCTGTTTTTTTATAATTTATTATGACGTAGGGTGCAAATGACTTAAATTTTTTTTTTGCTTTAAGATTTTGTCAACTTGTCGCTTTGCAAACAATTATTAATTAAGTGCAAAATAAATAAAAAGTTTTGCAAATGATTGTGACTCAGAGCAGAAAGTCTAATCAACGTTTGTAGGAAACCTTGCCTGCAAAGGATCTATTGTTGGTAGCTAGTCTGATTTGGTTGCTTTGCACTATTTTTTCTTCTTATTTTTTTTTTTCGGAATTTGTTGGCTTTGGCCAATTCCTGTCTTCTTAATGATGGCGGTTTCAAAGCTGTTTGGAAACATTTATTTTTTCCGTTTTGTTGCTCCTTGATCATTCATTGGACGGTTCTTGGTTTCTCAAAGGGATTCAGGAAGACGCTGGTGTTGGACGATTGGATCAATTTGATCGGGTTTTGTTGGTTTTGACCAATTCCTGTCTTCTTAATGATGGCGGTTTCAAAGCTGTTTAGAAACATTTATTTTTTTCCGTTTTGTTGCTCTTTGATCATTCCTTGGACGTTTCTTGGTTTCTCAAAGAGAATCAGGAAGACGCTGGTGTTGGACGATTGGATCAATTTGATCGGGAACAGATAGTCTTTTGCTTCATCTTTTGGGACTTGTTTGTTGTAGTTTTTATTGGGTTACTGAAAACAGTTAAGGCTTTCCCTCTTTTACTTATTTATTGGCCATCAGGCCATTCGGCCATGCATTTGCTTGAGGTTGGCCTCCGGACTTGACTTGGTTTGATCGGGTATCTTCATCAACTTTATCCTTTAGTTCATCCATAGAGTAATCTAGAGATTGTCCAGTAGTGCTTGCATAGGGATTGGCCTCTACTAATTGTTTTTTTTTTTACCGTTAACAAATGTTTTAGGGTTGGATAGCTTCTTTCTTTATTTTGTCTTTAGTCGGCTTGGTTGCTAAAAAGTGAATATTATTTTGAAATTTGGCATCCAGCGTAGGCTGGAGTTCTGCTTTTTTCTTAGGTTTGTTCATGATTTCTTTCAGCTTTTTGTCTTCTTCGTTCTGAACTTTCTCTTTTTGTGCTCTCAAAGTTGGTTTAACTCTCATATTCTAAGAGCTTGCATGACAATAAAGAATTCGTTTGCAGCAGATGACGTGGTTGCGGCAATCGGTTTGACAGCGGCGGTATTCGGTGCGGAGAGGCTGTTTTCTATGGCGGCATTAACAGACCATTAGGATTCTTTGTCGTTGTCTCTGGCGTAGTTTGTTTTTATTGATTAAGGGTTGTATTTGGCATATTTTGCCGCTGCAATCAACTTGTGGATTAGTCCATACCCATTATTGCGTCCTGTGTCGCGGTTGGGTGTAAGTATCAAAGCGATTATGCAAATGTACCTGTTGTTTATCTGTAAGTAGTGAATTTGCTTCAAAGTTGCGTGATTTAGTAGAAACTCTTCTCCTGCTTCTTGTGGTTTTTGATCCTGACACATACTGTCATTCAGCATGTTTTTGCGGAAGTATTCCATGTTTGTTTTCAAAATGATAAGATTTTACAGCCTCACTGGATTTTCCATCTCTGCCGTTTTTAATAGTTTCTTTAGCGTAGAGAAGCGGATGTGTAGTTCTTCTTGTGTGTACCGTAGCAGCTGTTTTTGGAGAGTTTGTACTATCAAAAGTGTGTCTAGTTTGGGTAAGTGAAGCACTTTTGGGTGAATTGATGATATGCAATCAGCATAGATGGGGAAAGTTTGTAGGCGTGGATGATTATTGATAAGTGTTTTTTTTAATCTCAAAATTTGGACAAGTACAATTGTGAAAACCCAGAAAAAAAATTAACTATATTTTTCCGAAAATATATTGTTTTTTTTTTATTTTTTTTCTGTTTCCTTGGGGGTAGTTTTTTAAAAACAAGTTGTGCATTTGCGTTTTGGTACCCGGGGTTGGCCTAAAATGATCAAGCCCGGCCGTGACCTGAAAAGGTCTCTACGTTAAACGACGCCCTGAGGCTGCCGAATAAGTGGTCCCGACGGCAGGTAGCGGTAGCTGCGGCTATCTTAAACTTTGTAACGGGGTTACTTTCGGGTATGTTGCTGCTTTGGCGTCAAGGTCAAAACCATAAGGTGCTTATTATGGTGGTCAAGCTATATTTGGTTAGTACTAAATAATAATTAAAAAATTAAGAAGTTTCTAATCCGACCAACCCTAGTTGATTGGATTAGAAACTAATACTAGTTCTTACAATAAATTCTGAATCATAATCTAAATATGTATGTATGGTAGAGAGTGTATAAATTTATTTCATTGCAATCATCTCAATCATTTTGAACCAAATAGTGCACAAATTGAGTTGGAACATTTTAAATCAGTTTGGATTTGTTTGGAATATTTTGAATCACTTTAGATCAATTTGGATAACTTAAGTAGATCAGTTAAGTTAAGTTAACTATTAAGAACATATAATATAAATGATTTTAGAAAAATTTGGTCATTTTGCATTAATTTGTAATAGTTTTGGTTATTTTGAATTAATTTTGAATCATTTTGGACCATTTCTGTTTCAACAGATGATTTTGGATAGGTTCACATCAATTTGGATTACTTTGGATTACTTTAGTACATTATTTTGGATCATTTCATACTACTTTGGATCATTTTAAACTTTTTTGGATTACTTTAAAACATGTCAGTGAGCAAGAAGACTAAAAACCGTGTGTCGCTTTGCAATTCATTGTGAAGAAAAACATTCTGTTTTTTTGTGATAAATTAAGTGCAAAATAATTTTAAAAAGTTTTGTGTTGTTTTATAACTAAGTTCCAGAAGACTGAAAACATGTTCTTGCTATCAAAGACCAAAGCTTTTAGTAGTAAAAAAAGTCAAAGTCCTGAACACCGTTCTCAGTTAAATATGTTTCTTGGAAGGGATTGATATATAACAAAAAAAACGGACTGCAAAAATTTTGATTACAAAGAGCTTGTTTTGTGTGTGGAAAGTAAATCTTCCTGCAGACTCGAAGGAGTCAAATTCACTCTCAAGAAAACATTATCATTGAAATAAATATATCTACTTAAAAACAGCGTCACTCTCTTGAGCCAAGTGTAGTAGAGTAGAAACTGATTCCTAACGGAAAAAGTTCCATATTGTACAACTTAGTAAGTGATAGAACCTTCACTACTTTACTTGATGCGTTCTGAAGAAGTTGAACGTTGAACATTTTCTTTCCATACGATTCATTGAAAGGGGGAAGGGAGCGCACGTCTTAAAACAATAAAGTCTGCTTGCACCTCATCAGCCTGCATTAAATTGGGTATAACATATTTTATCAATTTTTCAGTGATGATTTAAAAAACGTTATTATCCTTACAGTGTTTTTCTACATTTCTAAAATCAATCAGTTCTTAAAATACGCTTTTATCGCGTATTACAATGAGGTTAGAGCGTCTTGTATCAACATTATCTGTGGATGCTGACAAAGTTGGAAAGCGTGTTAGGTCTAATGAATTGTTGACTGACTAGCTTTGGTTGCATGAGTCTTAGGAGCCGGTTGGATTAAAGACTGTACTGTATATAGTATTAATGTATTTATTATTTGTTAAGTTGGTATTATTGTACATAGTTTTATGCGCTTGCGCGAGGTACTGAGATGATCCAGTTTGTAAGACATTTTTGTAAGCTTTAGTAAAGAATAAAAGTATTAAGTTAAACCAGAGTTTCTAACTCCTAAGTGAAAAACCCTATACCGCTATCCCCAATCCCCGATAGAATTACGCGAGCATAGAGCATAACAGAAAACCGTCTAGTTTTGTTGGCTGATGGCGTTGATGGCGCTGATAGCGTTGCGGTCTCAACCAGGGTTTAATTTGTTGGTTATGTCCTTCTTGATTGCGTCCAGAATTTAAAACAATTTGATTTGAAGTTATCTATTATCTTTGCTTTCCTGTTTGCAGTATGGACATAAGTCGTTTTCCTTGTGTGAAAATGTTCCGTTAAAAATTGGGTTAAATTTCTATGACTACCTTTTTTGCGTTCTTGCTAAGATTTTTTTGTCCATTTTTATCCATCTTGTCTTTACTTCAGGTTAAGATACCGTACAGTATTATGGAGTACAACTCGTTGCACATTGGTTTCCTTCTTCCTTTGGTCCACCGATATTAGGCATTAGGCAAGCTAACGTAACAGCAGCCTTGTCTGCGCTTTTTGCTGATTTTACAATACAAAAACCCATATTTATATTGTGCCCAAAAATGATGTTATAAGATAATTTAGACAACGTTGGTTTTTATAATCAAATCACCAACTTAAAAATTGGTAATCTCAAGTTTTTTCTTTAGTGTGCGTCAAGTTGTAGACCTTGCTTTGTAATCCAATTTGTTATTTTTGCCACCGATCATTCAGTATCTTGTATTAGTTCTTCTTTGCTGTTTCCTGTTTTTATAATCTGCATACTGCAAATATCCTGCAGCATGGTTAGTCTCACAATTGTATTGCAGCTAACGTTTTATAAAGTTGATTAATTTTCTCTTATTATTATTTTGTTTGTTTTTTAGGTAACTACTTGTGACTTTATTTGGGTACGGTAAAAGCTTTCCCCTATATTATGTGAACCATTTAACGGAGCCTTAATATCTTGAGTATATGACGTATTTCCTGCACAGTTTCCTGTACTCTTCTGGTCGTGTCAACTGTATAGCGTCTTTTCCTAAAACTATTTGCGTGCTGGAAAGACTCTATTTTTATTTAATACTTGCTTGTACAGTTTGCTGGCTAAGTTTAGGAAACACAGTAGTCTGTAAGATTTCTTTTTGACTTTTTTTTTTAATTTTTGCATATATAGAAAGCTTTCCAGATTTCTATTATTCTGTTTTTTTTTTCAGGACCTTAATAAAAAGTACTCTTGATACTTTAAGACAATGTTTCGTAATTGTCTTAAAGACTTTTGGTGGGATTCTGCCAAGACTTGCAATTTTGTCAGGTTTGATTTTTAATTTGTTTGTGTTATCTTTTTGTTAGTAATATCAGGCATTTGTTTTTAACTCTTGTAAGCTGTTTTTTATAAGTCTTTATTCACTTCTTGGTATAGTTTGATCAAGTTATTTTTGAGCAAATATTGCTGTTCTAGTTTGTTTTTCCTGTTGGAAATATAATTCTTAAGTTAGCTACATCTTTGTTCTACCAGTATACAGATTGTCTACTTTTCTTGATTGTTTTTTTAAGGACATTGTTACACGTTCTCTCAATGATTCTTATTAAGTTGTTGACAGTGAGTGTAGGTCTTCTTTCTTGTTTTTTTGTCTATATTATGCTAGCTTATTTTTTGGTTTGGCTCCAGTTGATAATTTCATGTTAATGTGTTTGTGTAAACTGAAGTAAGGGCAAGTCACTCACTTCCCATTTGTTTATATGTTTTGCCAGAAACCTAAAATAAAACTATCCTTAAACATCCTTGATTTCCAGTCTATTAGGAACGTCAAACTCCAACTCAAATGGTTCATTTAGTAATGTAGCTAAGGTGTCCCGGTTTTAAAAAAAAGCATTCACATTTAAGTTTTTTTTTAATTTGGTTATAAATCATTAAAAAGTAACAATTAAATATTTAAAAAAGTCAAAAATACCATAAAATAATAAAATATGTTTAGCAAAAACCAAAATCCGGCCAAAAATGCAAAATTCTATTTGTAAAATACCAAAAATAACAAAATTCAGCCTTGAAACATCAAACTATTGTTAGAAAACACCATAAACTGTTGAAAAAAAATAAAAATTTATGAAAATATCAAAATATTATTAGAAAGTAAAATTTTGTTGAAACAACTAAAATGTGGCCATAAACTGCTGAAAAAAGTTTTATGAAAATATTATTAAAAAACATCAAAATCCTGCCAAAAAATGACATAAATAGCCAAATCCGGGCATAAAATGTAAAAATGTTGTTGAAAAAAACTAAAATCTGGCCATAATCTGTTGAAAAGTGTAACATTCTATTTATAAAATGTCAAGAGTAGTAAAATCCGGCCATAAAATCTAAATATTGCTAGAAAACACCAAAATCCGACCATACTGTTAAAATGTAAAATCAAAATCTGCAAACATCCGATCATAAACTGTTAAAAAGTGCAAAATAAATGAAATTTTGCACTTTTAAACCGTTGTTAGTTGGATTAAATGTTAAAAATAACAAAATCCCGTCTAAAAACATTCAAATATTGTTAGAAATCACCAATATTGAAGAAAAATGTTAAAATCTATTTATAAAAGTTCAAAAATAGTAGAATCTCGTCATATAATATAAAACTATTTAAAAAAAAAAATTCTGGCTATAAACTATTGAAAAATAAAATTATATTTATAAAAGAATAGTAAAACTTGTCCATAAATATCTACATATTGTTAAAACCAACCAAAATCCAGCCATAAACTGTTAAATAGTGCAAAATTTTATTCATAAAAAGTTAAAAATAATTAAATCCAATCATAAATTATTAAAATGTTTGCAAATAGAATCAAAATCCGGCCAACAAGATTGTTGTGCAACAATTTATTTGTAAAATGCCTAAAATAAAAAAATCCGGTCTTAAAACTTCAAAAATTTTTAGGAAGACTTCAAAACTTTAAAATGCAAGCAAATGCACTCTTGTTGGTCATATTTAATGTTAAAAATAACCAAAATCCGCCCATAAACTGTCAAAAAATGCATAATTCTTTTAATAAAACGTGAAAATAGCAAATAGAATAACAACATACTGTTGAAAAAAACAAATTTGGGCCATAAACTTTCAAAAAATGCAAAATTCTTTCATGGAATGTCGGAACACTAAAATCCGGCTTTGATTTTTTTTTAACTATCAATGTTATCATATCATAAAAATTTAGTTTTGAAATATCAAAAGTAATTTCAGAAAACACCAAAATCTAGCATGTAAAATGTAAAGTTAGTAAAAAAAAAATTCAAAATTATCAAAATTCAGCCTAAAAACGTCAAATGCATTGCTAAAAAAACAAAACTTGCATAAACTGTTAAAAAGTGCAAAATGAAAAATTAGGCCATTAACTGTTAAATCCAAAAATTTGTTAAAAAAAACAAAAATTTAGCATAAACTGTTAAAAAGTACTATATTCGGGTTATAAACTGTCGCAAATTCTATTTATGGAATGTCAAAAATGCCAAAATTCTGCTTTAAAATGTTTAACAAACGTCAAAAAGCACCAAAATCCGACATAAACTCTTGAAAGTGTTCAAAAATAACTAAATTTAGCATGAACTGTTATAAGCAATCACCAAAATCCTACCCTAATCTATTAAAAATTGTCAAAACAGCAAAATCCAGTTTTGAAACATGAACATATTTTTAAAAAGCAGCAAAATTTAGACACAAACTATTGAAAAGTATAAAAAATTTCAAAAAAGTTCATATTGTTATAGACACCAAAATTCTATCGAAAAGTGCCAAAAATAAACGTTCAAAAGGCATATGCCACTGGATATAGTTTCAAATTAAAACAACAATCAGTAGATTCATGTAAAAATGCTATAATTTATTTTTTTATCAAATTAAGAAATTGGTTTGAATTATGATAGTTTATTTTGGTGCTTACTGATTTATTCCCTTCTTACATTATCAAGAATTTACAAAACAAACAAACAAATTTTGATTTGTCCTGCTCGCCATTAGTTGACGACAAATATAGTTTACTGTGATTTAAACGCACTGTTAAGATTTTTCTTATAGTTTAACTTTAGAATTTAAAACAGGGTTATAGGATTCAATTTAATATAAAAAATAAGCCAAGAAACCACTTCTTACAATTTTAATGTGTACTTAAAGCATTCTCTTTTATTTAAGATCTCCAGACGTTTAGAATCTTTTGCATAATTTCTATGCTTTTTGTATTGATTTTTTAGTCATTTTTAGTATCTCAGAGTGTTTATTTTACAAAGCTTTTTTGTATAATATCCACACTTATGTGACATCTAAATAAACTTTATTTTAATTACATAATTATTTTTTTTTAATAAAAATTAAATTATATAGCCCGACCTAAACTATGATAGATTTAGACCAAGCAAGATTTTAGTTTTTATTCTTTAAAAACATTGATATGTAGGAAAGGTCTAAGTTCATATAAAATTCGAAGGTACTTAGTTTTATATCGTCATAAACTTTATGTATCCTCTACAGGGTCCGAAAGGGTTAAATTGAATTTCTTAGTGAAAATCAGCGTTTCCATTGCTTCCTTGCCGGAGGTATGATAAAATTTACCAACTAGAATGTTTCCAAATCGTTTACTTCACGTTTTAACATTATTTCTTGGCTTGTTAGGTCGCCATATGGTTTAGGACTTATTTTATTAAAGTTAACTAAAAGTTTACATATTCAAGTTGTTAGAGACCGCAGTAGATTTATTATAAATCTTTTAATATTTCTAAAGAGAGTTCTAAAACATCAAATTGAATAACCTTGGACTCGCTACCAGTAACATAATTTAAGTAGAATTCAAACAATTTCGCTTTCTACTTAACAAAAAGGAACACCAAAATTTGAGAAAGCTGTAAATTAATAATTATTAAAGTATTATCAATGTTGCGCCTATTTCACTTTACAGCCACTTTGAAACTTCACAGAACTGGCATCTAATTGACATAAAGTAAATTTCCTTTCTTGTGCCTAACCCGGGGCAAGCCGTCGCCACCTTTTACGAATACAATGGATACTAACCTTAGTTAAGAAGTTAAATGAAGCTAAAAAGGAAACGTGTCGCCAATTTCAATTCTAGAAAAAAATGTGCAATAAGTTTAAAGAAATAAATCAGTATGTTAACTAAATTTAAAGTGAACAAAAAATGGTTTAGTTGCAAACAATATACATAAAGTGATTAATCTTATAAAAAAATAGGTTATGTCATGTGCAGAAATTCAATTTAAAATGTGATTTCAAGTATTTTTCTATTTGGCATACATGTTTTTAAAATGTAATAGAATTTCGAATATCATTCAAATTGAATCATATAAATACAGGTCGGTAAATATAAACTCCGTTCAGGCGTCAACTTAAAATCATAAATTGTAGTATTGCATAGATTTATAGCCCAAGCAACAAAGCTGAAAAATGTTAAAATCCACCAAAACACATTTATAGTTTGTGCAATTCCTTACACAAAACAACCAATCATATTTATGTAGCCTTGTTGTAAAAACTTCCCGTTTTCAGGTTACGACAGTCCGGAAAAGGTAATTTTGGCATACAATGGCTTAGCACAATGGGACAAAAAAGCGGGGACCGGGGCGTTTCACGGATGTCCTGTAAACAGGTGCTCACTGACAGAGGACAAAACAAAGGCCGCAGTTGCAGACGCCATCATTTACAAGGACCATTTCACGCATCCAGGAGTGACGAGGCCTATTAATCAAATATGGATGCTGTACTTTCTGGAATGTCCATATCACACGCAGAATGTCAAACATGCTGAACTATTTAATTGGACCGCAACATATCGCAGGGACAGCACAGTAGTCGCACCATACGAGAGATGGACTTATTATAATCCTCAGGTAAGATATGTTCGTGGCGTTGTCGTTTAATCCAAGGATTATATCAACAATCTTGTTAAACTGCCCCAATGCGGTATATTGATTTTGTATAATCGCTATACTAATAGTCTAATCACACTTACAGTCTACTTTCTAACTTATAAAACAATGAAACCTTATCATTTGCGTTAAACTTAATTTAATAGTAATCAACTTAATAATTCCTAATTAATATCCAGTAATAACTCCTTCATACGGCGTAATAATATAGTGATTTCTAGAGTTTATTGACCTCTGGTAATTCTAATTTATTGAATAACTAATAAAGTTGTTTTGATGTTATTTAATATTAGAAGCATTTTACGTAATACATTTATAAAGTTAATTACTACACGCAAGCAAGAACGCCAACATAAACACAACTGATAACGTTCTAATAATATTCGTCTAGCTATTTTTTTAATAACGATTGATTTATTTCGTTCTATAACGGACACGCACGGATTCATTAAGCGTTATTTAATACTTAAATTGTTAGTACAACATGAATCGCTTCTCAGTTTTAATCAAACAGTATTAACTAATATTAACAGTTCAGTACACCATTACTCTTTTAAATGGGCAATTATTAAGTTTTAATTATGCAGTGTTTTTATTATGAAGTAACATTAGATGTAAATAAAAATCAATCACGCAATTGAAGTTGTGTAAAATATAGGGTTGCCAACAGTGTCATTTTGACCCGAAGTCTTCGGGTTTAACGATCATTCTTCGGGCTTCGGGTTTGACGTCCATTCCTTCGGGTTTTCATTTTCAATCCATTTATTACTTAAGGTAATGCCGCAATGCAAATTATAGAAAAAAATATAAAAGAAAATATTAACTGTATGCTGTGCGTATTCAAATTAACGCATATTACATATTGCTATTACACCTGCATAATATATAATATAATTTTATTTACCTCCCCCCCCCCCGTCACGTCTTCGGGTCAGCATCATAATAATTTTATTTACCTCCCCCCCCCCCCCCCCCACAAAAAAAACACATTACTTAATTAAGGTGCATAGCAGACTGATTAGCCGGTAGTTTTGAAGAAACTTTCGCTTCTTTCTAGGTTTTGGGATGTTAATATTAGGTCTGTTCCAACATACAATTTAAACAGTTTGCAAACCGTTCAAACTGTGCACACAAACAAATATTTGTCATCATTAGGCAATCTTTTATACACAGTAATTTATTTGTGTGCATAGTTTGAACGGTTTGCAAACTGTCCAAATCATATGTTGGAACAGACCTTATATTTCCAAAGATTTATGCCCAGTTCGGAGAATTGCGGTAATAATATTGGTGAGAGCCATAATTGCTATGTACAGCCAGACACGAATACTGTGGCCCCTATAATAGGCAACTTAGTATACACAAAAATTATGTTGAATGTGGTTAAACTTATGCCTTTACTCGTTTTAGCTTTTTTCAACCCCAGACCAACGCAAATGAAAAATGCTAAAACGGGCAAAAGCATTAGTTTAACCACATTTAACATAATTTTTGTGTATACTAAGTTGCCTATTATAGAGGCCATACTATTCGTGACTGGCTGTATTCTTTTACATAGCAATTATGGCTCTGATTTGAAAATTATTATTAGGAATTCCATCAACTTAAAAATAATTCTTTTATTTGAGAAAGGCAGACGCTGATTAAGGAGATATCGTCGTTTGTGTCCAAGAAGTTATTGGCTTTTCGGTAGACCCTTTCAACGTGCTTCAGATCACGTAAGCCTTTGGAAATCTTCCGACATTTTTTTAAGGATTAATGCTTTGTTTGCTCAAAATAATCCTAAAAGATTGTTGTCTCAAACCAAATGAGTTTTAGAAGCCTTATTTGTGGCCTTGTGGATTGAGTTACTGAGCATTTTGACGGTTTTTTACTGAAGGAGAGTCTAATCCGTGTAAGTAACGGATTTTTTTTTTCTTCATTTAATCCCCTTCCACAGAGTTCCAGTAATAATGAGTTGTGGTCGGAGCTTTTTCTACTCAGTCCTTGTCAGTCCACTTCTGGACTCCATACCTTTTTTTCATTTATGTTTGTTCTGTGCCAATTGTTGCTAATATCTTCCTGCTAGCTGGACGATGTCATCCGTTCATTGTTTTAGTAGTCTGCCAAAACTCCGTTTTGATATTTTTGGTCTTTAGAATAGCACTCTTCTTGTCCATCTGCCCCTATTTTGTCTTGCTACATGACCGACACAATGTTATTTTATCTTTGCCACTCTCTCTACGATGTTGTTCACGCCGGTTCATGAGCGTGCAAAGTTGTTTAATAGCGCGTTGTGTTGTTCTTAACTTATTTGCATTCCAAATGGTTAAGATGGTCTTTTTCAAGCCATATATAAGTAAGAGGAGGAATCATTTGTGGACAACTTGTCTCTCTAGAGTCAAGTCTATTGTTTTTTTGTCATTTAAAAATATGACAATTTTTCAAAAACTCTTCTGCTTATTTTTGCACTTTAGTTTTGCTTACCTAATTTGATAGTGTGTATAGATATATTCTTCAACATTTTCCAATTTTATTTCATTCACACAGGTGTCCACTTGGTCGCTGCACGTCACCTTTGTTATTTGATTGTTTATTTGGAAAAGGATTTTTTTTTTATTTTATTTCTAGTTCGGTTAGCATTTGTTTGATCTTCAATAATTAAAATTATGTTATCCGCAAAACGCAATTAATTTACCATTTTTCCGTCCACATTTACTTCCATCTGATCTCAGTTAAGTTTTTTTTTTTGTAATTTTGAGTAACTACTTTTTTGAGCAATCTAAAGTACGCCGACGACACATTGATAATTACCTCAAGTTTAGAACAAATGGAGCAAATAATGCAGAAACTAGCTACGATTAGCGCGCAATATGGTCTCCAAGTAAACACTGACAAGATCAAAGTGATGATAATTGACAGAGCGAACAACAATAAAGCCAACGTTCATGAAATAGCGGGTTTCAAAATTGTAGACAACTTCAACTACCTTGGATCTATGCTAACCAAGAACGGAAGCAGCGAGACCAAAATACGGAGAAGAATAGCCATCGCATGATCCGCCACCACCAAACTCACAAAACTATGAAGAAACAACAACATCATAAAGAACACAAAGTTAAAACTAGTAGAGACACTAATCTTCCCCATTGCAACATATGCCGTCAAAACATGGACCTTAAAAAAAGCAGACTTAAACCAAATTGAAGCTTTCAAAATGTGGGTATACCGTCGTATTCTAAGAGTTTCCTGAACAGAACATCGCACCAACAAATCCGTTCTAGAAGAACTAAAAATAAAAGTCTGCCTCACACGCAAGTTAAATCGTGCATACCTCCAACACCTAGGCCATATAGCCAGAAAAACTGGAAAAATAGAAAACCTTACAGTGGAAGGTAAAGTAGAAGGGAAAAAACTTAGCAAATCGCTAACTCAATGGGCGGACCGTACAAAAGAACTAGCCGGAATAGGACTACACAAATCGGTCCAAAAAGCTAAAGATAGAACTAACAGGAGAGCCGTTGTCGACTTTGTTTAACTTGATCAATTTATGTCACCAAACCTCCACGGAGGGCAAATGGACAGAGGAGGAGGAGTTTTGTACAAATGGTGTCTTACTTCTATGCCTATTCTGATGTTTCTTGTTGTCATGTTCTTATCTACTTCTACTGACAATGTAAAAATTTCATAGATGGCTTGATGAGTACGGTTGAAGCTAAGGTGATTGATTATTTAATTTCCACCTGGACCAACGGAACTGTAGCAAATGGCTTAGTCTAGACCCAATACTCAATAACATTTTTATTTAACGTAGTCTAGCAAAGCTCGATTTTTAAAGACAAGTGCTTAGATTAAAGTCTCTAGCAATTATAGTGAGAAAAGGATTAGTAAAAACCATCTACTAGTTTTGAGTTTAAGTACGGCAAATATGAGATGTCTGATGGAAAGCAGCAATTTTCTATCTCTTCCCATACGCTTGATTGATAAGGAAGCGTACTCTAGAGCTCTGCCTGCTGGGGTGAAGAAGCATTACGCAACTTTATTTTATTTCTACCTTGATATAAGTTATGTAAATATATAAATTATATTAGTTGAAAAAAAAACTGATCATTGGTGATGGTGTAATAAAAGTGATGGAAGAAAGTCGATTTATTTCATTACACTTCTTCTCAGGCGTGTCCATTATACTGCTCTGCATTAGCCTCCGTGCAATCAGATACGTTTCTTATAACTTATTTTAGTAATTTTTCTGAGCCGACTTGAAAGGTGTAGTAGTGGATCTCATGTCTTCACAATATTGTATTGCACTACGGAAATACGAATGATATAACTAATGCATCCGGATTACATATAACAATGGGGGGCAGGCATCTTGTATCCCCTGCAGATGCTGACGAAGTAGGAGGGCTTGTTGGTTAAAGAGTTATAAAAAAACCTAGTCGTCTGAGCTTTCAAGTCTTGGTGGCTGATAGCCTTGACGATACTGAAGGTATTTGACTTGGGGCGGCTGATGACCTGTTAGAAGTAGTAGTAAAAAAGTAACCTCACCCTGTTCTTCTTTAATTTCTTAATTTTTTTTTGATTTCATCTTTATGAAGTCCTATGAGAGAAGGACTTTGAAATGGGATTTGCCAATAGGGTCCTGCTGGACTATCATCACACCTTTAACGGCGGAAATTAGAACGTAGAATCTGATAAAAAAATTTAGGGAAGCCTGGGTTGGTGGATCCTTGGCCTGGCAGTTGTGGTTGGTTGATGAAGACCTGGATGTCCTCTTGTTGTTTAAGAATTCTCTTCTTCAGATCTTCTTTCAATTTGTTGTTGCGATCCTCTTTAACTAGGTTTATCTGCTTGAATTTGTTCTTGTGAACGTCGAGTTTTTCTAATTGGTTTTCTACCTGTCGGATAATAAACTTTTCCAGGGCGTTAATTTTCCTGTTTTGTTTCTGGAGTTTTCAGGAGATCGGCCACCTGGGTGGGCAGCTTGAAGCTTAGCTAAAAAATTAAATTAATAAATAATAAAAATTAGTTAGTTTAGTGGGATATTATGAGATTGACTTTAATCAAAATTAATATATATTTGATGAAGTTAATTGGTTTATCGGTTTGAATCTCTTCAATCGGGTGCTAGAATTGATTGTTGTTGTTGTGGACTTTACTTTCTGGCTGCTGCTCTGTCATTACTTGCTTGCTTGTTGCTTGGTTTTGCCCTGTGATGCAATCATTTTTTAAGTATACCTTGTATCCCGGGAAACTAACGAAATGAGTGTAAACAAAAGGTAAAGTAAAGAAGTGTGTTTTTGGGGCTGTCCTACAATTGATGAAGGTTCAAGAGATTTGGCAGATTGGAGTGAGTACTTGTGCCGTTGGCTACGGATTGTTTTTAGGCTTAATAGTAACTTTTAGTCAGCTCAGTTTGATTGTTAATTTTTGTATTTTGGCTCCCTTAGTCACGGAAATTTTTAAGAAATGCAAAAAATGGTTCCCCATACAGTAGCTATAGCTAGGGGAAAAAACGAGAGACTTCAGTTTTTGACCTACGTCTTCTTCCGTTAGGTATTTGATTCAGCTCCAAATATCGTGGGTTTAAATACCACAACGGAAACCATTTCAAAAGTTTATATGCTTTTCTACTCCCCAATCCGCCATATTTTATCCTTTTTTGGTCCGAAGTATCAATTTTCGAGTAGTTTAGAATCCACTCAAAACTGTAGGCTCACGTAATGTAAGTTGTCAGCATTACGGGCAGAGAAAAGGCTACCACCAGCAGTGGCGTAAATGCGAAGTAAGTGTAGCAATACTGTTATTGATGAAGTATTTAGAAAAACCCGAGAATTAGCGCTTCTTAGTGATGACATAATTGTTGTCAGCGATAATTTTTTGTCATCTGGGGAGTCCAGGTTTATAATGACTGACTTCAGTTTTAGTTTTTCCATTTTTTGAACAGATGCGCCGTTGTTGGTGCGGTTTGGATTGATGGTCCGTCCGGCAAATAACAACTGAAGGCTGTTCTGCAGTTACTGAAGACTACTGTTTGAAGGTGGTTAAAGACACGGTAGCTTTAAAAATAACAGGACTGAATTTTCTTATTCTTCTGTTTCCGCAAACCATGATAAATCTCTTGGAATCGATGTCAGTGCTCTACACTTTGGTTAACTGTCTGCTCTCCCGTGGAGAAAGTCCGCATTTATGGCTATAGTTGGAAGCGGTTTCGTTCTTGTCTTCCGAGAAAAAATCCGAAATCAGAAATGTACTACTTCTTCAATTTTCTTCTTTTTTCAGTAGAGGGTAACTCATCTTGTTTTAGGCTAGAGGTAGTGTGAGCCATTAATGGTATTTTCTAAGAACTGGACCTAAAAGATTGAAGTTTTGTGAAAAATTTTATTCTGAAATTACCTTTTTTTTAATTTTGCTGAATTTCCTTATCTTCAAGCTAATGCTCCGGTGGCCTAAAGATTGAAAAAATAATTATTAATGAATCAAAATTCTTTTGTTATTGACATCTATTAAACATTGCCATTTTTGCGATTATTATGACACGGCATTTTGACACTTTGCAGTTTACAAATTCGTTGAGACACACACGTAAACTAAAATTGCGCAATTATTAAGTTACCATGGCACGCTGGCACGCACACAAAAAATCTTAACATCTATTCTGTTGCTGATTGACAATTGTGGAATTACAGATGATATGGTGTTTTGAAAGTGTCTTGCTCTGCGTACAATCTTACACCACCATCATCATTCAAGTCAAGTTTTGTATTTGTGCAATTTGTTAATAGTTGTTAGATTTCTAATAGTAACATTAACAATCATCATGCAATGCCATAGTCATACAAAGCACACTGACGAGGTTTGTAGAACCGAAACAATTTTCTGTGCCAAGAGTCAATGGCCGCTGTAGTTGTTGGATTAAGTTTGAATCAGTTATTTATTCACTTAATTAATAATCAACACAAATGGTTGATGTTTGACAGAAAATTGGTGTTTATGCGATTCATTATCATTTCACACTAACAATACTTTGAGAAGTTTCACGACGGAATTACTACCATTAAGTCCAACTTACACTCGTCTTATGTGTACAATAGTTTATTATACGCTAGTTCGTAATGATATCTATTTTCCACGCGTTTAAAAATAGCTTCACAAGCTTTTGGTAAGAGTTGCAACTTATACAAATGCGATATTAAGAAAAAAATAATAACAATTTATGAATGTGTAACAAGCACGGTATGATATCAATATTCCACAACTTCACACGTATAAACGTTGTTCAACAGACTTTGGAAAGTGCAGTTTATAGAAGTGAAAATGGAAACTTCGAGTAACGTATAAAAAATGGCTCCCTGCGTAATATTCATTTTTTGTAGGCATTATGCGTGTGTAATAAAACAAATTAATGAACATATTAAGTAAGGAGTATAAAATAGTATAAAATAAAAGTTCAATACAATCCTCGTCGAGAAAAATATGTTTTATACTCCTTACTGTAATGTGTCCATTATGTATTGCTAAAGAAACGTATGTGATAAATAATTTAATGCTTTTTGTATACGTTATAAGTATTAAAAAGCATAGTGTGTACTTGTACAAAATGCCAATTTTCTAGTTGTGTTGTCTTAAAGGCCTGTACTGTCACTGTTTATCAAAACTTGGGAGAGGGTGTTAGAAAGAAAAAGTATAAACGCTATTTTTAACTCTAGAGGGGCCCTTTTTCAATATTTTGGGGGTTTGGGGGGGGTCCTACAAATCCTAGCTACGCCACTGGTTCTCTCCAAAGTTCGTATGCTGCACGTTCATACTCCTTACTTTAATGTCTATTGTCTACCTATTGTTGCTACGGAAAAGTATGTTATTACATAGGTTTTATTACTCACGCAAAATGCGTGAGAAATGGGTATCATTACAAGTTAGAAGTACAATATACAGTTCTTACATCATGTTTTGTGACTCGTTTTAGAAACCGTTTTGAACTTACAAGATGATTTCTAGTCTCTAGTAATCAGTCTCCATTATTTTTATGAACACTTGTACGCTCTATAGTTAATAATTAACTTTTCCAGTGGAGCGCATGTCGTTCACGTTTCCTTCTACGTGATTTCTAAATCTTGCCCGTACGCTTGAGTATTATTATTTTGACGATTACAACGCATACTTTCAAACTAATTCTTTGCTATTCGTTTGCATTATGTTGCTTTATATTTATGCTTAACAATGATTTAAGTCAATTCAAGTATTTTTTTCATTATCTAAACATGTCGAAACATAATATATTTGTAACGTTAACGCACCCATTTATCACGTCCTCACACAGTCATCAATCAATTGATAACATTGTAGCTTTAATTAGAATTTACAAGCATTTTGACCTACATCAGTTCATTTTATTCTATATACACTCAATCAACTAGAAATGAACAAAAAAACTTAACATGTGTTATTAAACAAAATAGATTCATTAATCATCTTAATTGATGATACAAATCTACATTTGTTTTATATTAGTTAAAGACGAATGAACAAATCTACGTACTATCGCTGTCAAACCACTCTTTCTTTTTCGAAATTGATACTTTTATTCGGCTTAGACTTAAAAACATGAGCAGCTATTAATAAAACTTTTTTTAATTATTATAATTTATTATTAATAAAAATCTGGGAAAGTATTACTTTTATGAGAATATATTAAAACGCTCATTGTATCACGCATATACTACGGTCTAAAGAAGCAATTCAATGCTAATGAGTTTCGATATTAGTTTTGCGGTATATTGAATCGCACAAAGTGCAGCTCAGCTTAAATTTCAATCATCTTTCGCTATTGCGATAATTAAAAATCCTTTTAAAACCAACTAATACTTTATTCATTTTTATTGAAACCGCAATCGTTATATAAATGCAAAAGAAATTTATTTTATAGCTTCTATCTCCATCAATTTTATATCGAACGTAATATTGATTAATATGAAAGAATTCTTGGAATTTTTTCGTGCAACTTCTGCATAATATGTAAGCCCAAAATGTTTTATAGTCCCCTAACTTTTGTCGCTGACGTGTGTTCATTTTAGGGAAATGTGCCCGTATTCATGAATATGAATGTTCCGCAAGGAATGCTGGGGATGAAGAGCTATTACAAGAGTATTTCGGTTCCACCAAACACTGTCATTAAAGTATCTCGGAGAAAGTTAATTGATAAAAGCTGAAAATTTATAGACCATGTAATTTAATTGACTGTTGATATTTTAATATAGATAATGAAGTATTTATGTTGAATATTAATTTTGCCGTTGTGCGTGTTTTGTACACCAAACACGATAGAACAACATTGTCGTTGCCATAAGGGAAAATCGATTTAACTGCATTGTTTCGGGCATGTGCTCAAAAATAATTACAAATTGTATAATATAATGCAGTGGATATAAAACAGCTTTCATTTTAGTTAGCTCATAATTCTCTATTATAATGTAATTATAAAATATATTTCATTTCTGCTGATTCAATTAAATCTAGTTTCAAAATGATTTATTATGTATACAATAAAAGGTTTAATTAAATTCAATATAAAATATGAGAAAAGTAAAATTTGGTAATTAATCAAGAAACTACACGCAGTTACATGAAACTTTTAATTTGATTAATGTTACCTCAGTTCATTCTGGCGTTCAGGCTTCAATGACAATTGTTACAAGATTAAAAGCACGTTTAGAAATTGTAAAGGCATTCACATATTTCAAAGATGTATTTGTTATATTTAACATAAAAACTTTTGAAACCAGTTTAATTAATTTTAGCTTTTGTACACATTTAAATATTTTATAAAGAAGAATAATGCAATAAAAGCAGTCGCTGTAATCTACTAATTTAATTAAAAAAAGATAGGAGTATGACGCAGCTATAGAAAATAATTGAGACATTTTATAAAACAAGATGACACTCTTGTGTAAGGATTCCTGGTTACAAGTCATGATCAGAGTTCACTTTTGTCTTGTTGCTTGGTGCCTCCACACTCGAGGAAAAACATTATATACACTAAAATGGTTGGGAATTAAGTAGGAAAAATCTGGTGCAGAATCAAGATTGTCTTCAAAAATTTCAGACGTATTGTACGATACTTCATTTGTCCTTCTTTCTCGTTATTGGTGTAGATTTCTTTCACAGGTATTCCTGTAAAGACCTAAGTAGTTTGCTTTCAACTGAACCAAACTTTGTTCTCTTTACGCCACTAGGTCTCTAACTCTATATTTCATCGGACTTTTTACTCTAAATTATATGTATTTGGGGTGTTGCATCCTTTTCTAGGATATTTCTTTGTTTTCCAAACTTTTTTCCTGCTTCTTCTCCAACTAATAATTTTATTTATAAAACTATTGAGTTATACATCTTTACCCCAATCAGTAATTCAAAAAGAGTGGTGTAAATGCATTGTTTGGTTTTGTCTTCATTAACAAACTGTTCACTCTTGGCAATTGTTAAATGCTTTTATGTTTGCAGTAGTCTCTAAATTCTTGACTGCTAAACGCTGATCCTTGTCCAAATTTGCTAAAACTATTTGCAAAAGATCGTCGTAGCCTTTTATGACTAAGTATTTGCTTAAGCTGTTTACGTGTTTTGTACCAGACCAATCTTGTATTCAAATCCTTCTAACATCATCTTTTATGCTTAAATTGTTTTAGTAAATTACAATTTTCAACTTTTGGCCCAATAAGTAGTTTCTAAACTTCTTCACACCTCCAATCACTACCTAAACTTCTAATTCATAACTAGAATACTTTTTTTCTGGTTTGGTCCTATTCTTGGACTTGTTATGCACATAGAAAAAATAAAGCAAATAAACAAAAAAATCTCTAAAGCAATCAAGAAGAAAATTCAAATACAAAAGCCGAAAAGTGGCTCGGTTAGCTGAAGCACCTAACTCGAATCTAGGCGCATACATTGTCGCAGGCTTGAGCCCCAACTCCGTCAAAGCATTTTAAGAAGTTTTGGCATTACACGAGCGTAAGCCTTATAATATTGACCCTTGTACCTAAAAAAAAACATACAAATGAATAAAAATAACAAAAGCATGAAAGTAGTATTAAGAAGAAAAGCGGTGAATAGAAAAACAGAGATTTTACAACTAAAATACAAAAGAGGAATTATTAGACATAGCAAAAAGTTCTATGACATAAATGAAAATCCCATAGAGGAAACTATAGACCAAGAGTGCAAAACGTCAAGGTCGTTTAGTTCTAGCTTTGTCCTATAAGATCTTGCAAAAAATCTGCCAGAATGTCGCTTTGCTTCTTTTTCCACGTACCATCGGATGAATGTCCAGTTGATAGTTTCACAGTTTGCTACATACTCTAATGAGTACGACCAAAAGAACTCGTTTATTACTTTGGCGTAACATAAATACTGAACTGAAATTTTGTGACAAAATTTTCTTTGAGCATGGAATTACCCAAACGGACGCCTTCAAAACTGCTTAAACTAGTATACTGCTTGTCAGTAACACAGTTCTACAATTCTTGCACTATGTTTCTTTGCCTAGCTAAGATTTTCTAAAACTTTTTTATTTTCTTTCTTACTATAACCATGTCAGGTCTTTGTTTTACTAAAATATTATCATAAGCTCCAAGTGTTTGCAAAAGTTTTATTTTTAGGTTTGAGTAGTTTAGTAGATCTGTTTAATTTTTGCGGCTTTATCCTAAAAAATCTTGAAAAAAGTCTTCTAGAATGTTGCTCTGCTTTTTTCTTTGTTTCATCGGATATATGCTCAAGGTATATGCAACAGTTTTTACAGTGTGGTTTTAGAAACTTGCTGCATATTCTTAAGTACGACCAAGAAAACAATTTTATCGGTTTGTTTAAAAATTGATAACAACATTCTTCTTGAGCATGGTTTGGGCAAACCATGCTCAAAAAGAATGATGTTTTGGGCAAAAAACGCCATCAGCACTGCATAAATTATACTGTTTTGTAACTGACACGTTTGAGTTATTAGTCGTACTGTTAAAAAAAAAAAAAAGATTTGGCTTTTGTTTCTGTTGAATGCTAGTCCAAACTTTCTTATTTCTGTTGCAAAGGTTTGATTTTGAATTCTTACTTACTACTCCCCAATTTTAAACCAAACGTCTTCATAAAGTTTTGTCAAACCTCTGTTTAGCACCAATAACATTAACGAATCTGCTTGCTTTACTACGAAACCAGGTTTGTTTTAGAAAACGCTCTTGGAATTTATCATAAGAGAATGTTAGTATGGTACCGCCCAAGTGGTGTAATGGTTAGCGTACTTGACTGCTACACCAGGAGCCTTGGATTAAAGATCTTTTTTTTTTTGGTTAACGTCTTCTTTGGGATAAGTAGAGAAACTTTAGTAGGTCCCGTGTACTGCCTCAATGTTGCGTGCACGTTAAAATCTGACATCGGTGATTAGCATTGCAGCTAAAATAAACCAACGTTAACTAAATAACAAAATTTAAAAGTCAACTTTAAATATTCCAACATGACAGTTGCTTTTTGCGTCATTAAAAGTCAAAAGCCTTCAAAATGTCCAGTGCCTTCCGTTTTGAAGATGCTTTCTATAAAGCAGCTTTGAAAAATCTTTATTTTGGGTGCTCATTAAATGAAGAATGAGCCCATATAAGAGAGGTACAACAAATTGAAAAAACAAAGCAATCTTTTGCAAAACATTGTATTAATAACTCTGAAACTCCAAATGAGAGCTATGTATACTCAATGCTGCTTTGTGGCTATATCTAAAAAAAACAAAACATTTAAAATGTTGATATATGTTGGAGCATGCCACCAATCTAGAGGTTCTGAAAAAAATGCAGGTTGAAACTACTTCATTTTCTTCTTGTGCCACATCTGTTTTCAGACATTGGCTGTTATCATTTTCACTAACTACGCTCGGACTGCTGCGGTCTTGAATATTTCTTTCACAGGTTAATCCATTTCCGTATGTTCCTAAACCATGAAAGCTTTTTTTGCCCAAATAACCTTTTTTTTTACTTTGACTTTGCCTTGCATTATTAGACTGAGCATGTTGTAACTAAGTTTTCTTTGTTTAATGGCGTTTAAAAGTTTATCTTTATGCATTAGGCAAAGTACTTGTTCGTTGCTGGTACGCAGTGTTCACACAGTTTTTAGCATTCTGCAATTGGACCCCATTTTGAATGCTTTTAGTTCGTTCGATAGTGCTATTTTCAAGGTCCAGGTTTCATTTCTGGTTTGTAAGGAGTCGCACGTTCCATGTGCCAATTTAATTTTTTTGTTGTTATTCGGGGATTTTTAACACTCCTGTTATATTTAAGGGACGCCGGGTACTCGAAGCCGCTAATATCCCCAATCCGCCACCTGAGGACGAGCTCGGTAGTGGTTACAGGTATCCACCATCCAAGTTTTCTTACGTTAGTCATATAATGCGGAATAAGAAGTATAACCTACTGCAATTATTAATGCAAGGTAAAGTAGAAAGCGGGAAAAGTTTTGGTAGAAGGCGAATATCTTGGCTTAAGAATCCACGGCAGTGGTACGGAAAAATGTCAGTCAAATTCTTTTGACCTGCCGTCTCAGAAATCCTGATGGGAAGAAGAAGATTGATCTGTAATTGGACGGCTCACTCAAACTTTTTTTTGGTTTTAGAGTAAAGTTTTGGGAACCTACAAAAAATCAGATGTTGACAAAGAGGATATGGCTTTTGGTGGTAGCTTCTTCTACATAGCCATTTTTACAGTCAGGAAGAAAAGTTATTTTTCTCTATTTGTCACATTTTCTGTTCTAATCTATGCCAAAGCCCAAAACGTTGGGTTTCAGCATCACTAGACTCCAAACGGTTTAGAAAGGGATTACATTTTATTTTTCTGTGTTTTTGAAAATCCTTCTTTAAAATTTGTACGGATGTGTTAGTCTCCGCATAATTCAAAATTAAGTTCGGTAATTTCTTTAACAATTTGATTTAAAAATGTCTTGCTTAAGCGCTTATCTCAGTCTACGTTAGTTTTATTTTACGTTTATTTTTATTTTCTTGATTATTACGGGCTGACAATCTCCTTGAAACCAAATTCTGCTTTAAAACGGAGACAAAGTCTCAAAGCCAAAAAGTTATATAATCTATGATATCTATTCCGCAAAGAGCTTTCCAATCAATCTCTACTAGGCAAACTATCTCTGCTTTCCTACTACTGGCGGTTCTATACCTTTGTACAAATGGTAACACCGCCATATAGCATGACTGTTTCAAAATGCTTTTTTCCTTTGGTCAGAGAAACTCCGCCGTCCGGTTTAATGATTATGGCTGGATGGTAATGACAATTTATGTGGCCAAATTGCGTTAATTAAAACACGCAAAACAAAATTTAGCTCCACATCAAAATCTTTTAGATAAAAAGCTTGTTTACGATTACCCTTTAACGATTCATAAGTGTGACCAGAAAATAATTGCTTTACAAACACCAATCGTGATGGAGAACCGCGAGTTTTGGCTTCCTTTCATAATTCAATTTCTACTTTGTTCATTTTTCGTTAAGCCATCCCACCTTTTTGGTGGAAGTTTTGATGGCATCATTTCACTTAACTGGGTTTGACTTTGTTTGTCTACCAAACATGTTTCCTGACTTAAATCCAAAGATAAAAAAGTGTTATGTCTTTCAATTATAATGCTTCCACCTTGATTTTCCCTATGGTGGCAAAGACAAAAAACCCCCACCTGCAAGTTAATCATCATTTTAGCTCAGTTTAAACATGTATGCATGTACAATGATACTTATGTTGTCCAACTCTAGCTTGTCATAATTATGAACAACTTTTCAAGTCTCTTACATGAGGGCTTGGTTAAATTGTGTCTGGGTCTTAAAACCGTAGCGCAATGGTTTGGTACAAAGACTGTTGAGAAGGCAGCCTCAGTATGATTCCCGGCAGCGGTAATATCTAAATTGTTGAATATATTTCATTGTGGTCGTCTTCTTCGCAAGACAATGGCAAACCGGCAAAGTATCTGCCTAGTAAACCCTTATGTTAAATTGTAGGTCCTGCATGTTTGTGTAGAACTATTATCGCACACCGCAAATATACGGGAGAGGCACCAACTCGTAGCGAGTAAGTAGGGTCTTAAAAATTTGATGTTTGAATGGCAATACCCGTTAAATCGGCCACTAAATAGAGGTAAATATTACTAAATATAAAGTCCATAGACTTATTGTATTTTATACTAAACAAATACATTTTAAATTACCTTTACGTGATCATAAATCGCCTTGATTACTCACAATTGTTTGTATTTATAACATACAAATATTAAACTTATATACACGTATAGAACTAACACTGTAGAAGTTTTAATTTGGACTAAATAAACCTTAATACATATTGCAAGCATTAAAGTGCTTTCTATACGAGAACAAGTTTTTCGTAGAGATAAAAATGTTTTTGCGTTTTTTTTTTAATATGAAAGCCTGGATGCGTATAAGATAACGTTTTATTTTACTTTTTCCATGAGATACATGGAAATAAATGCAAAATATGAACGTAATTTAAATAATTCAATTTGAAATGTTAATAAAATATTAATACAATAAATTTATTCATTCGTTATGCATAATTAAATTGCGTAACAGAATACAGTGACCTTTATAACTTTTGGATCGATTGTGTTATAATCTATTATTAAAACTCTTCTTTTCAAATATAGAAATGATTTATGTATAATATTATTTGTTTAATTTATAATACGTAGTTCCACAGCATATAAATATGTTTTATTGCAGTGTCACATTTATCGGTATAATAATAATTATAATAATCATACGATGTTATCTAGTAATGACAAATTACGTTGTTAATAAATTATTAGTTTTTTTTTATTCGTTTAATCATATAATTTTATTATAAATTTTACAAATCATTAACTAAATTAGTTCGTCTGATTTTTGTTGAGTAATATTAAAGTATTTTTGAATAAAATTAAAATTGTTTGTGAAATTTGAATGATTTCACCGAGGTTAATATTTTTGTTGTTGATTGTTCTGAGATATTTTGACTCATTTCATAACATCGTCTGTTTGCCCATAGATAAGCGTGACGAGTCAATGTGCTTCCTCCCCTTTATATGCCTTTGCAAATCACGTCATGATTCTCCGCTGCTGACTGCCCCTTGTATGATAATAGTCAGGATCTCTGCAGGAAGTCAAAGCGGGGTGCTAAGAATCCCTGGGGATTGACATTATTTGCCCGGCAATAAGCATGTCTAATAAATAAAACAATTTGTTTACGTAGAAATACATTGAAAACAAATTGTTATTGCAAATTGGAGGTCAAACTTATAATAATTGGGATTAAATAAAATTAATTAAATTATTTAACTATGTATTACTTTTTTAAATATAAAGAAACATTGCTAAGTAGTGCAGAATTTCTATTTAAGTTCTGAATCTTTATTCCTAGTTGTTTTTTATTCGAAAACAGATATAATAAAAACATTATTGTGAAAGAAAAAATAAATATAAAGGTATTAAACTCAAATAAATTATTGTAATTTTTTGCACAAAAAATTGAATTTGCAATGTCGCAGTTAATTTTTATGTAAAGTTACTTGCACGGTCTCAAAGTGGTTGGAGGTCCGCTTTTGAACAATTCAAGAGTAGTAACTGTAGAATTTTAGATTGATCAAAAGATAAATTCACGTGTCACGTAAAAAACAGTATTTTTTGGAATGGACAAATGGATGGATTGATGGATATTAATTAAATTAATCTATAATTTTTTTTTTTTTCGGAGGTGGTTCAAAAATCTGCAGGACTCACTATCAACTTATTGGGTTTCCCCTGAGTCAGTGTGAGCCGCTTCAGACGCCCCTAGATGGTATTTGGGCGACGTGGGTTTTTAACCCCCTAAAAAAGTCCACCTATGACGATAGTTATACCACCCTGGGAACGAGCTGTCTTCAGGGTGGGATCGTCATGGCGAGCAAGCTTACCATAGATCTCACTATAACTTCTTGCGTTTTCTTTCTTCGTTCTCCTTCTCCAGGAGCACCTTGTGAATGTATCCTTCTATTATCTCCCATTCTTGTTGGCCCTTTAGCATTACTTCCACGGTGTTGTTCGGGGTTAGCTCTATTTTAATCTTTGTACGAATGCTTTTCCTTGCGCTGCTTTATCTGCAGCATTCGTAAAATGTGTGTTGTGGGGTGTCCTTTTCGTTGCAGTACATGCATTGGTCGTTCTGCTCAATTTTGAACCTTTTCAGGTATACCATGTAGCATCCGTGTCCGCTCAGGTATTGGGTTGTGTAGTAGTCCACATTGCCGTGCCTACTAATCCAGCCTTCCAGGTTTTTGATTAGCAGCTTGGTCCAGGTTGCTTTGCCGGATTCCTCGCTCTATGCTGTCTGCCATTTGTCTAATACTTCATTTTTGATACTAGCCTTCTCTTCTTTGCTCTTCTTGTGTGTTCTCATACGCTGCTCCACCATGTATTCAATAGGCATGACGCCCGCTATCACCCTTATAGCTTCAGTGGATATAGTGCAATATCCGCTGGCTATGACATCGTTCTTTGTTGTGTGTCGAGTAGCTTCCGATGATTTGCTAGCCTCATTGTTTCTCCCCATATGGGCGCGCCATATAACATGATTGAACTGGCCACTGTGCACAGTATCCTCCTTTTGGCGCCAGCCGGGCCTGTAATTCTGGGCATGAGTCTTGTGAGTGCTGTGACTGATTTCTCAGATTTTATTTCTGTTTGCCTAACGTGTTCCCTCATCGTCATGTTGTGGTCTATCCATACTCCGAGGTACTTTATGGCTTCCTTGGATTGTATTTGCGCATTTGAGTGAGACCTTCTTCAGTTTCCTTCCCCCATATAGGATGACCACTTCTGTCTTGCTTTCTTCAATCTCTAGTTTAAGATCTTCTATTCTCTTCTTGATTAGTCGGATCGCGTGGTTTGCAAGATCAATTGGGTCTTTTGCTTCTTTGGCTCATACTACGATTGCCGTGTCATCAGCAAAGCATACAGTTTTGATTCCTATTGGTAGTTTTATTTCAAGAATGTAGTTGTAGTAAAGTATCCACAGAAGTGGTCCCAGCACGGAGCCCTGCGGTACCCCACAGGTTAGCATTATCTGCCGGTTTTTTCCCACGTATAATTTTCTGTTTTTGAGGTAGCTGCTTATCACTCTCCTTATATGCTTTTTGAACTTTATTCTCTTGAGCGTTTCCAGGAGTTCCTTCCAGGGTACTTGGTTAAACGCGTTTTTAATGTCAATGGTTGTTAATAGACAATACCTCCTGTTTTTTGTTGCATAGCTTTTGGCCTCTTTGGTTGCCCTCTTGACCTGTTCTATGGCATTTACCGTCGACTTTCTTTTCATGAAGCCATACTGGTTGCTGGAGATCTTTCCTTCCATTTCCTTCCTTAACCTTCCCGCTATTAGCTGCTCGTAGAGTTTGGCCATAGAGTTAATCATACACAGTGGTCTGTACTTCGTCAAAATCCATTTATCTAACTATTTAGCTAACCATCCATCCATTTATGGGTTGGCGGCATTTATCAAAATATTGGAAAAATTTCCACGGTCCCTAAAATGTTCCCAGGCTTAATCGTCTCATTACTTGCAGAAAACCCAGTTATGGCATGAGTTTTGAATTAGGTTTTATTCCCCGTTAAGGAAGGTGAATATTTGCTTGGTTTTGGTAAGCATGACGTGACCCTGAAGGAAGCATTAAGAAAAAGTTTTAGCTAGAAAATGAAAACCACAAATAGTTGTAAGCGTTTGTTTGGGTGTTGTCTAGAAAAGTTGAGATGAATTTTGACTAAAGTCTGTTGAAAGAAAAGCATAAGATTTTTACAAGGCATCAAACAAGGTTCGCATACAAATAGATACGCAAAAGAAGTTTTGTGTTTAGAAAAGTGGTTACGTGTCTGGATGACGATGCGGAAGCGACCATGACCACTCTCGAAGAAGTTTAGGGTAGAGTTTTGCGGCATTTTGTAATAAAAATTTTGTAGAGCGTCAAATACAAACTCTCAATAGCATTGAGAACAAATTTTACAGTTTAGAAAAGGTTTTGGTGATAAACAAAATTTTTTTAATTCTCTTTATCAACTTGACGGCAGATTTGTATTCAAATTTAGGAATTATATTAAAAATGTTTGCCTATGAAGCCGATTTAGTAGCTCAACGCTTAGTTATTATTCCGGCCACTGAAGTTGTAGACCGTGGGAGGTGTTTTGCCTGGGGTGGATAACGTATTATCTAGCTTCTGGGCAATTAACCTGCTCATTGGTGGTTTTACCCAGGGAATGAGCCAAGCTGGTAACTGCCACTTAAAAGAAGCAACTTTCTTTTAGCTGGGTCTCCTTTTTTTCTAATAAGAGTGATTTTGAGATTCCCTCCCGAGTTTTTCATCATTGGTTGTACAAATTCATTTTTTTAGTTCTTGGCTTCAGAGGAAGTATCCCTTTGCTGAAAGGCGTTGGACCTTGCCTCTTTTGGAAAGGTCTTCGGTTTGGCATTGACGCACTTTGTATTGGGTAAGCAGTTGTTGGCTCAGCACATGAGGTGTCTACTTCGACGGAAATATAAAAACGCATAATCGCGCGTAGACGTACATTTAGTTACCCAAACAACCGTGACCAGATGGACGTCCTGGACGTAAAGTGAAATTTATTAAAAAATATTTTTTTATTCCCATGTGTTTCTTTATAACTTTTAGTCCAAAACCTACCTAACTTCTTTACTTTCAGTGATACAGCGCTACGTTAGTACGCTAGCAATCCGGAGTTCAATTCCTAAAATATGATAAAATAAAACTTACTCTTTACTCACCGGAAATTACTTAATAAACCATTTTAAAATGCAAAAAATTGCTCAAATTACTCATTTATAAAAAATTGCTCATGAAAGACATTTAAAGTAAAAGAAACTACAAAGAATTGAGTACAAAATACGAAATAATGACTTATTGTCACTCCCGATCAAGAGACGACCCGCGGAGTTAAAAACACCCCGGAGGTGATGCAGTGGTTACACCAGCTCCGTCCGATAGATGCTCGCCTTAGAACGAGACTCTTTCTAGGATTTTTTTTGTTTTTCTTTATTGCCCGGTGTAGATGTGCTCCAAGTTTTGGGCGATTCTCTGATTGAGTGCAGCAAGTCTCCCGGAGTTCGGGGACTCCCAGTTAAAACCAAAGGTTGCGTGTTCGAACAACTTTGAGACGGCACTATTTTTGCTCAAGTAGCTGTTCTGAAAGGGCGGTTGGTGCAATACCCTCAAGCGTATGTGGTGCCATGTGTGGAGATCTGTCGCATCAACCAGTCCGTTGCAGGCGTCGTCATAGTGTTGTTGAAGGTTTTGTTTTGGTTCGTGTCGGACATTGTTCCTGTTTCACTTAACTTTACACTATTATTCACATTTTGCTACAAAAATTTGTTGTTTTCTCGGTGTCGTGTTGTGTCTCACTCATTCGCGAAGGGCGTGGTAGAATCCGCGAGTAACGTCCAGAATTTTACCCATGTGCCAGTGGTTGCTTCGACGTTGTTTGTTTTTATTGTGGTTGTATTTGGTGGGCTTTACACTTTGCTACGGGCAACTTCCTGGAGAAGTCCTTTAGGTGCACAGAAGCCTGAGGTTCTCAAAGTGTCAACTGATGCGTCAATACTGGAAAAGTCCTCGTGTGCTTGATCGTAATCATGTGATTCTTAGTTTAGTGACCTGTTGATGTAACCAGAACTTGACTTGTCAATCGCTTTAAATTGGCACAAGGCTCAACCAAGTGGTCATCTAGAACAACGGTTCTTCTGGCAATGTGTATACTGAGCGCATGTGCATTTGCGTGAAGATGTAATTCCGCTCTTTCGCATGTTGAGGGGCAGTCGTCAGGATAAAATTTGCTTCTATGAATCATTAGTTGTTTGCAGGATATAATGCTGGTCTTTCTATTTCCATGGAAATGCTCTGATTGCTTGCTGGTCATGTTTCAATGGGTTAATCACCATGCTTGAGAGTTGGTGGCTAGGCCGACATGATTGGCTGGCCAGTCTGTCTACTAGATCGGCATAATGTCGTAGGAAACTTTCTTTTGAATTAGCATAACTCTAAACGGTATTAGCATTCAAATACTTAAGTTGTTCCCATAGCCGTTGAGTCAACATCTTGTTAATTAATTTAGGTTTTTAGGATATCATCTTAAAAAGACTATGAATGCCGTCAGCACCTTGTGGTGTGCAGTTTAGGGCACCTGCTGGTCGGTATTAAAACTATTAAAGAAAATGTCGGAATCTTTGTAAGGCATGGTGATTCTGGCTGGTAGAAATTGTTTCTAACTTGTTGTTTGGTTAGGTTAAGTTACACAACTGTTTGAGCTTGCATACATTTTTCTTGAACTTCTTCTTTTCACTTATGTGTTATCTTCTTTTCTGTGTCTTCTTTTCTTTATTTTTTCTTGTTACCTTATATTATATTTTTGTCGGTTTACTCTTTTTATTTAAGGGGAGTTTAAGTCGGAAGGCATTGACACAAAAATAATGTGGAATCTGCCTGGATTGTTTTTGATTTTTGTTGTTGGAGGAGTTCTCTGTGTGCAATAAGTGTCACGTAGTTTTGAGTTGTGGTGCAAGGCCCGGAGATGGTTTGGAGGTTTGTTTTGTTGAAGGTTCTCTAAGGATGTTTGCCAGGTGTAATTCACCTCCGTTGGACCACAGACTGTGATAAAAAAATCTGTTGTCTGGTTTCAGCTGTCTACACTAGGCCATGTTCCTGAATCCATCTGTGAACGCTGTGAAAATAATTAACAGCAATTCATTCTGATATATCCGTAGGAACATTTCAACTTCTCCGGACTGTACGGCAGACTTGAGCTGTGTTGGGTAAAAAAAGCTACAATTGGGATTGCTTGCAGGTTAAACCAATGTGTGCGTTGTGGTAGGTGTTCTGGGTTTGTAACTTGAATGCGTGGGTAGAAGTTGTTACCTGTGAACATAATAAAATTAGATAACCATCGGCGTTAACCGGCAGTGTACTTTGTTCTGAGTGCGGGGTCTATCTAAAAAAATCTTAAAAAGGTCTGGATCAGCCGACTTTAAACGACGCCAGGAGCTGCCAATTAAGTGCCTCGTGAGAAGTTTTGACTGTGTAATTAAGCAGCAGCAAATTCTGCTATGTAAAATGATCAAAGCTGTCTTTTCCGACAATTAACTTGATCACAGCGCACGGACCGCATACAAAACGCCGGTCAATTTTTCGTATTGAGGTTTCAATTGGTAGATGAGGTGTCACTATCTGGAGTGTGTGGGACTGTATCTCGGCCAACTTTTGAGCAACTGCTTTCACAACAGTTCTAATGTTCTAATGAGGACGCCTCATAGCAGAATCACTTCCAGCTTAAATTGGATTTGTCGCTGGGGTTGGTCGTTTCGTGTCGTCCAATGTAAGGGCGGTGTAGTTGTGATTGCTTTACGCTCGGGAAGAACTACTATGCATTGCCTGTAGGAACACAACAGCTGCTTTCCAGCGCCGCACAAAACTCGCCGGCCACATCTCAACGTGCGCGGGTGGTGTTTACAACACACCAAACAATCATACACTATAAAAAACACACAATGATAAACGGCCATAGCAATCAATCAAAAACTAATAGCAGAACTGGGGTTACTTGTGAGGTAGTTTGTGTGAACAAGGATATTCTTCAAACTTGTTACCAATGTGAGCTTCTGGACCCAGAGGACATTTTAGTAGGGCTAACTTTGTTAACATTCGGTCAAAAGAGAATGAAAGAGATAAGTGAGATGTAGATAAAGAGCAGGACCAACTCCTGGCACACCTCCTAAAACATACTGAAAGACAGTTGACCAATGTAGTGTCGGGATGTGATGCAGCTGTACTTAGGTTCATGATCGACTGACTGGTAAAACTGCTTGCTTGCGTTAGACAAAGGAAGAGCGCACAAATCACTGACGGAACGATGTCACTGTGGGCCTCCTGATGGTCCTAACTTGGTCGCAAGTGGCGAGTTAATCAATTAAATTATCACTCTAAGATAAAAATGTGCCTGCAACATAACATGCACATATAATAAAAAATGTTGTCTCATTTAGTTACTAACGTATAAAAAGCAATTTTATGCAATCTTTCAGACGTGCGGTATTGATTGCATAAAGTTTGTAGATTACAAACAAATGTATCTGATATCTAGTGGCTAGAAATGCAAACAATTTACATAAATCATGTTATATTTGAAACGACGTGCCATTATTCAATGCTCAACTATCACTATATTAACGTTCTGACGCTCAATAAATTATTAAGCTGAAAATAAACTTAATTGTCTATAGTAGTGGCTTTGCATAAAATTAGCAACCGATGCAGTACACACACAGCTCGCATATATAATGAATAACTCTCAACCTTCAATGCAGAACGATTCTCACCACAATTAACCAACGCATTTGCAGCAGATTTATTGTGTATTTGCAAATTGAATATTCTCTCAATGTGAATAACTAAGCAAAATAGGTTCCCACACATAAATTACAAGCAATTATATTAAAGTTTGTTTTATATTATAATTATTAAATTTTCATTTTTTTTTCAGATACGACAAAGACCTCAACAAATGAATTATGCATCAAACAAGACGAAAAAAGTGGCTTGGTTTGTTTCAAATTGTGGCTCAAGAAACGGTAGATTGGCTTACGCTAGGGAATTGTCAAAATACATCTCTGTAGACATATACGGTACATGTGGTCCATTAAGATGTCCCAGACACGATAAAGCATGTTTCGACATACTAGACCGAGATTATAAATTCTATTTGGCATTCGAGAACTCCAATTGCAGGGATTACATAACAGAGAAGCTATATGTTAACGGTCTGGGACACAATGTATTACCGATTGTGATGGGTGCTCGACCAGAAGACTACGAGCGTAGTGCTCCAGAAGGCTCTTACATACACGTAGACGAGTTTGCAGGTCCTGCCGAGCTGGCCTCATATCTACATAGATTAGACAATGATGATAAATTATATAATTCATATTTTAAATGGAAAGGCACAGGGGAATTAATAAATACATACTTTTGGTGCAGATTGTGTACGATGCTTCACGCGCCTCTACAGTACAGGCATTATGAAGATGT
The DNA here is from genome assembly GCA_963932245.1 of Tachinus rufipes. Taxonomy (NCBI): domain Eukaryota; kingdom Metazoa; phylum Arthropoda; class Insecta; order Coleoptera; family Staphylinidae; genus Tachinus; species Tachinus rufipes. Next base: position 116,850,504 of record OZ010741.1, on the reverse strand, counting down.
TAACGATTGGTGGAGAGGGCCTGGAGTGTGTACCCATAAATCTTGGAGAAATTCAGATACCTAGTATATACGCACATATTTGTTATTTATTTGTTATCAATGTGATTGTAATATTAGGTAATGCAAAACAAAACAGAAATTATATGTGGAGTTAACGAGTACTATAATATCGGTATTTAGTACTTTTTAAAAATCATGTATGTATATGTACACTTGTGAAATTATTTTCATGAGATATGTCTAAATTGTCATCTATGATGACTTGTAAATATTTGTAAGGTAATAATAAAAGACTGCATGGAAGTACTTAGTAAATTACATTCATTGTTTGTTTATTTCTCTATACCTTCCTGAAAATTTGCACAAATGTATTACAGTAGGGTTACTGTAGCTTGGCCCATAGGATGTGAGAAATGTAAGCACGAGAAAAAGATGTGAAACCTGCGAGAAACGCTGCCTATTATGTCGACCAAGATACACTTAATTTTAAATAAAATGCACCATCCACTGAACATTATGCTTTTGAAAACAACTTGGTAAAATAATGTTTAAATATAAATCAAAGTCTCACAATTATTATTAACACAGAAAAACTGCAATGACAAAAAAGGTAGCTAGCTTAATAGCATACCGACCGCTACCTTGATTTGTAGTATTTTAACAAAAACTGCAACTCTGGCTTCATTGCTGCTTCTACAAATAATTTGATAATCGATTAATTTTTTTACCAATACATTAAGAAAAGATTAAACTATGAAATGTCGAAGTTTTTTTTGTGAAATTATATTTGCAAATAGCAACAAAATGCATTCGAAAATACAGAAAAACGCATTTATTTCTATATTTTATGGGTTTTTCCGGCTATTTCCTAACTATTATTTGACTAAAAAACTTCGACATATCATAGTTTAATCCTTTCTAAATGTACTGGTAAAAAAATAAATTGATTATCATATTATTTGTAGAAGCAGCGACGAAGCCAAAGTTGCCGTTTTTGATAAAATACTACAAATTAAGGTAGCGGTCGATATGCTCTTAATAATCGATGTCCTTATGATGTATCTCGTTCCATGTGACCTGAACCTGCAACACGGTCGTTCAAATTGTTCCAACGCCTAAGCAAAACTGTACATGCTGTAAGTACCTTCTGGTAATGTTAGTATGTATGTGGCCTTGCATTATCCTGCTGAAAATGCAATTTGGTATCGTCTACGTAAAAGGCTTCTAATACATTATTATGGATATAACAATGAGCATTCTTAAAATGCCTTATATAAACAGAAAAAGCAATCTTCCACGAATGCACTGCACACCAAACATACAACTAGTGTTGATGCTGTGTAGCGTTTTTCGGAAAACTGTAAATTTTGTCGTTTTCCTCAATAACGGTAAACCCTTCTACGGACAATTTTATTCCATTAATGTGCTCAGCTTTGCCGCCCTTGACACCGTACATACAAGCATGCAACCTTCGATTCGGTCGGTATGAATAAAAATAAAAAGAAGAAAATCTTTAGTAAATTGTGATATAAACATATCACAATCAAGAGGTCTTGTCAAGTCTATAACAATGGACTTTGTTGTTTAAAACCGATTGTGTGTGGCCATCCGTCTAAGGAGTTGACTTTCACAAATATTGCTACTTCTAAAACGTCTGTACTTAAAACCATTTGAAAAGACTTAGAAATGTAAACGTCAAGAGTTGTTTACACTACTGACCAGTTTCTAATGAGTGCGTCCGGTAGTAGGTTAACAAAGCCTAATATATGCTTCACCGTAAAAAAACTTGTAAAAGCAAGAACCTTTAATTAAATTTTACATTAGCATCTCTAGAATTCTGCAAACAAAGCGTAAATGGTTTTCTTAGTAGACGATCTGGTAACACTTGGTCCGCGGGACTTATAAATACCATCAGTTTTAAGCAACCGTGTACTAACTGGTTTTGCTTCAGACTTGGGTACAGTGCAACAAAAACTATTACAAGCGTACGGAGACAGTGTGATAAAAACCCAGTTTTTTCGGTGGCACTTTCATAAGGAAAAGGGTCAATTAAAATTAATCCACGCAGTAAAAATGTCAACAAAATCCGGGATCTTGTGCGTTCAGATCGTTGGTTGACTGTAACATTGATCGGGAAAAAGTTGAATTTGACTCGCACTATCGTTTATCATTCATAGACAATGAAAGCGAATCTTTGCCTCCTCCATATTCTTCGAGGCAGACCTTTTTCAAGGTGTGGGATTTTAGGCTAATTAAAGTCGTAATCTTTCACGCTGACTAGACGGGTTGGAAGATGAGTAGATATTGCATTTCTTCAATTCACATACTTCTTATTGCTATCCCGCCAATATTTGGGAGCCAGAGCCTCGTTTGTTATCTAGCAGGATGTACCGGGTGACCTAAGTAGACACCGCTCGTGCAGATGAAGTTAACATTTGGGACACTTTTTTGTTAAAGATGATGGCGTCTTCCCTTACACAAAGTTATAAAGAGAAGTAACCAACAAAATTTGGAAATTGGAACATATAACACAAGAACACTTATGTCCGAAGACAGCCTGATCGAATTAGAGACGGAAGTGGAGAAAATAAGGTAAGACGTTATCGGCCTCAGTAAAGTCAGAAGACGAGGCGAGGATCTATTAAAACAAAAATCTGGGCATCTCCTTTACTATGCAGGAGAACCCGATAAATCAGAAGGAGGAGTTGGCTTTCTAATCCACAGACGCTTGAGTAACAAAATTCTATCAGTCAAGAAATTATCAACAAGAGTAGCTTTCTTAATACTAAACCTCAACAAAAGATACACTATTAAGATAGTACAAGTATACGCACCAACGTCATCCCACACAGACGAAAAAGTGAACGTATTCTACGAAGATATATGTCTGGATCTGGGGGACATGAAAACCGATCGATAACTCAGAAACAAAAATAGAAAGTCTAAATGACGCAATAACGGAAGCTATACAAAAATAACCAAGATACCAACTGCCCTAAATCCAGGAAAAAAGAAAAGATCAGCCAAGATGCCAAAAACTTAATGGCTAAACAAAGCAAAATGAGAAGCAACCAAATACAACAAGAGAGAAATTAAAAGAAGTAAATAAGAAAATCTCCAAAACCATCAAGCGGGACATCAAAAGATATCGTAGCATAAAGATCCAACACACAAGAGAGCAGAACAAAAGCATGAAAGTGTTACGCAGTAACCTTGGTGAAGAAAGGAAAAAAATAACAAAACTAAAAAACGTGCAAGGGAATAACACAATGAACAGAGAGGAAATACTGCAAACGGTAGAAGAGTTCTACCACAAACTATAATAACAACACCAGAAGAAAATATCGTCAACCAAAGATCCGAGGTGCTACTAGATATCACTAGCAGAGAAATCGAGCTCGTCCTGTCAAAAACAAAGTACAACAAATCCCCCGGCAAAGACAATATAGTTAAAGAAGCAATACAAGCACGTTTCTGGTGAAGAAAATACAAACACTACTTAACCTCTATTTACACGATAGCACAATTCCAGAACAAGTGGCGCAACGCAATTACCATCTTACTCCACAAAAAAGGGAATAAGGCCGACTTGCAAAACTACCAACCCATAACACTTTTAAACCAACTCTACAAACTATTCACAAAAATAATATCATCAAGATTATAGAAAAAATTAAATTTTTATCAACTAAACAAACAAGCTGGAATCCGCTCTGGGTTTGAAAAAAACAAAAATTTGTAAAGCATCAAGGTCCTAATCAAAAAGTCAGTGGAATACATCAGACCACGAGCCCATGCATTTGTGGACTTCTATAAAGCTTTCGATACTGTAGAGTTAAACGCCATCATGGACGCATTGAAAGAGTGTCGCATTGATTACAGATACTCAGATCTAATCTATAACATCTACTAGCACGCTACAATATTTGTAAAGTTACATGAAAGCACCAACCCCATTGAATGTAGAAAAGGAGTAAGACAGGGGGATACCATGTCCCCAAAACTATTTATAACGGTCCTGCAGTATGCTCTCAACAAGCTCAATTAGGAAACAAGAGGCTTTAACATAAATGAAGAAAAACTAAACTACCATCATTTTGCAGACGACATAGTCCTCATAACCGACAACCTGGAAGAGTTAAGGCAGGTGCTGGAAGAACTTCATATCGTATGCTTAAAAGTTGGATTAACTTTTCGAAAACAAAAGTAATGACTAATTTGGTACCGAGCACTTTAACATCGGAAACACAAACGTAGATTTAGTCTACAAATACATATACATTGGTCATGAAATCAGAACATCTAGAGATAACCAGACCTGCAAATTGCAAAGAAAAACCAAACTCGCTTGGACAGCATATGGAAAACTCAGCCATATATTCAAAAGCAAAATTCCGACATTTCTAAAAAGAAAAGTACATAACCAATGTATTCCGCCTATCCTTACGGCAAGAAAACATAAAATAACCCAACAAAAAATGGAAAGATCAATGATGAAAACTAAATGGCAGACGTGATCAAGCGTATAACTAAACTCAAATAAAGATGGGCTGGCCACGTGGGTCGAATGAAGGACAAAAGATGAACGAAGAAAATACTAGAGTAGAGGCTAAGAGCCAATAAACGTAGCAGAAGAAGACTACCTACGCGTTGGATCAATAACCTAAAAAAGATCGCAAACAACTGGATCCACAAAACTCAAAGCCAAAGACGATGGACTGCTACGGAGGAAGCTTATGCCCAGCAGTAGAAGGAACGGGCTGGTTGATGATGATGATGATCGTTTATCAAATTTGGACCAATAAACTAGAATTAAAAAAAATCCGCAAAAATGATTCCAAAAAACCTTTTGCAAAACCAAAAAAATTATCTCCACTTACTTACTTTTAGGTGTGTGCGTAAACCAAGCGCCAAAGCATGGAATAGCACACTTCAACTTATCCAAGGCCAAAAACAAGAATTAGCTAACAACCAGGAAATCATCTACAAAAAGTCAAAGCCAATCCTATGGCTCCTCAGCCTCCTGTTTTGCCTGACTTAAGTCCCTGTGATTTTTCCTATTTCCAAAATTCAACGAAATTAATTTCAAAGAGCATAATTTTGGGACAATCAAAAACATGCTGTAACCAACCAGCTAAATGTAATTTCAGTATCCGAGTTCCAGCACTGCTATGAGAATTAGAAGAACCCTCTCTAGAAATATGGGGTTTCCCAAGGAAGTTATTTTGAGAAAGACACCATTAAATTGTAACGCAAGAACCTTTCTTGGTACAAAACAACCAGCGTTACAATTTGTTACCATCCGCAGAACCTGGAAGCAGCCCATTGGGGACAAAACACCCCGGAGATGATGTGATTGGTGCATCAACTCTGGCCAATATGTCTCCACGTGTTACTTGACTTCGGGATATGGTTCTCTGAAAGTGTTCTCTAAGTGCAATAAACCTACAGTGCACCCCAGACTATGTTGTAAAGTCTGTGGTTGTCGTTCCTATGGCACTGCTGCATCTGCGAATCGTTGTCTTGTAGCATCCAGATAGAAATTTGCTTGTTGTCTCGTTTCTGCTATCTGCGCTAGACCATGATCCTGGATCCAACTGAGTGCGCAAGAAAGATAATTTTCTGCGTTTCCGAGTGGTATATCCGCAAGCACATCTCAAAATCACTGAACTACATGGCAGTGGTGTCTTGGTCCGTGCACACTGTCAGGTAAAAAAAAGAAGAGTTTGACGGCAGGTGCAAACGATGTCTGCTTTGGTAGTAGATGTACCTGAACCTAAATCTTAGATAAGTTTGACTCTGGTTTGGCTGATGTTTTGTTAAATAGTGTTGTTGGTTGATGGTTTGCCTCGACTGACTAACTCAACTCGACTACCTGACCAGTAAAAAATCGCGTTTTTTATTCTATCGCGGATAAGCTTCCACTTCTTTGATTGGTTAGTTTCAATGTCTAATAGAGACGCTCCACTGCGGTATCAATTCCCTAAACTTTCAAAACAAATGCATAAGCCCCCTGCAGATTGTTTGGGTTTCGCAAATAAAGGGTGTTATGCTTTTTTCAAAACAGGACAGTGATGATTCTGAAAGTGCCTTATTCTTCAATGGTTAAGTTTTCTTAAGCTTTTTTTATTAACATTCCAAGTAGTTAATCTGCTAATTGTGTAAAGAAAGTGGTATCTGCCACATAGCTATCTTTAAGAGCCCAACCATCTGAGGTACTCTTCCAATATTGATGATCTTACTTCTTCCTACATAGCTGAAGAAACGTGTTCTTTGTTGAGTTACTCTCGTAGGTCGGTCGCTGTGTAGTTCGGCTTACTTTATATTTGCCTATCTCTTCCTCTATCTTCTCATTTGTTCTTTCTTCTTGAAAGTTGTTCGGGGTTGTTAACGGAATCATGCCTTTGTTTGTCCCACATTGGAAATCAGTTAATACCGTCCTCATGATCTGGAACCAAATTATTAAAGACAAAACACTTAGGACTTAATGTAATTGGTGCTTCAACTCCGGTCAATAGATGCTCACTGCAGTGTTCAGTAATTTCTTGATTTTTGTAACACCCAGCGGTGATGGTACGAAGACCGACAAAAAAGCTGAGCAACAAATGGCTAGGCCCAAAACAAATCATCACTACAACTGGAACTCCAGCTGTCACCTGCTCGGCTCTCTTACCACATGGGTAGTTTGTAATACTTAAAGTCAAAAGTGCTTGGCGGAGGAGGCCTCCAAGATTGTTTTGAAAATGTTTTCCCATAATATCAATTCAAAAGATGTATTATTTAAGAATCATTGACATAAGGCTAGTGTTCATTTAAAAGATGCGGTTAAGTGGTGCAGATAGACTGATGGCACTAGACAAAGTCCCGGATTATCTCTTCCCATGGGTATGACTTGTGCTATCGGATTTGACTAACTAGTTAGAGCAGAAAGTTAAATATTTGTAAAATATTGGTGGCGATTGCTCCGCCCACACGTGGTAACAATTCCCCCGATTCTTTCAATTTTTTTTCTGTGTGGAGATGATATCTAAGTATCGACGATTATTTGGTACTGTCACTATTTTTAGTCTTTATTACATACAAGTGTTCACTATAAGTAGGTTCAACTACAGGGTGTTCCGGACTTCTTCGATTTCCCCGTGGAGGTCGGATATGAAGGGTTTCATTCCTGTTCAGATTTCTTCCAATATATCCGAGAAGCAAAGAGTCAAAACAGGTTTGTCACGTCCAGTAAGCTCACAGATGTTAGTGGGTAGGGTAGAGCTGAAGTTTGTCTATTTTTGTGCATTAAGTATCATATAGGTTTTCCGAATGGCAAACTAATGACGTCGCAGGTTCTTCAGTCTTGCGGTACTTGTTAATTCCTTGTCGCAAGTGACTTCGTAGAGCTTTATTGCAGTCGGATCGGCTACCATTACAAACCAATAGATAGTTGCCTGTATGTAATCGGTTACGTAGGTTGCTATTGTAGTATTGCTGACTGAGATCGCAACAACAACAACACCGCTGTGATCCCAGTCGACTGGTCCTGAGTTTATTGGAAGCCGTGTTGCTGTAGCCATCCAGACTTGCTGATTGTCAGAGATGGTTTACAACGAGCGTGTTGCAACCAGTTAGAGTCGGCTGCTTAGTACGTAAAATGTCTAGGTCGGACAGTTCAAAGTCTGCCAGATAATCTTCTAAAGATTTCTTTTTCTCCTCTCGGGGCGTTGCTTTCAAGGTCATGAAGGCACCATGTCATTCATTGCCTACGTTAGGCGTCATTTGTCACCAGCTGGGCTCTCTTAAGTCAATCGATTTTTGAACTCCACACGAAACCTACATTCTGCAGTGGTATAATGAAGCAATGGCATCACTTTCAAGAAGACCACAAAATCTCTCTCTCCAACAAGTTTCCGTGGCTTGCAAACACTTGGCTGCAGGCACGTCCATAACCACTACAAGCTACGAGTCCACTCTATCCGCTTGACAGGCGTCCTCGAACCCTGGCGAACGCTTTCACCAAAATACATAATTGGAGCACATAAATACAGAGTTGTATCAACAACCAAACTCGAGAACATATCGTATATTCAAACATCTGCGCGACACCAAGAAAGAATGCAACGCTAATCTCTTCGCAACCGCCGACTCCCCCTCCTCTCACTATGCAGAACAAGAATCAGCAACAGAGATGTTCTTAATCTTGATAAACCTAGGTGTAATTTCTTTGCAGGTATTTTGACCTCAACAAATAAATTCACTTTATAAAATTTAAATACTGAAATAATAATACTTTCTTTAATGATATGGTATACATGATATATATTTGAGTATTAATACATTACAAGCGTTTCTACATATGATATGCTTAAAGTACGATGTGTCTGTCACTTAATGAATAATGGATGTTAACGATGATCATTGCTAGGAGGTGGCGGTTGAGTGACTCTTCCCGGAATATCCTGATTTAATTGGGAAGCAGTCACTGACCTTGTTTGTAGCGTTGTGGTTTGAGCGGCAGGCTCATCTAATAATTGTCTTAATCTCTGTAACTGTGCTTCAAGTTGCCTATTATGATCCTCAAGAATTTGCATACGCGCCTCCAATCTACCCTTATGTTGTCTCAGTAATCTGGCTTCAGCTACCACATCATGTTGTGCTGGAGGTGGATGTGGATTAGAACCTATAAAATTAATTTTTAGCAAAACAAAAACAATTTTAATTGTATCCATACCTCTTTGTAATTGTTCATATTCTTGCCTCAATGCAGAATTTTCAGCCTCTAATTCTCTAATCATATCTTGTAATTCAGCACGTTGCTCCTCATCTATGACTAGCATCAATTGCCCCGGACTAGCAGGGGCTCCTTCTAACGAATGGCACAAATCAGCAATTAATCTATGTTCATCTTCCGGAGATGCAGCTCGTAATTCCACTTCAGCTAAGCGACTAGCATAAATCTCTAATCGTGAATGCATGTCGTTATGTTGCGGTGAAGCAATTGGACTTTCAAGCTCATCTCCTTCGAGAACCGAACGGACTGGAAGGTAACCCACTCGGGGATGTTTCACAAAATGCCGTTTGCTCTTAAATTTATTTCTAAGAGCTTTCGTGAAATCTCTTACATCTTCTGCTGATGTAGTTGCTGCACAGTATTCATGCATAGGATGAGATAGTTTATGTCCTTTTGTTAAGCGACCGGAAAAGAAACACGACTGACACATGTCAAAATTAAAGCATTTCAAGCATCTGAAAGTTTAATATAAATTAATCTTAGCTACTAAGGAATAATTATAATCTTACCTATATCTCAAGCCTACTATAGGGTACTGTTTGCAAGAATTACATTTAGCTTGATGTTTAGCTGTTTCAGCTGCTGCTAGACGATGTAATACAGGAACCCAGACTAACGATTGAGGTTCCTGTTTAAGCCAAGCTAGAAAATGTGTAGCTTCTAAATCTTCTCTATCGCCTAGACAACTACGCACACTTGGTTCTATATTAGAACCGCCAAAAGCTGCAACTTCTCCAAGCTGTCTAGGTACCTGAAGTACGTCGTGTAATAGTAATCCAAGTTTTCTTTGATCAGCTCTTTGTTGCGGATCGGCGATTAAACGAAATAGATAACGGTATTTGTCTTCTAAATGACCTTTCGCTAATAAAATAAGTCCCACCTAAAACAAAAATGCAATTTAATGGGAAATTGTAAAGATTTGATATAAAATATAATAAATAGTGTAACGGCCGCTAGGTGGCGCTACCATAACACCCGCCCCTTCGTGATACGAGTGAACCAATCAGAATAGAGCGCGTTACATAAAAGAAATCAATTCAAAAATTCACCGCTGGCACCCAGGCAGACAGGAATTCGATCTACACATATTGCAGCTCTGCCAAAACCAATCAAAAACACTACACACAGCTAATCCAGGCTTTACCCTAGAACATCTCTTACTCCTTTGCAACCCCTATCAACTTCCCCGATGCCAACATACATCCAGCCGGCATTGCACTGCCTGCCACGAGCACAAGCACTCGCCACCGCAGGCAACCCCATCGGTTTCGACTTCACGACATCCCGAAACAGTAACCAGTAATAGTATCGATTGATTTAAATGACTTCCAGCAGCCGATGAGACTACAGCCAACCAGCCAAATCTACTTCTCCACACCAGGAAATTGCCCAAAACCCGGTGCCCATCTGCGCCGGAAGTAAAACACACAAAAATCCGAGTGCTCCGCTCCAAGGCGAGAACCGATAGGACCCGGGGTTAATGTATTAACCGCACCACCTCCGGGATGATTCCCCCTCCATGGATCGCTTCCAGACCAGGTGGTCAGAGACAATACAGCTCTAATTTATAGCTCATAGTAGCCTAAAGTAGTCACTATACGGCTACAAAGCGCTACTAGTAATCATCAAAACTTCCTAACCGTCTAGCGTGTCTAAGTATATCCAAAGAAAAGCAAAGCAGTTCTCTTTTCACGGCGACAAACCAGTCCTCATAATAACGTTCTGAGGAATGGCGGCTATCACGCACCTCAATCGGCTCAAAGTCTTCAAAAGCCTAACTGCGTTGGTTTGTCAGAGCCACGTGATATGTTTGGAACGAAGACATTCGTAACGACCTACATTGCGTCAAGACATCGAAACTTTCTTCGAAAAGTACTTCAATGCTCTCGCGGTTCACCCCAACCCTGTTCTAGCCAGACTAGCTGAGCCAGGCAAAAAAGCATCTTTTACATATAAGAGATCAATAAATATTTTATTTGCCTAAAATGAAAGTGGCTTACCCCAAACTCCCAATAACTTTTCCCCAAACGGAAGGTACGTGCCCTTACGGTCGGCGGAAGACTTTAGTAGGTGGCACTCCTTCAAAGAGTAAATCCGACACTCAGTCTTAAGAAGATTATGCTCCCAACCAGAAACAAAAACTAATTTGAAATAGAAATAAGTTTCACTTCCCCGATAGAGCGCCACATCTGATTTCGATCGCTGTTGTTCAGCTTTAAAAGTGTCATGAGAAATAAATCGCTGAATGTATCTAAAGATACAAATACACGCGGCTACAGGACGCTAGCTACTAGCACTAACTTTAATACAAGCGTCTGAAGCTGCTCCGTAAGCTTGTCGGCGACAGCGGCGTACGAATGCCCGCTCGTGGTTCCTAAATCAGCCGATAAATGCCGACGTATATCAAAAAAACAAAAAATTCGCCAAAAAAATGGATTAATCGATTTGCAACGTTCTCTTTTCCCAGCCCGAATCTGCTAGAGCAACATTTTGAAAAACTCAAGAGCGGCTACATAAATTATCGAGAAAAAAACGTTTTTATTGAAAAAGACTCGGAAACCCAACCTAATGTTTCTTCAGTAGCGTCACTAGACTTGTTTTCTTTAAAATTAAAATTAAATATATTTTATTATTATTATTTGAACTTACCTTAAAACTAAGTACTCTAATTTGTCCTGTCCGTTGACTATCATAAACATTAAGCAACCAATTTAAAGCTAAATCCACACATAAAGGTACATCAATTAGCGTCGGATGTTGTTGAGCGGTATTGTTAAAAATTGCCCGTAAAACAAGCATCATATCAGCCACATCCAACAATCTATCATTTTGACCACGCAATCCATGAATGTCGAAAGCTTCAGAAGCGGCTGGAAGTGTAACCAAGTCAAAGCATAGTTTCTTTTGTATGGCACGTAATTTTAACGCAGTTCTGTATGCTGAGAAACGCACTTCATTGAGTTGAAGAAGACAGGCGGCTAATTCGAGCATGTGTGGATGATCCCAATGTGTCGTTTCCATACTGTGATTGATGTAGTATGGCACTTTATTGGGAGTTGTTGCACGTTCCCATGGAGGTTGTACGCTTGATGGACCAGGAGATATTTCACCTGTAACAAGTACTATTATTTATTAAATATGGTTGAAATATGAATTTGTAAATTATAGATTAATGAGCTGATTAGAAAAATACAAATGCAGCTGTTGTAATTAAATGCGTGACTCATATAGAAAATAAATGCGAACAACTTATGACTCATTTGATAAAATCATCATGTAAACCAGTAAAATTGTTATTATTAAGTTATCAAAGCGTCATTTTACTCTACTAAAACTACCATGACCTATAATAATAATGACGTCATCTTAATATTGAAATGAATAATTATTAAACTTTTTCAGTGAAAATAAATAAACCACTTTTTTAATTACCTTGGCATGTACTAGTTAGCACTTCTCTTCTTTCACGTATTGCAGCTTGTAATGCCCGGCATCGAGCTGAACAGTCTTCAAGTTGTGTGTCCGCTGTTTGCGGTAAAGCATTGCCTAAAATTGACGCCTGACTTCGAGCTTCTTCTAGAGATCTCTGCAAAGGAGGGAGCTGTTGTTCTAAAGTTCTCAAATTATTTAGTAATTCTCTGGCTTCTGCTGCACTTCTCGGACCGCTCCAACTTAATGTGGCTCTTTCTAATCTCGCTACGGCTGAAGAGGATTCTTCTAAGGTAGCAGTCAGATGTTTCAATTTCTGTAAAAAATTACAATATATCTTTTCAAATAAATGTTGAGAATATGTGACAAATAATATTAACCCTGCAAACCCACATAAGATGGATTTTTGAGTTTTTACAAAGTTTGTATCATATGTTTCTATTTCATTTCTGTAAGTTACACAATTTTGAGGTTAGAAATTTAAACTCAAAATATTTTTCTTTGTTCCGTTCTATGATAGATTCACTGAAAACGATAAAGAATGTATGTGACAACATATACAAGAAAAAGGCTACAGTCAACACCTACTGTTAGACTACTCTCATCGCGGAGATGCGAAAAAAGTGCTTAACAGCAAGAAGGATTTTTTACCCGAGTAAATCGCAGACCATCAGCCAACGAGCAAAAAAACACAGGCGCACCAACAGTTCAAAGCCAAAAAAATGATCTCAAGTCAATAAACGACTCCAAAAAACTAGCAAAGCGCAAGCTATGCAAGACAGTAATCAGCGACGTCTGGGGAAAGAGGTACAAAATTGTAACCGGACAACTAGAACTAAGGTCGCCCATTACACTAATAAACAAAGAGCAAAAGAAGGAAGTCCAAAAACTATTCCCCAACTACAAATCTGAAGTATAGCTAGAACTAGAGACAGAGCCATGCACACTAGCGGAAGCAACGGCGGCGTACGTGTAACAAGATAAAACCCGGCAAAGCAGCTGGCCCAAGCGCCATTTCCCAGAGGTTGCCAAAACAATTGCGGAGCACATCCTTAAAGTAATATGCAAAATTGCAAACCAAACATTGAAGTCAGGAGTATTCCCACCAGAGTAAAAAGTTGGCAAAGTAACCTTGATCGAGAAACCAACCAAACCCATAGAGACAAAGACATTCAGACCAAGCAGGATCAAGGTGAGAGGAAACAACAGTACAAAGCAATCGGCCAGACAGAAAATGTTTCAAATCATAAGAATAATCATAGGAAGCTATTTGCAAGACAGAAAGATCTTAAACGGTAAACACAATAGAATAGAAATGACCTGCTATGTACCACAGAGCTCAGTCATCGGTCCAACACTGTGATACGTTCTGTATAACAGCGTACTTTGAATAAAACAAAAGGCACCCACCTAGTTGGATACAAAGACAACCTGGAAATTGGTATCTGTATTAATAGAAAGCAAACCATAAAAGAGAATATATAATACACCGCAGCCAAGAATAAATTGTGGATGGCGGTGCTGGTCGGGAAAACACGGAAAAAATGAGGAAAGTTGAGGTGGCAAGCCAAAACAAAATCAAGTAGCTGGGACTATTCTTTGAGAAAATATGCACTTCACATCAAGACTACAACGGAAAAAACAACAACGGCTGCAAACGCGTTAAGTGTTAAACCTGGACGAAGCCAGGTCATACAAATGATGAGCTAAGTACTCGGTAACAAACTCGATTCTGCTGTAAGAGACCGTGATGTACAGCTTCAGAGGAACAAAAACCTCCTGAAAAAGCAGGACAAGAGAAGATCAACGTCAGCCAGAACAACGAAGTGTCTGATCGGATTGATATCCACGACGACGACCTCAAAAAGATCAAGCTAGACCACACCAAACTCCTCTTCGAGTAGCACAAAGACATCACCATAGAGATGTCAAAGACAGAAGCCGCCCCCACTGCGGCCCTTATAGCCATCATCACCAGATAGAACATCCAGCCACCCACGTCACTGAAAGCTCCAACTCTGTCCTCTTCCAAAAATTCCGCAAAGACTCCAGTCTTCACCAGCAGCTGCGGTACCAACCCAACCCACAAAAACCTCGGACACCCCGGTCTAAACTTCACTAAGAGACCTGCCTGTCTAAAACAAGGTCAAGTCTGCCACCTCCAAATTCAAACAAGTGATAAAAGTGCAACAGAGCAGCAACGTCGTTGCCAAAGCCCCGCCCCTAGGAAAAGAATTCACCCTAGTGGAAAATAATAAAAGGCTAAAGAAGCACAAGTAAATCATTTTTTCTTTAACTCCTCCACGGATCACACCCAACGTAAAGAGAAATCCTTGGCGCAGGCAATGCAAATCCAGTCGCAAAACGCAAATATTTCAGTTAAGAATCGGCAGATATATCTATCTTCCTTACATTTCCTTGTGTAACAAGCTGGAGACAGACAAATTATCTGACAATCTGTATTCAGGCATAGGCGTGGTACAAGTTTTCCACAAACACTTTGGAACCCTATTCTATAAGACTGGCACACCAACAAAATTCTCCTCCAAATCCCAAAAAAAAAAAAAATGATTCTACTGTACTTTTCATACGGGTAGTGTGTACGCACTGATAAATAAGTATAAAGAAAAAGATGAAAAAAATGTAAACGCTGACCGCGATACGTATAGTGCCTATCAAACGTCATCACCAATCTGCAAAGGCAATACAGGTGGTACGATCCCCATCCACTTGCTAGTGAAAAAAAGATCCCATAGAAAAAAAAAACTAAACACCATAAAGCGCAGCTAGATACAAAGCTCTTAGCAAGAGTGGAACGAGAAAGCAGTCACTTGAAAGTAAACAAAGATGCTAATACCAAAGATAAAACTATGGTTCAAACAAAACACGGCAAAGTAAATTACTTCCTAACCCGGTTCTTAACAGAACACGGGTGCTTCGGCTCCTACATGAAGAAAAAGACAATTAAGAAAAAGTGCATGTACTGCAGTGCGGTGCAGTCCAAGCACAACATACTCGCAAAAAATAAAAGCAAGGTTGCAGAGACAAACATAGATAGAAACCTTGAACATTAGAGTAAATACACTTTTTTCATATTTTTCGCTTGTCTCATAGTGAAGTCAACATAACAACGTTCTATGCCCACGGCTGATGTCACACGTAACTTATCAAAAACAATAATTTATTATTAATAGATTTTTTAATATTTAATCAGCGTCTAAAGTTTCAGCCTTTATAAACTCAATTTACTACCGCTACTACTATTCATGACATCTTTGCCAGCTGTCCAAACAAGGACTTGACTGACCGTAGTATGTTAATGTGGACCATTACTAAAATTATATATTAAACAGAACCCGTGTATAACGCCCAGCACAAGTATTCACCAAACCTAAGCATTCAACAAAACATGCGATACTCGTCTCCCCTAGCCCACTTGTTACCAAAAAACCCCGATGCCTTGCTCCTGACAGATTAAAATTAAAAAAAAAAAAGATGGTAAATGAAGACCGTGTGAAGATTATAGAAAGTTAAATTAAAGATCCGTCCCCGACAAGTACCCACTATCGCTAGTACAAGATTGCGCTCACACTCCATTTAGAGCCTACAACCAAATCCAGGTTACCAAAGAAAATATTACAAAAACGGCAAAGATGTGATACCTTTCGGATTATTGGAGTTTCCGTATATGACTTTTGGACTCCAAAAGGCAGCACAACGCAACGACGTCTTAATCGCATCCAGTTAGATAATCTTCGTCAAGTGTTTGGACGTTTAAACAATATGGAATTTTGATTATCTTCGCCAAATGTACGTAGAAAAAATCTGCAGTTAAATTCCTTGAATTCATAGTTACCCAAAAAAACATTAAACCACATGAAAAAGTTGAAGCCATTGCAAATTATTCACTATATAAATCTGCAAAAGATCAACGACGTTATTTTAAGAAAATATCAAACTTTACAGACTTAGTATTCCAAAGGCAGCAGCTCTGCAAGCACCTCTCAACAAACTTCTACAAAAAAAATTAAATAAAAACCTTGATCCCATGAAATCCAGAAGCACGGATAGCTTTCGACAAATGTAAAAGTAATTTAACCAAATCTGCTTTGGTAACATATTCAGCAGAAGAAGCCCCACTCGCCATCTTCACCGATGCATCAGATTTATACGTGGAGTCTTCTATAAAAACCCACATCAAGAAATAGGTGCATTTGTTTACCATGTCAGCGAGTGAAGGTTTCTCGTCACGTTTCATCGTCAGTAGAAAGTTTCACACCACCATCCAGAATACTCAAATACATTGATCTGGTGATCTTTACCTTCCTCAAATGACTACCAGAATGTGCTTACAATCGTTGATCGTTATTCGCCAAAACACCCTGGCGTAAACCGTCGTCAGAACCATATTCAAAGGATAAATGTCCAGATTTGGAGTACCTATGCGGATCCCAACTAGCCCATGCAAACAGTTTGAATCTAACCTGTTTAGAGAGTTAAACGCTTTACTCGAAACAGCATATTCACACGACGACGTACCATCCGTCTTCCAATGATATAGACCGGGGATCGGCCAACTTTTTTTGAAACAAGCCAGATCGTACAAATTTTAAGTTTTAATTTGAAAATTTGATTCAAAAAACATTGTTGTAACTGTAGTTTTTATTGAAAATAAGGACTTTGCAGGCCGATTTAAAAATAGGTGGCGTAGTTTGCCGACCGCTGGTATAGATTTCACCGTCAAATAAACTGACTGACAAAAGATGGGAAAGCCTTCCACTAAATCTTCTCGGCCTCAGAACTGCTTGGCGTGACCTCAAACCAACCATCGATAAACTGACGTATGAAGAACATCTGTGTTTATCAAGACAACTTTTAGTAGGTCAACAATTTAAAGAAACACTTCGCAAAACCTAAAACCAGTTCCTGGCAAACACCAAGAAAATAAAGCAACTTTTGTATTCAAGGACCTCGGATCTGTGACCAGATTTTCATTAAAATTGAAAGTATAATTATAACAAAAGACCCTACATCACACAATCCGACAAGATATAGGGTCCATTATAAGGTAATGGGCATTTTCTATGAAAAATAAATTTATTGATTGTACTGGTACAAACTCTTTAAATTCTTCGAAATACTCTCCCCCTGCATCAATACACTTTCGGAGACGTGACTGCTATGCCTGACAAGCACCCAAAAATTCCTCAACAGGAATGCATTCCTTTCAGCTCTCTCTTCAGTCAGGAAAACAAAAAAGTCGCACGGAGCCAAGTAGGGACTGTAATGGAGCTGGGGGACCACCGAAGTGTTGCTTTGTGCCAGGAAGTTGGTAACGATGGCGGCCGTTTGACTGGGGGCATTGTCGTAGTAGAGCTTGACCGTGCCTTTGATGTCAGTCCTCACGCGCGCAATCTGGCGTTTCAATCTTTTGAGCACCTTGAAGTAAAAGGTTGAGTTGACAGTTTCTCTTTGCGGTACAAACTTAAAATGGACGATTCCTCGGACGTCAAAAAAGATAATAAACAACGTTTTAAGCAAAAATTAAAAGTTTTTTTTGTGTGACACGCGTTGCTCTGCCTTTTCGGTTCTGAGTCGTACTCAAACATCCAGAATATGTCTCTGGTTACAACAGAGTTAAAAAAGTCCGGTTCGTTTTGAATCAAATCTAAAAGTTCTTGATAGCGCAAAATCGCGCCCGCCGTGTTACAAAGTCGTAAAACACACTTCACACGGAGACACGTCTTTCCGCTTAGAACAGTCGCAGAGCAAGTTGGCGACCGGCTGCGTTGAAAGGGCATATCCTCCACCACATTTCCCGACAAGTTTTACCGGACGGGATGGATAGTCAGGTCACAATAAAATCATGCGTATTACTTTCATAATGTATTTACTATTGTTCTCAAATGCAAATATGTCAAGTTTCGATCGATCGTTTAAAACTCGCATACGTCAGCACGGAAGAGAATAAGCTACTCCAGCAACAAACCATTGCCGAATTCCAAATCGATCAACAGAAAAACGAGCCACTCAATAAATGAATCCGACTAAGAAGACAAGTACTACTTAAATTAAAAAACATAGAAATGTGAATTTTTAAAACTGTTAAAGCAAAATTTTACACAAATTTTATAATTATTGACCGTACACTTGCATGAAAACAAATTTTCTATTTTCTTAATTTTCTGATCACCCAGTATAACAAAATTTAAAAAAGATTAGCCACTCAAAAATAAACACCCTGTATATTATAAATAAAAATTATTAGAAATGTATTTGAGGTTATGTGTACCTACCTATCTGTAATTATCAATTGTTTTGTGTTATAATTGTTGCAAAAATCAAAATTAAAAACATTTATTTCATTATATAACCCGAATTATTGTGTAATAATAATGTTTATTTGTTTTGCATAATAGATATTTATAAAAATCTATTTAGATTCCATTTCATTAGGGCACAATTTCTAGATTAAATCAAATCCAATTAATTTATAGTACTGGGGCAGATGATAGACCTTGATTGATAACCTTTTTATATGTTTTTATATAATAATATGAACAGTATGTGTAAGTGTTTAAATATAAAATAATATATAAATATCAAAATAATGTAAATATAAATTATTGTCGCAAACAAATGTTAAATAATATTTGAAAAAATACTTACAGCATTATTTTGTTCGAATCTCGAAGCCAACTGATCTGATCTATCGATTAAAGCATTCCATTTATCACTTAATTTAACTAATTCCCTTCTCAAGTTCCTCGCTAAATCGCCAGATGGTTCACCAGCCACAAACTGACGTGCACTCCTTAAACTTGCTTCAACTAATGGCCGCTTATCCTCCAACTGTTGTCTGAACGCCCTATGGTCATCCTGTCTAGCAGCCAAACCCAACTCTGTATCCTTCCTTATAACCCATTCAGTCAACTCCCTTAAGGAAAGCAATAGAGCATTCCAATATTCTGCATTGTGTTCCAAGCGGTTCCTTAACTCCATTGTTCTTGTGCGAAGAGCCTATCAAATTGAAAGGAAGTCTAATTGAGAACATGAAAGTGTAATTGTATATACAATTGTGATTTAATTTGTAATTAAAAGGGAAGATATATAGTTAAAGCATTATTTAATTAAATAAATGCTGCAAATATATATCAATTTAAATCGGCTGTAAAAATGAGTACAAATCTCCAATAAAAATATTATTAATTATTCCTTAGCAATAGATATCTTCGTTAATAAAATAATTTTGTTTAAACCGATTAAAAAGTTTTTATTATTCTTACCTGCCATCGTCGTTCCATCTCGTCACCTCTCAATTGTAACATCAATGCATCTTCGGGTGCTAAAGTACCCAACAATGCTAAACTGGACGTTCTCAAAGCTGAGTGTGTTGTTGATTGTCTTTCAATATCAGCCTGTAATTCTTTAAGACCTTGTGCACCTCTCCTGGAATCCCCTTCCGACTCGACACTCTCCAACACAGATTCCACTTCGCTCAACCATGCAAGGAATTTGTCTAGAGATCTGTCAAGATTTTGCAATGAGCTCATGGCAGCGTGGAGCAATTTACCGCGATTTATGACGCACGCATCGAGCCGTGTATAAAGTTGATTGATATCAGAAGCTCCCTGCAAATGAAATGTATTCATAAATCAATCGGCATAATGTATTATGTGTTAGTATTTTTATATGTTGATGTGTTTATAAGGATCATATTGAAATTTTTTTTATATTGTAGACTGTAGTTTTGCAATTATTTTTGGCTGGTTTTGCAATTGGAAGTAAAACTCAAAAAAAAGTTTTTAATTTCAAAAAAAATTCTTCTGTTTTCTATTTTGTTTCTCAAATAATATGACTAACAATATGTATATACAGGGTGTTTACAAAGAAGTTTAACAAAAAGAGAAATGATAAAAATTGTTCGATAGAAACAAAGTCAAACACATTCCAAACAAGAAGAACATACATGGTGTTCAATAAATAGACATTGGCCAAAATCAGATAAAACTTACTTAATTTGATAAATAAAACAATGTCAACAACATTTTCAATTAAATGTCAAAATCCAGCTTCAAATTAATAAAATCAAACCAGAATATATTATAATCCGGCCATAAAATACAAAAAATTTATTAAATTCAGAAATATTTACCTTAAATCAATAAAATCCTGTCATAAAATACAAAAGTTAACTGATAATGCTAAACCTGGCTTAAATGTCAAAATCTGACCTTCAATAAATAAAACCCTGCTTTAGTTTATTGACATGTAGCATTTTATTGATAAAAATTATAAATAAAATATAAAATCTTTATTTAAAACACATTTGGCCAGATTTTAGCAAATTTTTAAAACAAATTTATAAACTTTTCAGCTGAATTTCTTTTGTTTTTAGCCGGAGAGGGTGGGTTCATTAATTGTGGGCAAGTAGTTTCAAGCTTATAGAACATTTCAGTAAGGTCACTTACTTTGTTAGCATCCGCACATGACTACATTCTACGTAAACTGACAGAAAAGTAAGACGTAGATAAAGGGCGAGACCAACTTCTGGAGTCTCTTCTTAATATATACCAAATTATGAAATTTTTGACCAGTCAATGCATTAGAGGCAAATTGCCAGCCAAACATCTAGCAGACATCAACCAATCCAGAGTAAAGACCAACCAATATCCAGGTTCAGAAAAGTCTATCACCAAGGCACACATTTGTTGCACCACCTTTACCTGCCCGCATGGCAACTGGATCAAGCACATTTGCCCTGCAGCCCAGCAAAGTCAAAATGTGCATCGCCGCATCTATCTTCCAGCGCACCAAGATGGATCCAGGAGCATGACCCAGTGCAAATGACAAAAACAGCTTTACAGATATAATTCTAAACACAATTCTAACTGAAAACCAAGACTGAATTGTAAAGCACCGGACCAAGTCCGCAACACAAAAACGAAACAAAATCACAATGAACTAGCTAACGAGAGTAATAGAAACTACTTGCAAAAAAAAACAAACGCTATCTAAAGCCGAGGGAGCGGTTTTCGACTACAACGTGAAACACACGCGCTCGGGGTTATTGCACACACCGCCTTTAGAGTCGTAATTTAGGACGCCACCTAGCGCCCTTTCAACGCCAATCCACCTAGCAGCCCTAGCTTGTATTTGGGAGCCCCTGAACCAAGTGAGCTGGACCAGCAATGTCACCGCACACACCGACTCCGGAAACACACCACCACAACAGCAACAAAGCTTTCCCACGCCTAAAAATTATCTACACTGGAAACAACAAAACACACAAAAGCCGCATTGCTGCAAGACCCTATCGGCTAGATTTGGTGTATCAGCACTATCTCTGAAGTGTTTCCCTTTTAGCAGGTTGCCTTCAGGTCCCGAGGACGGTGACAAAGTGAATCGTGTTCTCATTGTAGCGGGCCAAGCTTACCTCGCTGCAAATGTAATTTGTCATTAAATTAAGAGAGGAAGTTAATAAATCCAACTTCTTGATAACAAACAGTTGGGTGGGTATGCGAAGCAGTCAGTTTATTGATTGTGAGCAAGTAATTTCAATTACTCCACTCTGCCCCGCTCACCTACCCAAGTTTTCTGTGCAAAAGTAATTTAATTTAAACAAACAAATAGGTGAGCAGGGCACTTAGTTCATTGATTGTAGGCAAATAGTTGCAATTGGAATGCCCTGTCCACCCACCCAAGTTTTAGTGATCCAGATATTTCTCTTCTCTGCAAATGTAATGTGTCAAATGGAGGAAGTTGATAAATTCAACTTAATAACAAACAGTTGAGAAAGTAAAAAAAGCACTCAGTTCATTAATTGTGGGTAAATACTTTCAATTTCTGAATCAGTAACACTTTTGTGGGTGCCAAGTGTCACTGATTCAGAAATTGAAAATTTCTCTTCTCTGCAAATGTAATTTGGGGAAGAGGTTGATATATTCAAATTTTTAATAACAAATAGTTGGGTGGGTGGTGGGCGGAGCAATTCATAGATGGCGAGCAAGTAGTTTCAATTGAAGTGTCCCACCCGAGTGTTAGTGATCCAGAAATTAGATTTTTCTTTTCTCAGATTATTTTTTATTGATACCAACCCAAGTGTTAATGATCCAAAAACTGGATATTGCTCTACTCTGGGAATGTAATTTGTGATTCAATTGAGGGAAGAGGTTGATAAATCCAACTTCTTGATAACACACAGTTGAAAGAGTGAGCTAAGCACTCAGTTACATAGTACAGTTATTCAGCTCAAGTAGTTTCAACAAAAGTCCCATGCCCACCCACTCAATTGTTAGTTATTCAAACTTCCGTCTTTTGACTTTAACACTACTGAGTCCGTGTCTACAGCAACGGATCTGTTGGGTTTGAGTTGTTGACATTGCAGAAAGAGTACACACAAAACCGACCTTCTTCAAGACGGAACCCCGATTTGCAAAACATTTTTGCCACATTCATTCTCAGTTTGTGTTTCGAGCATAGTTAAATTGAAAAAAAAAAAATCTATTTACATTTTTTAAACAGGAAACATCATCTGCCCCTAAATCTTATTTTGCTCTCCCCCCCCCCCCCCATTACAGGCTAGATGCCTTTAAAAAACTAATATAATTAAAAGTAGTTGCTGTTGCTGCAGGTGATCCCTTCTGCTGACGTTAACCCCGATAGTAGAGTCTTGTGTGTTTTAGATTTAGTTCTGATCTCCATTGGCGGAGCTACCTGTAAGCAAAGCAGGCACGAAAGAAGAAAGTTAAAACCTAAGGAGCTTTGTAATATTTGCAGTAGAGCCCAAAAATACAGGCTACGTAACTGGGTCATACTAAAAGTCGTAAGGTTGGTTCGCCAATACGCTGTTTGCTGAAAAGTCAACTAAAATCTTCTTAAACCAACATCGTCGTTTGCTTGTCATAGAGTTAACCGGTAAACAAGATGGGTTGTTTACATCTCTGCTCCGATGATTATAATAGCAATCTTGCTTTAGTAGTTTCCTTGTGCAGCTTTTCTCCAGTAATCGGTTCTTTTCTATCGTTGCAAGCTTAGTCTTTATTCGGAAAGCAATCTCCAGAACTCTCTTCAGAGTAATGTTTGGATGTTTTCATCAATATCGTCGTTGATGCTTGTTGTGTCGGTTTTACTGGGTCGGCTCATATTAGCAACGATTTCAGAGGTTGTGGATTCCGTGCTACGGTTTGCAAAAAACTGCACCCACTCGGCGTTCTTTCCCAGTCTGACTCTGTTGTACATGGGCTTGTCTGTCCACTATTATATATCTCATTCCCAATCGTCGTTGTTATCCAAATCACTTAAAAATTTGTGTGTATCAAAATCACTGTTTCTATCGGCATCAAACTCGTTATCAGTGTCAAATTCGGCAGCAGTGTCTTCTACGCTAAAATCGAGATTACTTCTTTGTCGTCCTAATTATCCTATAGGAGAGGGGCTCTGGTGAGAAGAAAACCTATTATTAATTAGGAACGGTTTGCCATACCACAAATATATACAAAATATAAAAACCTATAAAGACATAGTAAAGCGTATAGGTAAGTCTACTAAGAATTACAAAATTTTGATCGTCTTAGAAAAGTTGTTGAGAGTTTATATAAATCTAAAAAAAGATGTTAGGCTACTGCATTGGCAATAGTTTCAAAAACCATCACATTGAAAGTTCTTACCCCTCATCAAATTAAACAAAGATTGAATGGCAAATACGGTAAAGATTCACCTTCTTATTCCACCGTGAAAGAATGAACCGAAAGGATAAGATAAACCTGAAAAGGTGGTTCAAAGTGATTGAAAGTGAGACAATTATCAACAATGTCAGAGCAGTCAAATACACCAATTCGCCGAATACTCCATGAAGTGGGTTCTGTTAAAATTTGTAATATCTGACTTATGCGCCATCTAGTGATGTTAACACTAGGGAAGCTTAAGTGACGCTCTCTTAAGCGTCCCACTTCTTGTTTGTGACGCTGTACGTAACAGACGTGTTTTTCCTTTGCTCCAACAATATACTATTAATTCACACAAGTGTTTGATTACGTTAATCCGAATATCCAACAGGTTATGGGCCCAGTGCGCGTGTTAATTAGTAGTGCGGTTTAGTAATCGAGATCTTAAGACTTTTACCGGTCGATCGTCGCGAACAACCACGTGTTTGGTGTGAGGTTAAAGATGTCGGGAAGTTACTTAGTGAATGTGCCGAGGCTGAAGGGTCGTGAAAACTATGATGATTGGGCCTTCGCGGTGGAGAATTTCTTGGTTCTCGAAGGACTTCATGGATGCATCATAGAAGACGAAGCTGGCAGACAAACTGAAGCTAAGGTGGCTGAGTGCAAAGCCAAATTGATATTAACGATCGATACTTCGTTATATGTCCACATCAAGAATGCAAAGACAGCAAAAGAGTTGTGGAAATGCTTGAAAGGAATGTTTGATGACAAAGGGTCGACAAGGAAAATAACACTGCTGCGAACATTAATTTCCACAAGATTAGATAACTGTGATAGCATGCTGGCGTATGTTAGACAGATTGTGGAAACGGCCCAACGGCTGAAGAGCACAGGTTTCGAAATTTCCGATGAATGGGTTGGATCTCTCCTACTGGCAGGTTTGCCGGAGAAATATTCGCCGATGATAATGGCGATTGAGCATAGTGGAATCGCCATAACGGCCGACAACATCAAATCGAAGCTGCTCGACATGGAAGATACTGACAGTGCAGGTAGCGCATTTAGCGCTAGGTGGCGTGGACAGGCAGGCAACTGTAATGGGAAAGGCGTCCGGGGTGCCAGTGAGGTCACTGACAAGGACAAGAAGAAGCAATTGTCAAACGTCAAATGCTACCATTGTAAACAGTTTGGTCACTACAAGAACAAGTGCCCACAGCAGAAAGACAGCGATAACAGAAATGGAAGTGCACGGAAGAACTTTGGACTAAGTGCCGTGTTCCTATCGGGTGAATTTAACAAAGATGATTGGTACGTTGATTCAGGTGCCAGTGCTCACTTCGTTGCTGACGAAAAGTGGCTGCAGAGCACGTCCAATAGTGAATTTGTTAAAGAAATTATCGCTGCAAACAAAGAAACAATGACTGTGTCGTGCAAGGGTATCGTCAAGCTTCATACGCGTGTGAACAATGCGGTGAATGACGTCACCATCAGAGATGTATTTTGTGTACCCAAGTTATCCACAAATTTACTTTCAGTTAGCCAGATGATAAAGGCAGGGAATAAAGTGAAATTTGATGAGGATGGTTGCTCTATCTACACGCAAGATAATCAACTAGTGGGAACAGCTACACAGACGAACAATGTTTACAAGTTAAACACAGCTGATGATGAAGCATGTTTGCTTGCAACTAACACATGGCATAGAAAGTTTGGTCATGCAAACAGTTCAACACTAAATCAAATGTCGAAGAAAGAAAGTGTCATTGGTATGAAAATGGATGGAGAAGTCGTTGAATCCAAAAGAAGCTGTATGGTATGTTGTGAAGGAAAACAGACTCGAGCACAGTTTCCTAAGAAAGGAAATAGAGCAGAGAGCATTTTGGAGCTCATTCACATGGATGTGTGTGGGCCAATCGAAACGAAATCGTTTGGTGGCTCTAGGTATTTCCTCATAATAGTTGATGACTACAGTAAGATGGCTTTTGGTTATTTCCTGAAAACGAAAGATGAAGTTTTCAACCAGTTTAAACAGTTTGCTGCAATGGCGGAGAATCAAACAAATTGTTCCATAAAGATAGTGAGATCAGACAACGGTGGTGAATTTTGTAATAAGCAGTTTAAAGCTTTTATGAGTCAAAAAGGCATCATTCACCAGATGACCACTCCTTACACGCCCGAGCAGAATGGCTCAGCTGAGCGGATGAACAGGACGGTGGTGGAAAAGGCTAAATGTCTCATGTTTGATGCAAAACTGGACAAACGTTTTTGGGCTGAAGCCGTTAATCACGCTATCTATTTGAGAAATAGACTTCCGGTAGCAGGAAGGGGTGAAAAAACACCGACTGAAATTTGGACAGGCCGTAAGCCAGATGTGAGCCATCTTTGCATCTTTGGCAGCAAGGCAATGGTGCATGTGCCAAAGGAGAAGCGGCTGAAATTCGACAAGAAAGCCAAACAAATGATTTTTGTCGGCTTTAGTGACAATACAAAGGGGTATAGGCTATATGATCCTGCAGAGAGCAAAATAATCGTGAGCCGAGACGTCATAATCCTTGAAGAAGATGACTTGTTGACCATTAATGTAGATCACAGCCTGGATGAAGATCAACACATTGGTGTTGAGGCAACTGATTCAGTGGGGGCAGCAAGTGAAGACGATGGTGAAGAGACTCCAGTGTCATCGGATGAGTCCATTGCACCGTCGGAAATAGTCAACAGCAGTGGAGACTCATATGTCCCAGATGACTGCAGCGCATCAGGCAGCGAGGGACATGGTGACTACATCGAACAAGAAGTAAGAAAGTCATCCAGAACTCCGAAGCCGAAGATACTTCACGATTATGTGACTTATGCAACCTACGCGGGAATTGACAATGACATCGACGTGCAAGAAGACCCCTCCAGTGTGGAACAGGCGTTGGCTCGTCCAGACCACGAGAAATGGAGATGCGCGATGGACCACGAGCTCAGCTGTTTTGAGAAGAACCGTGCGTGGGAAATCGTCGACGTCCCAACGAAAGGGACGATTGTGAAGTGCAAGTGGGTTTTCAAGCGCAAGTGTGACGGTCTTGAAGTGCGGTATCGTGCGCGTTTGGTGGCTAAGGGATTCAGTCAACAGCCAGGAGTAGATTATAACGAAATATTTGCGCCTGTTGTACGTCACTCGACCTTAAGATTGTTGTTCGCTCTATCAGTAAGGTTAAAGTTAAAAATGTATCATTTAGATGTACCAACTGCTTTTTTGAATGGGGATTTAGATGAGGAAGTTTTTATGATGATGCCTGAAGGTTTCAATGTGCAAGACAATGTTAACAAGGTACTTAAATTGAACAAAGCCATTTATGGTTTAAAGCAGGCATCTCGGGCATGGAATAAGAAGGTGAATGTTGTCATGAATGAATTGAACTACCAGAATTCTAAACATGAACCTTGCTTGTACACCAAGAAGAATGGTGATCGTTTGACTATAGTGGCATTATACGTAGATGATTTCTTTGTTTTTTCAAATTGTGTAGAAGAAATCAAATGCTTGAAAAATGTACTTATAAATAAGTTTAAGATCAAAGATCTTGGTGAGCTAAGGCACTGTCTCGGAATGGATGTCGAGTCAGGAAATGGAGAAATTACTTTGTGTACAGAAAAGCACAATAAGTTCGTGAGAGAGATGGGACTCACTCAATAAATGTTAAATGTAGCGCAATTATCAGATCTAGTGGGGGTGTTAAAATTTGTAATATCTGACTTATGCGCCATCTAGTGATGTTAACACTAGGGAAGCTTAAGTGACGCTCTCTTAAGCGTCCCACTTCTTGTTTGTGACGCTGTACGTAACAGACGTGTTTTTCCTTTGCTCCAACAATATACTATTAATTCACACAAGTGTTTGATTACGTTAATCCGAATATCCAACAGGTTCAAGATAGATTCCAAAACTTCTGTTTGCTGATCAAAAATTGTGCTCGATTTTTTTTGAAGCTCTGTGACGGGAGATGATACTATGATCTTGCATCATGATCCTCTGTCAAGACTGACCTTGACCATAGCCGCCAATAACGAGAAGCTTCAAAAAACACCGGTCACCTAAGACTAGACTTAATGTTATCTTAACCGACAGTCCCCTGACAAAAAAATCAGCAAACATCAAGCCCAATAAAAACAAAGCGCTGCCAAGCTATTTCTCTAGCCAACTACTTGGTTCGTAGACTCTAGCAAACGTATATAGCATAACCCAAACAGTTTTTGTCAACTTAAGACTTTAGCGTAATCGCGCCATGACCTGGCAAAAACATCCGTCCATAAAGTCACAGTGAATGCAACCCCTAATAAAAAATTGGTCCTAGCAAAGGTCTTTAACGTCGAACAAACCAAAGCAAAAGTCATCAAAATCAGTTAAACTCCAAAAAAAAAACTAGCTATCAGTCTCACAGCATTAAGTCAACATCATAAATAATAGAAAAAAATAAACCGCACTCTTTGTCCACTACCTTTTGACGATAGATTTTGATCGACCACCCGTTTTCGCAGACAACTAATTTGCTTACGTCAAAACCTCACCAAGCCAACCCAGCATAAGTCTAAATACATCAAATTTTCATTGACAACCAGAAGAAGATGCACTCATTTTTGGCACATAGGAGTCAAAGACTAAACAATAAAAACACGGCATCGAACAATAGAATACAGGAATTTTTTTAGAAAAAAATTCAAAGCAAAATTATATATAAAAAAACTTCCCTGTATCAATTACTATAAAATATGCCACCCATAATCACCATTGCAAATTCTTTATTTAATAACTTTAAAACAAAGTGATTAAGTACATATAAATTTAGTCATCCATTTCGTAAAAGCACTTTAATATATCAGAAACCTTCTGGCATTTGTCAGTATTGTTGAATTCTACTGCACATTTTTTAAGGCGTTGTATTGCCTCATGGTCGTCATCCATATTAAACTTCTTTTTAATTTGGTCGTAATTAGGATCTCCTGATTTGGTCATCATTTTGTTCCTAATAAGAAAACATCTAGTGTGACACATGATCTCTGGCTGTTCAAAATAAGACATATTAGGATAAACTCCAGGCTTCATGTTCAAAATTGGCGAGATGTCCGATTTGGTTTCAGTGGCACACTGTATCGAACGCTTTATAAATTCGGGATCGTCAAAACCAATCAAATCTTGTACTGATGCACAGCAGGTCAAGCAAGCTAGTAACACTAATACTTTCATCATTTTTAGTTAGTTACTGATTATACTAGTTACCATTTGAATATTTATATTAAAATTATATTCTCCCTCTTTATAATTTACATTTAATGATTTATATTATTGCAATAAAGGTGACAAGGTTGCCAAATATAATTATGCTCTATAATTTCGATCGTTTTGTTCAACACATAAAATTTGGACAAATTAATATTGCATTAGTATTTCTAGTATTGACTTAATAACACAAAAATATATAAATTTTTCAATTGCAAATTGAAACATGTTAAAAATAATATAATAATATATAATTTTCAATTTGTAACAAAAACATTTTTTATTAATATTTTATTTTTAACAAAACGTTTCAAACAAGTGAATTAATAAACGCTGAATGAAACAATGTTTAGTAGCTATAAAAAAGTTATTCAATAGTTCTTGATTCGACAAATAATGCGTAATTTTTTTTTTATTTATACAGGGTGATCCGAAATATTACGCATACTAATAATATAAACGAGTTAAAAGATATAATTAGACATTTGGACAAGAATTAATTCAAGAATTTTCACACAATTACGACAAACCAACTTGTGTCCACTTCATCAAATTGTATTATAAACATAAACATTGTCTTATATAAAACATAGTGTTATTCAATTTAATAGATTAAATTCGATAAAATGCGCATGAATAAATAATAAAATTAGCATTATTAACATTTACCCAATTTATCAAACGGAATGTTTATATTGACTTAACATAACTGGTTTGTATGTAATATTATTACAGACATTATCATCTGATGAAATATAAATCAAGCTGTCAGAACGTGACTACATACGGAAGATAAATACACTTTGTTATCAGGCGGAAATTAATATTTATTTAAAGAGTTTAAATGTTAACATTACGAGTCAGAATTTATGTTTATTTGTTTCCATTTAGAAAATTGGATGAATAAACATTACCATATTTATAGCGCCATAAATTCAATATAAAAAATTGCAGGCGCGAGCGAAAGATGCTAAAACACTACAGATCATAAGTGCAACAAAGTAAATGACAT
This sequence comes from Tachinus rufipes, assembly GCA_963932245.1. Classification (NCBI taxonomy): domain Eukaryota; kingdom Metazoa; phylum Arthropoda; class Insecta; order Coleoptera; family Staphylinidae; genus Tachinus; species Tachinus rufipes. The sequence continues at coordinate 116,820,358 of OZ010741.1, read as the reverse complement.
GTATATTAAGTTGCCTATTATGGCGGCTATAAATTTAACTAAAATACAATCACCAGAAGAGCGTGGCCCATAAAATATGTAAAATGTAAGCGCAAATAAAAGATGCTAAAACGGGCATGAGTGCAAGAGAGAAAACATAACCTTTGTGTATATTAAGTAGCTTATTATACCGGCCAAACTATTCTTGGCTTGCTATATTTTAAATTTTTCTTTTTAAAATACGCACGTCCCCAACATCAACCCGACGGCAATCAAGCCCAAGAAGTCACCACAAAGACCCATAAATATTCTTCAAAAAAACTTCTCAACAACGCCAACTTCTAGAAGCCACCCAATGAGAAGCCTGTAGCTTTGTAGCAACATATACAGAATGTCGAGAATCATCGTACAAAAAATGTTGAGAACCGTCGTATAAAGACTCCAAAAAGAAGCTGATCCGGAAGTACTGCAACTCACTCCTCAGAGCAGACCTGTCGAAAAAACTTTGCACATTTCATCAAGAAACCGGAAATCCAGCAATCCTGGTCAAAAGATAGACCATCTTCAAGAAAATCCAACTACATCACAGAAAGGCTCAGTTGCCAAGGCCCTATGCAACTTAATGTCTATGGCCATAAAAGTTAAAAAAATGACAAATTGCCGTAGCCACAAACCCAGACTATTGTAGTTTCCCGGCTAATTATTGGCTAGTTGAGAAATTACAATAGGGCCGCAAACCAATAAACATCCCTACTTTCCCGGCCCGTATAAGGTTCTTAGAAGACACCTGCAGCTGGTAAAGATCCATATCAAGCTTTAGCCATCAAAAGCAACAAGCTAAACAACACTCACAGACACCTCACAAACAACCACAAACACATACTTCTTACAGACCACCACAGACACATACTGACACCCACAGACACTCATAGACACCTTACAGACAACTACAAACACATGGCTTTTTTGTCATATGTTTTCCAATTTTGGGTCGCATATAGATAGTGTTTCTCGCCTGTCCCTGTGGTGCTAGTTTGTTTGGAAAAAGTGAAAAGTAATGATTGAAAAAAAGTTACTGTTTAAAAATGGCGGCCAATAATGTCAACATAGAACATAAAAATTAGACTATTTTTAATAGTTTGGTCCTCTAATATAATACATTGCATCCTTCTAAAGATAATAAAGCTTGTTCGAAGTCTCTACTAAAAACCGTTCTTAAGTTATAATTATTTTAGTGCTAAATTTTTTTTTGGCAATTTGAGAATGTATTTTTAACCCCAATTTTTATAAAAATCACATTTTTAACTAATTTTAGTACCAGGAAAACAAATCTGAAAAAAAAATCCATCACCATTTTTGTACAATAAAATTATCAACTTTAAAAATTCATATAAAAAGTTGTGTAAGCAAAAATACTATGCGCAATCCTTTTCCACAACACTACTTTTTGCAAAAAAAATCTTTTTTTGACTTGTTACGAAGCGTCACTGGTTTATTTATAATATCTAAAAATGTGTAGATAAAAGATGAATCTTTCGTTTAAGACTACGCACATTTTACTGCGTTTATCAATAGCGGACTGTCAAAAATTGCACCAAAATTACGATTTTAAGAAGCCACAGTTCAAAATCTAACTAAAAAATGTGGCAGGTCAGCGCGATAAAAAAAGTTGAAAGCTTTCAATCAACAGATATTCCTTTTTCACGTAAAATAGGTTTCACAAGTGATTGTACTAAATGTTGCTAAAAAATTTGGTGGCGCCACTACAAAAAAAAATGAAGATCAATATAAGAAAAAGCGTTCATATCCTACCCTGCTGCGATCAAAACTACTCCAATTATTGCAAATCTACGTTTTTTTGAAAACAAATTTTACACGCCGCAACTGATTTTTTGAAAAATCGGTGCTTATTCCTAAATTGTAGTTAAAAAGTCTTTATTAAATCAAAATCAATATGCATATCAGGAAAAAAGATCAACCTCATCTGTCATAACTACCTTTGTGAATTTAGCTGCACTAATGTTCTAACCCAAAAAAGTCTTGTCTGGGCGTTAATCAAAGCGTTTGATCTAGTAAACCCCAACATTTTAATGAACAAGCTAATACAGTTAGAAATACTGCCTTGGACTAGATATCAAGTTATTTGAATGGCAGGTATCATTTTGAAGAGGTACATGCGATGGGGGTGCCTCAAAGATCTGTACTGAGGCCCCTTCTTTTTATTATCTATCTAAATCAGCAGTTTTTAACCTTTTTGGCTAGCAACCCAAAGTACAAATACATATATGTACTTAAAACCCGCGACAGGTAGGGTATAAAATTTATGTTAATTTTTTTTTTATAGAAAGTGAACACTGCCTGCCGTGCTGAGGATCCAGTCCATTCTTGTACTTATTTATCATGACAGCAAAACAGGAAAATCTTGCTTCACACAATTAAGTAGTTGGGAATAGCAGCTTTCCAGATAGTTCTGCTCAAAATTTCGTGAACAGTATATTGAACAAATATTGAAGAAGAAATTTGGAAAAAATCTTAAACAATTTCGTCATCTTTTTTAGTCCGGTCATAAACTATAAAAAGTGCAGCTCTATACCTAAAAATCCGGTCATAAAATATTTTAAACAAGAACCAAAATCCGGCCAAAAACTAAAATAACACTTGCAACATCAAAATATTGTCAAAAAGCACCAAAATTCAGTTCCAAATTGTTAAAAACGCAAATTACTATTTATAAAAAGTTAAAAATAACTAAATCAGGTCATAAAACATTAAAATATTTTCAGGTAGAATCAAAATTGTGCGTAATTTTATTTATAAAATGTCAAATAAAGCAAAATCCAGTCTTTAAACATAAAAATATTGTTATAATAAATTTCTATTTATATAAAGTCAAAAATAACTAAATCCGGTCATAAAACATTAAAATATTTTTAGAGAATCAAAAACTGTCCGAAAACGGTGAGTAATTTTATTCATAAATTGTATTTGACATAGCAAAATCCGGTCTTTAAACATCAAAATATTGTTATAAAGTACCATAAACTGTTAAAAAATGTATTTTTTAATGAAAACCCCAAAAACTAGCTAAACTAACCATAACATATCAAAATATTGTTAGAAATATCAAAATTTTATAATAAAAAGTTGTCAGAAAGAACTAAAATACAGCAGCAGTACAAAATTCTATTTATAAAATTTCAAAAATACCAAAATCCGGCCTTGAAACATCAAAACATTGTACAAAAGCACCAAAATACGGCCACAAACCGTTGAAAACTGTAAACAAATTCATAAAATCTAAAAAATAACAAATATAAAATAAAATATCAAAATATTGTTTAAAATCCATAATCTGTTAAAAAGTACAAAGCTTTATTTATAGAATGTCAAAAATCTGGCAATAAAATATAAAGCTCAAAATTTGCTCATAAACTGATAAAAATGCAAAATTTTATTTATAAAAAGTCAAAAATAGTTAAATCCAATCATAAAATATTAAATTATGTTTATAAAAAACAAAAATCTTGCCAAAAACATTTAAAAACTGCAAAATTTTGTTCATAAACCGTTAAAACAGCAAAATTCGTCCTTGAGATTTCAAACAATTTTTTGAAAAGTGTAAAATTTATCATAGAATCCTAAAAACATCAAAATCTAGCTTTGATATATCAAAAACATTGTTAGAAGAAACCAAAATCTGACATAAATTGTTGAAAAGTGCAAAATCCAACCATAAATTTTAAATAATTGTCAGAAAGTACGATAAACTGTTAAAAATTCTATAAAACATCTAAATATTGTTAAGAAAGACTGATATTCGGCCAAAAAACTTTTGAAAAATAGAAAAATCGATTCATAAAATATCAATAATAGCTACATTCAGCCATATAATATCAAAATTATGTTGAAAAAAACCAAAATCTGCCCATTAACTGTTGAAAACTTTAAAATTCTTTTTATAAAATGTCAAGAAAGCATTAAAATTGGGCTACCAATTGTCCAAACAAATTTTATAAAATGTCAAAAACAGCAAAATCCGGTCATGAAATATTAAAATATTGTGAAAATGTACCAAAATTAAAATAAAAACATTAAAATATTTTCAGATAGAATCAAAATCTGGCCAAAAATAGTTTAAAAAAGCTTAAGTTTATTTATAAAATGTCAAATATAGCAAAATCCAGTCTTTAAACATGAAAACATTGTATGAAGCACCAAAATTCGGCCATAAACTGTTGAAAGATGTATTTTTTTATGAAATTGCAAAAACTAGCTAAACCATCAAAGAATATTAAAATATTATGTATAATATATCATAAACTGATTAAAAGTGCAAAACTCAATATATAAAGTTAAAAATAGCAACATCCAGTTATAAAATATTACAATATTAATAAAATACAGACATAAAATGTTAAAAAGTACAAAATTCTACTTCAAAAATTTAAAAAAATAACACAATTAAGTTATAAATGTCAGAAAAAACAAAATCCGGCCAAAAACAGTTGAACATGCAAAATTCTATTTATAAAAAGTCAAAAATTCGACCTTGAAACATCATAAAATTCATAAAACCGCAAAACAACAAATATAAAACATCAAATATTGTTTAAAATAGCAAAATCCTACCCAATCTGCTCAAAAGTGTAAAGCTTTATTTATAGAATGTCAATGTCAAAATCCGGCCATAAAATATAAAAATATTGTAAGAAAGCATCAAAATCCAGCCATAAACAGTTAAGAATACAAAATTCTATTTATAAAAAGTCAAAAATAGTTAAATCCGATCATAAACTATTAAATTATTTTTATAAAAAACAAAAATGTTGCCAAAAACATTTAAAAACTGCAAAATTTTGTTCATAAAACGTTAATACAGCAAAATTCGTCATTGAGATTAGAAACAATTGTTTAAAAAGAGTGAAATATTTTCATAGAATCCTAAAACATCAAAATCTAGCTTCGGAATATCAAAAACATTGTTAGAAAAATCCAAAAACTGCCATAAACTATTGAAGAGTGCAAAATCCAAACATAAAATTTAAAATAATTGTCAGAAAGTACGATAAACTGTTAAAAAGTGTAAAAATTTTCATAATTCAATTGAAGGGGCAAGTGAATGAATATGTTATGTTACATTTTTCGAAAAGTGAGATTTTTAATGGAAGAACATGTTTTTTGCCACTTTATCATAACTAGATCTTTCAAAGTCGTACATTCATTATTTCAAGAGTTATCGAATGGATAAATATGCTATGTTACAAAGTTTTTTTGGTACTGCGTGTATGAAAAATTCACAAAGTAATTTACTTAAATCCCATTTTGCAAATTGTAACATAACATATTCATCCACTTGCCCCTTCAATTCATAAAATCATAAATCCCTCCACAATCTGTTAAAAGTACAAAGCTTTTTTATAGAATGACAAAAATAACAAAATCCAGCCATAAAGTATAAAAGAATACTAAAAAAACATCAAAATTTGCTCATAAACTGTTAAAAATGCAAAATTCTATTTATAAAAAGTCAAAAATAGGTACATCAGATCATAAAATAGTAAACTATTTTTATAAAGAACAAAAATCTTGCTAAAAAAATTTAAAAATTGCAAAATTTGTTAATTTTTCTTTTAAAAAGTGTAATAATTTTCATATAATCCCAAAAACATCAAAATCTAGTATAATTAATGGTTGTGACCTCTACTAGTTGATAATTCATGTTTATGAAAAAATAATACAATTTACTATGTTTTTTATCACAAATTTATTCTTACAAATACATTACTAGTTTCGGCTCTACTAGAGCCTTCTACAGATGAAATAAGTTATACAAGTTCATCTGTAGAAAGCTCTAGTAGAGCCGAAACTAGTAACGTATTCGTAAGAATAAACTTGTGATAAAAAACATGAAAAATTGTTTTATTTTTTCATCAAAATCTAGATTTGAAATATCAAAAACATTGTTAGAATGAACCAAAATCTGGCATAAATTGTTGAAAATTGCAAAATCCAACCATAAAATTTTAAATAATTGACAGAAACTACGATAAACTCTTAAAAAGTATAAAAACTTTCAACTACTCAAAAATAGTAAAATGCGGCTATAAAATATAAAAATATTGTTAGGAAGCAAAACTTTTGAATAAAAAATAAATCTATTCATAAAATATCAAAAATAGCCAAATCCGAACATCTATTCGGGCACTTATTTCGATATTGCGCCTCGTCATAGATTTCCCCTAACAGAAGAAAGAGGTGTGACATTTAAATCATAAATTTGTAATTAATAATAAAATTAAAAAATACAATTAACATGAAGCTTGGTATTGAGTTTATATTACTGGATAGATTATGTTGATACCAAACCAATCTGCCCATAAACTGTAAAAAACTTTAAAATTCTATTTATAAGTTATCAATAAAGTCCAAACATATTTTATAAAATGTCAAAAATAACAAAATCCAGTCATAAAATGTTAAATATAAAATATATTAAATATAAAATTTTACTCATGAAATGTCAAAATTAGCAAAACTATCTAAGAAAAAACCAAAATCCAACCAACAACAGTGAAAACGTGCAAAAATTCAATTAACAAAAAATAAAAAAATACTTATTGTCAAGAAAAACAAAAATCCGTTCATAAAGTGTTAAAAAGTGCAAAAATCTATTCAGAAAATGTCAAAAATAGTAAAGTCTTGAAACATCAAAATATTGTCAAAAAGCACTAAAATCAAGTATCAAACTGTTAAAAATGCCAATTTCTATTTATATATAGTCAAAAATAACTAAATCCAGTCATAAAACATTAAAATATTTTCAAATAGAATCAAAATCCATTATACAGTTATAAAGCACCAAAATTAGGAATAAACTGTTGAAAAATGTAAATATTGTATATAATCCAAAAAACTAGCTAAACTGGCCATGAAATATCAAAATATAGTTAGAAATAGCAAAATTTTATCATAAACTGTTTAAAAGTCCAAAACTCTATTTATAAAAAGTTAAAAATAGCAATATCCGGTTAGAAAATACTACAATATTCAGAAAGAACTAAAATTATATTTGTATTATTGTTAAAAATAGAAAATTCTTATTTATAAAATTTCAAAAATTAACATAATCCAGTTATAAAAGATTAAAAAATGTCAGAAAACGCCTTAAAACATCAAAACATTGTCAGAAAGCACAAAAATCCAGCCATAATCTGAAAAAATGTAAAAATATTTATAAAACCCCAAACAAATTTATTATCAAAATACTGTTTAAAATAACAAAATCATACCGTAATCTGTCCAAAAGTGTAAAGCTTTATTTATAAAAAGAATTTTATATAATAATACAAATATAAATTAGTATATAATATTGTAGTATTTTCTAACCGGATATTGCTATTTTTAACTTTTTATAAATAGAGTTTTGGACTTTTAAACAGTTTATGATAAAATTTTGCTATTTCTAACTATATTTTGATATTTCATGGCCAGTTTAGCTAGTTTTTTGGATTAAATACAATATTTACATTTTTCAACAGTTTATTCCTAATTTTGATGCTTTTATAACTGTATAATGGATTTTGATTCTATTTGAAAATATTTTAATGTTTTATGACTGGATTTAGTTATTTTTGACTATATATAAATAGAAATTGGCATTTTTAACAGTTTGATACTTGATTTTAGTGCTTTTTGACAATATTTTGATGTTTCAAGACTTTACTATTTTTAACATTTTTATTCATAAATAATAAAATATTCTACTATATAATTATTTTTTAATGGCAAACATGTTTCACAAAATGATTTGCATTTTCAATGCCATATTTATGATTAATAAATTATTTAAAATTTGTTTTTTCCCCCTACCCAGATTTCCTGTTTTAAATTTAAATTTGTTTTTCCCGCTAACCAAGATTTCCGTTTTTTTTTTGTTGACATTTTTAATTTAATTTTTAATTTTAAGGTTAGAAATATGTCATATCTTGAATATTAAATATTTACACTTGAAGTTAGTGTTTATATAATAAATTTATTTTAATAACATGTCTAATATTGATTTTTAGCGGGAAAAAACAAATTTAAATTTAAAACAGGAAATCTGGGTAGCGGGAAAAAACAAATTTTAAATAATTTATTAATCATAAATATGGCATTGAAAATGAAAATCATTTTGTGAAACATGTTTGCCATTAAAAAATAATTATATAGTAGAATATTTTATTATTTATGAATAAAAATGTTAAATATAAAAAATTTCTACAAAATAAAAGAAGAAAATATTAATTTACTATTTTTGACATTTCCTGAATAGATTTTTGCACTTTTTAACACTTTATGAACGGATTTTTGTTTTTCTTGACAATAAGTATTTTTTTATTTTTTATTAATTGAATTTTTGCACGTTTTCACTGTTGTTGGTTGGATTTTGGTTTTTTCTCACATAGTTTTGCTAATTTTGACAATATTTTATAAAATATGTTTGGACTTTATTGATAACCTAATTTTGGTGCTTTATGACTATATTTAAGACCGGCTTTTCTTATTCTTGATGATTTATAAATAGAATTTTAAAGTTTTTTACAGTTTATGGGCAGATTTTGGTTTGGTATCAACATAATCTATCCAGTAATATAAACTCAATACCAAGCTTTATGTTAATTGTATTTTTTAATTGTATTATTAATTACAAATTTATGATTTAAATGGCACACCTTTTCCTTCTGTTATGGGAAATCTATGACGTGGCGCAATATCGAAATGAGTGCCAGAATAGATGTGCGGATTTGGCTATTTTTGATATTTTATTAATAGATTTTTTTATTTTTCAAAAGTTTTATGGCCAAATATTGGTGCTTCTTAACAATATTTTATATTTGTTATTTTTTGGATTTTATGAATTTGTTTACGCTTTTCAACAGTTTGTGGCTGGATTTTGGTGCTTTCTGACAATGTTTTGATGTTTCAAGGCCGAAGGATTTTGTATTTTTGACTTTTTATAAATAGAATTTTGTACTTTTCAATTGCTTTTGGACTGGATTTTGGTTTTTTCTGACAAAATTTTTATACTTTATAACCGGATTTTGACGTTTTATAACAATATTTTGATATTTTATAGTCTGATTTTGCTATTTTTGAGTTGTTATGAATATTTTTACACTTTAACAGTTTATCGTACTTTTCTGACAATTATTTAAAATTGTATGATTGGATTTTGCACTTTTCAACAATTTATGCCGGATTTTGGTTTTTTCAAAGCTAGATTTTGATGTTTCTAGGATTTTATGAAAATTTTTACACTTTTTAAAAGAGAAATGAACAAATTTTGCAGTTTTTAAATGTTTTTGGCAAGGTTTTTGTTTTTTATTAAAATAATTTACTATTTTTAACAGTTTATGAGCAAGTTTTGAGCTTTCTAACAATATTTTTATATTTTATGGCAGGATTTTGTTATTTTTGACATTTTATAAATAAAGCTTTGCACTTTTTAACAGATTTTTGTCGGATTTTAATCAATATTTTGATATTTCATTTTATATTTGTTATTTTTTGGATTTTATGAACTTGTTTACACTTTTCAACAGTTTGTCGCTGGGTTTTGGTGCTTTCTGACAATGTTTTGATGTTTCAAGGCTGGACTTTGCTATATATATTTGCTATTTTGACTTTTTATAAATAGAATTTTGTACTTTTCAATTGCTTTTGGACCAGATTTTGATTTTTTCTGACATAATTTTTATTTTTTTTTTTATTAAAAGATGTTATTTTTGAAATTTTATAAATAGAGTTTTGTACTACTGCTTTATTTTAGTTCTTTCTGGCAATTTTATAATTGTATAACAGGATATTGCTATTTTTAACTTTCATAAATAGAGTTTTGCACTTTTAAACAGTTTATGATAAAATTTTGCTATTTCTAACAATATTTTGATATGCTACGGTTGGTTTAGCTAGTTTTTGGGATTTTCATACAAAAAATACAGTTTATGGTCTAATTTTGGTGCTTTATTACAATATTTTGATGTTTAAAGACCGGATTTTGCTATGTCAAATACATTTTATAAATAAACTTACGCACTTTTAAATGGTTTTTGGGCTGATTTTGATTCTACCTGAAAATATTTTAATGTTTTATGAACAATTTTAGTTATTTTTGACTTATTATAAATAGAAGTTTGTGTTTTTAACAATTTAAAACTAAATTTTGGTGATTTTTGGCAATATTTTGATGTTTCAAGACCGGATTTTACTTTTTTGCTATTTTATAAATAGTTTTTTGCACTTTTTAACAGTTTACGATCAGATTTTTGTTTTTTTTTGACAATAAGTAGTTTTTTATTAATAGAATTTTTGCACGTTTTAACTGTTGTTGGCCGGATTTTGTTTTTTTCTGACATAATTTTAATACTTTATAAGAGGATTTTGCTAATTTTGACATTTTATGAGTAAAATTTTACATTTTGTATCTATTTTATGGTTGGATTTTGGTACATTTTATAAAATTTGTTTGGACTTCAGTTGGTGCTTTGTGACAATATTTAAGACCGGCGTTTCTTATTCTTGACATTTTATAAATAGAATTTTAAAGTTTTTAACAGTTTATGGGCAGATTTTGGTTTTTTTCAACATAATTTTGATATTATATGGCTGAATGTGGCTATTATTGATACTTTATGAATAAATTTTTATGGCCGAATATTAGTGCTTCTTAACAATATTTTGATGTTTTATAGCCGGATTTTCCTATTTTGAGTTATGAAAAATTTTACACTTTTTAACAGTTTATCGTACTTTCTTACAGTTATTTAAAATTTTATGGTTGGATTTTGCACTTTTCAACAATTTGTGCCAGATTTTGGTTTTTTCTAACAATGTTTTTGATATTTTAAAGCCAGATTTTGATGTTTTTAGTATTCTATGACAAATTTGACACTTTTTAAAAAATTGTTTGAAATCTCAAGGATGAATTTGGCTGTTTTAACGATTTATGAACAAAATGTTGCAGTTTTTAAAAATAGCAATATCCGGTTAGAAAATACTACAATATTCAGAAAGAACTAAAATTATATTTGTATTATTGTTAAAAATACAAAATTCTTATTTATAAAATTTCAAAAATTAACATAATCCAGTTATAAAAGATTAAAAAATGTCAGAAAATGCCTTAAAACATCAAAACATTGTCAGAAAGCACCAAAATCCAGCCATAATCTGAAAAAATGTAAAAATATTTATAAAACCACAAACAAATTTAATATCAAAATACTGTTTAAAATAACAAAATCATACCGTAATCTGTCCAAAAGTGTAAAGCTTTATTTATAAAATTCTTTTTATAAAAAATATTTAATTATTAAAAAAAAAAAAACAAAAATCTTGCTGAAAACATTTAAAATCTGCAAAATTTGTTCATTTTTCTTTTAAAAAGTCCAATTACCTAAGTTATTTGAGGGTTTCCCGGAACCCAACCAAATACCTCCTGGAACCCAAATTTGGGTCACAACCCGAGGTTAAAAATAATTGATCTAAATGATGTCAATAATACTAAAACAGTGCTTTTTGCCAATGATGACCTCCCTTTTTATAGCAAAACAAACATTGAATCAAGCAATAAAACTGGTCAAGCTAATGCAAAAAAAAAAAATCAGTTTAAAAGCTTATTAACTCAAAAAAATCCACTTATTTCCAGTTTAATCTTACAAAAAGCTGTTGTGAAAATAAGAGCCCACTTATTAGGTGTATTGGTATTATCATTGCCAAACATACAGCAATCAAATTTCTATCTCGATGAATGAATAAGATAAGCATCATTAAAGTTATTTTATTTTGGGTGCATACAACCTGTTTTGTTTTGTTCACATTGTCCTAATTATTTTATAAAACTTAATACACTACACTGCCCAACATTTTCATTTATAAGATTTTAGTTTATGCAAAAAAAAAAATGCAAACAAACTTAAGTCTTAAATGATAGTCATAATTATAGAAGTCAAATATAAATAATGTAGGAATTAAATATTTTAACAAATTGCCCAATAGAATAAAATTAAATTAAAAAAAAACATTAAAAAAATACTGCTACAAAAACACATTTGATTTTTATTTATTATTATCTGATCATTTATAATTTACAATACTTTTAATGTGTTATCTTGTATACTTGTTATACTTTATTTTTATATATAATTTGTATGAATCATTTTAATCCAAATAGATCACTTGAAATAAAACATTATTATTATTATTAATAGAAAAAAATGCTTAATAAATTATACAATTCATTTCAAATTTGTATAACAGGTATTTGCATACCTATAAGAATATGTATATTTTAATACCAATTAAACTGAATATAAACTAGTGTACATCTGCCACATATAACTAAAGTAATCTAAGAAACGACTTTGGATATAAATTATACCCACAACTTGATACAGAGTTCAAGTGCTGCAATCAACGTGTGAAATATATGCTTAATGTAGATAGCTAAGGCCCCGCAAGCCCCACGGTGGGGGGGGGGGGGGTTACAAAGAAAAGATATAAAATACACGCCATTTTTAACTCTAGGAGGGCCCTTTTCAATATCTTGCGGGGGGCCTTCAAATCCTAGCTACGCCACTGATTAAGCATATAATTTATCAGCTGCTAAATGATTTTAATTAAACACATTAAATTAAAAAATAAGCAATTTTGCTAATAGGTTATTAGATGCCTTATTTGGAGTTGCATATCATGGCCCTAAGTTATGTTTACATGTATCTGCCGCTTCAATATATTAAATTATGACCCAGTTTCAACAAGCAATATTATCTCATAAAAGCACAATTAAAACAGATAACATCATCAACTAAAATATACATTTCAATGAACAGAACTATTCTCTATTAGTTATTTATTATTAAATTGCATTATCATATTATTGTGGCATAACTTAATGTTCTATATTTACTTTTTTATATTTACTTAATAATTTCATCAAAAGCAAATGTTATTATAGCTGTTGATATGTATTTAGTTTGTTGACATTTTTAATTATATATTTAACCTAGTTTTCAAGCTACATTAAAAATTATGATAAATATTGTTATTTACCTTTTTGTACCTGCTCGTATCTTCATGTTGATGTGCGGTGATAATTTTCTGCGTAATTTGTTGGAAGACATCAATCTGTTGCCTGAATGTATGCAGCTCGGCATGGAAGCCCTTCTGTTCCCTGAGTTGAAGCTCGAGCACATCGGCTGTATGTCCAACTGGGGCCATGCACCCCAATCTCTTCTCCAGCCTCTGCAGCCATGATTCAATCTCCAACTTCTTCTGCTCAAAGCTGTCCTCCTTCTTCTGCATCATTTTGTGCTAATTGGGTCACTTCACAACCGCATATTTATTTAGTTATTTGTGCATTTTTTATTATTAAAATGTGTGTAATGTTGTGGTTAAGGGCGATGACACTAGCTGCCTGTAGGATCATACAGATCAATGTTTACGAGGTCGATGACCGCGCACAGGTAAACTTAACAGAAACGTCTTGAATTGACGGCGCAATGTTACACTTCTCTCCGTGTCGCACATTTTCCGTGGGTTACATATTTCAACATATTCCTGACGGTTTTTCTTTAATTAAGCCGCGTGCCAGTCTTCTAAGCTCTAGCTTGTCTCTCGTACTAATGGGCTATTATTAACTTAACCTTACATTTTCCACTGTCATGTTGCAAGCTAGAAACGCCGCATCTGCCTGTTTGCTTGCCCTGCTTTTGTGCTTTTCCACCAACTACCATTTGGTATCAAGTGATTTATGATGCCATCAAAGATTGGATAATGTGCTTGTGCTCTCAATATCTTAATTAACGACTGTCTTCATTTTATTATCGTAAAAATAAATAGAAATTCCTATAGTTTCACGAAATTAAAGCACATTCTTTCGCAATCAGGTTAATGAGTATTTCGAAAAGAACGCCATATAAATAAATATGATCTGTATTGTATTGGAATTTTTTGTGAGGGTTGATATTTAATAATTTATTAATTAATTCTAACAAAAAAATCTTAATTACATGTTATGTTATCTATTATTGTAAAAGAGAAATAGAATTAGCTTTGCATTTCATTTAGATTATTAGAGTTAGTAAACATCTGTTCGTAATATTTCCATTGTCGTAAGAAATAAATTAGAAATAGGTAATAATTGTAATAATTTTATTGATAGTTTAGAAGACTGGTTCAAAATATAGACGTAAGATGACACTATCAAATCCTATGCAATAATAAAATTGATGTATATTAAATTACTACATCAATTTTCAAGAACTAAGGAAATAATAAAATTCTCTATTAAATAATGGAGATTATGAAATTTAATGATTATGACCGTTTTTTAGTCAACAAAATATAATTTAGGATTAGAGTAATATCAAAATCGATCATTTTTTAAAACATTATTTAAAAGTTAAAAAATGGCTTTAAATTAATTAAAAAAAAACATTTTTTTTTAATTTGCTTTTCACTTTGACGTCCTTATTTATTAAATATTATGTACATACATCTATAGCACGCATGTCAGAGATAAAATTTTATTTTAAAACTAATAACTTAATATTTTGATAATACGTATAACTTATTACTTATAAATTTATAATCATAGCTCAATAAACAATCATAAACGAAATATTTTAATCCGGTAATACAATACAAAAAAATAATTAAATTAAGAAAAATTAGGGTTAAACGTCAAAATTAGGCTTTGAATTATTAAAATTCGATTTTAAATTAATAAAAATTTTTTTGCTTAAATATCAAAATCCAGACTCAAAATGATCAAATCCAGCTTCAAATTAAGAAAAAACAACAAAAAAGTCAAAACTTGACCTTTAATGAGTAAAATTTGGCTTATTATGTTGAAATTTAGCATTTTATTGTTACAGTTTGGCCCACCCACTCACCCAAATATTAGTGATCTAGTAATTGGATATTTCTCTTTTTTGCAAATGTAATTTGTCATTAAATTGAGAGGTTGATAAATTTAACTTCTTGATAACAAACTGCTAGGTGAGTGAGCGTGGAAGCCAGTTTATTGATGTGAGCAAGCAGCTACAATTATAGTGTCCAAAACACCCACTTAAGTATAGAAAAATATACATTTTTCTTTAATTCTTAGATGTTGTCAACAACAAAAATTTCTTGATGTAATAAAGTAATAAAGCAGATAAAAATTAAAAAAATATATATTTTGCTAAACATAACCTATAAAAAACATAAGTGCAATAATGATTGAACAAAACAACCAACTTAAGTGTTACTGATCTAGAAATTACATTTTTTTTTTTTAATAAACTTGTCGTAAAATAGGGGAAGAGATTAATACATTTTTTTTTTTTGATAACTAACAGTTGTTTGGATAAGCAATGCATTGAGCTTATTGATTGCGAGTGAGTAGTTTTAACTAAAGTGTCCTACCCACTAAAGTATTAGCTAATCAAATTTTTGTCTTTTGACTTTTATTATTATTATCATCAATCAGCTTGTAACGTCCACTGCTGGACATAAGCCTTCCTTAGTTTCTTCCATTATTTCCGTTGTTGCGCTGCTTGTATCCAGTTGGATGTGATACGTTTAAATCGTTGCTCCATCTTCTAGGAGGTTGACCACTACTTCTATGGGCCTCTTGTCTAGGCCTTCAATCAATAATTTGTTTTTTCCACCTGTCATTCGTCATTTGTGCTACGTGGCCTGTCCAACTCCACTTTAGGCTGGCGATCCTCTCTACCGCATCTGCAACTTGAGTTTTCTGCCAATTTATAGTGTTAGGAGTTTTGTTTCGTAGTTTTATTCCTAACATAAACCGCTCCATAGCTTGTTGTGTGACCTTGATCTTGTTTATAGATTTTTTTGTCTATGTAAGCGTTTCAGTTCCGTACGTTAGGACAGGTAATAAGCATTGGTCGTACACCTTTTTTCTAAGCATAAGGGTATATCAGCTTTAAATACGTGTCGCAGCTTACCAAAAGAGGCCCAGGTTAGTCCTACTCGCCTGTAGAGTTTGTTTGTTTGGTTATCTCTACCAATTTGAATCTTGTCCAAAATATTTGTATGAGACAGTCTGCTCTATTTTTTACATTATCCACTAAAATGGTTTTACTCAACACCAGGTTGGTCATAATTTGTGTTTTAGCGTAGTTGATTTTTAGGCCAACTTGGTGTGAGGCAGAGTTTAGTTTCTTGAGCATTCTTCTAGCTTTGTCAACACAGTCTGCTATAATAATATCATCGGCGAAGCGCAGATGGTTTAGTTTCTTTCCGTTGATATTGACCTCCAGATGTTTAAAGTCTATCTTCTTAAACATGTATTCAAGCAGTGTGGTAAATAATTTGGGCAAGATGTTGTCTCCCTGCTGTACTCCTTTTTATGCCGAATTTGTTGGTGTTTTTGTGCAATCTCACGCATGCGTTGCATTTTTGTATATGTTATTGATTAGTGCGGAGTATCTGTGGTCTATACGGCTTTTAGCTAGTGCTTTAATTAGTTTTTGTTGGTTTATGAAGTAAACGCCTTTTTGTAATCGACGAATATGAGGACTAAAAGCTTATTGTATTTGACACATTTTTTAACTAGTGACTTGACTACTTGTAGGTGGTCGTTTGTGCCAAAGCCTGTTCTAAAACCTGCTTGCTTCTTAGGTTGGTAAAAGTCTAGCTTATAAGTTAACCGTTTAGTAGTTTATGAACAGCTTATAAATGTGTGAATGGAGGTTGATAGGTCGGTAGTTTGCAAAATCTGTTGGGTTTCCTGTTTTGTGCATAATGATAATCAACGCATTGTTCTATTTTGACAAGATGTTTTCCTTGCTGAAGCACATGTTGAACAGAGTGTAAAGTGCTTGAATAAGTTTTTTTCCGCCTTCTTTTATGGCTTCAATCACAATTTTGTCTTTGCCCAGAGCCTTATTATTTTTCATTTCTCTCAGTGACATTTTCATTTCCTTACTTGTAATGTCCGGAATATTTTCAGATCTTTGGTTTAAAACTTTAGGTATTTTAGAGTATACAAGATGTTTATCTGTTAATTTATATAGTTTTCTGTAGAAGTTTTCAACTATGTCTTTGATTTTGTCTTTATTTCTATTTGCATCTGCTAATTTGTGGATGCCGTTTTTTCCAATAGCTAGTTCTCTGTTCATTACCATTATACTTCTGTTCCTTTCTATAACTTTGGAGATCTTTTCGGTGTTAAATTTGCATTTATCTTGCCTCGTCTCTTTAGATATTTTTTTATTTAAGTTTTTATTTTCTTGTAAGCCTTTATTTTTTAGGTCTTTTTGTTGTTTTATAAGCTGTTTTGTATGTATACTTAATTTTCTACTCTCCTTTTTCTCTTAAGATTTGCATTTACTTACTGCCTTTTTTAGCGCAGTAACGATGGTCTCATTTACTTCTTCAAGCCTCATGTTTGCTAATCTATGTAAGTTTGTTTGTATTATTTGTTTATATGTGCCTGGTTGTTTAATAGTTGTTCATTTGTTGGTTTCTTGTTTTTTGGTTAAGTTAGATTTCCTTTTTTTAATGTTTAACACGTCCTTTGCCTTGACTATACGGTGATTGCTGCCAACTGAACATTTGTTTAGTACTGTGACATTTTGTATTATGTCCTTTTTGTCACATATGATATAATCTAGTTTATTTTTTGTGACTCCATCTGGGCTTCTCCATGTTCACTTCCGCGTTGTTTTTTTTTTTTTTAACTGGGTAGAGGCCATACTGTAGTAGGAATTCCAATAGTAGGTTTCTCTTTTCATTCTTTTGACCAAGCCCGTAGTTTCCAATGGAAATTTCTACTACTTTTTGTTTTCCGCCAATTTTGGCATTAAAATTTCCAATTAGAATTGGGAATTGGGCCTTGAAATAACTCATAGCTGTGACAACGTCTTCATAGAAGCTTTCAACTTTTTTGTTTGTATGGCTGGTAGTGGGAGCGTATGCTTGCACGATTCTAAGATTATACCTTTGGTTTATTTTAAGTATTAAGTAAGCGACTCTTGAGCTTATGCTTCTAATCTTAGTGATGTTCTTGGCAGTGACGGTTTCAGAAGGGAGTAATTGGGTAATTAATTACCCCCCCTTAAGAATGTTTTGTTTATCAATTTTTATTGTTAAAAATTACAGATATTCCATATTCTAAACAAATAACTTAACCGGTAAATTTTTCCAACGCTTTAAAACGTTAGAAAAGTCCTTTTCTTTATTGTTTGTTGTACTTACGAAATAAAATATATATTTATCTTTTTTTTTAATTACCCTTCCTAGACTAGTTGGCTGGAAACGCCCTTAGTTCTTGGCATGTTTCTTGTGAATGATAAAACCAACTTATCTTAGGGTGGACTCTTCTTCTTCTCTGTAGTAGATGATGTTTCTTAATTTTAGTGTCATTTGGCTTTTATTTTTCCTCCTGAACTCACTAATACCTACTACGTCCTATTTAATGTGTAGAAGTTTTTTCTCTAGTTCTAGTAATTTTTCTACAGTTGACAATATTTGGGTGTTATATGTGGCGATTTGCAATTTTCTTCTATTGTGGTAGCCTGATCTAATCCGGGAACTCTTTGCACTTTTTGTTCTCTGTCTGTGCCGATTGCTACCGTGATTGGTAGATTTTGAACTGCCGTACACGGAAGGCTTTCTGCTGTTGATGTCTCTCATAAGAGAGTTTTAGCCGGTGGCCTACTACGCTGGCAAGTTCGGGTTGGTAGGTGGGTTACGTTTACTCAATGTATGGAATTACATTTCTTTAATTCCTGATTGTGCGGTTATTTTGCGGCGACTTGGTCTACAGAGCCTCGTTTGTTATCTAGCAGCAGGTACCAACGTGCAAGTGAGATTGTCATTTAAGATGGATTTACAGAGATGTTAGATGCCAACTTTTTACTTACCTTTTGACTTTAGCACTACAGAGTTTGTGTTTATGGCAACAAGTAACATTTTTGGGGACTCTTTCCCCCCTTCTCTTCCTCAAGTTTTAACTTTTTTTGTGTTTCACGCTTTTGCGGAGGTCCCGAGAAAAGTTATAAGTGGGACTCCAAATAGTCTCTAAATTATATGTTTGGGGTTTACTACAAGCGTAGGCCAACATGTTTTGCATCCGCAGCACCCCCTTTTGTGACCGGTTCTGGCTCTATATTTATGAAAAGGCATAACGTAGCTTTGTTTTTACATTCTGTTTTCGGAAAAGTTTAGCTTTCAGTACGGAAGTCTTAAATGTAAATGCAATAGCGCAATGATAACACATAAATAAAAAGTTGTCAAGTCTAGTACTAGACTAATTAAAAATGTTGCATGTAATACGTTTTTCTTAATTTTAAACAATGGTGTTAGATGAAATAACATAGTCATTTTTATGACTACAGGTTTAGAGTTTATGGGTAATTTATGTTGAGCTTCTACATAACACAGGTAAATATTTTCAAAGCTTCAATTTATATGTTAATATTAAACGTTGTTATCCTAGGAACATTTTATCTTTGTTCTCTTCTTTGTTTCTGTATTGCGTATTTTATCGTGTAGGCTGATTCTAAGCATGGACTTTTCCATGGCTCTTTGTGTTGTTCTGAGACGTTCTGCACTTTTCTGCGTTAAGGTTGCGGTTTCTAGTTCATACGTGGCTACGAGCAGGATGCATGCATCATTAACCTTTCTTTTCAAACTTATAAGGATGTATGAATTTTTAAGTATATGTCTTAAATTTTTATACGCCGCCCAGCTCAGTGGCCTAGGTACACGTACTTCTACGGTGTGAAACTTGTGGTTGCTTATTGTGATATGTAAGTTGTCCTTACTCATGATCTTGGTTTTGTTCAGATTCATTTTTAGTCCTACCTGTTGGGACGCTTTATAGAGTTCTGTTGTCATTCGTTCTAGTTCATTGGGATCGCTGCTTATTAGAACAATATCATCGGCATAGCGTAGATGGTTAAGATATACGCCGTCTACGTTTATACCTCTTGCTTCTCATTGCAATTTTTAAATACATCTTCCAGGTTTAAGGTAAATAATTAGAGGTGCAATAGTATCACCTTGACAAACATCTCTGTTAATTGGGATTCGATCTGTTACTAAATTCTTGTCAATTAAAACTTGTAGTGTTGCATTTTCATAGATGTATTTTATGAGGTTAGAGTATCTTGTATCAATTCTGGCTGTATCCATTGCTGTTATGAATGTTCATGTTTCTATCGAATCAAATGCTTTATGATAGTCTATAAATGCAATATGAAGGGGTATATTATATTCAGAACATTTCTCTGCCTGTTTGACTCAAAACTTTTGATTGGTTGGTAAAAGTCAAATTTTGTATTTTGTAATTATCTTTGTCAGAAGTTTGTAAAGCTGCGATAGGAGACTTATTAGTCAATAGTTTTCTACATTAGCAATATCTCCTTTCTTAAAGATCAAAATAACTTCTGCGTTCTGCCATGTTTTGGGAATCTTTCTTTGGTGTAGGCATTTATTTAAAAGTATTCTATTTGTCTCTTCTAATACATCTCCACCCATTTTGATCATTTCAGTTGTTACTTGATCTTTATCAGGTGATTTCCTATTTTTCATTTGGCTAAGCGCTAATCTTATTTCTGCTTTATTTATATTAGGCATATCTTCAAAGCCCACGTTTATGATCACTTGTAGCTATTTTTTTGGTACTGGTGTTATTAAACTGTACAGGTTTTTGATAAAAGCTGTGAACCACACTTTTTCGCTTTTGCTGTTTACGATTATTCCATGTTTATTTCTCATTTTACAGATTTTTGCCTTATCATTTAATGAGCTTTGATCATAATACTGTCATATTTTTGTTATTTTCTATAGTGTTTTGAATCAATTTGGTGTTATGTGCTTGTAGGTTTTATCGAATTTTTTTGCGGATAATTTTGTTTATTGATTGTATTTATTTAATTCTCTGTTTATATTTCTCTGCTTCTCCATTAGCTTGATCATGTCCGGTTTAATTTTAGGTATTTTCTGTCTTGATCTCATGCATATCTGTTTAATAGCTGCTTGGATGCTTGCTGTAATTTTCCATACCGTCTAATGACGTAGTTGTTAATTTCATATTCAGTTTCTCCTGATACTTTTTTTTTCTGAATTTCTTTTATTGTTGCGTAACTGCGTTTTCGTGCTGTTGCGTTCAATTTGGTTGTTAATTTGGAAAGTAGCTTTAACCATTCTATGGTCACTACCTGTATCAAATTTGTTTAGAACTGAAACGTTTGTACATATTTCTCTTTTGTTGGTGAGAAAATAATCAATTTTGTTTTTAACATTTTCACTAGGGCTTCCTCATGTTCATTTTATTTGTATTGACTTTTTGAAAAAGTATTCATACAGTAGAGGTTTACATTCTGAAAATAGTCTATTAGCATTTCTTTTCTGTTGTTTCTATTTCCTAGTCCAAAACTATCTATATTTATACAGTCTTCCGCTTTTTTGTCTATTTTTGCGTTAAAGTCTTCAATAATTGTGCAGTATCTTGCGTTTTTAGATTTTCTAGCAGTCGTAATGTCTTCATATAGTTGTTCCGCTTCTTTGTCCTTTGATGTACTGGTTGGTGAGTAACATTGTATTACTTGAAGATTGTACTTTTTGTTTAGTTTTAGAGCAATGTACAATACTCTAGATCGGTGTTTCCCAACGTGGGGCCCACGCCCCACAGGGGGCAATTTGATTGTTAAGAGAGGCAATTTGAAAATGGACTCGTCACAAGTTTATCCCTTTTGCTCCAAGCCATTTAAATGCAATGTTGGATGTCGAGCCAAAATTGAAAGAAAAAAGCAAACTCTTAAATAATTGCGACCTATAAATATTAAAAATTTGATTGACAAAACCAAAATATCAACTGGGTTTTTGGCGTCGTCAAGTTAACCTCCCTGCGGCAAACGGCATTTGAAATAAGCGTCCGTAAAAACTGTTGTCAAAGTCTAAAAGCTAAACACATTTTGCCTGTTTTAGAAGACTTTTACTTCATACTAAAGTAAGATGGCTCTTTAAAAGGTACTGCTTAAAAAGATTTATAAAACTGTTTGATACTCTTAGTGATTTTTTAAGAGACAAACTTAAAATGAAGTATCTGTTAACAGTAAATTGATGGTAAAACATTTGTGAAATTATGTATATGTTACATAGGGGGCATAAAAATTTTAGAAAGGTTGGGCATGGTACAAAAAAGATTGGGAAACACTGCTCTAGATGATATTGATTATTTTTGTGACTGTTTTAAGTTTTCGTAAATTATAATGGCTACTCCGTTGTGTGAATTTGTTTTGGTGTTATTTTGGTATAACATACGTCCAGATTTTAGTAAGGTTGTTTTCTTACCGGGTAGTTTTGTTTTGCACAATCCTAGTATATCCCATTTAATGTGTTTAAGCTCTTGTTTTAACTAAACACTCGAGATGATTGTCTATATGCATAGTTCTGATGTTATAAGTTGCGATTTCAATTTTTCTACACAGTTGATTTTTCTGTTGGGTTTGTCTATTATTGTTAGTTCTTTGTATAGGTGATGTAATCAAATTTGTGCAACCCTCAAAATCCGTGAGGCAGACTGGTAAGTCAGTGTGAGATTGTAAATCTAATCTACTCACCTGGGGTACTATAAGTTTTGTATTCGACATGCTGACATCTGGAAGAATCTGGCATTGAAACGCCACGTTTGCCGGGCGGGTTGGCAATTTGTTGGTTTCAGCCGCCCTACGCTGCTTGCATTGCTAGTTTTGGTCCGCCTCGGGTATTTTATTTCCCCGGTACCACCTATATCTAGGAGGCGTTCCCCTATTCACCACCTTGGGAGGCGCTCTATTGAGAACTAGCAACCCCCACGGGTAGCTGAACTTAAGTGGCGATGAGTGGAACATGTGGCACGGCAAGACACCAAAAAATGGACAATACGTCTAGTAAAATGGCGGCCACGACTAACAAAACGGAGCATTGAAAGACCCCAAAAGAGGTGATTCGACGACATTAAACAATCTGTGGGTCAAAACTGGCACCAACTTGGGACATTTAAAAAAAAATTAGAATAGGCTTATTACTAGCAGTGGACACAAATGCCCAGAAGAAAAAGATTCTAGCAACATATACAATTTTAGTCATTGCCGAATACACTACAGAACAACACATTAAAATTGTCCAAATCTATTATAAAAATAAATGATTGAAAAAAGTGCATTTTGTGTTTTACGTGAATATTTTTTAAAATTAACTTTCCAAGCTTACAATTCAAAATTTTATTCAAAAATTATAGTAAACTGGGTCCGTAACTAAAACCAAAGTACCTCAACATACTCGTTGCTCTGTGTAGAATATTGCCAATGTTTGTGCAAGTGTAACTTCAGAACCAGAAACATCAATTTGTCATTAATTGCAGCAACAGGGCCTTACGTACTTCACTACGCAACAAATTTTGACTAAAAATATTTACACTTACATTATTACAAAATCTAAATGAAACTTAGAGATCATTTACAGCGTCGTGTGTTTGCCAAATGAATGCAGCAACAATTTTTCAAAAGTTCTTTGTTACTAATTAAGCACATTTTTACATGGTAAACTGTTGTATTTGGAGATTAAAAAATCTAAAATATTTTAAGAAGAAAATATATAAGTGGCCTGGTAGCATAATTGGCCAGTATTTTTTTGAAAACAATGCTGTCACAATCAATTCAGTTTGCTATTGAAGCATGATTACAGATTGTTTATGGAACCAGTTAAAAGATATTGATATCAAATATTGTTAGTTTCTAGAAGACGGTGGCACCGTCACATAACATCAGAAACAATAACGTTATTACGCAGATAATTTCCAAGCCACTTTATTTTAATGAACAAAACGGATTTTATTGCATCAGTCGTAGGCATAGACAAGCATAAAGCAGATATTTTGTCCGCAATCCCAACCACAATATAAAAAGGAACCGTGTTGTCTACTTTTGCACCTAGAGAAATTACATTGACAACCTTTGAAACGGCCACTGGGACTAATTCTAGACATAGATTGCCACAGAAATTCTATGCAGCAAAACAAACTGAACTAAAAGTATAATGTTTTTGTCACACCAAACGCGTGCAACCTAATTATATAGTTTAAACTATCTCTTTCACCCGCATAAAAGTTTGTAATTCAAAAAAACTACTCTTTTTTTCATAACTTAGTAACTATTAACGTTTTTGGAAAGAAGCAGCATCTAAATTCTTAATCAAATACTAGAGCAGGTAGGCGAGTTACACAATTTTATAATTTACAGCAAATAGTTTGAAATGAAATGTACCGCCCAACATCCAAGAGTTTGTAAGCGACTTACAAAAGTTTATAATTTAAGGTATACAGTTTGAATTGGAAAAAAATAGATGCTACTATTTTTTTCATAAATTAGTAACTATTAAGAGAATATTCAATTTTTTTAAACTAATACTCGAGCGGGTAAACGTGTTACATCAATCTACAATTTACCGCAAATAATTCAAACTGCAAAATGTGCAAAAAAGAAAGTAAAGATCTAACTGAGAACAAACACTTTTATTGTCAGTGCCTTAAACAACAAGTTCTTGGCATCATAGGACCAGTGTACCACAAGCATATAGGTTGCGTTCTAAAAGTATGGAAAGTTTTTTGTAAACCTGCACATTATAAAAAACAAATAATGCAACTGCTCTAAGCTTTTTTAGTACATAACCAACTACTTTTCTCCTTGAACAAAAACATCCAAAATAATAACAAGGCTCTTTTTTAATCATTTTTTTTTCTGAATACACACTTTTTTGCAATAGACGTTAGCTAATCATGATCACTTAAAAAAAAAATTGGCCAGAAAATTTAAATTGGTCAAGCTTAAAACGTCAAAGCAACATTATTTCGAAGAAGAACAATTCTTTGTAACATTTTATAGTTATAGTAAATAAATAAAAATTTTGGTATAACATCAATTTTGCGGTACTGCATTGTCTGCCAAAGGCCTGTCTAGTTTAAACGCCAAATAAGTCTTCATTTATTTTGACAAGCTTGGACACGTGTGACTTACATGCAAAAACAATAAAGTTTGGTAAGTGAGATAATAGGAAGAAGAATAAATAACAACTCCCACATTAAATCAGCCGCTAATATGTTACGACCGTTAACGACACCTATAGGTGACTCAGTTGGCAAACTTAACCGTCAACAAAGTCTTACGTCTTTTTCCATGTGCTACTGACTTTGGCAGTAAGAGAACAAATATATTTCTTAATAAATTTGCTTTTGACAAGCAATAACTTGCATTGCATACATTATTTTAGTCATAAATGTGGTAACGCTAACATTTAAACTGTCAAAACAAAGTAAATAGTTTGGCGCACAATTTTAAAACAGCAGCATATTTAAAGTGATTACATAATCTCAGACATTTATAAAGACTCTGTACTTTATGTTACGCGTCAAATAACGAATGTACAAGCTAATATGTCAAAAATACAACTTTGGTTTAAATTTAAAAAAATTGTTTTTACACTAATCTGTATATACAAATTTAAAAAAAGCGGTTTAAAAACCTTGGTTTTACTACGACCATCAGGTTTGACATTTGTTAAATTGGCTATTATTTAATTGGTAGTTTACAATCAACCTTAATGACGCAATTAGTCTAAAATAATACCATAGTTTACGAGACCATGGTCATAAAGATCAAATTTCTATTTTTTTTTTCAATTTAATGACTTGTGTTGGCTAAACTATTTGCCTATGTCTTGTGATATCGACGCTAAGTGTCTTTCCACATTTTTATTGGTCTACCAAGCAACTGTGTTTTGTTTGTTTTGCCGCCTTGCACGGTCTTGGCAATCTTGGTCATTTTTCATGCGTGATATATGTTTGTTTTACAGTCTCCTTCTGTTGCAAACTCACTTAACAATGTCGGGAGTGTTGCACTTATATCGTATTTTCACGTTAGATTCATAAGTGAGTGAACGGTGATGGTTCTAATGGTACTCATTTCTATGCTTCATGCTCGTCAGTTTGTCTGTACGGTATTAGGTCTTGCTTTTCTGAGAAGTAAGAATAAGTTACACGCATGTTTTGTAAACTCTTGATTTAGTTACTGTTATGTTATTGTTCTTCCAAATAGGATGTTGTATTGCTTTTGATATTTTGTTAACTTGATTTGAATGGCTTTTAGTTTTTTGTATGCGTTTATCTGGATTCCTAGATATTAAAATTACAAGATTGCACTACTAGCTTTTGCAATGACCAAGTTTTAGTTTTTACGATAGCTATCGTCATGTTTCGCATTTCTTTCTAAAAGTGTTAAGTAGCCATTGTAATCTCTTTTCTGAGTCTGCAATTAACATTGCGGCTTTCTTTTTTCTATGTCTTATAAGTTGTAGCTGAAAGTTTTCTTGCGGATGTTCCGCCGCTGTGCAGTGTTTTATGAGGTTGATGTTTGATTCTTACATCTCTGTGTTTGTTTGTGCTATGTTTGAAAATGTTAATTGTCAAGAGCGGTATAGATCTTTTATTCAACACTTAGCATTTTAAACCCATATCTAACTATATACTGAATATCCGACTCGCGTTCATAAGGTGACGCATATTACGTTACGATTGTCATTTTGTTTGTGATTTAAAACTGTTTATCAAATATTGGAAACATCTTAAAATTTATCATTTTAATTTTTTAAACATTTGATTAAAAGCATTGTACTGTTAATAAAGAAACAGTTGCTTAATTGGAGTGCTTTTTATCAACGTTAATACACTTATTTTTGACACTTTATTATCTTAATATTTTGCATACAATCGATTTCAATAAAAGCGCAAACAACAGAAGAATTAAATCATTCTAAAGTCTTCAAAGTTCAAATGGTTGCTATATAATTCCAATAATCGGTTATCAATATTCATATTAAGCTTGTTTGTGTAAACAAATAATCAATCTCATTGTACCTCGATACGTATTCCATATATACAGGAAAGTTTTTACTTAAAATAAATATACAATTTGCAACTTTATAGATATCAACGACCTTTTTAAGGGTTTAGTTCAAACACGCAAAGCAGTTCGTCTGCATCATTATTATTCTTTTTATTCCAACTTATTTATATATGCCGCAAATAAAATCTTATAAGAAATGTAGACTGTCATGCAAACCAAATTACTAACTAACAAGTTTGAGGGTGAACACCCCAATTATCCTATCAAACTTGTATAAAATTGCATTAAATTTTTTATTACTAACATAATTGTTAAAGTTTGAGCATGATATTTGATAATGTAAAAACTTGAAAACATGTATGAACCACGTTAAAGTATTAGTTTTCAATTATTTAAATTCCGGTCGCATGTTAATAAAATTATACAAGATAACATATGTTTTCAGAACTTAATATGCAGGTAATGCAATGTAATACATTTATTTTTAAATTTATTTTAAGTTAACTAAAAAATTTAGTTTAGCGCTAAAAAACTTCATGAAAGCTTGCAAACTTAAGATCATTGGTTTGAAGGAATAACTAGATCCAAGAAGGGTATTTATTTAGGTATCGACAATACAATTGGAACTGGGCATTTTACGCGTGCACCAAGATCTGGTGAGTTGTAAATTCCGTATCTCAACGACAACCAATATGTCTTACTTATGAACAAGAGCTTTTTAGGATAAGGCAGACTACACTTGTGTTTATTGACAATAACTTTCCGGGCTTTGTTTATTCTCAAAAACAGATGGCAACAAACCAAAAAAATCAAGTTTTGCCAACAAAGCCATAGATAAAGATTTAATGCCGGTGGCCTAAAAAAATAAGTCGTGTGCAAGTCGGGAGGCAAGAATTGCATTCCCAAAGCAGGCGACGGTGTAGATGTTAACAGGTTCGGGTTTCCAGAAGAATAGGCCAGGGGCATCGCAGGGTCGTCGTAGAAATAGCTTCGGTTGTCGCTTGAGAGTTGCATTGTTGGCCGCAGGAAAACGGTTGCGTTCCAGTCTATAGTTCCGTGGACGTTCGTTGCTTGTTAGTGACTGACTGTTTTTTTTTTTTTTGGGCTAGGCGGTATAATTTTCTAAAAGCTGGCAAAGTGTCGGATTCACCCTTTCGAGGTACTAACTAAAAACCGCTTATTGAATTGCCTGTGGAAGTTTGTACCTTTTGGCACGTGCCTTCCTTTGGTTAAATGGAATTGAGAAGAAGGTGGGTGAGTAGCCCTATAAGTTCTGGGATGATTGGTAGGGAGTCCCCTTTGTTACGATGCGATCTGATTGATCGGTCTCCTGATGGAGTGTTGCTTCTTGTTCGGTTCAGCCAACCTGGCCAGGTCCGGGTTGGAGTGGGTGCTGAGTTTGGCAAAGTATTTTTTAGCCAAAGCTTCCAAATACTGTGGCAGCGCTGGTATCCCTAGGTCGTTACAAATGTCTTTGTTCCTGATGTACCAGGGGGCTCCAACAATCAAACGCAGGGTAGATTTTGGAATGCCTCAAGACGTTTGAGGTGAGTGTTTGCAGCTGTTCCCCAGACTGGAAATTCAAACGCAATTTGCGGCTTGATGATGCTTGTATAGATCCTGAGCTTGTTTTGGATTGAAAATCCGTGTCGTCGTAGCATCGGTACGAAACAAGTTTTTGCCATTTTGGCTTTGTCCAGAATAGTTTCTACGTGTAGCTTGTAGGTGAGGCCCTTGTCGAAGGTGATTCTCAGATACTTAGCAAAGCTCGACCATGGAATTGGACTTTCGTCTAAGTGTACCCTTCCGTGGGGTTTGTGACGTCGCCTGGTGAAGAGGACAGCTTTGCTCTTCTTCGGGTTGATTCCGATTTGCCATTCTCTAAGCCACTCTTCAAGATCTTCGGTGGCTTTTTAAAGTCGGATAGTAATCACCATCGGTGACCTGGAGCTGTACATTAGTGCCGTATCGTTGGCATATTGCCCCATTTTAACCCCGTGCTTCCAACCCGATGGCATGTCAGCGACAAAAAAGTTAAACAGCAAAGGCGATAGAAGAGAGCCTTGAGGTACCCCAGACTCGATCTGCCGAGTGGTAGATACGTGGTTCTGGTGTTTGATTGATAAAGTTTTGCTTTTTAGGTAAGACGCCAGATGCCTTATTAGACGCAGTGGGAACCTTTGTCTATGCAGTTTGAGTAGCAAACGTTTGTGCCAAACCTTATCAAAGGCTTTTACAACATCAAAAAAGACTGGACTTTTTTAGTCTAAAACCTTCGATAATGTGTTTAGTCACTCAATTAAGCTGATGAACGACAGAGTATTCACGCCGGAACCCATGTTGATGGTCGGGTAGAAGAGAGTTAGCCTTGGCATGTTTTTGGATAATATCCAGAATTACTTTTTCTATGATCTTGCTCAAGGTGCATAAAAGACTGATTGGCCAATAGTTTTGAGGAAACATTCGGTCTTTCCCAGTTTTAGGATGCTGATTACGTGCGAGCCTTTCCAAACTGATGGAAAGTGCCCTGTACGCAGTATAGCATTTGCAATGTTGGTCAGAGCAATTATTGCTTTATGCGAAAAAGTTTTCAACGCCTTGTTCGGAATACCGTCTGGTGCTAGCGCTGTTTAGCGGCGGATCATCGTTAAAATTTTGTAAGAAGCCTCTGACCTCTCGGTAAACCCTATCGATGTGCTCCAGATCAGTGTCCCTGTTAAAAAGAGGGGAGCATTGGAGTTCCAGGCTGTCAGCGAATGCTTCGGTTTTTCCCTCGATATCATATTGTAGCCCATTTTCACCATGGATGACTAGTATTAAGACTTTCCTATTTCGCAAAGCTCTGGAAATCTTCCACATTAGATTTACATCCTCTGTGGTCGATTCCATTGTTTTTTGCCAATTTAGATCTTTTTGCTGTTTTATAGTGGACTTAACTTCCCTGTAAAGTTCGTTAAGAATTTCTCGATCTACTGGATCGCGATGCCTTTGCCATTGACGTCTGGCGGCTTTTTTTCTACAAATCAATGCCTTTTGTTTGCGTGATAGTCCAAGTGGATTATCTGCCCAAACCTGAAAGGTTTTAGAGAAGCCTTTTCTCTGGCTTTGTAAATCAGCTCTGTGAGCTGTTCGACGGCTCCTTCTAGTTCTTCAACCGTCCATACTGGATTCAGTTTCTCTATGCTTTCTTCCAGTAACCTCAGAAAAAGGGCCCAGTTTGTTTGAGTGACAAACTGCCCTCCCCCCCCCTCTACCCACCGGGTCTTCTTCCATAGAACTCCAGAATTACCGGCATGTGGTCGGAGCTAAGGTCATTGATTATCCTAATCTCAGTTTGAGAATTGACGTCCTTTAGTATTGCTACATCCCCTCTGTGACCAGCATAGCTGTGGTGTGTGGGTTCTACTAAACCCAAGACTCGAATACCGTTTCTCTCAACGTAGTCTTGCAAAGCTCGACTTTTTACGTTGGTTGTCAAACTGTTCCACGCCGGATGTTTGGCATTAAAATCCCCAGCTAAGATAGTAGGGAATTGTGAAGAGAGAATCTGATCAAATTCAGCTATTTCGATTTGGTTTGAAGGACTGAAGTATCCAGATGCGATATTGAGTGTGCCCAACCTAGGCATCTTCACCACTTTTGCATTAGATTCTATAGTCAAAGTGTCTGGAGTGTCCACTTTAGAATGGTCCAGCAATCTTTTTGCAAAGATCACTGTACCACGCTTCCGGTCCACCTCCGACGTTCCCTTATACGTAAAAGTATTTGGGATTTTTAACGAGTGCCAAGGGCGATGGTTCGATTTGCTTATGAGCATGACATCAATGTCCTCCTCGAAAAAAAAGTCCTCGACCTCTTCCAGTTTCTTTATGATGCTATTGGCATTCCAAAAGCAGACTCTTAATAACACCTCAGGTGTATTATCCATTTTGGGTTTGCATGGACAAAACTTTGCTCAGCCTTTTCTTTTGAAAATCGTTGCATTCATTGATGAGAGCGGCAATTTTTGCATTTGCATCTGCATTTGCAATTGCTTGAGGCGGAGCTGGTGGAGACGACCTGTTTGCCGATTCTGACTGCTTGGTCGTTGACGCTCAAGCTTTATAGGTAGGGGGCTAGCGGTGGTGTGTTCTGATTGGCTCGCGAGGCCTGGCGATGGTTCCGGGTTTTCCGCAGCAAGTGCTGGGCGTACGTTGTCAAGATGGAGTTTGACCGGTGGCCTGTGGGAATTATCCTCTATCCAGTAGTAAGTTCCGGCTGAGGTAATCACTAGCTTAGAGCCTAACCACTTGTAGTTGAGTCCTTTTGCCCTTCCTCGTACCATTACCATGTTGTTTTTTTTGGGGGTATCTTCTTTTTTGGTATGAGATTTGATCTTGTCGAGCTTTCTGTAGTCGTCGGTCTTGGTCTAGGGGAATTTTGCAAGGTGTATCTCAGCTTCCTGATGCGGCTAGGTTTTGTCCCAGCAGCAGTTCACTTGGCGTTTGGTCTATGGCTGCATTTGTTTTGCGGTTGCCGTAGTAAACTGCTAGCGGGATAAGCTTGTCCCACTGTTTGTAAGGTTGATCTTCTAACAGGGCTCTTAGACTTTTTTTTTTTTAGCTTTGCGTGTCTGCGTGCCACTGTGTTAGCGTGGGAGTGATGTGTGGCGGTCGTGTGATGCTTTGCCTTCCACTGTTGTACGGTTTTGTTAAAATGTTGGCTTGTAAATTGTGTGCCATTATCCGACAGAATTACTTTCCGGTATTTTCTGGAAAAGTTGCGTACCAGTTGTTCAAAACCTTTCGTATCGGGGAACAAATGTTTGGGCAATTTTACTGGTTTGTCTGCCTTGGTCGGCGGTGCCCAGTAAATTGTCAATCGGCTTTCCTTGTCATAATGTGCACATTGGCGCAAGTAATCTAGGTTTGCTTGGTGCGCGTTGAGCTACTGGCTCCCCAGAATTACCTCTTCCCCTAGTTTTGGTGCGATCAAGAGGGTAACCGTATGGTGTTGGTCATCTGGACGGTTCTTTCTCCGGTCGTATTGAGAACCGTGGATGGGTCTGCTTGTGCTACGGAGACTGTTGAGCCGGGTAAAGTTGTGGCTTGCTCCCGAATCGATCAAAGCTTTCATGGTCTTGCCAGCTATTGTTACCGTTATTTTTGGTAGCTCACGGTTTTGCGACGATGATTGTTACCTGGTCAATTTGTTTGTTTGTTTGTGCAAAAATATGTAAAAATACACGAACCGCTAACAAAACACTTCTTGCACAGGTTTCGACCATATTTTTTAAAATAATAACCAAAACAACATTCAAAATGTGGCTCTGGAGGAAATTAATGAGCATTAAGTAGTCAGTCAAACAATATCAAAAATAAAAAAATGTTGAAAAAAAAAACAAAGAAAAAAGAGCGATAGTTAATACCTACAATCATAAAAGAAAAAACAACCTGGATAACCAGAGCACGCATTAAGAAGATATTGTTTATTAAAAAACGTGAAAAAATGGAAAATGCAATTTCAAAAAGAAGAATAAGAAGATGATTGATGTTCTAAGGAATGAAGAAAAATACAGTAAATTAAAGAAAAAAACGGAGCTCCAAAAAAACTGGAGAAGAAGCACCTGCAAAATGCAGAACGTTAATAATGATAAAGTTTGACGCCAAAATACAAACAAGTAAGCACAAAACAACACATTTAATTGTAAACGATTACTGCCAAGTCTATAGTAATTGGATCACAACTACAACAAAATTAATGCAATTTTTATTGCATTTTTGTTTAATGCTTAATACTTGTTTGTCTAAATACACCAACGCATAAAAACTTTCAACATAAATTGGTTATAATGCGTTTCACTGTAGAAAACAATCTTTAGAAGCATCAAGTAAGTGGTTTCCGCCTTAAATAGACAGTAGAGAGAACCCATCATCCGCCCTCTTATTAATTAACAACATCTCTAATGAGGTAGAAAGGTTATAGAAAAAAGCACGGAGTCAAAATGGCACAATTTGCTGACAATACCGCTTTTCTATACTCTTCCAGGTTGCCCGCAATAGTCACTTTGAGGCCACAAAGAATGAAAACGTTTCTCTTAATGACGTCCCTATTTCGTGGTTCAATTCTGCCAAGTATCTGGGAGTTAATCTTGAGAAAGGACTCACGTACAATCTCCACGTGCAGTCTAATCTTGATAAAGCTTAAATGGTAAAAAACGTTCTACACGTTTATCATTAGATCCATCCTCACGTACGCGTCTCCAATATAGGGAGCTGCAGCTAACTGTCATCTCAACAAGCTAAAGATTTAAAAAAAAAAAATCTCTGAAGTCGTTCCTCAGAGCTCCATGGTTTGTTCGAAACAGAGAGATTTGGGCAGACCTAAGACTACCCCCGATACGTCAACACATTAAAGCTTTGGCCGCAAAGTACTTCAAGAATTTTGCAATTCATTCTAACTCTAATTTGGCTCGACTCACCGAGTCAGACAGAGAGAACTTTTTCTATAAACAACCGGTGAACCAAGTAGCCGCACTCTAGGAAATGAATCCGACACTTTGCTAGTCTTTTAGAAAATTTTACCGTTTAGCCCAAAAAGTTATAGAAAAAAGAAGTGCAACACTCTCTCGTCTACAAAAGATAAACTTTATACAACGCCAACCAGAAAGCAGATAAAAATACAAAGTTTAAAAAAGATGCTAATTTTAAAAGTTCTTTTCTCTACTAAGCAAGCACCCCATCACGCTTTTATCTACTTTTAAACAGACGTTTGCAGCTTATGCAAAAAAGTTGTTAATTTTGTCAGACCATCAGTCTAATAGGCACAAGCTTTACCAACTATGCCGTTCCTATCAAAAAAAACTTTTCTAAGCTCAGGTTTAAGTTTGCCGCTATAAACCTAAATCAAATCGTTGATTTAGAGTTGCCAATTTTCCGCAACCGCCTTTAACCGCTATTGCTAACAACCGTCTTTTGCTTATGTAATTACAGAAAAATACAAACTTCCGGCTTACTCAAATTACTTTTGCAGTTACAGTAATGCAAATCTCTCTATTCGTGACACCAAAGATATTATTCTTGTCATTTTGGCGACAATTGCTTACTACAAGAAGACAAATGTCTTTTTTAGATCAGAAAGAGTAAATTGATTTACTTGGCAAACCCCATGAGCTTTGTTTTAAAATTAAAATTTGTAAAGTCTCTAAATTCTTAAGTAACAAAGCAGTAAGCTCAAAAGTTAAGTTTTTTGGGTTTTTTTCCTAATACATTTACGGCATTAAAAATCAATGCTTAAATTTTTGAATGATTGATGTACAACTTAAAAAAAAAACAAAAGCACAGAAATCAATAATCTCACCGACATTCTTGGGTTTAAGGTTACTGTTAAACAAAAGAAACAAAGCAGAAGCATTGCGTGATGTCAAAGTGCCAACGTCACGGGCACACCGTCAAATGTTTGCTTTACTACCATTCTTGTCTGCCGGATTTGCTTAAACCTTTACAAAACACCGCGTTGAACTAATGGATAGCATACTTGACGTGTCATTAAGAGTATGGTTTTGGAATATTGTTAGCATTTCAGATAAAATGGGCATTTGGTAAGCTTTGCAATATATACAAACAATGCGTCTTAACAGTAGTAACATAGGGAGCTGAGACTCTAACTTTAACTAAAAAATTTGCTAAAAAATTGAGAGTAACTCAAAGAGCAATAGAGCAATCTATGCTTGGTATATCACTACGAGACCAAACCACAATTATCATTATCCAACAAAAAATAAAAATATGTGACTTAATGAAAAAGATTTCAAATTTAAAATAAAGATGAGCAGGACACTTTGTCAGATACACAAACGCCTTTGAAACAAACAACTTTTAGAGTAAAAGCTCCAAAAGATAATTAAAACTACAAGGGTAGACTACCAACTAGATGGACAGACTTAAAAAATGGCTTTAAACTGGGTGCAAGCGGCTGAAAGTAGAAAATAATAGAAGATTTTAAAAGAAGCTTATATCTAGCATATACAAAATCAGATTATACACTATAATTTGTCTTCCTATGGAAAACGGCCACAAACACGCACTTCAATTAACCCAAAGCCTCCAATAGTCCGCAACAAGGACATACAAAACAATTTTGGTTTCTTCTTGATGCGGCAACATTTTAAAACATTGGCTGCAAAGTAATTTGATACTCCAATGCTGATCTGGTCAAAATGAGAATGAGATGTTCTTTGAGATACAGCTTTTAATTTGCAAAAAATCAAATATTATCTAAAATTTGGAACACTGTTTACCATAAAGTGAGTAAAAAAAAAACGACAAACAAAATAAAGTAAAAAAATGACATCAGTTAAAGTATTTAATGTATTTTTTAGCATTTTTTCAAACTTAAAATAACTTTTATTAGGCTTAAACTGTTTTTCTTCTACACTAATTGCTTTTATAATTATTTATAAAAACGTTTACTTTTTAGTAAAGCTTTGTTAAAAGCAGATATAGTAGATTATCTTGTATATTATATGCTATAAATATAATACAAAACAAATTCAAGGTCTTTCAGCAGGATTTTTAACAGTTGATCAAGGATTAATCTATTTTTAAAAATCCTTAGAAACTAATTTCTTAATCAGTGCATATCACGTTCCATTATTTTTCAATAAATCATTAATTTTGATGCTTGGAAACTAGGACACATTTAAAGAGAGGACACGTCCTCGGAAATCCGGATAATCTAGTCACCCTACTCACTCACTATACACGCACCACCTTAGAATGTCTCCACTACACTAATCACTTCACCGATTTGATAGCAAGTCTTTGATAAAGAAGACATCAATGTCATTTGAAGCTTGATATATTGTGCAATGTTTTTAGTAAAGTAATTAATATTAAAAATAGTTTAAGAAACAAACTGTGATTATTAGAATTTGCTATAAAATATAATACAGATTGTAGAAGAAAGTTTCAAATTAAACGAAGTTACATGGATAATTTATTTTGAGAAAATTATAGTTTTAAATTAAAATAAAAAGAATTGTCACATCTAAGGCTAAGTTGTGTTGTGTTTTAAACCATTGAAACTTGTATGCAATTAATGACACCAAATTATAAAATCTGTGCAAATCGATTAAATAAAAATAATATTAATGACAAAAATCAATATTTATATTTGTTTCAGAACGAATGTACTCTACTAATATTAACGCTTTGCTCCGCATCCAAATAATAAAGTAGGTAAGTAATATTAGATAAACTTTCATAAATCAAAATCTAATATCCGACCTTAACGCCGCAAACACTATCTATTATATTGAACAAAATATAAGTTAACTACCACATTACATATTTATTTTTAGCGCAATCTACCCTAAAAACAGTGAGGTGTAATTGAAAAATCGATAAAATACTTATATAACTTCATTAAAATGTACAACCATATATAGATTTGATTGATCACATTTTAGTTACATACAACGCGTATTTATGTATTTACAATTTGTATGTAATTAGGAATTCCTTCGTATAATATCGAATTATAAGTGGGACGTACACGACTATAGACTAAAATTATAACTTAACATTTCCGTAGTTAAAAATAAAACGTAATTACTATTAATTACTCTTAAAATAAGTTTTGTATGATTTGTGTGAGTACTAAACTTTAAATTATATTGTCATTGCATTTTAAGGAACATATTTATTTGTATATACAATTATTATGGGTACAGCAATAAAATTAATGATTGACTTGGCAAATAATTTTATCTCAGAGTTTATTTATTTATTAGTTATACATTACAAAATAGGTGTATCTATACAAACATAGAAAATATAATAATTACTAAATACTAAAAATGTCACATTTGCGTGATAAGTGCACGACGTTGGCATGTCTCAAAATACGTGTAGAGCCAGAGGGCTACGCATAATCTGTACGGTTATACGGTATATAAAATAAATAGTTTTTGCGTAAAACTCAAGCTTGGATATGAATACCAATTGAGCTAAGCAAGTCAGGACAATCTAATAAATTAATAAGTGGTCACTACACTTTTACACTTTTACACGTTTCAACAAAAAAAGATTTGGAAGCATTTTGTTTAGTGGTTCTGCAGCATCTACTTTATATACCATTGCTATTTGCATTAAAACATAAACTTATAGAATTAAAAAAAAAATAGAAAATAGACATGGAAAAGCTAGAAAAAAAGGTTCTAAATACAGGATAGAAAACATAGAAAAAATTAAAAGAGATTAATGTCTAAGAGTAGATGAAAAATGGTTGCTAAAAAAAACTAGTCAAAGATGCGTTTTTTATACTAAATGGTTTAATCTACACAAACCTTTAATTGCTAAACAAACACCAAAAAACTATCAATCAGGAATACTCTTTCTTTTCTTGTGCCTAATAAGCATACTGAGAGACTTTTATGCACTGTTTTTTTTTTGTTAAGAACCACCAACAAAACTGTTGTAATCAATGTTCAGTTTTCTGAGTTAGTGTTTTTGTCGTCATTGTTAAAAAGAAGAAAAGAGCACTAGTTTTACATTAATTCAAATTAACTAAATAACGCTACTAAATGCGCCGCATTTAAAAAACTTTAGTGGTACATAAATAAATTTGAAGTTCAAAAACTTTTTGATTTTTATCACAAATGCTTGGCATTTGCTATACCAATTATACAAAAAGTAATTTTGAAAGTTTTTTTTTGCTTTTTTAATAGTTCACTCTACCCTGATAAATTCTTTTGCTAAGACTAAGGCAGGATTTTGGGTTAGACCGTAACAATAAGGTCCGGTTGGAAGTTTATCATCTTCTCATTTTTGGTGGTTACTGATTCTATTGGGTTTCCAGCTAGGCTCTTTTATATTGTGCTAGGACATTCTTTAATGTTGTGATTGGCAAAAGCCGATTTTTGGCTTAGACTTTCCAAAAATGCGTTCAGTGCCAACTTAATATGACAGTAATGTTTACATCAACAGTACAGCTTACTTAGTTATTGTTTCTCAAACTAGAAAACCGGTTGCTCACATGTTTATATAATTGACTTAAAAATTTTAACTCAAAACTCCAACAAGGAAGCAAACTACAATTATTCAAACAGTAGTCCAGTAAACGCAAAACAAAATACAGTTTCTAAAAATCTACTTAATAGAAAATTACTCTTAGCTGCAATATCCCCACACCAAAGCTTAAAATGCGGGTAACTATAATTTAAAAAAAATTGATTACAAGGTTACAAGCTAAAGTCTTATCTTGACTCTATTATAATCATTGTTGTACCGCCAATAGAAATGCATATAACTACAACAAAAACAGTTGTATAACATTTTAAATTTTTTTAGTTGATTAGGATCTAACTTACTTAAAGATGCACTCAGTATTTGACTACGTCTTGAACATACTCAAGAGCTTGCAACTAAATTTTGCTGTTAATCACTAAAAAAGCATAAAAATAAAAAAAATATTTTTTACACCGTATAGAGCAGCTCTACAATGACTATAAACAGCCCAAAAGCCAGCCATCTTTACATACATACAAGTTTTTGATAAAAAAATATTTTTAAATGTTAAGTAAGCCGGAGAGTAAGTTTTTTGACTCTGACTCTGTTGGCTCTGCTTTTTGCTATTGAAATTTGCTGATATAAGTTTATACTTGGCGGTCAGCTTTAATTGTGTTCTTTAAACTGCTGTAGAGCTAGTAGTAGTTAACTCCAAGTATGTTTTTAAGCCAGTTTACTATATTTCTCTTTCTTCTTTTTTTATGGCGGGGTTGGTACCGTTTCTGCACGACTGACTACATTTATATTTAGGATCTGTACTGGACTGCTACTTGTGCTTTACTTTGCAAGGTTATTTTGTTACTAAATTATCTGTTTGAGTTTTTGTGAGTTGTTACTAATCACTATAGCAGATCAACTACAAGATATATGTAATTTACTTGCACATTTAATTTGTTTAACTCTAATTCACAAAGTTTTTCCAGGCTGAAAGGTAGTTGGCACTAGAAAATAGTTTTGTTTTTGTAGATTGCATTAGGTGCGAGAGTGCCGATACACAAGTCAACTATTCCGTGCACGTCTCAGTTATGCCAATACTCATGTATCTTTGTCAGTACACAATTTTGTTTTGTTTTGGTTTTAAGAAAATGTGTCTTAACGCATCGTGGACACACCTACAAGCGGTAACACACTGTATAAAATAAAGACATTAAAAGCAAAAAACATTAAAAACCTAAAAACAACAGCAAGCCGCAAAACACAGAAAGAGTCTAGCAGTCTTCAAGTCAACACATAATGCTCCAACTCCAACACCAAATTTAAGCAATTGCAAAAAGATAAATGCAATTTTTATTGCAACTAACAAATAGTATATAGTGTATTATGGGTCAAAAATAAGAGTTAGCAGCCCAATTTTCACAGCAGGAAGAAGCAAAACAAATGAAGGTTGCTAAGCATTTTGCCACAAATTACACTCAATTTTTTTTTGCCTGCCTTATAAAACATTGTTTATATATCAAATATTAAAGTCTTGCAAATAATTTTTTAGTTTGTTGTTTTGGTCAGCATTTTAAGGCCAAAACAGATGGTTTTGGTAGTACTAATTTATTCAGTCAAAATTTTCCTTACAATTCATTAATTAATTCAGTTTTTTGTAGTATGGAAGAACTTTGCTAACAACATCTAGCCTAAATAAAGAAGAATGTTGGCCTTCAAGAACAAGGAAAAGAAAGCTGCGAGATTAGAAAAAATTATCATCTCACTAAGAGTAAACCCAAAAACATCGATGTTCATAAAAACAAATTCAAACAAATTTGGCTAAACCAGTAAGACATGCAATAAAGCAAAACATTGCCAACAAATTTAAAAAAAGTGCAGAAAAACAATAAAGATGCAGCTTTAGTGAAGGATTTGCCTAATGCTATAAAGCCGCAAGTACTAAGCTGCCTATTTCTAGGCCTACACTAAAAAAGCGTTTAAAAAGTTTTCCAGCAGTATAAACCCACAAATACATGCTATCCAGCATACCATGGTTTGAAAGTTTTCGTCTTTTAAAATGGCCTGTTTCAAATCCGATTGAGTACGCAATCTTTGAGGATGAGAAGATAATAGAAGATCAATAAAACCCAATTGACACTTGTTACCCTAAAGCTCTGCCTATAGCAAAAAGATTTACCTTTGCAAACCGCAAAAAAAGACAAATAAACAAAAAAAGAAACCGGATAATTTTTTTTTGTAACTTAATTCTTAATAGGTCATCAGTGTCATTTGACACCATCAAGGGCATTAGTCAATAAAACCGGCTAAGTTGAGAACTTTTTGGTCTTAACTCAACCGTTTAAATTAACCTAAAAAGTCTTTCAACTTCTTTAACATCCATAGAGAATGCTGAAACAATACGCTTTTTTTTATTGTAGTAAAAAGTTGTTTAACTTTACCGTCTGCGTTAAATACAACCGCAAGTTGGCAGACATTGTCAACGTTAACAGCGTTATGTTCACTTGGCACCAAGATGAAATTTTCCATGTTTTGTATTAAATTTGCCGGATTCTATCTTAGTTCTAGCTGCAACAGGCCAAAAAAGTCGAGGCATGTAACAACATATGCAGCGTACAAAAGATTTCTGTTACCGCCCGTGGGCGTAACCACAAAGTACAGGATGCGGCAGAAAAACTTGCTGATTTGAAAGGTCAATAAAAGAAAAAGTTTTTCAGATATCGATTTAATTCTTTTTTTATCGTATTGTACACATTTTGAATTTTTGTTTTAAGTAGTTTTAGAAATGACATAGGACAAATGGCAGCTCTCATTAGCGATACACTGATCCACCCGCTTTTTAAAGTTTTGCTCGACTCTTTTGAGCATATTGACTGGAATGTTGGCAATGGCTTGGCAATTGTTGTTCTTCCGGTGTTGCAGGGTCCGTGGTTTGTCATTATAAATAATAGATTTGAGATATCCCATTAAAAAGAAATCACAAAGAGCCAAATCGGGTAAGCGCGCCGGACACAGTAAGTCATCTCTCAAGGAGATTAGGCGCTCGTGGAAGTGTTTCCTTAAAAGTTTCATTGAAATTCTCGCTGTGTGTGCCGTAGCTCCGTCTTGCTGCAACCATACGTCTCTAAGTTTCATTTCTTCAAGTTTTGGTAGAAAAAATAATAATTTTTCTGTAGCAAACTGCATTTACAGTAACAGTGAGTTATTCTTTCTCAAAAAAATAAGGCCCAATTATTGCAACTCTCAACAATGCAGACCACACAGTAACACGTTCACAATAAAGTGGCTTCTCATGAATTTTACGGGATTGGCACCACTCCAATAACGCATGTTTTGTTTGTTTACGCAACCGAAAAAGTGGAAATGAGCCTTATTACTGAAAAACACGAGGGCTTCACATGCAGTTTGGCAAGAAACAAAATTGCGTTCACTGAGCTTTTGCACTACAGCAAGTTTGTAGGGATGAAACTTGAGTTTGTTGTAAAGAATTTGTTTCACACTGCGATCAGAAATCTTCAGAGCACTTGCCTGTTTGTGCGCCAAACGCCGGAAAAAGTGCAAAAACGACAGCCTCACCCACTCAACGTTTTCTGGAGTTCTGAAAGTTTGTTGACTTTCAGGCCCTGTTTTTGTCACACTGTC
Source organism: Tachinus rufipes (assembly GCA_963932245.1). Lineage (NCBI taxonomy): Eukaryota > Metazoa > Arthropoda > Insecta > Coleoptera > Staphylinidae > Tachinus > Tachinus rufipes. Next base: position 116,778,816 of record OZ010741.1, on the reverse strand, counting down.
CGGCCAGGAACGGAATCCGTAGGATAAATATTAAACCGAGTTTGAAAGAACCGTTGGTTGGCAACTACCGAACGGCCATTGGAAAAGTAGGCTTTGACAGCAAACGCAAGTACTACCTTTATCTAATGCATGACAACAACTGGCTTGAGCAGTACCAAAACTTCAAGACCTTCTCTTTTGAAATAAGACCCTCCCTACCCCTTTCTGACCTTGTCCCGTTTATTGGTGCCCAATTTAAATCAGCAAGTTTCCTTGCCGCACTTTGTACTAACTACATCTTTAAAATTAGAAATGTCTATTAGAATAACATTATGCACATGAAAACAACAGTTCAATACAAGTATTAGAGTTACAACCTAGAATAGAAATAAGACAAACATCTAAGTCAAAATTATGTATCGGCATTGGCTATAGGAATAAAGTAAAATCAGCCAAGTCAACAATATGTATCTACACTTTTAATACTGTAGACATTTAAAATTACAAGTGGCTACTTTCTATAGCCAACTACATCTCAGTCTGGGCAATAATCATTGATAATCGGTCTAACATATTATTACCCAAAGAACAATTATCTATAATATGGAGACACTTGGCTTATTATTGCAATATATTAAGGAAAATATAATTAGAAGTTCCGGCAATGTCAGGCACATAGAAGTATTTTGCAATTGATCTGTCATCAATGATTTTCAAAGACAATCAGTAAAGGAAGAGATAACGGTGAGGAAATAAGAAAGAAAGAGTATCGGTGCAAACATAGCATCAAAACTGTATCACAAATGTCACGATCATAAACTAAAACGGACCTAAGCCAATTAACACAAACATCTGACGGGCCAGTAGGCACTTGGCCATAACCAACCGGAAAGTAGTGACCTCTGGTAAACAATCTTAAGACAAAACTGAAAGATTATAGAGAGACAAAGGTTTGCAACAACTAAAATTGACCGGGAGAACAGAATGCATTGGAAAATCTTAATTGTAAGAGAGTAGAATATCCATGTAGACAAAGCATTAAAAATACTAAAAAAAACAGAGAATAAAGTTTGTGCACCCGGAGTGTGTAAGATAACAAGATAAACAAAAAAAAAATGCTTTGCAAAGTTGTGTACCTAGTGTGTGTAAAAACTAAGATCTAAAAAGACCAGAAAATTAAAAAAAAAACCTTATAATAAATCAGCTTGCCAAACAAGAAGCAAAGGCAAACACTCACTGAACGAGTACTGCTATCGGGATTTCATACGAGACCGAAAAACAAATAATCCGCAAACTTGAGGCGAAACACAGCAACCTGTAGAAAAACTGTAAGAAACTGATACATTCAAGAATATTCCTAATAGTACTATCACATGATAACAAAACAGTGGTAATACAAATGATTCGCATTAGACTGTGAAGGCTTAAAGGGTTGATAACTGGACACTGTAGATTCAACAAACACATGCATAGACTGGGAATAGGAAAAGGCTCTGTATGCACCAGGTGTATAGAGAAGATAAAACTTTGATACACTTGCTGAATTAATTCAAAGCTTACAAACAGCTACTTCTTCTTCTTTCCATGCCTTATCCGTTGCGAATATTGGCGATCATCATGGCTATCTTCACTTTATCCACGGCTCCTCGGAACAGTTGTATTGAGGTCACTCCAAACCACTGGCGCAGATTTTTAAGCCAGGATATTCTTCTCCTCTCCGGACCTCTCTTTCCCAGCACCTTTCTTTCCAGAATAAGTTGGAGTATTCTGTACCTTTCCTTGTGCCTCATAACATGCCCAAGGTATTCTAGTTTTCTAACTTTTACTGTAGTCATTATTTCTCGATCCTTCCCCACTCGCCGAAGAATCTCCTTGTTAGTAACATGATCTATCCACGTTACCTTCAGTATACGTCTGTAGGTCCACAACTCAAACGCTTCTAGCCTGCTTTTAAAATCCTTGGTAAGAGTCCTGGATTCTGCGCCATACAGAAGAGTGGAAAATACGTAGCATCGTAGATATGCTAAAAACAACCTATTAGCTAAAGGTACTTGACTTTATTGAAGAGACAAAGCTGTTAAAAGAGTAAAACAGCAGAGATGTACAACAGGCCCAATATAATTGCAGTGCAAAAGACGTTAGGCAAACCAGCTCAAGGTAAGGAAGAAAAAAGTTGGTTTTTTAGTCAGTAAAAGCCTACTACTACTACTGAACAGTACGGGCTGCCCAATGTTTTTTAAAGAAAATTTTTTCTTTCCTAGGCAAAAAAAACATTAAAAGCAAAAAAATATTAAAAACTTAAAAACAAGCAGCCGTCAAGTCTACACATAAAGCATGTGAAGGCTGCTAAGCATTTTGGCACAAGTTTTAATCAATATGTTTTTGCCTGCCTCATAAAACATTGTTTCAAACTCTTTTTAAATTTATTATAATCGATCACTACTGTCAGATTATTACTAAATAAATTACAATTTCACATGAAGACGTCACGTTTTAAATCTGCCAGTAGTGACAGATTATAATAAACTTTGCAATTTTCTAAAATAATGTTTTTATTTGGAGTAGACAAAAAAATATTGAGTGTAGCTTGTTCCAAAATGCTTTAGCAGCTCTTTGCTTTTAGCAGCCTTCACTTACTTTGCTTTTTTGTGCTACTAAAAGCCGTACAGCGAAAGAAATCAAGAGACTAAACAAGGCGGTAGAAAAAAATAAGAAAAAGTTCCTAAAACCGGAGAAAGTCGTGAAAAGGAAATTATGGATGACAAAAGAGATTCTACACCTAATCAAAAACATAGATGCCATATAATATAACAGAACTCACAAAATAATCCGACAAAAGATAAGAGAAGCTAAAGATAATGCAACACAGCAAATGTGCACAGAGGTAGAAATCCTTCAGGCCAAACATGACAATCTTAACGTACACAAAAAGTGAAGCAGATTACAAAAACATACAAATCAAAACAAACAAACAAACTCATAAACAGCTTGGGTGACATACTAATAGATAAAACCAAAATAAAGAACAAGTAGAAAACATACATCAAAGAACTATTTCAAGATCAAAGATCAGAACCATTGCAAATAGAAGCAAGAACAAGCCTAAGTATTTTAACAGCCAAAGTAAAAAACGCCATAAAACAGATAAAAGAGAGTAAAGTTCTAGGACCAAATGTATTTCAAACCAAATTCTTAAAACTAATGAACATAGAAGGAATCAAATAGCTTACCGATATGTTTATTCAGATCTACAATACTGGTATTATTCTTCAACAATGACTGTTACAGCCCAAACGGTGCCACACACCCGTATACTGGTGGACTCCCGAAATTGCGAAATTCATTAGAGTCAGCAAAGACCATACAGATACAGTAAAGATTCTACGCGGAATGAGGCAGGGATGTATGCTATCCCCTCTAATATTCAACATCTACTCTGAATATATATATACAGAAAAGCTCTAGAAAAACGCACCAGAAGGAGTTCTCCTGAACGGAAAACGCATAAATAACATCAGATACGCGGACAACACGATGATCTTTCCTGACAATGCTTTAGACCTGGAACACCTCATAAATAGATTAACAAACAGCAGCTACAATTACGGACTAGAAATCAACACTGACAAAACAAAATTTATGATCATAAGCACACTAAACCAGCAGCAACAACTTAGACTTGAACATGATATCATCAAAAAAGTCAATCAATATTTTATTAACGATAGATAGGATCTTTCGCAGGAAATATGCAAAATTGAGAAGATTAGAAACATTCATTAAAAAGACAAACGTTTTTAAGAGTCGAGATTTATGTATAAGCACAAAAATGAGAGTGGTACAATGCTACGTGCTCTCAGTGCTGCTGTACGGAATGGAAGCATAGACACTGACTGAGGCAACAACAAAAAAGCTAGAAGCCTTTGAGATGTGGGTATACAGACGAATACTGCGAGTGTCATGAACAGACCAGATTACTAACGCCGTTATCCTAATTAGAATGGTTAAAGAGAAAGAAATCCGCGCCACAATTATATCAAGGAAGCTACAATATCTTGGCCACTTTATGCGTAATTCAAGCAGATATGAGCTTCTACAGAGCATTCTGCAAGGAAAAGTGAACAAAAGGAGAAGCGTTGGGAGAAGTAGGATCTTATGGTTAAAAAAATTTAAAACCTGGTTTTTCACATCAACAACAAAACTCTACCGGGCAGCTGTAGATAAAATTAAAATTGCCAATATGATTGCCAACATCCGGAGCGGATAGACACCTAAAGAAGAAGATATACTATTTTGGCCTTTGGGTTTTTACATCGCCGTTTTGGTCTGCGTTTTAGAGCTAAAATAGATGATTTTAGTAGTATTAATTTATTAAATTTAGATTATCTTTACAATTTATTAATTAATTCAGTTTTTTGAAGCATGAAGAAACTTTGCAACCAATTTCTAGCCTAAATAAAAGAGAATGTTGCAATTCTCAAGAACCAGGAAAAGAAAACTGGGAGATTACAAAAATTCATCATCTCATGTAAAAATTCATCATCTCGTCTATGAAGACAAATTCAAAATAATTTGGCTAAACCAAAATGACATCCTGGATGCAACAAAGCAAGACATTGACAACAAATTTAAAAAACGTGATAAAAACTCGATTGAGTACACAACTTTTTGGAGTGAAGAGGTGATGGAAGTCTAACGGGATTCTACTAATATGCGCCGCTCTGAAGCTCATTCTAAAAGGAAAGATTCTTTTTTGCAAACCGTAAGAAAAAGACAAAAAAACAAAAGAAAGAACCGGATGAATTTAATTCTAGTTACTTAATTCTTAATAGGCTATTTGCGTCAAATGAATTTAACACCATCAAGATTATCAGACCATCAGAGTATTTGTGCAGACAAAGCACCAAAAATACTAAAAAAAAGAAAAAAAAAACATAAAAAAGAAAGAGAAGAAAATATAGAGCAGGATTGAGCACATGGCGTGTGTAAGATAGTAAAAACAAACAAGGAAGGAGAATACCTTGCCTATGTAACCTAGAATTATAGTTTCCCGCTTACTGTTTTGTCGCGCTTCCCGTGGCGGTAATTTTAACTATTTGTACCAGTGGCGTAACTTCCATTTTTTAACGTGTAATTTTAAAATTTTATTATTAATTTTTATAATCCTGCTGTCTCTTGTGTAACCTTACCGTGGTCTACCTGTATTTGTTTTTAGTCAGTCACCAGTGATCGACCGCACCGGTGTGAATTGTGTCCTTGTATCAACCTTATCCTGTTTTTATTTAATTATTGCTCTAGTCATTTTTGTTTTTGTAACTGTATCTGTTATTATGCAGTGTAAATGCAAAACTGTTGCACAATCAGGTGTAACCTGTAGCAATTGTGGCGTTATCTTCCATAACAGTTGCGCTATTCGTTACAAAAAATGTAATTGCGGTAATTTATTTGAATTGGATGATTCTGAACTTCCTAAACTTTATAAAGAAAATATTACTCTTTACCAAGTTTTATGTGATGAGTTGAGGTCGAGCAATAAATTACTCTTAGATAAAATTACTTATCTTGAAGAGAAGATCACCGAAAAAGATAAAACTATTCTTCAATACGAAGCTCGCAGTAAACAACTAACTGCTCCCACTACTGCGCCGCTCACTAATGATACGGTGCAATTGATTCAACCTGCAGTTTTTCCTTCTTTAGCAAGCTCTGTTGTTAAGGGAAAAACTAATCAAAAAACTCAGCCAAAAACTCAAACTATCTTTGGTTGTGGCCCAACCAATGACAAACTGCAGGCTTATGTGCCTACTTCTTACGTACATGTTTCTAAACTTAGACGTGGAACTAATAAAACTGATATAGTAAATCATATTAAATCTAAAATTTCTACGATATCAGTTGATGTTGTTGAGTTAAAAGTAAAATCTGGAAACTACAGCAGCTTTAAAGTTTCTGTTCCAGCTAATCATGCTCGATCTATTCTCTGCAAAGATTTTTGGCCTGCAAATATAGCGGTCAAGAAATTTTTAAATTATGGGCGAGTTAATAATGTTCCTGCTTCATCTTCGGTGGATTTTCGAAATCTGGATCCAGCAAACAATCTAAACCCGTCACCAGAAAAACCAGCGGTATCTCCATCTATTACCAGAATGTCGGGGGTATAAAAACTAAACTTAAAGAACTTATGCTGGCTGTAGCTGTATCCAACTACGATATTATTGTACTGACCGAAACCTGGCTAAATCAGGACATCAGCGATGCGGAGCTACAATTAATTGGTTACAGTTTGTTTAGATGTGATCGCTCTTCATTAACAAGCCCTAAGCTTGACGGAGGAGGTGTCTTAATTGCTACTAAAACTTGTTTTAATTGTACTTTATTACAACCTACATTTCTAAGTGTTGAACATTTGTTTGTAATTGTTAAGTTTAAGTTTGTATCATATATTATCAGTGCAGTCTACTTACCACCTAACTCGGCATGTGATAAATATTTAGATCACTGTTATTCCGTTGAATCTATCGCTGACAAATATCCAGACAGTAAACTAATTTCACTAGGCGATTATAATCTACCCGCAGCGGTATGAGTTAATGATGAGTTAGGCATAAGTGTTATTTGTAATGATACTTATTCTGCTCATTTTGTTTCCAACTGTTATGGATTTTTAAAATGCGCTCAATGTATTTCTATACCTAATGAGGGTGGTGTGTTCTTAGATTTATGTTTTTCTAACATCTGTGATATTTCTGTGATTAAAGCTGTGGATGTTTTGTTAAAACTTAGCCCACATCATATTGCTTATGTGATTGATGTAAAATGTGATACTAGCCGTGATATTTTAATGTGTAATTATGTTTTTAATGATTTTAAATATGCCGACTTTAACGCAATCAATAATTTTTTGTTGAATGTTGATTGGTCCGCCCTTTTTTATAATTGTGATGTTGATAATTGCGTTAATTTATTTTACTCTGTGTTGCATTTTGCTATTGACTGTTTTGTTCCCAAAAAACAATGACGAGAAAACAATTTTCCGGTTTGGTTTAATAAAGAATTGATTTCACTTACTAGACTCAAAAAAACTGTTCATAAACGTTATAAATCTTCAAGACTATTGTCTGATTATAACGAGTTTCAATCAATTCGTACTTCGTGCAAAAATCTCAGTACATGTCTATACAAGCAATATATTACTCGAACAGAAAACAACATTCAAAGTAACCCTAAACATTTTTGGAAATTTGTTAGCGACTCTAGAAAAACTAATGATTTTCCAGCCACAATGTATTATAAACAAAAAACTTGCAGTAATGGAGATGACTATGTTAATAGTTTTGCTGAATTCTTTTCCTCTGTTTACGATACACAAACTCATCCAACTCCTTTGTTTGACTTTAAGAAAAACGTATTACATCGATCATTTTCAATTAGTTTGTTGGATGTATTTAAAGGGATTGAGAACCTTAAATGTAACTTTAGCACTGGACCGGACGGTGTTCCATCTATGCTGTTAAAACAATGTATTTATTCAATTTCTATGCCATTGCACTTACTTTTTGAGGCTTCTCTTAATGAAGCCAAGTTTCCTTCAGTTTGGAAACATAGCTACATTATGCCTTTACATAAATCTGGAGCTAAGGAGGATATTACTAATTATAGAGGTATATGCATCCAGTCTGCTATTCCTAAGTTGTTTGATCAAATTGTAACTGGTCAAATACAATGGATGTGCAAAAGCATTTTAGTGGAACAGCAACATGGGTTTCGCGAGGGTCGTTCTACTCTTACAAATCTTCTTTGTTACGAAAATGATCTTTTGAATGCCTTTCAATCAAGAGTTCAAGTAGATTCTATTTACACAGATTTTTCTAAGGCTTTTGATCGCGTTAATCATAGTATTTTGATTGCTAAGCTTCGGGCTTTGGGTTTTCATGAATCTGTTGTTGCGTGGTTGTTGAGCTTTTTGGAAAATCGTACACAGTGTGTGAAAATTAATAACTTTTTATCACAACCAATTGTTGTTCCTTCTGGGGTTCCTCAAGGATCTCATTGTGGACCAATTCTGTTTTTACTCTTTATTAATGATCTTGTTTATTCTATTAATTCTTCGTCTTATCTTTTATTTGCTGACGATCTTAAAATTTATAAAAGAATATCATCTATCGAGGACTGCATTAGTTTGCAAAATGATTTAGATTCTGTTCATTCATGGTGTCTTATTAATAACTTGTTGTTTAACGCAAATAAATGTTTTTCGATAAGCTTCAACAGAACTTTAAGTAAAGTATCGTTTGACTATACTATCGATAATAATGTTTTGGAGCATGTTACACAAATAAAAGATTTGGGCGTAATTTTTGATTCAAAACTAACTTTTGTTGAGCATATAAACTATATGTGCAACCGTGCTATGAAAATGTTAGGATTTGTTTACAGAATGTCTACTGACCTATCTCCTAGCACACTCAAATTACTTTATTGCGCTTTAGTACGTTCTCATTTAGAGTACGCTCCGTCAGTTTGGTGTCCATACTACAGCGTTCATATATGCAATATAGAACGTATTCAAAACAAATTTTTTCGTTTATTATCGTACAAATTAGGCATTTCATCCGAAAATTACGATTTTAACCTCATTGCATTGCAATATAATCTTCCGCCGCTGAAATTTCGGCGCAAAAGAGCCGATTTATCATTTTTACGTGGACTAATGATGTCTGAGATTGATTGCCAAGAGCTACTTGTAACTCTTCCATTTCAAGTCCCCAACAATAATCGCCGAACCAGACAGTCTCCATTATTTAGAGAATCTATACATTCTACCAATTATGGATTTAATAATCCAATTGGTAGAATGTGTAGAATTGCTAATAGCGTTGGAACTCTTCAAATAAGCAATTAATAAGGTCCGAGTAGTTATAATGATTTCCAATGAGGCGGCAAACTTTAAATTGGCAACACTCTTATCTGTGACAGATGATTAGACAGTTCTCGGTTGTTTTAAAGTTAGTTTGGTTTGGCAATTTCTCATGAATAAACTCACGCCAAAGCAACGTTTACAAATTGTTCAATTTTTTTTTGAAAAGCATGGTTTAGTTTGAGAGACTCATCGGGCATTACGTGCATTGTATGGTGCTCATAATTGTCTATCAGAACGATTAATTCAAGAAACTTTGCATTGTTTTTGCAATACGTTTAAATAAACTAAACGATAATAAGCACCCAGTTCGACGTGCGCACACAAGAAGCAATTGATAGTGTGCAGCGTAGTATTAATAACAATCCATATGTGACAACTTGCAAACGTGCTCAACAATTAAACTTGTGTCCATCCACTTTATAGAAAATTTTGCAAAAAGATCTTGATTTACGATTATTGTTTGTGCACCACAATTTTATTTGAAAATTTTGTTTAGTGATGAAGCACACTTGACTATATAAACAAACAAAATTGTCGCATTTAGAGCAATAATAAATACCCAGAAGCCATTGTCAAATCACACATCTAGGAAAAAAAAACCGTTTGGTTCGCTTTATGAACCGGTGGTCCATATGTCTTCAAAAATGGTGATGGTTGGAACCACGTTACAGTCAACGGTACAGAGACATGATTGCCAACTTTTTTGTACCTCAATTGGGCAGCATTAATGTTGCAGACATATAGTTTCAGCAGGATGGCACCACATCCCACACAGCGCGCAATACAAATAATTTACTGAAAGAAACATTTCACAAAATGAACCTGTTAACTGACCATCTTATTTGTGCGATTTGACGCTACTAGATTATTTTTTCTGGGGATATGTAAAGTCCTATGTCTACACCGATAAACCAGAAACAATTGAGCACTTTAATGCCAACATTCAACGCATTAATGCCGAAATACAGCCTGAATTACTGCTAACAGTGTGTGAAAACTGGACCTTCAGATTACGCTATGTACGCTTCAGCCGCGGAGGTCACGTGCGCGAAATCATATTCAAACATTAATGCTATACAAGTATCTGTCAAATAAAGCCAATTTCATGGAAATTAAAAATATGTTTCTGTGTTTTATTTCATTTTAAAGTTTTCTTTCTAAAAAACCACCCTTTACTAACAAAACAAAATTTAAAAAAAATGTTTGTAAAAAATTGTTGTGCTGACATTTTATCAACAGTTTACAGTTGCAACAACATAAATGCTTGTAAAGGGTTACACGGAGTTAAAAAAATATATAATAATTACAACAATTAACAAACAAAAACCTAACTAACTGCTCAATAAATGGGTACGTTTTAATAAAGGGTGACTACATGTTGAGAAGTATGTATTTATAATCCTATTATAGAACAAATTACACATAGACAATAAAAAAATAATTTAACACCAAAATTAACATAATTATATCAAAGACCTGAAGCAAAGTCAAACTACTTATTAAGTATGTCTCTTTAGCACTATCAAGAGAGCACTGCCCGATGTTTCAAATAATGTTACATAAAAACTAAATATTTAATCAAATCATTTATAATTCAACAATAAGAATTAGCATCTGTTCTTGACATTGACTTCGTGCTAATAATTTTGTTAGAAAAAAAAACAAAACATAAAACAACTATAACTTCATTTATAAAACATTTACCTATCTCACGGCTTCTAATTAAATATTTAAAATTACAAAATGATTCCCCATATGTTTTATTAGTTAATTATTCAGACTTTCCTTATATTAAAATTTGATTGACCCAATTTTTCATTATTACACGTGTACTAATATATCTTCATTATTATACCCAAAGGGATTATTATAGAAAATGGAATAAAAAAGCTATCGATTGGTTTTGGGTGTGGAAATGTGAAATATATGTGTTACGATTAGTTGAAATAGTTTTTTTTTGTATTAAAATCAGAAATATAAAACGAGACGCAGTTAATTTAGGTTCACATAGAGTGATTTTTTATTGGGAGAGGTTAAATTGATTGATTGACCCGCACATGCTGGTGGTAATAAAAGAATGTATTAAATATGCATGGGTTTTGTTTATGTATGTTGGTGATATTGAATGAGTGGAGTTAATGGTTTTACTAAATGTATCTGTATTTTAATTAATTATTTATTTTTAATCAAGATTTTTTTAGTTGATTGTGGAAAGTTAAATGTTTTATCTTACTGATAAAAATTTAATTATTTATTGGTTGATATTGATTGTTGTGCTAGATTTGAGATTTATTATTTAAAACTAAGTTCACAATAAAGATTGAGTTAACTTTCTTAGAATTCTTAAAAAACTATCCAAAGAAGATAAAACGCCAATAACATTGTAGACGGAGAAAATCAATTATATTTTATTTATTTAAATTAACTGTAATTATTATAATTTTTTATAAAATAGAAATATTGATGTTATTGACAAATTTTTATTTAATTTAAACAAAAATAGATTTAGATAAAATATCGTCACTATGTATTAAAAAATAATATAAAACATGCAAGCCAATAATATTAATGATATAAGTAAGAAGTTTTATTTTGAATAGCAGGCTATTTGGGCAGCTGTCAATTTTAAAGCTATTATCTTTTGACATTTGACAAGTAAAAACTACGCCATTATTAAAAATGGAACGATTCACGCTTCAGCAACGCATTGAAATTATTAAAATTCACTACAAAAATGGTGAAAATTTTTCAGTCACAGTTCGCAAAACTAAAGCACTTTTGATAGTCGTAAAGCACTTTCTCGGCCGGCAATAGTAAACCTGGTGGAAAAATTTAAGCTGTTGGGACAAGTTTGTGATGTGAAGAATTAAAACCATGTGCATCACTCCAGAACACATGAGAATATTGCTGATGTAGCCCGTAGTGTTGAAGAAATCCCAGGTTTGTCGATTCCTTGTCGATCTTTGGAATTAGACATTCCATAAACGACATTACACCGTATTTTGCATAAAGACTTAAGTCTTAAGGCTTAAGTTCAGTTAACACAATAACTCTAGCCGGTCGATCACCATAAACGTCGCATCTTTGATGATTGGATCCTTCAAATGCATCAAAATGATCCAAAATTTTATCGAAAAAATATCTTTAGTGGTGAGGCCCATTTTCACCTTGGGGGCTACGTTAATAAGCAGAATTGTTGCATTTGGGGCTCAGAAAATCCAAGAATAATTGTTGAAAAGTTCTTGCATCCTCAACGTGTCACTGTTTGGTGCGGTTTTTGGATTGTCAGTGTGATTGGACCCTACTTTTTCGAAAATGAGAGTGGTGCAACTGTTACGGTGAATGGATTGCGCTACCGAACTATGATCAATAATTTTTTATAGCCGGAATTGGAAGATATTGATGTGGATGACGTTTAACTGTAACCAAATCAGGGCTAGAAAATACTAATAGATTAAGTGACCACTGTCTAACTTTTTGTTGTTTTTTATTGCCTGTATTTAAAAAAGAAGTTAAACTAACATCTTCACGTGATTTCAGTCATTTCATTTATGATGAATTTATGTCTGATCTTTACTGTATTCCGTGGTATCAAATATAAGATATGAATAATGTAGACGATCAGCTTGAATTTTTTAATAGTAATTTAGTTCAATTATTTAACGTTCATGCTCCTATTAAAACATTTAAAACTTCTAGGCCTCCAGCTCCTTACAACATACAACATTAAATAAATGATGAAGATAAGAAACGATGCTTTAAAACGTTTTAAGCAAACACAATTAGCCAAACATTTCAATTTCTATAAAAAAATGCGAAACTTAACTACAAAAGCTATTCGCGTAGAGCAAAAGGCTTATCTAGAATTTGAGTGTCGAAAAAACAGTGGTAATAAACCTAATCTATGGAATGAATTTAAGAAACTTAATATTTGTCAAAAAAAAACAATCTGATATACCAAATAATTTGAAAAATGTTAATGCTTTAAATAACCATTTTATAAACTCCGCAGTAACTCCTCCAAATAATGATATACTCGATTATTACAACAACAATTTGAAACAAACATTTACATCAAACTTAAAGTTTCAAACAACTACTTGTTCAGAGATAGAGAGCATATTAAAACAAATTAAATCTAATGCAACAGGTGCTGATAATATCAACTTAAAAATGTTAAACCTTTGCTCAGATAAGCTAATTGAAATTATCACTTACATAATCAATTCATGCATTACAACATCTAGAGTTCCTAAGTGCTGGAAACAAGCCATCGTCATTCCAATAGCCAAAATTCGCAATCCAGTAACATTTAATGACTTGAGGCCCATTAGTCTTCTTCCTGCTATGTCAAAAGTACTTGAGAAAGTGTTAGAAAAACAACTACGTGAAAATCTTGAGCGATATAATATCTTGCCAAATGTACAGTCAGAATTTAGGCAGGGTTATTGTTGCTCTACAGCACTTACTCAAGTAGTAGATGACATTCTTAAAGCGACTGATAATAAAAAAGTAACAATACTGGTGCTATTGGATTACAGTAAAGCATTTGATAGAATTTGTCACACTACTTTAATATCAATTCTTAATTTTATTGGTTTGGATTCTACTGCGCGTGATTTAATTATTTCATATCTTAGTGATCGTAAACAAACAGTGCGTATAGAAAACAACAATTCTTCTTCAGTCGAGGTTAAATTATGTGTACCGCAGGGATCTATTTTAGGTCCTTTGCTGTACACTATTTATACCAACGACTTACATAGAGTAATCCGCAACTGCAATTATCATCTATACGCAGATGACACAATTATATATGTCTTTTGATGTAGATGATTTGCGTGCTGCAGAAGATAAAATTAATAGTGATATTCGAGAGTTAATCAAACATTTTAAACTCCATTCATTGCAAATTAATGGATCTAAGTCCACAGTTATGGTCTTTGGATCAATCAAATCAAGAAACTTAATTAAGCAAAAAATGAAAATAGTTATTGATAATGAAGTGTTGAGTTTCACTGATTGCACCAAAAACATAGGCATTCTAATGGATAGTGATCTTTGTTTTAAGAAAAATACTTCACTTTTAATACAAAAGTCTTATTTAGCTCTAAAGTCTATTTACATGAATTGCAACTTTATGAATAGAACGGTTAGGACCATACTATGTGAATCACTTGTTTTGTCTAATTTTAATTTTTGTGATACTGTGTATGATGCTGCTATTGATCAATCTGATGTTAATCGAATTCAAAAAATGCAGAATTCATGTTTGAGGTTGATATTTAGCATGAGTAGAAGACAAAGAATTTTACACAAACTAAAAGAAATTAAATGGCTGTCTATGTCTAGTTGTCGTAAGTTACATTCAGGCTGTTTTTACTACAAGGTCATTCATAACAAAACTCCTCAAAAGCTGACATTTAGATCAACAATACATAACATTAATATTAGAAGTAAAGGTCTTTTGAGTATCCCTAAACATAGACTACAACTATTTAAAAGATCCTATTCTTATTACGTTGTTAAATGCTACAATTCCCTAAACATGAGCCAGGATAATTTATGTTTATTTAAATCGTATTATAAGTCTGTTTTGTTTGAGTGAAATTTTAATAAGTATGTTTGTTTAAATGAACAAATTCATTGTTTGTGTTTGAAGTTTTGAAGTTTTTATATGTTTAAATTATATTTTTAGATTAAGTGTGTTTGTACTTACTTATAATTTATATTTAGTTTTTTTTTTACTATTTTTTTTACAAAATCTCTGGAGGAAGAACAGTTCAATTGATCAATTTATGATCTATTCTACTAATCCACAACTCTTTGGTCATTGTAATTGGTGTTTTTTATGACCAATAAATTTATTATTATTATTATTATTATTATTATTATTATTATTTTATCTAAAAAATCTCATTCTTTAAATGGCTGGGATTTAGGCAAGGCGGATTGTTATCAAGCCATACCTAATTGTTATTTAGAAAACGTCTAACAATATGGCATGTATCCAGTACGATTGTCTTGCTAATTGCTGGAAGCAGGTGTTGTAATTTTAAAGCATCGAGTTCAGTAAGTAAGGTTTTCGAAACGACTCCTGTAGTTGAGATAACCAATGGAAATATACGTACTCCTTTCAATCGCCACATTTGTTTTATTTCTGCAGACAGTTCTAAATATTTATTTATTTTTGTGGCATATGTTGATTGTAAGTTGTGGTTTAGTGGTACTGCAATGTCTATGATTGACACTTCCTGCTGTTCTTTGTTATATACCACTATGTCAGGTCTGTTTGCTTTTATTTTAACGTCTGTTCTTATTTCGCGGTCCCAGTATAGTTTATACCTATCATTTTCAAGTACATCTGTTGGTTCATATTTATAGTACGGGGTATCAGATGGGAGAAGCATAAGATCTCTGGCTAGCTGTTGATGGATAATCTTGGCCATGTTGTTGTGTCTCTGCGTGTAGTCCATATTTGCTAACATCGAGCATCCGCCAGTGATGTGTTCAATGGTTTCATTTGGTTTTCCGCATCTTCGGCATTTATCAGTTATTGATGTTTCTTTAATAATGTATTTTGTTGTTAGTTTTTGGTTAATATAACCCTATCTTGGATGGCTAGCATGAATCCCGTTGTCTCAGCGTACAAACCTCCTTGTTTTAGCCATATGTTAGAGGCGCTAATATCGTTTGTATCAGATAATAGTTGATGCGGGTGAGTACCGTGGATTTCCTTCTGTTTCCATCTTTGCAGTTTGCTTTCAATTTCATACAGTTCATGTTCATGCTCATTCTCATGCTGGCTCAGGTGTAGTGGCGAATTGTTAGTATCTGCTTTGCATATTGCTTCAAACATGATGTTGTGGGTAGCTTTGCTCATAAAATACTCTCTAAGTGAAGTGATTTGAGATAGGTGTTGCTGCATTATGTCTAGTATACCCATTCCACCCATTTCCGCTGGTAAGGTGATGCGTTCGATTGCTGATTTTGGGTGATTCATACGGTATCTAGTCATACTTACTCGTATTATTCTTGATACTTTTTCCAGGTCGGTGTTTGACCATTTTATGAGTCCAAATGAGTAGGTTAATATAGGAATAGCGTATGTGTTAATTGCTTTGATTTTATTAACTGAACTTAATAGGGTGTTAAAGATCAGTTCTACACGTTTCTCAAATTTTATTATAAGTTCTTGTTTAATTTTGGTATGGTTAATACCTCGTAGCTGCATGATACCTAGATATTTATAGTTATCTTCTTTGCCTAGATTTTTGATCACTTGTTTATCATCTAGCGGAAAACCTTTAGTTCTAGTTAGCGTACCTCGTTCAAGTTGGATAGTTTTAGACTTGTCTATACCGAATTCCATTTTTATGGCATCGCTGAATTCTTTGGTGATGTTTAGATTATTATTATTATTATTATTATTATTATTATTATTATTATTATTAATTTTACAAGACTACTACGTGCTACACAAGCAACAAAACAATCGCAATTTTGCAAAAAAAGTTTCTTGACCTTGTTATTTCTTGAAGAAGTGATCACAATTGGCCACCGAGATCTTGAGATTTACACTTTTAGATTTTTTTCTTTGGGGCCACTTGAAAGATAAAGTCTATGCCAATGCTCCACAATCGATTCAAGACCTTAAAGATGAAATTTGTGAAGTTATCGAGGATA
Organism: Tachinus rufipes; assembly: GCA_963932245.1. Classification (NCBI taxonomy): domain Eukaryota; kingdom Metazoa; phylum Arthropoda; class Insecta; order Coleoptera; family Staphylinidae; genus Tachinus; species Tachinus rufipes. The sequence continues at coordinate 116,762,231 of OZ010741.1, read as the reverse complement.
TACAGCCTTACATGAGCGAATTGGTCATAGAAAATTTCATGAAAAGAATGTGGTACTGCAACCGTAATACTGATATTGTTTTCAAATGTTAATGGCATACTTTCTTTTTTACAATGAAATAAACATTTATTGTTTTCTCTTAAAAAATACCCGTTTTTTTTTTAAATATCAAAATAAAATCTCTTATTGGAAAACCGTATACAACAATACAGAAATTAAATCAAACTGTTCAGAAATTTACTTATTATAATAAAGTCCTATGCTTCAATTCAAATTTTATAATTCTAAAATTTAAAAAAACACATATATAAACAGAATAAAAAAATCAGATGACTAAGATTGTTGAAAATGTACAAATGATGTTATATCGGATGTGTGGCTTCTATTTTCTTTGTGGTTTTTGTGTTTGCGTTTTAGGCAGACCAATAACTCTTATTGGTATTATCTTCCTAGAAGATTTGGTCTTTATAACATGGTGATTAGAGCTAGAAAGAAGTTTGCTTATAAAACTAATAACACAATTGACTCAAAGAAACCTGCAGTTGCCGTAACATAGTCAGAGTACAGGGCTGGCTTCTGTTTTCAACACTGGTCATAAATCGGTTATCTGAATTTTGATTCTCTACTCAATAACTAATAGCATAATAAACTTTCAAAGCGCTTACTCTAATTTTTGATCATTATCTGCGTGCCATAGTGGATCAAATTAAGTCAACATATTTACTATTAAATGTTCCTGTACCATTAAGACAACGCACAGGTCAAAGTATCAAAAATGTTGCAGCCCTAAATGATTCAGTTTAAAATTAACTAAACCAGTCGATTCTACGTTGTTTACAAAACTTGGAAATGTCTTAGTCTACATAGTAGCAAATTTTGCGTAAAGTCCTTTGCTTACACCGTTACAAAATTACAAAGCTTCTCCAATTGGGCTTTGCAAAATTTATCTATATTAGCTCATTTTTCACTTAATGGCTTTGTTAATGAACAAAATATGCGTTATGAGACAGCAACAAACTTACATGTGCTTTAAGAAGCTCTATTGCATCCACAAAAACTTGTTATTTAGTTGTTAAAGCTACCCAATCTATTCTTAACCTGCATTTCCAACTATTTCTGTCAAGACTTTGCAATACCCTAAAAGGTAACAGCTGCCTCAATCTTCAGGATGCAATTCTCTGGAGAAACAGCTATTTTTGCAATTGTTTCAAATTTTTATGGCAATATTCAGAAACGCCGCACCACCCCACATTAGTTCCTACCAAAAAAGCATAAATTGCCGCTCTAACCCTGGGGACTCGTTACTACAAAAAAATTTTAATACTGAATGGTGCTTCTTTGAGAAATCGGACGAATGTTTAACCAAAAATTCAACTTTTTCAAACCAAAATTAACATGTTCTGTAAAACTGTAAACTACATACAGGTTTTGCTACTGTAAGAAAATATATAAAAATCACCACTACTGGCTAACATAGTTTCCTTACTACTAGGTGAACATGGAGCTCTATAAAACAATACATCTAACTTAAGCTTTTTTTTTTTTTTTTTTTTTTCTGAGGAGTTGGAAAATTTTTCATAAGACACCCCGAAGGGTAGTGTCAGATTCTTACTGACTAAAAACACCTCCTCCTCTTCTTGCGGGAATAACGATCTTTCTCCACCTCGGAATTGCATTTAAGTATTACGTCGAGGTGGAGGTTCCCGCGCGTCAGTCTTCAGGCACAATTAACACACATTTACATAAATTTTACACCACTTTTTTTTTTTTTTTTTTTTTTTTTTTGTGGTTTTGGTTTTTGCCCAGTTTTGGGCGCGCACATTTTTTACATATTTTTGACAAAACAGTTTACAAAACATACATAAGAACTGAATTTACATTTACAAAATACATTAACGAGTAGCTACGGCCTCACCCCTCTTCCCGCTTCATTCACTCCACACCATGGAGCTAACTCCCTCTCTTCTTTCTCTTTCATACGTAGCATGGACCCTATCATGGTGGCCACATTGTCCCAATTGTACTCCAAAGACAGCATTACTACCACCATGTTATCCGGGTTCAAGCTCTCTCCCATCAGTTTCACTCTTGCTCTTTCACGGGTCTCCAACCATCTCTCGCAATGGAACACGGTGTGCTCAACCGTATATCTTTGCCCACAGTAAAGACATTCATCACTTTCAATCAATTTTATCCAATGCAGGTACGCCCGGAAACAACCAAGTCCCGTTAGTACCTGCGTGAGATAGTAGTTTATTTCACCATGGCCCCGACCCACCCAACGCCTCACGTCTGCGATGAACCGTCTGGACCATGCCGGTTCGCTACCACCTCCACTTGACACGCATTCCTCCCAACTCTTCTACCATTCCCCCCACATCCATTCTTCCGCTTCACACTTAGTAAGGCAACCCTCCCAGACCGCCGTCTTCACTTGCACTACAAGATCTAACGGCTTTGTGCCTGCCACGACCAGAAGGCCCGCCGTCGGCGCTGTCCTGTATGCGCTGCAAACCCTCTGGCAACACCTCCTCTGAGTCCGCAGAACTACTTCCCTGTGCCTTTTGTTGTTGCACACGGCATCCCCCCATATTTCGGCCCCATAGAGCACTATGGAGGAGACTACCGATCACATCAGGCGCCTGGTGGAAGATTTTGCTCCCGCCAGGTTCGGCATTAGCCCTGCTAAGGACCGAGCCGCCTTCTCCGCTTTCTCACACCTTTCTTTTACATGCAGACCCCACTCTAAGTTTGTGCTCAACGTAACCCCCAAGTATTTTACGCTCTTTTTAGACTTGACGGTAATCCCCGAGACGGTCATTTCCACTTGCGGTACTCTTCTTGGGTAGGAGAGCACCACAAGTTCCGTCTTTTCTGAGGCCAGTTCCAACCCCAGCTCCGTGATTTTTCGCTCTATGAGGGCAAAAGCGCGGTTCGCCGTCTCCTCCAGTTCCCCCCTAGAGCGTTTTGTAACGATGACCGCCAGGTCGTCAGCGTACGCCACCCTTTCTACTCCTAGAGGCAGCTCTAAGCTTACCACGTCGTCATACAAAACGTTCCACAACGTGGGGCCCAGAACTGATCCCTGTGGTACCCCCCCCCCCCTCAGTTAAAATTACATCTTCCCTTTTCCCACTATCTCCCACTAACAAAACCCTGTCCCACAAATAACTACTAATAATATTCAGCAGGTATTTGGGAACACCCCTGCCCTCCAAAGCCCTTAAAATCCCTTCCCAATTGGCCGTGTTAAATGCGTTTTTAACGTCAAGGGCAACCAAGACGCATGCCTTACGGTGTGTGTAGCTGTACTTTTTGGCAGCTACCACCGCCGCTTTCACCTCAGCAAGCGCACTCAGAGTTGAACGGCCTTTTCTAAATCCGTACTGGCGCTCGCTGAGAGCTTGGTCACCCTGAAGTGCCTCCAGCAGCCTTCCTACTATCAGGTGCTCAAGAAGCTTTCCAGCTACATCCAAACGACATATATAATTTTTTAGAGTTTATTTCTTAATCAAATTACTATAGAGCCAAACAACTCAAAATTTTGAAATGTATTGCTAAAGCCGTTTTGAAATGTTTTATATTATTAGAGGTAAAGCGGTGATAGCACAAACAATTACATATAGTACTAGGGTCTTCTGGCTGCTGGACTTCTATTTGCTAAGTCTTAACAAAAGTTGTTAAGGTTTCTTTGACGAGATGTTGATCTGTTTCAGTTTCTTTTTTGATGTCTGCTAAGATGTTAGAATCTCTACTTGCGTTGATTCAAAGAACTAAATTGAGTCTTCCAGTATTTGAAACTTTAGATGTGTTTGGTTATGATGTGGTTTTAATCTACAATTTGATAGTCGTCTTTTAACAGCCTTGTTAGTTAAATCCGTGGTGTGTCAAATTCTCCCGTTTGTTTTTAACTGGATTTCTGTAGGTAATAAAGGTGTGGCCGTGTAGGCTCCTAAAAAACAGATTTATATTTCCTAAAGTCAAAAATTTTTTTTTTTATAAAATGCCACAAGAAGTAGATCGGTGCTTTTGAGGTCTGATTTTCTAGGTAATTTAACCAGAGTAGCACAAAGTTTTAGCGGTGGTCGTTTTAGTTTTTTTTTTTTAAGATACTAGTTTTGACAGAGGTTATCAGATGTCATGGCCCATTGCAGCTTGTAGATGCAATGGGCCATGTCATCTGATTCAGGATGACCCATTTTCTGAAAGATGACTTTGACAACCTCTGCCAAAACTTGTATTTTAAAAAAAGATATCTAAAACAAAGTCAAAAATGTTTTTTTTATAAAATTCCACAAGAAGTAGAACGGTGCTTTTGAGGTCTGATTTTTTAGGTAATTTAATCAGAGTAGCACAAAGTTTTAGCGGTGGTCGTTTTAGATATCTTTAAGATACAAGTTTTGGCAGAGGTTGTTAAAGTCATCTTTTAGAAAATAGGTCATTCTGAATCAAATGACATGGCCCATTGCAGCTTGCAGATGCATCTCAGCAGGGTTCTTTTTAGATAATGTTGATGTTTAGTGAAAGCAGAAAAAATGTTGTAGCTTCAAATGTTGTGGTAAAACTGGCTGGCAAGTTAAGTCACATTGGGATTTTGTTAACTCAGATTACAACTCTTGCGAAACACGTACTTGCAACAAAAATTTTGGACTTCGTTTTTTTTTAGACATTAAACACACCGAAGTCTAGTGCTTTTTTTTGCTGTGCATCTCTAGGAAATAGAGCAGATTACAAGTCGTTCACGTGTAATTTGGTAGAGAAACGGGACGGTAAAACTAATTTTTGATCCAAAAATAGTTTTTTCTTGTTGCAATAATAAGAAGTTTGGAGCCCATTCATTTGTGAGAAAATCTTTAGCTTTTTCTTTGTTCTTTTTTTCGGTTGTAGTTGTACTTTTTTGAGTTGCAATATGTGGCTTAGCAAAGTTGTAGCGGACGATCTAAATAGCTTTAAGTCTAATTTGTCTAAATTAATTAGTTCAACTTTCCTGGAAGACATTGTCGTCAAAATGTATCTCTAACTCAAAAAAGCAAAAACAATCATCAACCAACAAGCCAACAAGATTAAGAAAATCAAGAAGCAGATGATTTTATTGACAAGAAGTCTAATCAGATTCTAGACCGGCTTAAAGATACTAATAAAGATTACAAACAACTCAAACTAGACCACAAAAAACAGTAACAAAATTAAGAAAAAGACGTCTTAGAGGGTCCATCTTAGACAGACTTAACCTCTAACTTATATTACTGGATGCTCAAACTCCGTTCTCCATAGAGGGTTTGAGGCTCACAGCATCTCCTGCAACCAAAAAACCGTTCCAGTTAATCAACATTCTAAACGCCTCGACCCCGACCTCTTTTAAGAGGCTTGTCAAAAACTTGCCCAAAAATGGAAATTGTTTACCAAGATAGAAACATAAACTCCCAACTCAAAACCTTGCTCTCAGAGAAGATTACTGGATGCTCAAACTCCGTCCTCCATAGAGGGTTTGAGGCTCACAGCATCTCCTGCAACCAAAAAACCGTTCCAGTTGATCAACATTCTAAACGCCTCGACCCCGACCTCTTTCAAGAGGCTTGTCAAAAACTCGCCCAAAAATGGAAATTGTTTACCAAGATAGAAACATAAACTCCCAACTCAAAACTTGCTCTCAGAGAAAAGATTTACTCTGGTGGGCCCAAAAAAAGCTAAAAAAGAAATTAGGCAAATCTGCTTTGAATGTTCCTGCAAACAGGCCATCAGCCGGCCGCACACGGCCAGTCACAAGTTCTGCCCAGTTTATCACAAACTAAGAGCAAGCTGTAACAACAATTGCTTGCAAAAAAACGGAACCTACGCGCAATCAAAAGGGGTTGACGCAAAACACACCACTTTTAGCTAAAAATAATCTGTTACTCTGCTTGTCCAAAGTAAGATTTTATAAAAATATTTTTATTTTTTGAGGTCATATTACCAACCGCTCTTGCTGACGCATTTCAGAACGGCCAATTGAACAGACCTAGTTTTGTTCCTAAAAGTTCCCAAATTTTGGAGAGACAAACCAGCAGGTAGTCAACATTGACCTGACAGGGGCCTTACTGGAGTCTCCACACTCAATGACAAAAAACCAAACACAGTTATCCCACGGTTTGGAGAACCTTTACAAGAAGTTGACTAAAACCTGCTGCCCATCAACACCGAACAAACCAAACAACAACAAAAAATCCAAGAAAGTGTTTTGCTCTATAGCAAGCATCTATCAGATAATTTAAAGTATCTACAGCATAGTCTACGGATAGTTTTCAAATTGAGTCTCTACAACTCTAAAAACTTCCGTTTGAAATTAAAAATAAAAACAAAACAAAATAAAAAAGATAAACAAATAGACAAAGTGGAGAAGATGGACAAAAATATTAGATTCTAAAAATCCAACTTTCAAAAGCAAAACAACTAGCAATCAAACATCCAACACTACCAAACAGAATTGAAACCTTAGGATTCTACCCCGCATTACCGTAAACATTAACTAAAACTAATAGATTTGAGAGCAATCTAAAACTTTATTTGGTTTTGTCTATAAAACTATTGCACGGACAAAACAAATAGGTTAATAAAGACTTTAGTGCAAATTACGAACTAGATAAAAGCATCAGTTAAAATTGGCTACTAATGCTAAGCTTTTATTTTTTTTATCACACTCAGTTTGGGAAAAAAGTGATACTAGGTCACCAATGATTGAAAAAGGATCAAGAAATTAGTATTGACTTTTTCCGCCTATACTTGCACTACAAAAAAAGTGCCGGTCTAGTACATACTAATTGCAACCACTACCAAAACAAATTCTGGTCAAAAAGGAAATTAAAACTTTAACCAACTTGTTCCCAAATCAGGCTCATCACTTACCAAATTGATCTTGTGGACAAAACCTGGTATGAGTTCACCGATACGTTCACCAACTTCTAACAAAATAATTGAAAAGAGCACTGATAAATTTAAAAAATGTTACTAAAACCAACTATGCTCAATTTTCAAAAAATCAAGACTTTAAATGACTTTAAAAATGCTTAAGTTTTTACTAAAGTCGACTTGACCACCGGTTACTAGCAGATACCGATGAAAAAAAGCCACAAGCCATACACTACTTTTGCAGCACTAGATGAAAACACTTATCAATTTACCGTAATGTCATTCGGACTAAGTAGTCAGTTGTCTACAACAATTTGTAGACGTAACTCGTCAAAAACTATTTTTAGACAAAATAACATAATTCACAAAAAGAACTTAAATTAAATAGGTTATGTGGTGTGTATTAATAACTTAAATTAAATTTATTAGAAGCATAGGAAATTTTTAAACAAAAAGTAATGCCAGAACTCGTTTAAATGACCAATTAGATTTTTTATATTCCCTAATCTTTAAAGCCATTAAATAATCCTTCTTTTTTAGATAATCACCACATATTTTTTAATCTGTTTTGTAATATAATCCTTTTACTATTAGTAACGCATGCTTATTACTGTAATCTTTAAAAGTAATTTTTCTTAATCACCTTTTGTACTCCGCCTCCCCCGCCCTTACTTCTCGTTTAGATATATATATATATATATATATATATATATATATATATATATATATATATAAATTGTTGTTGTTTATTCTTTTAACTCGCATAACTTATTTCATCTGTAGAAGGCTTTAGTACATCCAAAACTAGTAATGTATTCGTAAGAATAAATTTGTGATAAAAAACATAATAAATTGTTACTAAATGACCGCGCCAAGATTGTTGGATTGAGTTTATAAAACTTTCTAAATAAAATAAATTCAATAATAATTTGTTGCAATCGTAGGTAGGCACATAGTCATTTCTGATATATTATTCAAATATTTCTTATTCCGATTACGCAAATCCACTTTTAAATATTTAAAGTAACATAATGACATTAAATGATAATCAATATTTTTAAATTATTGATACACTTATCAAGACAATTTACTAATATCTATCGTAATAATCTTATAATTTATCAAGGTTGATTTTAATTTGATAAGTATTTAATTACCACGTGGACATTTATTTTTGAGTGATTCTAACTTTATTTATCAAACCGATCTGTTCTCTACTATATTAATAATGAAAATATTCATTCATGATTTATTGTAATTCTAATTATTTATATTGTATTGCTTATTTGAAGTATTTATATAGTTTAATATCCTCTGTATTTCAACATTCTTAAACAAATATACTGTTAAAATTCTTGTTTATTCTATTATTTAAATTCGATGCAACTATTTCGAAAGCTATTGTAAACAATAGTGCTTTTGTAAATTAGATTTGGACCCTATTGTGTTTCATTGCGTTAATTATACAAATTAAATTAACATAAAAAAACGATCAACAGACTTAATTTAATTTACACTTTTTTGCGTAAAATATGTGAAATCAGTAAAAATGTTTTTTTTTTATTTAAATAATTTATGTAAAGATTGCTTCATATTTTGTCTAAAGTATTATCACTATTATTAGTATCCTGATAAAGTATTGTTAGACTAGATATTTTTAATATTATCTTATCTGTAGTAGACATTATTTCGTATATTTATTAAAATATAAATTCAAAATTGTTTGTACTTTAAATTGTTTTTTTTTTTAATTGTTTGGTAATAATTTACAACATGTGTTAATAGTTGTAAAGTTTTTATTATTAGCTTGGTGTTTTTCATTCGGCAAGAAAGGCAGAAGACTTTAAGCGGTTTATTCAGCATTTTTAATTGCCATTCAATTTGCTATACGCCCTACTTCTTTTAAGACATTTGATGGTATGTTATCTAAGCCGGAAGATTTTAAAACCTGAAAAGCTTGTGCTAGAGTTTTTATAAAAAGTTTTTTTACTAGTTTGGCAGGTTCTCTTAGGTGCTTGCTTTGAAGAAATAGTATTTTTGTTAGATTTAGCTTGTTTTCCAAAATCAGTTTGTAGGGTGCAAAGCTTCTTATTGTTTATTGCAATCTTGTTGGTTTACAAAAATCAAATTCAAAAGAAACAAAGTTGTTTTTTGTAAGTTTTGTATAACTTTTTGATTTCCTTGACTTTGTGTTTGCTATATCTTTGGTCTTTGCGCATTTTTTTTTTAATTTCTAGAGTCTAAAACATTCATCTTTTTGGTGTATTGTATTATTATTGAAGATTAAATTTAAGCAATCTGTGAACATTAAATATTTTGTTGTTTATAAGTCTTGGGAAATACTGAACTTGAAAGTTTATTCCATTTTTTAATAGTACTTTAATCGAAATCTTTCTTAAAAGTTTGGTTCTACATCTCTGAACTCTCAGTAAATACTTGTTAGAATTTCTAGCAAGTCTTGTACTACAAGTAAATATTTGTTTAGATGGCAATATATCTTGTATTTTGTTCAAACAATGTTCATTAAAATATCTATTAAAATTCAAAGATCTGCAACATTGCGCCAGTGTTGTAATGTAAGTCATTAGTTAAACTCGTTTAAGGTAGAATTAGTAGTATAGTATAACACATATTGAGATGTTTATGATTCTGGCATTACAGCCTAATAGTTCTATGCTAGAAAAAGATCTTAAATTGGCTAATTATGCTTTGTTTAATAATTATTTGGAGATTAAACTGATAAGTAGCGCAAGACTAGCGTGATTACAACAAAATTTACTACTAAACCTGTAGCAGCGGTTTAAGATCAAGCAAAACAAACGTAACTGTATTGGCGTCTGATGACGGTTGACAATTATTAGTAGCAAACAGCAATTGCCGTTATAATAAACTAAATGTGCAATTAATATCAAAGTAATTGCTTGGTGTGGTGGTTGTACAACAGAGCATTTTGTTGAATTAGTTATAAAACTAAATTAAATTTAAAAATCAAGGTTTCTTAACAATTTAAATTGCGGTTTCTTTACACAATTAATACTACCAAGTTTTACACAACTATTATTCAATTTGTTGCTTTAATAGTTTTAAGCATTAGAAGTAGATGCCACAGCACTACTTTTTAGCTAACTTTGACCTGCTTATTTATTTTTTCTTGCAGTACATCTAGCGTCTTTGCACTGCGGTCGCTTAGTCTACTTCTAGTTGTTACTTCTCTAGTAGTTCCGTTTTTTTAATAAAATTTATAAACCGTATTAAGTTTTTTTTTTTAGTTTGTTTACGCTGGTCAAAGAAGAAACTACGTTGCGTATTATAAGCACTTGCTTGGCAGATCTAGCTAAGTTTTTTATACGTGGCATAAGTGATCCGTCTGGATTTTTATTCTATTTAAATGTTTGTTTAAGCAACAGTGTCTAGTTAGTCTTGTAAGATTTTGCATATTTATTTTGTTTTTTGTTTTTTATTTGCATTACCATAGCTTGAGTAGTGTTTGATATTTCTGTTAGGAATAACTTTGTGTGCTTTATTCCCTTAAAAGATTTGTCATAAAGTTTAAAAAGTTTACTACAGATTATTTGTTTACTAATTTGGTATAGAATCCCAAACTCCAAAAGCAGGTTTGGGTATAATAAACGTCTTTGTGGTTTTTTTTTGATAATCTGGTTTGTTTTAAGGTTACCTTTTATACCTTAAATCTTATGATATCCAAAGTATACCTTGTTGTTTGTGAATATTGCAGTCTATTATTAGTTTGTATTTTGTTACTGGCAAGCGTATTGTCTGTAATACCGCCAATATGATGGTTTAGAATGATCTTTTAAAGTGTTGTTTTAATTTAATACTATTTTTAGCACATTATTTAATAGCAACTATCTATGTTTAAAAGACTGAAACATGTTTTCCCAAAAATAACGTAATTGACGTTTTCTAGTTTTTGCCTTTTTATATGCCGTTATAATCTTTAGCCCCATCTGTATAGCATATGATTCCTTTAATTGTCTCCAGATGTTTTATATTTGTCGATGTAACGTTATTACTATATAAAATAACTTTTGTATGCAATATTCTTTAATATGTTTGATCTGTAAGCTCCAAGATTTCCAGTGTGGTTGTTTATGCAATTGGTACGTTTTTTGTCTTGCTTTTATTGTTACAACTATGTGCTAAGTTGTTAGCACGTGCAGTGTTTCAGCAAACATTAAATAATTTTGTTGCCGAGCTTTTAAAAGTACGTTTTTTACAACATACAAACGGATAGCCATCTCGTCATACCAAGTGTCAAGTTAAGCACCCAAATAGCATTTGTAGTCACATTATCCAGATGTTAAAGAAAGGTTGGTAAGTAAGTTCTAAGTTTTTTATTTTATTTGTTATAACTTATAAGTGTTTTGTACATTTTTTTTTAAATTTTTGTTGATTTGTCGTTTTGTAAAAAGGACGTTTGACGTTTTGTTTGGGTTTACTAGCAGTTTTTCTATTTTGCATAATCTTTTTATAGTGCTTAGTGCATTCTGCTTAAGTTAAACTCTAACACTATTGAAGTTTTGTCGGTCCATTAATGCTAAAAGTTTGTCGTCTTCTTGGCAATCTTTTTTCTTTGATTTTGCTTTGCATAACTAAATTATGGATCTTGTACTTTTTGCTGTAACAATTGATATGATCAAAGTAGTTATAATTCTGGCATCACAACTTATCAGTTTTTTGCTAAAAAATGATCTTGTGTTGGCAAACTATGCTATGATTAATAATTATTTGCAGGTTGAATTGATAGATAGGAAGACAAGACCTGCGTCATGGGTTAGACAAACAAAATTTATCAGTAATAGTAATAAATGACCAGTTTATTTGCTGTAGTATACCAATGTAGTCGCATTAAATGGCATCTGATATTAATTGGCAACAAAAAGTAATGGCTGTTATAATAATAAATAAACTAAATGCACAATTAATTAATATTTAAGTAGTTGCTCGGTGAAGTACTTGTACGGCAAAACATTTTGTTGCGTTAGTAATATAATAAAATAAAAAACCTAACTAGATTAAAAAAAAAAAAGTTTTTTACACACTTTGTTTTTTTTGTTTACCCGGACGCCACTGCACCCAATTTGTACCAAGCTTTGACTAAAATATTTTTTTTGGGTACGTCTGAGGTTTTCGCATTGCAATCTCATGGTCTTATTGTGCACATCTAGTTGTTACTTCTTAAAAACTTTTGCCAAATGTCTGTTTAAACTTTTTTTGGTTAACTTGTGCATCCGCGGCACAGAAAATCCATATAAATTCTCATTCTATGCATGTGTTAGGTTAGGTTGCATGTATTAGGCCACAGTGTCTAGTTATAATCTTACCATAATTTAAATAATGTTTTATGGTTTTTTGTTTACAAATTTTCTATAAAATTCCAAATTTCAAATACAAGGTCAAGTACAGTAAACATTTTTAACATTATTGATCTACAGTAAATGTAAACTTTTTTCTTAGTACAGCTTTTGTTCCGCTTGTCTGCCAAGCTAATTATAACGGTTGTAAGATTACCGTCAAATAACTGTATCATAAGAAACGGTGTTATGTGCTTGGGTATATAAATATACGTCCTTAACTTTTTGTTAGTTAAATTTGAAATTATATTTTTACGTAATTTGCCCAATTTGCAGACTTTATTATTTTAGTTTAGCACAATCCATAGTTTTTAGGTTAAAGCTATTGTTTTTTGCATCACCTCTAGTTTGCGGCATAATGTTACTACAGCCACTCGACAATGACGTAGGTTGCATTGGATAACTTTAATGTATTACGTCGTTAGTCGGATTTAAAAGCAGTAGTGTGTTTTTATCCAGGTTTTGTCTAAGTGAATCAAAACTTCTGTTTTTACATTTTTTGTTGTTTTAATAGTAAGTTTCTTAACATTTTGCTCAGCAGATATTCTTTACTATTTATTGGTTGTACTTTTTTTCTACCTATACTTACAACAATAAATAGGTTTTTTGGTTCTTTTGACTAAGCGGTGTAGAAAATGCAACCAATCCTTTATAACTTATTACCAACTTTATATCTGTTTTTTTTAAACTTTACTGTAGGAAACCGACTCAGTGTCACAATGCCTAGTTGTGATTTTGGTCACAGAGATTGCACATCGAAAACCACAGGTGATCCTAAAGATCTCTTCTGTGTATAACAGCCAATTGAAGGTAGAAGACGTTTTGCATGAATTGGATAAAGTATTATTCAACTTTTGAATAAAAGCATTCTTTATTAAACAGTGATTAGTTAGGCTAGTATTTGCTACATAAAAGTGCAAGGCAATCTTTTTGTAGCTGGGTCTCTTCTTCTTTTTTGTAAAAATGATCTTGGGATTTTTTCTCGTGTTTCTATTTTCTAGGTGTCCAAGTGAAGATTTAGACGTGGAAGAAAAAACCTTTTTTTATTGCTCTTATAAATCTGATAAAGTATTATTTAGTTCCCGGGTTTTTTAATAAACACTGGTAGGTCAGGTTAGTAACAGTCACATTGCAAGTGCAATAAGGCAATCTTCTTGTAACTGAGTTTTTTTTTCTTTTTTGTAGAAAGAATTTTGAATTTTTTTCTTGTTTTTTTTAACTCTTTTTTTAAGTTGTTCAGGTAAGTGTTCAGACATAAAAAAGCACAAATTCTTTTTTAATTTGGTTTTTACGCACTGTTTTGGGTTAACAGTTGTTGGCCCAGCATATAAAGTTTTTGCTTTGCCGGAAAAGAAGTTTGTTTGTTGTTCAGCATCTAAGTGCGCCATTTTTTGGCTTTTTTTGGGGACGTCTAAAATTAAAAGTCAGAGTTATCAAAAAAATATAGCTCCAAAAGTGAGATGTATACAAACAAGTGAAGCACACCAAGTGTACGACCCGCTGCATATCTTTTTTTTTTTTAGTTTAACCCTGTCGGCTATCTGACTGGTGTGTTGCCAAGCTCTAGAAATAAATCTATTAAGTGACTCAGCCACTAATACCCGTTTATCTTTTTTTACAAATTTCAACGCACGGCACAAACACGTGTGTAGTTACTTTGCAGACCCGCAGCACAACTTTTACGTTGCGGAGTGATCGTAATTAGTTTGGAATTTGGTCTTTAGTTGCTTAGCATCTAATCTAATCATTGTCTAATATGAAGAAGTTTATTTACCTACCGGACGCACTGACCCCGTCCAATGGAAAATGCGCAAACTTCATAACCACGGCAAGGTTACAATCTTTAAAAAAAAGGGTTGCTGTTTTCTTATAAGAATTAAACAGTAATATGAGCTAGTTTAAAAAATATAATTAAAAAAAAAAAAATAATTATAAAAAAAAATAAATTATAAGGTAAATTGTAACTTGTACGGAGCGCTTCTCTATGGTTTCAAAAAAATTATATATATAAAAAGTAGGAGTTTAAAGAAAAAAAGAGTAAGAGAATTACAGTCTTATTGTATAATGCAATTGTTACAGTTTAATTCATTAGCATAGAGCTAAAACAATTTTGTTTTCTATTGCAGAGGTAATGAATGCAAATATGTATAGTGTTTGTTATCAAATGCTCTTTTAGTATTTAAAAACATTTCTAAAGCAATATTGTTTCATCTGTTGACTAGCTAATGCATAGCCAAGATATAAGATTTTTTTTTGATTGGTATGCATATTGATATCATTCTAAACTAATATGGAATTATTGTACTTGTTGGCACATTTGTCTAATGATTTTGGTTTGTTTGCCAAAATATTTGTGGGTTGCTCCAGTTTTATTTTAACAGCTTTCTAGCTGTTAGGCTAGCTCTAAAAATTTTACATTAAGGTCTTTTAAAAGCAACCAGCGTTTCTGTAACATATTGAGATAAATTTCATCAACTTCTGACTTAAATAGTTTTAGTTTTTTATTCTAAAATTCTTATGTTTATTATTAATTTGCCTGTGTCCAGTATCTTTTATTGGTCTTTTTGATGCATTTTAAGATTGTCTTGCTTGGGATCTATTGCCAGCGTACAGCCAAGGAATCTTGCAGAGTTCATTTGCTCGACTCTTTAAAATCTTTTTTTGTTAGCAAGAATTCATTGTTTGCAATGCAATTTTCTTTCTACGCTTTTTGGAGACAAGAACATGTGGATTTGTTCTAATAATAATAATAATAATAATAATAATAATAATAATAAATTTATTGGTCATAAAAAACACAAATTACAATGACCAAAGCGTTGTGGATCAGTAAAATAGATCACAAATTGATCAATTGAACTGTTCTTCCTCCAGAACTTTTGTAAAAAAGTAGTAAAAAATAAAACAAAATATAAATTGCTATAAGTAAACACATAATCTAAAAATATAATTTAAACATATAAAAACTTAAAAACTTCAAACACAAACAATGAATTTGTTCATTTAAACAAACATACATATTAAATTTTCACTCAAACAAAACAGACTTATAATACGATTTAAATAAATATAAGTTATCCTGGCTCATGTTTAGGGAATTGTAGCATTTAACAACGTTATAAGAATAGAACCTTTTAAATAGTTGTAGTTTATGTTTAAGGATACTCAAAGGACCTCTACTTCTAATATTATGTTATGTATTGTTGATCTAAATGTCAGTTTTTGAAACAAGTATGGAGGAGTTTTGTTATGAATGACCTTGTAGTAAAAACAGCCTGAATGTAACTTACGACGACTAGACATAAACAGCCATTTAATTTCTTTTAGTTTGTGTAAAATTCTTTGTCTTCTACTCATGCTAAATATCAACCTCAAACATGAATTCTGCATTTTTTGAATTTGATTAACATCAGATTGATCAATAGCAGCATCATACACAGTATCACAAAAATTAAAATTAGACAAAACAAGTTTATTTGCATAGTATGGTCCTAACCGTTCTATTCATAAAGTGGCGATTCATGTAAATAGAATTTAGAGCTAAATAAGACTTTTGTATTAAAAGTGAAGTATTTTTCTTAAAACAAAGATTTTATCCATTAGAATGCTTAAGTTTTTGGTGCAATCAGTGAAACTCAACACTTCATTATTAATAACTATTTTCATTTTTTGCTTAATTAAGTTTCTTGATTTGATTGATCCAAGACCATAGCTGTGGACTTAAATCCATTAATTTGCAATAAATGGAGTTTTGAATGTTTGATTAGCTCTCGAATATCACTATTAATTTTATCTTCTGCAGCACGTAAATCATCTAAATCAAAAGACATATATAATTGTGTGTCATCTGCGTATAGGTGATAATTGCAGTTGCGAATTACTCTATGTAAGTCGTTGGTATAAATAGTGTTCCAGCAAAGGACCTAAAATAGATCTCTGCGGCACACCTAATTTAACCTCGACTGAAGAAGAATTGTTGTTTTCTATACGCACTGTTTGTTTACGATCACTAAGATATGAAATAATTAAATCACGCGCAGTAGAATCCAAACCAATAAAATTATGAATTGATATTAAACTAGTGTGACAAATTCTATCAAATGCTTTACTGTAATCCAATAGCACCAATATTATTACATTTTTATTATCAGTCGCTTTAAGAATGTCATCTACTACTTGAGTAAGTGCTGTAGAGCAATTATAACCCTGCCTAAATTTTGACTGTACATTTGGCAAGATATTATATCGCTCAAGATGTTCACGTAGTTGTATTTCTAACACTTTCTCAAGTACTTTTGACATAGCAGGAAGAAGACTAATGGGCCTCAAGTCATTAAATGTTACTGGATTGCGAATTTTGGCTATTGGAATGACGATGGCTGGTTTCCAGCACTTAGGAACTCTAGATGTTGTAATGCATGAATTGATTATGTAAGTAATAATTTCAATTAGCTTATCTGAGCAAAGGTTTAACATTTTTAAATTGATATTATCAGCACCTGTTGCATTAGATTTAATTTGTTTTAATATGCTCTCTATCTCTGAACAAGTAGTTGTTTGAAACTTTAAGTTTGATGTAAATGCTTGTTTCAAATTGTTGTTGTAATAATCAAGTATATCATTATTTGGAGGAGTTACTGCGAAGTTTATAAAATGGTTATTTAAAGCATTAACATTTTTCAAATTATTTGGTATAACAGATTGTTTCTTTTGACAAATATTAAGTTTCTTAAGTTCATTCCATAGATTAGGTTTATTACCACTGTTTTATCTAAACGTCTACACAGTATCTCCTTTATGAGTTTCTATTTGTTGTGAGATTAGTTTTTCTTGCTTTTGCTGAACAGTTTTCTAGTACTTGCTTTTTCTTTGTCAAGCTTTATATTCTAACTAGTAATCTCGTTAGTGATATCTTTGACAGTGCTTGGGAAGCTGTATTTAAAAGCTGGATTTAAAAAACATGTCAATCATTATCTTTAGCTCATGGCGTGTTTTTGCTGCTTTTTGAGTCTCCAGTTTGACTAACTAGTATATTGTTATACATATTTTAATTAGCTTTTATTGGGTTTCTATATTCTTGTAGAAACGTTTCTTTTTTAAAGTTAAATCGATTTGCATAATTAAAGTAATTACTATTCTATTCTATGACAATAAAAAACTGGTGCCTTTAATTGTTCATTAATGTTGTCTGGCTATTTTTGCTGTGTTTGTTCTAAGTTCCGTTTTTTGTCAAGTTTTAAGTTCTTGTGTGATCAACACACAATATTTTTGTGTATATTAAGTTGTCTAGTACAGAGGCCAAGTTGTGTTTAGAGTAGTATAGGTCAGACGCTAATTTTATAGTTTTTTTCTATGTTACGGACTATAGCGCAACTACTGCAATCACTTTAGCTTGGTCGCTAGTTAGACAACAAAAATATTGTATACTTTATTGCACTAAAGTGACTATACCGTAGAAGCAAACTCACAAATCTGCGGAGGAGCCGGGCTTTTCATATAAAGACGTCAAGAAAATCATCATAGTTTGCGGTTATCATAAACTAAGAAAGATGTTTATTTGGTTGAATAAATGTTGATAATCTGCAGTTAAGTAAACAGACACGTTGTTGCTAGATGTCACTATAGTTGGTAGAGTGTATGCATTTATAGTTTGCTGGATTTGTGATTGCAGATGATTATCTAGTGTTTGTTTGTTGGTGTACGTATCATGTATTAATTAATACTGCTTATGCATGCTACATTTGTATTGAGAAGTAAAGATTTTGACTAATTTAGAACTAGTTTATAAAGTTGAGAAACAATAAAAAACAAATTTTTAGCGCAAACTCAGTTGGATAACAATTTAAAAACTTAACTTTTATAATGTTTTTTTAATATTCATATTTTTATGCAATTTTTTTATATAATTTTCTAAACTTTGTTTACGTCTTGTTATTAATAATAATTATGTTTATGCATACTACTGTCTGTATTAATTTTAAAAACTACAAATTAAAATTAAATATAAGATTGAACAAAAAAAATTACACAAATTACTAATAGAAATATTAAAAGAAACATTCTTAATGTAATTACAACATTACAGACCATTTGTTATTAAAGTAAACTTAAATTCTTTACAACTTTTAAATTTACTTAGGCCCGCTTGTGTTGCATCTGTTGCGTACTAATATTTCTTGCGTGTTCTATTTTTATCTTTTGTATATCGGCTACGCACACACTTTATTTTATAAAAACGCAATATATTAAAGATAATTATATATATAGTAAAATACAAACATTGGAACACGTGGAAATGCATTAAAATCAATATTTCCTTAAATTAATAAAATATTAAATAATAGCCAATAATTTAATATAATTTTAATCATATTTAAATCGCAAAACAATTTGCGCGATAAAATCTGAAATCATATGGAATTTAGCAGAAAAGAACAAATCCCCCCAAGTGGCGCCAAGTTTTCCCCCCATCGATCTCCACAATCTGTAAATATTTAATGATATCCGCAATTAGATGGCGCACCCGTCGCCAACATGACGTAATCCCCCGTGTGTTTTGTCACTGTCAGTTCCATACCCATCCGTCCAGTCAAAGTCAGCGACCTGTACGGGGGCCTGCAGTCGCAGGTACGCGCTATTTATCAACCATGGTCATGGTTTAAATTTGCGTACTTCTTATCTGTGATTTATACCGGTTGTGAATTAATAAATAAACCATATATAAATACGTTTGTTTTGGATATGGCTCTACCACTGTCGATATCGTGCTCACAACGAGTTCAAGATGTGCTTTCAAATTCAAGCATAGAATCTATTGAAAACACCATGACCACGAAAATATTAGCACCTGTGAAAACAGAGAAACAAATTTTAGAGAATTCTATGCTTGAAGATGACCCGAATGCGAATAGTTCCATAACCATGAAAGAAAAGGTGCATCCTAGATGGGGTCCTCAGCATAAAGGGGCTCAGGAATTAGCAAATCTTTATAGCAATGGTGAGTGGGATTTAAACAATTTAAATCTGTTGCTTTTATTATTATTTTTTAACACTAAATAAATCTAGGGTTGCCAAATCTAAATATGTATGTCAGTCATTTGATACTTTTATTTTTTATACATTCCTAATAATATTATCAATAATGCAATTAAGGCTTTCCTGTTGCGTTGAGCTTTAATATTTTTAAACTTGGTTTAAATATTTCAAATTATTTAATACATGACTTTTATTTAATAATTGCAAATTTATTAGATTTTATAAATTCAAAATTATAAACAAACAAAATTTATATTTCACGAAAAATATTTAATTAGGAACAATATTTAATTTAAAAGTGCGCAAAAAACGATTTTTTATATTTAAAATTGATAATCGTATTATTTTAATTCAAACAGTTTTGTGATAAGATATGCGTTGATAATTCTGCAATAGCTACATTTATATTTAATTAAATTATAAAAGTAAATTTATGTTTTATTTATTTATATAAATAATAGATTATTATGAAATTTAATTTTTGTAATTTAAATATTTGTGTGATTAAAAAATGCCCTTCAATATGAATTATAATTAAATTGTCAATAAAATAGATAGACAAATTTTGTTTGTGTATTAATTACTAATTACAAATATATTTTGACCAAAATTTTTTTTTTTAATTATATACAGGGTGTTTAGAAAATACGTTTTGCGGTATAAAAGTCAAAATAAGGAAAATTTTAAAAACAGAAAAATGGGATTTACAAATAATTTTACCTAATTTCATAAAATTATGATTTGAAAATGTCTAAAATCGGTTTTTTGAATATTTTGTAAAAGATAGTAGAAAAATTGAAATTTGACATTGAATGTGTCAAAAGCCCAATAAATATGGTTTTAAACCCAATTTCAGATTTAAATATTTTAATAAAGTGTTTTTAAAATTTTAAGAATTAATCTGTCATGATTTAGACAAATTGGTTTTAGGGTTAAATTTTTCAATTATCTCGAGTTAAAACAAAAATTATGCAAAAAATAAATGTTGATAAAGTTCCAAAAACTTTTACATATTTTGACATTTAGGTTATTAAAATGCATAAACTATAGTTTTAGAGCAAATTTTTTAGAAATTATGTTTTTTAATAAATCTTAGTTGTGTTTATGAATCTTCTTTTTCTTCTTTTTCTTCTTTTTCTTCTTTTTCTTTTTTTCTTCTTTTTCTTCTTAGTGTTAGCGATCACATGTGTAATTTCATTATTTGATATTTGAGACGATGTTATAGTATATTCGTTCCTCTCATATGCTGCGTGTATTATTTGTCCAAATGATATTTGTTCTGTACAATTCTTGATGTTTCTTAGCCAGAATAATTATATTCTACTGTCAATTCCCCCTTGTACAATGAGTTGTAAAGAGTGGGCCATCTAACTTTTGGAATTTGAATCGGCTATAAATAAAAAACTAATGATTTTTTTTTCAAAATTATGAGTTTATTAGAAAGATTTTACTTTTGATTTAAGAATGAAACACAACATCATTCAAATTACTACCACAGCTGGCTTGACAGTAACCCATCCGATTAACTCAATTTTTTAGTACATCTTCGATTGTTTCAGCTCCAATCTCATGAATGGCAACTTCGATTTCGTTTCAAGGCATTAATTGTCTCTGGATGGTTGGCGTAACACTTATTCTTAAAGTCTCTCCACACTAACGGGATTAAATCACAGTTCTTAGGCGACCAATTGATGTCATCATTTTGGCTGATTTTGTGATTTCTAAAAACAGTGCGCAAAAGATTGATGGTTACGTTGGCTGTATGGCAAGTGGCCTCGTCCTTTTAAAACCAAATGTCATCCATATCATACTCAATACAACTCAAAACAAAAATTTGTTTAGCACGGCAAAGTAACGTTTGCTATTGACGGTATCGGCGGCTTTTTCCTCATTTTTGAAGAAAAATGGCCCAATAATGCCGCCGGACTAAAAACCACACCAAACGGTTACTCGTTGTGGATGCATAAACTGTAAGGAATTCATCGAGGAACTATTTCACGATTTAAGACCTAGTGAACATTATCCATGCAATGCTACAACAGGGCCCCCAATAACAGAATCAGAGGTGCAGAAGGCACTCTCTAGAATGAAAGATGGCAAGGCAGTAGGGCCAGATGAAGTTCAGGTGGAGGTTTTAAAATTATTAGAGGACAATGGTCTTGACATACTTGCCCGACTGTTTAACAAAATCTACGAGTCAGGAAATATTCAACGTGACTGCCTTAAGTCCACTTTCATAGCTCTTCCCAAAAAACCAAACGCAAGAAGATGCGGTGACTATCGTACCATCAGTTTAATGAGTCATGCTCTTAAACTTTTTCTCAAAGTCATCCATGAGAGAATATACCGCAAGTTGGAAGAACGAATAGGACACACACAGTTTGGATATACAAGCGGCCTTGGAACCAGAGAAGCTTTGTTTTCAGTACAGGTTCTTATTAGCGATGCAGAGATGTCAATAAAACTGTATACGCATGCTTCATCGATTTTGAAAAAGCCTTTGACAAAGTAAAACATCAGAAAATGCTTGATATACTTAAAAGCACCGGCTTAGATGATCAGGACGTCAGAATAATTGCTAACCTGTACTGGCAACAGAAAGCGACGGTGAGAGTAGAGGACAGCCTCAGCGACGAAATAGAAATACGAAGGGGAGTACGACAAGGTTGCATCCTATCACCACTTCTCTTTAATGTTTACTCCGAAGAACTTTTTAAAGAGACTCTACAAGATGTGGATGAGGGCATTCAAGTGAATGGCGTAGTAATTAATAACATACGGTACGCGGACGACACCTTGTTAATCGCTGATATGCCTGATGGACTTCAAAGACTACTAAGCAGAGTAGCAGATGCTGGAGAGGACTACGGACTTAAACTAAATGCAGCCAAAAAAAAAATACATGATCGTAAGCAAAGACACAAATCCAATTGATACTGGTCTCCACGCAAACAACACGGCTATTGAAAGAGTGCAACGCATTACTTATCTGGGCTGCAATATGAGTGAGAACTGGGATCACTTGGCCGAAATTAAAATCAGAATTGCACTTGCTCGGGAAGCCTTCCGGAAGATGAGATCCTTGCGATGTAGTCACAGTCTCAGCTTAAAGCTCAGAATACGCATGGTTAGATGTTACGTTTTTTTGGTGTTACTTTACGGAATGGAGGCGTGGACTCTTACAGAAGCATCATCGAGAAAAATAGAGGCGTTTGAGATGTGGGTTTACCGTAGAATATTACAGATCAGCTGGGTAGATCGAGTAACTAATGAGGAAGTCCTGATAAGAATACACAAAGATAAAGAAGTAATGTCAAACATCAAGAACAGAAAACTTTCTTATCTAGGACACATCATGCGCAACTCAAAATATCAACTACTACAGCTGATTATGCAAGGGAAAATCGCCGGAAATAGGGGACCGGGAAGAAGACGTGCCTCCTGGGTAAAAAATCTGCGACAGTGGTACGGGAAGACTTCCGTGGAATTGTTCCGCGCCGCCGTCAATAAAACCATTATAGCCAGATGGATTGCCAACATTCGATAGCGGATACGGCACCAAGAAGAAGAAGAATGCATAAACTATTCAATAGTCATGTGTGGATTCTCTGATCCCCAAATACGACAATTTTGCTTATTGACTCTGAGATAAAAATGAGCTTTATTGGAAAACACGATTTTTTGATAAAAATACTCATCTTCGGCCATCCTTTAGCCCGTTGGGCGAACTGAAATCGCATTGGATGGTCATGAGGCTTCATTTCTTGGATTAATTGATTTTTGTAGGTCTTCAAACCGAGATATTTTTGCAAAATTCTTCTCAGAGAAGTGCAATAAATGTTCAGTTCCTAAGAACGATGACGAGTTGAAGTTGATGCATGTTCTCGCACACTGAGTAACATTATTAATTTTTGGCTGAGCGCACTGAACGTGAACGTGTTGTTTTATTCATTAACGATTTAGTTTTGCGAACTCGCTTCACAAATTGGTCCACAAACTGCGTTGAAGGCACTTCTTTTCTATCAAATTTGTTTTGTAAATTTTTTACCGTTTGAGTAGGAGACCTACCACTTTGGAAGTAAGGTTTTATTATTTCCTAATTTTGTTCAAGTGTAAAGCGTCCCATTTTGTAAACGTCAAACATTAAACTATATTTCTGTCAACAACTTTGAAAAACAAAGTAAACGCTAGTTTAAATTAAAAACGTTACTTGGCCCACCCTTTAGTATTTTTGACATAGAGAGAAATAAGAATTCATTCTTTTGGTCTCCTTTGCGTTTTTTTTTTATCAATATATTTATGCTAAATAAGGCTTCGCGTCCCATAGCTTGCTCGGGCTTCTTGATTATTTGGAGGTGGATAATTTTTAGGATAATTTTTAGTATATGGTCTATGAAGCTGATTAGTCTGTGTTTGTTACATTTGTCTTCTTTGGCAGTGCTATAAAAGTTGACTTTAAACATTCCTCTGGGCATTCTTCAGTGTTACAGATTTTTTCTATAATATTAAGATTATCTTTATCAATGAGCTCCGCCGGTATCTTATTGGGGCCGACAGCTCTTTTATTTTTTAGATGACTGTATTGCTTTTAGAATACCCTCCTTGAATATCTGTTGTTTGCAAAAATCTTATCTGAGGCCAATTTTTCCATACTTACGATTCTTCTTTCATCATTTTATTTTTTGTTCAATAGAAGAGTTGTTTGTCGATAAAATTCTATTTTTATCTGTTTGTGTACGTTGAAATCATTGTGAATTTGTTGTAGCCTTTTGATTTTGGAGCACTCTGAGTCTACCCAGTTGTTTTTTGATTGTTGTATTTTTAATTTAATTAACCTTTTTTTGGTATTCCTCATGGTTTTTATTTTTTATAACTCTTTTGTTCTGCTTTGTTGTTTGCTGTCTCCGAGTATGATGCTCTTTGTTTGATTCTACTGTCTGAAGAATAGAAGTTGTACATTTTTTACAAAATTTATATAAGTTAAAACTGTCAAAAATGCAGAAAACTTTGTTTTAGAGTTAATTTCTTCAATTATCTTAAAAGTTGGAGAAAAAGCCTGTTTTGATTTTGATTTTGTTTTAGTTTTACTTTAGAAACAAACGTTAGTAAAAGTTCAAATAAGAAAATTGTTTTTAAAAAGTTCAAAAATGTGATTTTGGGGCAGATTTCATCATATATCATGAAAGTTATAAAAGTTGAAGAATATAATTTGTAATAAATTAATTTTTTTACATAATTTTGACGTTTGATTTCTAAAATCTGCTGAATGGAATACAATTAATAAAAGGTTTTTTTAAATTAATTTTGACAATGTGATAAGCCCAGTTATTTAATTTTGTTCTATACTTAACCACCACACACTCTTGTTTGCTGCCAATTCATCCAATAGTATTACTTTACACTGAAAGTTTCTATTTGCGTCGCTTCAATTTGCACTTGTCTTACTG
Source organism: Tachinus rufipes (assembly GCA_963932245.1). NCBI lineage: Eukaryota > Metazoa > Arthropoda > Insecta > Coleoptera > Staphylinidae > Tachinus > Tachinus rufipes. The sequence continues at coordinate 116,737,489 of OZ010741.1, read as the reverse complement.
CTCTCATTCATCTTGTCTTTTTTGCATCAGTGCGTTACTGCTATGGCTTGCCATCGTTTCCGCGAGCTTTTCTATAAACCTGCACATAATTATTAATATATTGTGAGCCATTAGCAAATATAAAATCTCTATTATCACAACCCCAGGTGCACTTTAATACTATTGTGTTTATAACTGCTTCTTATTAAACGGCTTGTGAAAGCTTGATAATCTTTTAAAGTTATTGTACAACCCCAACGTCTTAAATGTAGGTGCACATGGCGTGCTTTTAAAGGCTTTATTGTATAATACTTTAATGCCAGATACGGTGTTAACACGTACCTCTAATGCTTCAAATGCCAGTGTATAACTAACAATCTTTTACAGCGTAGTACAACCTGAGTTCTGGCAGCGCACCTAGCATGCTTTAACTATCAATTATCTTAATAATCATAAATAGTTATTATGATTTTATTTAAATTGTCTCACTGACCGGTGGTATGTTAGGCACACTGATGAAGAGTGCATACCTTGAATTTACATTAAATTTAAATGATAAATTTTAACTTTACTACAGCTCTCTTTACACATACGTGCACAGTTTAACATTTCTCGCAATAAGGGACAAATAAATAATTACTTCAAATTGAATCAATTGGTCAAGCACAGATAATTGGTTTTGTTCTACAAACTTTTTCAGTGAGCCTTACCAGACTAGAAAATTTGCAAATGCGTCTTGTAAATTATATAAAGTTTTGTGAAAATATATGAAAATTTATAAAATTATATGAATTATTAAAGAATTTTAGAATTTTTTATATTGTTCATTTGGTGAACTCTATACGAGATTTTTAATGAAATTATATGAAATTTTATAAAAATATTATGAAATGTTGTGAAATGTTTCTGTAGTTATATAAAATTTGGAGAAATTATATAAAAAATGTGAAATTTTGTGTAATTATATGGAAAATGTGAAAGTCTTATGAAATTGCATGAATATATACGAAATTTTAATGAATTTATATGAAATTTTAATGAAATTATATAAAATGTTGTATAATACATATAATAAGTACTTTTGTAAAAAAAATATGAAATTGTATTACATTTTTATGAAATTTTAAGACAAATTGTAAAATTTTGTCAAATTATATGAGAAATTATGATTTTTTATGAAGTTTAATAACTTATTAAATTACATGAAATTTTGTATTTTTTTTAATAAATTTATATGAAGTTTTGTGAATAAAATTATATGAACTTTTGTAAAAAAATTATATCATTTTTTTATAAAATTGTGAAAGTATTAGGAAATTTTGTAAAATTATATGAATTTTATTATGGAATTACAAGAAATTTTGTAAATTTTTGTATATTTTCTATAAAATTATATGATTTTTTTGTGATTTCTTTTTTAAATTATATGAATTTTTATGAAATTATATGAATTTTTATGAAATTATATGAATTTTTATGAAATTATATGAATTTTTATGAAATTATATGAATTTTTATGAAATTATATGAATTTTTATGAAATTATATGAGTTTTTATAAAATATTGTGAAATTATATGAAAAATTGAGAAACTATATGAAATGATGTAATGGTTGGATGGGACACATTTTTTTAGTGTTACCGCCTAGATACAAGTTGTTACAAATTAAATTTTTTTACAAAATTTATAATTATTTGTATCTTTAGAAAAAATAATAAAAAATTGATGATTTTTTAAAATAACTTGAAACTTGGAGGAAATGTTGCGAACAGTCATATTTTCTTCAAAATACGTTTTTTAAATTTTTTTAATTGAACTCTCAAAATGATTAAAAGCCTATTTTGACATTAGTATCGTTTTTTTATTTTAGAATTTATATATTTTCAAAAAGTTTAAATAATTTTTGATAGCTACCAAAATGCCAAGAACTGATTTGGAGCTAATTTCTTAAAATGTCTCAAAAATTATAGAAAATTTTCTACAAAATTTATTTAAAGTATTTTGCAATATTTTGACGTTAGATCTTTAAAAAATGTAGAAAACTTTATTTTGGTATTTCTTTAATTATTTCAAAAGTTGTGAATGTTACATAAAAAGTTGTAAGGAATCTTCGTCAGCCATTCATGCGCCACTGCTGGCGTCTTAACCTCTTTTCTGCTTGTAATGCTGGCAACTTACATTACAAGGGACCTACAGTTTTAAGTGGATTCCGAACCACTGGAGAGAATTCATCACTCCATCATCATCTTATTAAAATGACTATTCCAAAATTTTAGGACAAAATTAAAGTATAATTTAAGTTTTAAAATATAATTGCTTCATAGTTCACATAATTTTCTTTTGGTTAACCACACTCGCACCTTAATTTTTATTTTAGCTTGCTTATCTTGATCTAAAGATTAATGTTTCCATATTTTATAATTTTTTTCTATGTTCTAAGCTGGACCCTTTCAGTTGTCTTTTTTTATTTGTTTATAATTGCCTTATTATTGTCGTATTTAATATTGCTGTCATGTTTTTCACCTATTTTTGCTTTATTTCTCTTCATCTAGTGCTATTTTAAATATGTTTTAAATTTCTATCTCTACATTTTTGATTGGTTACACTATTGTTGCTGATTGGTTATAATTTATGCTAACTAAAATCTTTGTCAGTAAGGCTGTAAGTTTTTGCCACTATGTTTGTTCTATTGGAATTAACATAGAACCCTGCAGTTCTAAGTCATCAGTTTCTTATTATCTAGCCATGTTGGGTAATGGTTTTCATGTATATATAATATAGATTATAACCCACTTAAGCGTATCAAAATAATTATTACTTATCTCTTTGCATCTTCTGTTTGTATATGGAGAGTATCTAGTTGTTTGAGATTGTGTCTAATGAGGTTTATTAGTCGACAATTACACACATCAGTTTAGTGGAATGCAGATTTTTTTTTGAATTATAAGTTATAAACTTTATTTTTTTTAAATATAAATGTTGCTTTTTAGTTTTTAGAAATTGAAATCATTTACGTTGGATGGATTGAACGATAAATCCGATTTTTGTTTGAACGGTTTCATACAAAATTTAGTATAGAAATGATAATTTTTGATGAATTTTGTAAAAAAATATGTTTTTTGCTTAGAAAAACTAATTGTTACATAAACAATTTGTTTTTCTAAGCAGGGGGAGAGTATTTCGAAGAATTTTAAGCGTAGAAAATGCTCATTACTTTCATAATGGATCTTGTAATTAGTTTTTCTAAACGATTTTGTACAAATTTTGTATAAAAAATGGGAGTTTTGTGTAATTTTTGATAAATTTTATAAGAAAATATGGTTTTTGTGCAAATTTTCATGTAATAATTAGTTTTTCTAAGCAATTTTGTACTAATTTAGTCTGTGAAAAATAGCAATTTTGTGTAATTTTTGATGAATTTGATAAGAAAATATTTTTGTGCAAATTTTATGTAACAATTAGTTTTTCTAAACAATTTTGTACAAATTTAGTACAAAAAATGGCAATTTTGTGTAGTTTTTGTAAGATAATTTTTTTTGTACATTTTTTGTAATGATTTTATTGTGGCGCGACTATCCATCCGGTCGGGAAATGTGGTGGAGGATCTGCCCTTCCAACACAGCCGGTTGCCAACTTGTTCCGACTGTTCTGAGCGGAAAGACGTGTCTCCGCGCAAAGTGTGTTTTTACACTTTGTAACACGCGATTTTTTGATGTTCTAGTACGACTCAGAACCGAAAAGGCTGAGCAGCGCATGGCACACAAAATTATCCCCCTTGCCCCAAGAAAGCGCAAATGAGCAAGTTTTGCATCAAAACGTTGCTCATTATTTTTTTGACGTTCATTTTAAGTTTGTACCGCAAAGAGAAACTGTCAACTCAACTTTTTACCTCAAGGTGCTCAAAAGATTGAAAGGCTGGATCGCGCGCGTGAGGACTTACATCAAAGACACGGTCAAGCTCCACCATGACAATGCCCCCAGTCAAACAGCAGTCATCGTTACCAATTTCTTAGCCCAAAGCAGCACTTTGGTAGTCCCCCAGCTCATGCGACTTTTTTTGTTTCTCCGACTGAAGAGAGTCCGTGGAAAACATCCAAAAGCATTGTTTAAAGGTTATTAAAAGAATTCCTGTCGAGGAGTTTCAGGGTGCCTTCCAGGCGTAGCAGACACGTCTCCAAAAGTGTATTCGAAGAATTTTAAGCGTAGAAAATGCGCATTACTTTTATAATGGACCTTGTAATTAGTTTTTCTAAACGATTTTGTACAAATTTAGTATAAAAATGCCAATTTTGTGTATTTTTTGATGAATTTGATAAGAAAATATGTTTTTGTACAAGTTTTATGTAACAATTAGTTTTTCTAAGCGATTTTGTACAAATTTAGTATAAAAATGGCAATTTTGTGTAATGTTTGATGAATTTCATAAGAATTTTTTTTGTGCATTATTTATTTTTGATACATTTTAAAACAAAATATGTTTTCTTTTTATACAACTTTTAGCTTTTTTGAGCGATTTTGGTAACTTTTGATGAAGTTTATAAGGAAATATGTTTTTTGTGCAAATTTTATGCAAAAATTAACTTTTCTTGGAGAATTAATTCAAATTTAGTATACAAAATGTTGTTTTTTGATAAATTTTATAGAAACATATGTTTTTTGTGCAGATTTCCTTCAACAATTAGCTTTTTTGAGCGATTTTATACGAATATAGTAATTTTTTTTTGATAATTATAAGAATATTAAAAAAAAAATCTGCGTGATGATACTCAACGATTATAATGATCGAAAACCCAAAATTATTCAGTTTTTTGGGAAAGGCCAAATTTTCAACCTTCAAAGCTCTGTAGCATGGTCAAGTTTAATATGAAAATTGATCCATTAGGGCTTGAAATACGTTTTCATCACAAAGAATCATACTACCCAATATATATATAATATACGTCTTGTCATTGATCATTACATGTATCGGTCGCAGTTGTTTAGATTGAGTGATGTTTGGCTGTTTGACGTGTCTTTAATAGTTAGTGAAATCTTCTACCATGAATTACTATACGAACGCCGAGATGACTGACATGCATTTCATGTATAGACTTGCTGATGGCAATTTATTACAAGCTAGACGATTGTACATTGAATGGTTTCTTGGCCGTAATATCTTCGACCGAAAATTTTTCGAAAACATTCATCGACGTCTTTGTGAAACAGGCACATTGAAACGAAATGGAGGGCCTGGAAGATCTATGACAGTAAGAACGGTTCAACTGAAACAGAATGTGCTGGACATGATAGAGGAAGATGAATGTAAGTTATTGGACAGTTTGGAAAATTCTTAAGAGCAATTTGTTGTATCCATACCACATTCAGCGTGTTTAGGCACTACTACCTGCTGATTTTCCTTCACGTATTGCGTTAAGTCAATGGCTTTGGCAAACATTAGTTCTAATCTCTCAATTCCTAACACATATTCTTTTCACCGATCAAGCCAGTTTTTCAAGAAATGTAATAAGGAATTTTCATAACAATCATGGGCAGATGAAAATCCGCATAATGTTTGTGAAGAACATCAACATCAGTTCTCCTTGAATGTTTGGGTTGGAATTGTGGGTGACTGTCTAATTGGACTTGTATTTATACTAGGAAGACTTACGGGAAACTTTTTGGAAAACATGCTACCTCAGTTTCTGGATGATAAATTAAGAATTTTAATGTGGTTCATGCATAATAGTGCACTATCACATTTTAGTTTGGTTGCTCGTGATTATTTAACAGCAACATACGGAGATCGCTGGATTGGTCGAGGTGGGCCACAAGCATGGCCTGCTCGATCCCCAGACTTTAATCTCTTGGATTATATTTTATGGGGCTATTCGAAGTCATTAGTTTACGCTACTCTAGTGGAGAATTTTGACGACTTGCGAAATCGGATAATTGCTGGGTGTAACCCAATTAGTAACAACCCTGATGTGTTTGAAAGAGTTTGACACTCAATGACGAGAAGATTGAATGCTTGTATGCAGGCTGGAAGAAGTCATTTCGAACATTTATTGTAGATTCAGCAACTTTACATATACTTTTTGATAATATAACGTTGTAACTGTGGAAAATTTTGTTCACCCTGTAACTTCGAAACAAAGTGGTTTTTCACAAATCATTACAGAACAAAATATTTTCAGAATAGGACGTTTGAATTTTTGCCGCATGTTTACCTAACACCCTGTATATAAGTTAGCTAACGCCCACACCAATTTAGTCCTCAATAATAGAAACATTAAATCTCTTTGTTCCAGATGTATATGCATGCTGCATCTGCAGTTTTATTAATTAACGTAGGCGCAGTTCTTGTTATTGTTACTTTTAGCTTATCTTACATTATACAGGGTGTTACCTAACTGGAGGCGAAAAATGAAGCTTTACATTTTTTAATTTCAAACAGAAAATTTATCTCACTTTGTTTTTGAGTTAATCGAAATCATTATTTATAAATATGTATATATATATGTAACGAAAGTATACTTTCTTTGATTTAAGTTGGCCGTGCTTCTGACTTTTAATTGACAGAAGTCACGACGTAATTATAATAAAAAGATATATTGTAATTAATTTAAGTAGTGCATAGAGAAGCGGTAATAGAAAACTTTAATTGTCGTTTCTTTGTTCACAGAGAAACATATTTTGGTTTATTTTATGCCGTATAATTTATTGTCTTATAAAACGACAATTTTTGTTTATAATGACAAGAAAATTGCAGTTTGCATTCCAATATGTGGTATCGCCGAGGGACAAGAAGACAAGTATTGTTGCCATAACTTCAATTACAACAGAGGAAAAGAAGGAATATGTGTTGCCACAGGAAATGGGATTTATAAGCGAACATGAAGAACTGATGAACACAGACGTTTATAAAAGAGTTAAAAAAAGTCTTACTCAAAGAGGTCAAAACAGAACAGTGTGGATCACACTAACAAAGGAAATGGAACAGAAATAAGATAGATAAAGAAAATTGTAAAAAGTCAACTGAATTATTGCATGACATCAGAAAATGTGAAAATTTAGTAAATAAAAATAGTTTTACGAAAAAGAAAGATGATAAATATGATAACAAGAAAAGATTTGAAGGAAAACAGCCATGTAAAAATTGTGAAAACTTAAATAAAGGTGTTAGATATCATCCTGAAAACTCATGTTGGTTCAAGAATAAAGAAAGAAAAGAAGGTGGAGTAATAGAGAGTAACTCAGTCATAGAAGTAAATCTAAATACAGAATCAAAAAACGAATAATCACACCATTGATTAAACTAAAAATATTATTAGAAGATAAGTTAGAGGTAAACGGAACATATGATTCAGGTTCCCAAGTCTCCCTAATAAATCCAAAATTAGTTAGAATAAAGAGGAAGGCAAAAGATGTAAATAAAATATTTTTAAAAACAGTCAATGGTGTGACACAAACAAAAGGTTTAATAACTATGAAAGTAAAAATCTTTGACATAGAGGAATACATTGATGTATTCATTACAGAGAGAGACGATGTTGAAGATTTCCTCGTAGGATTAGATATGATAAAGAAATTCAGATTAATTCAAAATGAGAATCTACAAATATTACAAAAAAAATTGGATAATAAAATTGAACAATATTCAGTTAATTTTAATGAACACATAGAGAAAGATGACTTTCAGATAAGACTAGAACATCTAGATAATACAAAAAAAAATAAAATAGAAAAAATTGTTGAAAAATATAAAAGTGTATTTGCAAAAGACAAATACGATACTGGCACGGTAAAAGATTATGAGGCAAGAATCGAATTAATAGTAGACAAATATTGTAGTAAAAGACCATACAGGTGTACAATAGAAGATAAAAAAGAAATAGAAACACAAGTGGCAATGCTATTAGAAAAGAATTTGATTGAAGAATCCTACAGTCCATTTGCCGCACCTGTAACACTGGCGTATAAAAGAGACGAAGGAAGGAAAAATCGCCTGTGTATTGATTTTAGAGATCTAAACAAGAATATTGTACCACAAGCTCAACCATTTCCACTTATAGATGATCTAATAATTAAAACTAGAAACTGCAAATATTTTACAACACTGGATATAAACTCTGCCTTTTGGTCAATTCCACTCCGAATCGAGGACAAAAAAAAGACTGGTTTCGTAACGCAAGAAGGACAATATCAATGGACGTGTTTACCATTTGGTCTAAAAACGGCACCAGCAATATTCCAAAGGATTTTGAGTAGCATATTAAGAAAAAATAAATTGAGAGAATTTACAGAAAATTATATTGACGATATATTAATTTATTCACAAACTTTTGAAGAACATATCAGACATATAGAACAGGTATTAGCAGCAATTATAAGAGAAGGATTTAGATTAAAATTCAAAAAATGCTCATTTGCAGCAAACTCTGTAAAATACCTGGGCCATATCATAGAAAATAACACAGTAAGACCAATAAAAGACAATCTAATTTCAATTCAAAATTTTCCAACTCCCAAAACTCAAAAAAATATTAGACAATTTTTAGGAAAGATTAATTTTTACCATGAATACATACCAAATAGCTCAATAACGTTGGATCCATTACATAAATTATTAAGAAAAGAAACAAAATTTATATGGTCAGAAGAATGTGAGAAGGCTTTTACAGAAATGAAGAAATTATTATGTTCTCAACCGGTATTAGAAATATTTGATAAGGATTTGCCAATAAAAATTTACACAGATGCATCGCTAGAAGGAATTGGGGCAATACTAAAGCAATTACAAATAGATGGACGAGAAAAACCTGTAGCATATTTCTCAAAAAAATTGAATGAGGTACAAAAAAGAAAGAAAGCAATATATCTGGAGTGCTTGGCAATCAAAGAAGCAGTAAAATATTGGCAACATTGGTTGATTGGAAGATGGTTTGAGGTATACTCAGATCACAAACCGCTTGAAAATTTGAACATAAAAGCAAGAACAGACGAAGAATTAGGTGAGTTAACCTATGATTTGTCACAATATAACTTCCAAATAAAATATGTACCTGGTAAAGATAACGCTGAAGCGGACTGCTTAAGCCGAAATCCAGTACTAGAACCGTCTGAAAACACTGAAGAGGTTCTAACAATAGTAAACCTGACACAAACAGATGAAATAAGAACGGATCAAGAAAAAAACGAAATAATTCGAAAGATGAAATCAAAACTAATAAGAAATAACGAAATATTTTATAAGAAAGTTAGAAATAAGGAGAAAATAATCTTATCAGAAGAATTTAGCATCAAATTAATAAAAGACATACATAGGGAATGGTGCCATACAGGCATTAGACAAACTATATACAGAATATGTATAATTTATTGTCTTATATATACATATATATAAATTAGAAATAGTAAAAAATAATGCGTATTAATAGAAAATAATTGGGAACTTTTAAAAAAATTTGTATTTTTTATGCACAGAATAATTGATGCGGAGCAAATTATTGATTTGTTTTTATTGCAACGCGCCTAAACTATATAAATTATAAAATCATTCGTAAAACACCATTTTAGATACATAGTATTACTGTTTATGACCGACTTATAACACGATACGATAATATGTATTGATTATGCTTTTTATTTAATATTAAATAGGTTAATACAGTAAGTTTAATACTAAACAATATTGGAATATGTATTTAAAAATTTAATGTGTAAAAGTCAAAGTTTTTTTTTTGACAACATAACATAATACTTAAAGTATTGATATACACAAGTAATTTTTACAAATTTAAGATTGAAGTCAATTTTTGTAATATCTAAAATTGCACATCTACGTGTATAAAATCGGGATTATTATGTAAATGAGAACACAAAACAAATATTTACTTTCTTAATCATAGTGTGTACTCATATACAAATCATTTCATAAGCGCTTTAAAATATCTTATGAAATTTGAACAAACAATTAAATTTTGTAGGATGTAAATATTTAATTTAATTTTTTTTTAATTAATTCATATGAAATATACAAAGAGAACGCTTCGTGTGGGAATCGAGTCCACTAATCAACCAGAGGATACAATTCCCACACGGAGCGTTAAATCATATAACGTAAAAACTAATTTAAATGTTTACATCTTAATTGAAAACTTCATAAAATTAAAACACTAAATAAATTGTAATTAATTTTTTTTTCAAATCCTATAACCGCTAAAGGCTACTTAAATAACACCAACACAGTGTACGAGTTCACTCTGTTTTATACATCAACATTATTTGAATTATCGAATAAATATGCGGCAAAAATTATTATTTTTTGGCTTATTCTAAGAATATTCTGTCCTATGATGATTTCTGAAAAACCCGATGTTTTGAAGATACAGGGTGAACAAAATTTACGACAGTTACAATATTTTATTATTAAAAAGTTCATGTAAAGTTGCTGAATCTACAATAAATGTTTAGAATGACTTCCTCCAGCATGGATACAAGAATTCAATTTTCTTGTCATTGAGTGCCGAACTCTTTCAAACACACCAGGGTTGTTTCTAATTGAGTTACACTTTTTTAATTATTTGATTTTGCAAGTCGTTCAAATTCTACACTTGAGTAGCGTAAACTAATGACTTCAGATAGCTCCATTCTTCTTCTTCTTGATGTGCCGTATCCTCAGTGGACGTTGGCGATCAATCTGGCCCATCTAATTCTATCTACCGCGGTTCTAAATAATTCAATTGAAGTCTTGCCGGTCCATTCACGCAAGTTCTTCAACCAGGAGGTTCGTCGTCTTCCTGGTGATCTTTTCCCTTCAATTTTGCCTTGCATAATTAACTGCAGGATTTTGTACCTTTCACTGTTGCGCATAATATGGCCGAAATATGACAGTTTTCTCTGCTTTATCGTTTTTAGAATTTCTCTGTCTTTTTGCATGCGCATAAGTATAGTTTCATTAGTTACTCGGTATGTTCATGAGACCTTAAGCATGCGGCGATAGCACCACATCTCAAAACTTTCTAATCGTTTGCTGACCGCGTCAGACAGTGTCCATCCATCTACTCCATATAAGAGGGTTGAGAAGACGCAACATCTTAGAACGCGTGTACGAAGTTGGAGGCAGAGGTTCATGTTGCATAATATACTCCTCATTTGGTTGAAAGCTGATCGTGCTTTTTCAATCCTTATTTTTGCCTCTTGACTATGGTCCCATTTGTCGTTCAGGTTTGTTCCTAAGTACGTTATTGATGATACTGTATGTAGGGGGCATTCCGTTCACGTAGAATTGTGCGTTCTCGTTGTTTTTGCTTATAATCATAGTTTTTGTTTTGGATATATTCAGTCTCATATTAAGTTCTTGGCAGGCGTCGACTACTCTATCTATTATCTTTTGTAGTCCGTTAGCGCTGTCGGCGATTAATACAGAGTCATCTGCATATCGCAGATTGTTGATGACTTGCTCATTTATAATTATTCCTTCCTGTTCTTCTTCCAGTGCATCTTTGAAAAGTTTCTCTGCGTATCGGTTAAACAGTTGCGTAGATAGCACGCAGCCTTGCCTGACCCCTTGCTGTACTGGGAATTGTTCCGACAATCTTGTCTCCACGCGGATGCGTGCGATCTGTTGGCTATACAGGTTTGATATGATTCGTGCATCTCTTTCGTCTATTCCTGATTGATGTATAATTTGCATTAGCTTGTCGTGGTTGACTCTGTCGAACGCCTTTTCAAAGTCGACAAAACTCTTGCTCTTTGGATAAGTACATTTAGGCCGAAGAGTGCATCTCTGGTACCAAGGCCGTTCCTAAACCCGAATTGCGTATCACCTATGTCTTTTTCCAGCCTGTTATATATACGGTCTTAGATAATCTTAAGGAAAACCTTCATGAAGTGACTTGTTAGGCATATTGTTCTGTAGTCTTCGCACATATATATGATGGTGTTTAGGTGTTCTTCCTCTATTAGTTTTAGGATGTCTCTTCGAATCTCATCGGGTCCAGGTCCAGGTCCAGTTGATGGTGGGTTATTACTGGTATTTAATCTTCTGTTGTCATCAGTATAAAGAGATTGTATGTATTCTTGCCATCTTGTTACTTTATCATCCATACTTAGCAATGCTTTGCCATGTTTATCGGTGATGATGTTGTTTTGTCGAGACTTACGTGCTCCTGTGGTCTCTCTTATCTTTTTGTACATATTTAGTGCATCATGTTTTCTGTCCGATTCCTCTATCTCGGCACATTGCTCTCTCCACCAGCTTTCCTTGGCGTCTTTAATTTTCCTTTTAATGTGACGGTGTATCTGCTCATATTCCGTTTTGTTCTTGTTTTTAGCTTTTCTACGCTTTTCCATTAGATCTAGGATCTCATCTGTGATCCATTTACTCTTCCTGATTCTTTGCGTAGTGAGTAGGTTGTCATTTGCAACTGGTGTCATGATGTTAGTGATTGATTCTATTTGTTGTTCTATGGTTTGAACTCCGGGGTTTTCAGGTCTTACAATGTTGAACATTTTCTCTGCTATCTGTTGTTTCATATGCCCTATAACGTTTGGGTCTTTTATCTTCTGCATGTCAAGTGATTTAGTTTGTGTCCTATTTTCCGTCCTTTATAGGCGCAATTTGAGTGTTGATAATAATAGGTTATGGTCGGTATATACATCTGCTCCGGGGTACGTTTTAACCGATGTGATGGTGTTTCTGAACCTCTTATTAATTGTAATGAAATTGATTTGATTCCTTACATGGTTCTCTTGAGTGTCGGCCGGCGTTCCACGTGTATAGCCTCCTAGGAGGCAGTTTATAAAAGGTGTTCATTATAGCGTGTCCGATTTCTTTGCAGAATTGGATTAACGTTTCTCCTCTCTCGTTTCTGCTTCCTAGCCCATACATGCCCACAGTATCTTCTTCTGCTCCCTTTCCAACTTTCGCATTGAAGTCTCCTAGTAGCACTGTGATTTCTTCTTTCTTTGTTTGCTTCCGTGCTAATCTTATGTCCTCATAGAACTCTTCGATGTCCTCTTCATTTGCATCTCCCGTGGGCGCATAGACCTGAATGATGTTAATTTTGCATGGACTTGAATTCAGCTTCATTATTGCTACTCTGTCTGATATCGGTAGAAATCCTAGAATTGATTTATTTACTTCTTTTGTAACTATGATTGCAATGCCGTTTTTGTTCTGCGGCTGTACATTGCCTGAATAATAAATATGGTAGTCTGTTTGTGATTGGCCCGTATTCGGCCATCTTGTCTCGCTGCAGCCGAGGATGTCTATTTTCATCCTTCCCATTTCTTTTGTTATATTTGTTGTTTTACCTGCCTGAAACATGCTTCTAACGTTCCATGTTCCTATTCGCTGGGTCTTTATTTTGTATGTTGTTGCTTTGGTTGAGTTTGGTAATGTTATTTTTGTCTTCGTGGTATTGTTCAAAACAGTCCCTCCCGGAGATCCGAGTGAGGGACTTTTTACTCCGGTATTATAGTTTGCTCTGAATTTGGCTATATTGATTGATTATACTAGGGATATACATGTGTATCTTTAATGTAGTGGTCTTCCGTTGCCTTCTACATCCTATGCCGTTGACCATACTTATTGGTTCATTCGCCTTTGGGAACTTTTTTCTCCTCCCCAGGACAAGAGGTTGCCCTAACTCATGCCAACTCCTCCACCCAAAGCTGTTGGTTGGCAAGAGGGGGACTGCTTATACTATACCGACAGTCTTTCGGTTGTTGGATGCAGTTTAGTGTCATACCCAGGACAATAGCTCCATAAGAAATAATTCAGGGGGTTTGAGTCTGGGCATCGAGCAGGCCATACGTGTGGCCCACCTCAACGAATTCAGTGATCTCCGTATGTTGCTGTCAAATAATCACGAGCAACCAAACTGAAATGTGGTCACTATCGTGCATAAACTATTCTTGTTGCCAATGGTACATCATCCAGAAATTGAGGTAGCATGTGTTCCAAAAAGTTGCGATACATCTTGCCGGTAAGTCTTTCTGGTAGAAATACTAGTCCAATTAGACAGTCACCCACAATTCCAATTCAAACATTCAAGGAGAACTGATGTTAAAAACGATCTTTACATACCTTATGCGGATTTTTATCTGCCCACTCTTGGTTGTTATGAAAATTTCTTATTGCATTTTTTGAGAAATCGGTGAAAAGAATATGTATCAGGAATTGAGGGATTAGATCTAATGTTTGCAAAAGCCATTGACATAACGCAATACGTGAAAGAAAATCAGCAGGTAGTAGTGCCTGAACACGCTGAATGGTATGGATACAACAAATTGCTCTTAAGAATTTTCTAAACTGTCTAATAACTTATATTCAAAGAATTGGCATTTTTTTGCGTAGAACTACTTGGATCTTCCTCTATCATGCCCATCACATTCTGTTCCAGTTGTACCGTTCTTACCGTCATTGATCTTCCTGGCCATTTATTTGTTTCAATGTGCCTGTTTCACAAAGACGTCGATGAATGTTTTTGAAGATTTTTTGGTCGGGAATATTACGTCCAGGAAACCGTTCAATGTACAATCGTCTAGCTTGTAATGAATTGCCATCAGCAAGTCCATACATGAAATGCATGTTAATCATCTCGGCGTTTGTATAGTGATTTATGGTAGAGGAATTCACTAACTATTAAAGACACGTCAAACAGCCCAACGTCACTCAATCTAGACAACTGCGACCGATACATGAGATGATCAATGACGAGACGTATTCAAATGAAATCCACTTGTACATTAGTAGATAAAACAGCTGTTTTAAGTTATTGTTAACAATTTTTTGTACTTGATGTACTCATACTCGTACGCCATACTTTTATTTACATTAATGATTTCAACAAATATCGAATATGGTTGTCGCAAATTTTGTTCACTCTTGTATCTTCGAAACAAAGGGTTTTTTCAGAAATCATTATAAGACAAAATATTCTTAGAATAGGCCAAGGAATAATTCTTTGATTTTTGCCGCATGTTTACCTATATGAAAACTTGACAGAAAGTGAGTATTATATCTCCGCGGAACGAAATGAATTGCTTTACGCTTGAACAACGTTGGGAAATATTGCAAACTTATTTTCAAAGTCAATGTTGTGTAGCCCAAACTGCGTTTATTGAAAAGAAGTTTTGGCCGAAATGAGGTCCCAACCGCGCGTCCTGTACGCAAGCTTGTGCAAAATGTTTGTGAGACTGGCATGCTAGTGGCCAACACACACAGTCCCCGCCGTCATACGGTGCGCACTGACGAGAATGTGGCTGCCGTGCCGAGAGTGTGCGACTCTTGGAACATCAACTCGCTATCGATCTCAACAACTCAACATTTCACGCACCAGCCTGATGCGAATTTTGCACAAAGACCTTACATTATTTGCTTATAAGGTTCAATTGACTGAACAATTTAAGGCACACGACCATCCGGTTTGTTATTGTTTCTTAGTTTGGGCCTTAGAGCAGCTCGAAATGGACAACGATTTTGCTCGAAAAATCATCTTTTTTGACGAAGCGCATTTTCATCTCGGTGGCTACGTTGACAAGCAAAACTGTTGCATCTGGGGATTGGAAAACCCGCAAGTGATTGTTGGGCAGCCAATGCATTCTCAGAGAGTGAGAGTGAGAGTTTGGTGCGGATTTTGGAGCGGAGGCATCATTGGCCCATTTTTCTTTAAAAATGCTGCTGGAAACGCCATTTCGGTCAACGGTGAGCGATACAGAGGCATGATAAAAGGACATGGACTTGGACAATTTTTGGTTTCAGCAGGATGGCGCGCCATGCCACACAGCCCATGCCACAATTGATTTTTTGCCCGCCAAGTTTGGTAATCATGTTATCAGTCGTCTCAGCGATGGCCACCTCGGAACTGCGATTTGACGCCGTTAGATTTTTTTTTTGTGAGCTGCCTGGATGGACCGATGTTATGCGAACAATCCATTAACGATTCGGGCTCTTAAGGCGAATATTGAGCAAGCTATTTGTGAAATAGAGCCAGAAACCGTCACCAAGGTTTTGGAACACTGGGTTAACAGGATGTGTAATTCATGTGATGGTCTTTTGGTCTCTCAAATGTTGTTTTCAGTATCCTTCTATCTATTGCTTTTTGGTGTACACACTTTTTATTTATAATTTTGTTTGTAAATACTCATGTCTTGGCACTGTACATTTACTGGCCAATATGCACTAACAACTGTCTGCTCTTAAACTTAACGGTACGTCCATCTTTAGTACATTTTTTAGTTTACTATACGCAGATCAGCTAACTCTTATGCGCCTGCCTATCTCTAGTTTTCGATTTGCTTTTAGTATTGCGACTATCTGATCTAAGTATGTAGTTATAGCTCTCTACTTTTTATATCTCTTGGTTGTCTATTTTTATAGTGCTGTTATTGTCGTTTTTTTGGTTTGTCATGTACTGTATTTTGCCTACTTTATCGTGATTCTTCTTCATATTTTAGCTTTTTTTGTAGTTTCCTTATCTACACTCTTTGACCTGGTTTCAGTTTTGAAAGGTCTTTTACCCTATGTTGTCAATCAGAATATAACTTTTGTTTTTTTCTTCTCCAACTACATCTGCTATCTTGCTTTCTTGTTATTGGGTGTATTCACCTGTAACTGGTACTACATCACTTAGATTTTTATCTATTCATAGTTGAGTCGGTGATAGTCCGCAATTGTGTGTTTCTATATACCAGCTGCCATAAATATAGGCGTTCATTTTTTCAAAAGATTTTTTTAAATTATTTCCACTTTTTTCTCAGCAACTATCAAAACATAAGCTTGATGAGTCATTCACTAAAAGCATTTCTTAAAATTATTCACAATAAATTAGAGTCATAAAAGACACTCTTTTCCTCATGCCCATTCAACTTGTCTTACTGCTGTCCGTTTGAGTTGGTTTATCTCGTTTTGTTTTATTTGATAATTGTATTTTCTTCTAGCATAGAACCAATTGATTGTAATACCAAAATCCTTATCATATTATCAATACATGGTACAGTATATCAAAGTATTTATGAGAGAAGTTTACTCACAGTCATTTAATTAACACATAACATGCGCCCAGGAAGGCGGAAGCGGACTGCTCAACAATAAAATGTCACTTTACCACTACCAATATGTAAGGTAGAATCAATCAGGAGCGAACCGTTACCGATGTAGACCGCAGTCCGCTAGAAATGTATCTGTTTTTTCCTCCCTTTCTGGACGCACCCATTCTTTTAGAATACGTTTGTCGGTGTCTATTTAACTGCTTATTACTATTTTACTGTTTTTTGCATACAACTTTAAGTTCTTGCCAGCTAGTGTAAGCTTAACAATCTTTTGCAGTTTTTGTGTTACTTTAACTTATAAAATGCCAGTGCACAGCATACTCTTATTGGCTGTAACGTACTTTTATACTAAATGCAGTATTAACACTCAACTCTAAGACCTCCAATACCAGTGTATGAATAACATTTTTTTCTTAGTACAACCAACCAACCAACTCTGCCACTGTACTTATCATGCTACAGCTATCAAGTATTTTGATATTTTCAATGCAGTGACTTGACAACAATTTTCAATTAAAAAATAAATAAATTTTTGCACTTTTCGATGGGCGCAATTATAGAGTTACTAACCCCAGTAAATACGCTGCCAACATAGAAATTTAATGGGAAAGTTATCATCAAATTTATTCTTTTTAAACCCAAAAAAATTTAGATTTTTGTGAAGGCTGATACTAAAATACAAAGACAAAAATAGTCTGTAATAAATATGACCCTAATCATAAGCGCCTTGTAACTAGCACGCTTATGATTATTTGTAAATTAATGTTTTCTATATATTTTGGATCATCCTGTATATAAGATGTTTGAAATTTTGGAGTAATTTTATTATTAATTGTTCGTGTAACTTTCTGTAACATTTCTCGTTTGCAACGACAATGCAGATACGGTTTTAATATTTATTTATTTAATAACTTTAATCTAATATTGCTATTATACACGCAACACAACTGCAACTTGTATACTCTTTTGACTTTTTAGGAGCCAACCCTAAATTTATATCATAACAGATTTATTTAATTTCATGTTTATTATAATGTTTTCTACCTGCAAAGTTAATATAATGCAAACATATAATTTTATTATTGCCATAAATATAGTCTATAAACTCTACATTTACGGTTCTAATATACTACAAAACTTTATTATGCATTATCATTTAATAATTCAATGACAGTATAAATTATACTTGCTGAAATTTATATACAAATGTATTTATCTTAATCTGTTTAATTCCGTTTAATTTTGTGTAAATATTTTTGTATTGATAAGATTGATTTTTTTCTGTTATCTAATCTATTAGAAATAATTTGGGATTTTTTTATGTGTCACATTTCAATAATTCAACAATGTTTAAAGTTGAAATGTAAAGCTTTAATTTGAACCGAATCTCGTACTAAACCTTGAACTAACCTACTTAGGACGTGATTTGTAACATGAAGGCTAAGTACGGATTTAGATTCGTTGCGTTCGAATCAGAGTCGGTATTTTTATAGAGGATGATAGCGGATAGGTTTGCATCGACAAATTTAACTGTTGACGTACTTACGATCTCTTCATAGACATCCCACTCTAAGATGAGTTGGGTTTTATTCAGTTACGTTTTCGTTGAAAATTGAGCTAAGTTTTGCCTTGGAGGTTATCTTTTTGGTGCTAAAGTTTTGAGTATATTATCAAGGTTTTGTTGACTTTATATGTTGGCTTGGAGCTGACCTTCGCAGCAAAGCACTGAAAGTGTAGGCAAATAGGGTTGTCGGCATTTGTGTCTCCAGGCATCTTGTTCTGTATGCACCTTAAGTTATCACGGTCAACCATTCTATTCTTGTCAGATGTTGTCTTTTGGTGTGAGATCAAGATTGTGGTTTTTTCCGTTACTTTTAACGCCCTTGGACCCTGGTCAATTTTGTCGAGAAGGTTTTGGTCTAGGTTCTTGTAGTACAATTATTTAGGCAAGAAGTTTGACAATAGTCATTTAGTTGGCTAGAAGTGTAAAGGAAGATAAATCAATCTTCTTGAAAGCATCATCACTGGCTTGAGCCAATCGGAGTAAGAACTGATTTTTGACAAAATGAGGTGCATAGGATTTTTTCTTGTGAGTATTTGCTCAATCCCAAGCAACGCATTCCCAGCGTTGCTTGGGATTGAGCAAAAGTCTGCTTGTGAGAAGCAGGTGTTTTGGATTTGGTCTTACTGGAATTTCGGCTTTTTTTTAGTTTGAGACTGGGCAGGCTTTGTAGCTTGCAGTGTGTTGTCTTCTGTTGTTGCAATATGCCCGGACTTTTTTGTTTTGATGCATTTGAATCGGGTTTTAATCTCCTATTTCAGTTTCTGGTTTAGTTTTTCTCTTAACACTTTTTTGCGGTCTGTAATTTTATCTAGTTCGTTTAAATTTTAATTTTTAATAATTTTAATAATGCGACGTTACCTTAAGGCAAATCCTTCCAACTGCGCCAATTTTGTGTTTAACAAAAATCTAATTTAATGTTTATTGAGTATTCTATGTAATTACTAGTTGTTATTTAAACCAAAATATGGTCATTCTGCTTATTGCAAAATAACGTGCTTAAAAATTAAACTTCATAAGCAAAAAATTTTACAGTGAAAATCCTTACGGCTGCGCCAATTTTGTGTTTGGGCAAAATTCTACTTTAATTACAATTTACACGATTAAATGTTTATTGAGTTTAATATTATATGTAATTATAAGTTGTTTAAATAACCAACAATTGATTATTTTGTTTATTTCTAAATGTTTAGAATAAAATTGAAAAATTTATTTTATATTGATTTAAGTGCACAATAAAGGTATTACAGTTAGTTGGATTACTATTAGAATTGTTTTATAGTTTATTCAATTCTAATATGGAGTTTGTATACTTATTATACTTATTTTGTTAATATTTGTTTTCTTGCGCTCTACTACAAAATTGAATAGATAACACAATTATTAAGTGCAAAAGATCCAGCATAAACAAATATGTAAAAATCATCTTTATCAATCTGCTAGTTTTGGCGTGTATTATTTCAGTTGCAATTTAAAAACGAATTAAGCATCAATAGGTAATCTTATACTAAATAAAACAAAAATAAAAACGTGGTGTGTGTCATTATTGAAGTTTACATGATAAATGCTTTGATTATTTTTAGTTACAAATAGCAGAAATTGTTTACATATCTATCATAAATCTTTCATTAAATCATTACGTAAAAATATTATTATCCTAAGCTTTTCCACCAAAAAACTTTTTTTCTATGAATTAATTTAATGTAATTAACTGTAACAAAACATGTTTTTATTGTATTGGATTTCAATGTTACATGATATAAATCGGACAATTATTCAATAATTTAGTATGTAAATTATTTTCATGAGGAGTTATTTATGAAAGGCAATTGGTGTAATACGGAGGTCAGGGATAAACACAGTTATAGTAATTTATTTATAGTTTATATTCAATGCGAAGAATAGAAGATTTAATATATCCTATTAAAATGGAATAACAACTGGCAATATATCTAATTTAATCGGAATTAATAATAGTTAATAATACCTTCTTTCACTTTTAAATATTTAGAACCTTATTTGTCGTAGATTAGAGTATTTAACGTGAGTAATATATGAGAAGAGGATTAGAAAGCTAAGGATTTTAAACTATTTTATGATCTTGAACTTTTTAGTTTTAAGCACTATGGTATGATTACGGGGATTTGATTCTTTGATTTCTTAGATGTTATCAAACTTGCAGGTTCTTACCAGTAACAAAGTAACGAGTTATTGATTACTTCTTTTTTCCATCAGGTACACTACTTGGTTATTGCTTTTGCATTTAAAAAGGGAGAAAGCTTACAACTAGTGGTTTTCAAGAAACACTTTTTACACACCAAGTACAGAACTTGCTTATCTTCTTTTTTTAGTGTTAGAACGCCTTCCGTGTTAATTTTAAGATATTTGATGGAGTTATGAGGGTTTTTTCAAACTGGCGTTATTCTTGTCTTCACACTACTAGTAGATGTTTTGTTTGTTTTACCGATGTTTTGTTAGATCTTTGATAGAGTTCTCAGTTGTAAGGGTTTGTGCTGCTACACAGGTGATTTTCTTGTCTTAAATTCTTTCACTAGTTTTGGCGGAGGTCTTCAACCATTAAGTCAGCTGGGGAATAGGTTTGTTGCCTCTATTAGTGTTGGTTCTTGCTATCAGGGTTTTCTAATAGCGATTCTTTTTTTTTTTTTTGGTTTGCTCCGGGGTTTCTAAAGTGGCCGTAGAGCTAGTAGTAGTTAACTTTGTGGGCTTACCCCGAGCCAGTTTACTACTCACTTTTACTTCCTCCTTGCTATTGGACTTTGCCGATAGTAGTTAGCTCCGAGTGTTTTCTTTGAGCCAGTTCTTTTTCTTCTTCCTGACAATATTGCTATTTTATTCCAGGATTTGGGTGTAAATGTAAGGTGATTGCTTAAGTGCTTTTAGCACAGTTTCTTTTGCGTAGAAAGGAAAAAATCTTCAAAATATGCTGGGCAGACCGTACAGTCCAGTAGTGTCAGGTTTTTACTGACTAAAAATCCACATTTTTCTTTTTGATGTGGTTTGCTTGACGGCACTTGCACTGCCGGTTTGCTGGTCTTATTGATTACCTCTGAGGTCTTACTTCTTTAGCAACTTTTCGGTGAAGTCCAGCATCTTTTGCCAAGGGATTACCTTTAGCTCTTGTATTGTCTTCAGCATTTGTGTTATCAAAGCTTAGGAATGGTTTTGAGTGATGTGATTTACTTATTTTTTATAGGTTGCTGTGTTCTGGAGTTTGCTGAAAATTATTTTTTGTTTGTTTTTGTATGGGATTCGGGTTTGGGTCTAGTAAATGTTTTTTTTGCTCCCTAAAGCTTCCAGACTCTTATGCAGGCTATATTCAGTTTGGATTGTAGTACTGGCGGTGGGGTATAGTCCTGTTTTCATCATGTCTCTGAAGCACCATTCGAAGGCAGCCACCAAGTCTAGAAATCCGCAGCGTGTTTGCTCAGGAATAGCTAAGTTTGCTTCTCTTATGTGTGTGTTATTACCTCTCAGCTACCTTTTTAATATTTTAGTCATCATCATCCGACCATTTGCGTTCACTGCTGGACATAGGTCTCCCGTAACTTAATCCATCCTTGCCGATCCTGTGCTGTCTCTATCCAGTTGTTATTTATCCGTTTGATATCATCGGCCCATCTGGTTAGTGGACAATCTCTGTTTCGGTAGGCATCTTTGCGTGGTTTCCACTTCAGTATTCTCTTGATCTAGCGGTTATCCGAAAATCTCGCCACATGACCGGCCCAGTTCTATTTTAAAGTTGTTATAAAAGTAACTGCGTTTGTCACTCGGGACTTCTTCTTATTACGTTATTTGGGACCCTGTCTCTTAGTGAGATACCTAGCATCGACCTCTCCATTTTTTTCTGCTCATACTTATTTTATTTGTGGTGTTCTTTGTGAGGGTAAGTGTTTCAGCACTATAAGTTAGCGCAGGCAACATGCACTGATCAAATACCTTTTTTTTAAGCATATTGGAATATCTGATTCCAAAGGCCGCCTAAGTTAGAAAATCGCGGATTTGGTTGTCTCTACCTATAGAGATGTCGTGGCCAAGATATTTATAAGAACTTACTTGTTCTACAATTTGTCCCATCTATTTCATTTGCTTCGCTCATAACAAGATTTGTTATGTATTGAGGTTTGCTAGTGTTGATTTTGAGCCCAACAAAGTTTGATGCTGCATTGAGCTTCTGTATCATTTGTATCCATTTGTCCATGCTATCTGCAATAATTAAGATATCATCCGCAAATCTCAAATGGTTCAGTTTCTCGCCGTTTATGTTTATTTCGCCAAAGTTGGTCTGTTTGAACATATGTTCTACTAGGGTTGTCAATAATTTTGGTGAGATGACATCTCCTTGGTGCACGCCTCGATCAATGTTAAAATCTTCGGAGTTTTCCTACAGCCTGACATATGCTTTTGCTTTTTGGTACACATGTTTGATAACATTGATGTATCTATGATCGATTTGGCATTCAGTAAAAGCTTGTAGCATTTTATACTTATTTATTTTGTCAAAAGCCTTTTCGTAATCGACAAAGATTATGCAAAGGGGTTTATTGTATTCGACGCATTTTTCTATGAGGGACTTAACTACCTGTAGATGGTCATTTGTGCCAAACCCGCTTCGAAAGCCAGCTTGCTCGCGAAGTTGGTAAAGGTCGAATTTATTTGTTAGCCTCTTGGTAATTATTCTCATAATAGCAAGCTATGGGTCTATAATTTTGCAGTTTGGTTATGTCTCCTTTCTTATGCAGTACTGTTATTATGGCCCGATCCCATTGGAAAGGTGATGTCCCGTTTTCTAAACATGCATCAAATAGCTTGCATAATGCTTTTAATAGCGTAGCTTCGCCGGTTTTTAGGGACTCGACTGCACCGTCGTCGTCGCCAATTGTTTTATTACTCTTCATATCTGTTAGTGCTCTTCTTATTTTCTCTAATGTAATGTTTGGAACCTCCTCCAAGCCTTAGTTTTGCACAGTTTGTATGTTGGTGCCCAAGCTTAGTGCGTTTTTGTATCTATATAGTGTCGCGTTGAAATCTTCAACAACCGTGAGGATTTCCGTTTTATTTGTTGTTATTTGGCCACTTGGTTTTGCTAGCTTGCAGATGTTTTTCCTGCCTTTAGACTTCCGTAGTGATTCTATGCCCCTGTTTTGCTCGATTACTTTTGAATTTCATTTATATTGTACGTTCTGCTGTCCTTTCGAATTGCTTTAGAGATTTCTCTATTTAGCTGTCTCAGTTCGGTTGCGTTTGTTGTATATTTATTTGCTAGATCTCTTTTTCTTGCCATTAACTGTTTAGTGCTTGTACAAAGTTTTTCAATTTGTTGAGTGCTTTGTATCTACAATTCTTTTACTGCGGTTTTTATTGAGTTTGTAATAAGTGTGCTTAAGGCTTCTATATTCGGATCTACTACGTTGCCCATAGGTGCTAACTCTGATTTTATTCTTTCTTGGTACTGGGTTTTGTCTCTAAGTGGTCTCCATTTGCTGGATGTTGGTCGTTTAATAAGCTTTCTCTGATCGCTCTTAGTGTTGATTGAGATTTTGGATCTAACTAGTCTGTGGTCACTACCTATTGAGAACCTATTTAGCACAGTTACGTCTTGCACTATTTCCCTTCTGTTAGAAATGATAAAATCAATTTCGTTTTCTGTAGAGACGTCAGGACTGGCCCAGGTCTATTTTCGCTGTCCAGGCTTACCGAAGAAGCTGTTCATTGCAAATAGGTTATGTTGTAGAAGGAATTCAAAAAGTGTTTGACCTCTCTTGTTTCTTATTCCAAATCCGTAGGTTCTCAATGCGATTTCAGGTTCTTATGTCCTAGTATAGCATTAAAGTTGTCTATTAGCATGCTATAGCGGGTGGGTTCTTGCTGTATTGCATTGGTTATGTTTTCATAGAAGTTGTTCATTTCAGTTTCTTTGCTTGCAGATGTAGGTGCCTGTACCTGGATAATTTTTAACGAGTATCTAGTATTTAGTTTGTATATAAGGTACATTACTCTGTTATTAATGCTGTGAATCTTGGTAACGTTTTGTGTATATGGTTTTTGTGTACCATACTTCTCCTTTTTTTTATGTGGCCAAGTAGTCTATGACGGCGGTCAAGTAGACTCAGACACCGACGCGGAGCAGCTTGTGGATATAACCGACCGGGAACTGTAGCCCGGTTGGAACGGGACTTTGATGTTTCCTTTTCTTCTGTCTGACATGTTGATGCGAGATTGTTATTGAACGAATGCTAGCGGTTTGGTTGACGGACTCAATTGTACTGGATCACTAGATTGTTATTTAAAAACGATGCTACTAAAATGTGATTATATAAAAGTTTGGAACGTTTGAAAGGTTTTCTGAAGATTGCTACCATAACATTTTTATTGTCAATATGGTGTCTGATCTGATCTGTATCAGACAATTTTTTACGAGATCAGGAAAGAGTTTGATAGAACTCTTGAATGTGTCAGAGTTGGTATTGTTTAGGTTCTGTTTGTGTATTTAATTCTTGGTAACCTTCACATTTATTACCTTGGTTGGAGATCATGTAAAGAGGAACACCAGCACCTCTGAAATAATTTAGGGATTTCAATCTGCAATAAAGTTGTTTTTGTCGAATGTGTAGTAATAGACTGAGTGGCCAGGGTTTTTAGATTTGATTTTTGTTACTTGGAAGGTTTGTTCAAGATTCAAGTTTTTAGTTCATACAAGTGAATTTGTTTTGTCACTTTAGCATTTTTGGATCTTTGAACGTTTGGAGGTTTAACTTTGGATCACCCTGTATATTGTCTATTGCAATGTGACTAAATTGGCGTTTTCTAGTTAACTAGCGCTAGTCGATTAGCACATTATAAACATGATGTAAACAGTTACTAGCTTATTCTACTAACATCAGCCGCAGTTTGCTTCATACTTTTAATGAGCTAGTTAGTAATAGCAAGCCTAGTAAGCGCTATTGGATTTATGTTGATAAGCTAGAACTATAATTGTTTTGTCTGCAACGTGTGCTTATGTGATTTTATACAATTTGATTACATTAAATGAAATCACCGCTACATAAAGAAATAACAAATTTAGAATTGATAAAAAATGCAAAAGGCGTTTTATCTTAAGGTAATACTACCTTATAATTTGCCGCAATTTCCGTTGGAATTTCCATAGTAAAATGAAATTCTACTTGATACGCATTGTTATCTAATCATATTATAAATGTAATCAAGGGGCTACTACTGTTTTTGGTATGAATAATCTTTGTGTATCATACACAAACATAAAGGGTGAGTAGAACTGTAATAATTTTTTAGAAGTTGTATATTTATAAGTTGTATTTTAGAACCAAATTTACGATAAATTTTACCGTTTTTTACGTAAATAAAACTACAAAATTATGTTAAATTTTGTGCAACCCAAGAAGCCTTAAGAATTTAAAAAAATAGTTAACTGTAAATCAATTTATTGCGGAAAATTTATCAAAAATGTTGCAGAATTTTTATTTAAGATAAAAAGTTTGTACATTCTGCTAAAATGGCTTTTTTAATTAATTCTGGGACATCTTGTATATTAGAAATCGATTTATTTAGAAATCTATATTTCTTGGCGAATTTGTCCATGCAGATTGAATTTAAAAATCAACTAAAACACAAGAAAGCTCAAATGATGCGTAAAGATTAAATTTCTTTCTCGCAATATTGCGTATAATTGAAGGATGGAGTGCAACAGTGGAACGGAACTTTTTTTGTTGTTAATGAGAGCCATTATAATTGACAAAGGAGAAAATTTATATTTTAAATTAAGTAGCAAGCACTTTTAAATTTGAAACTTTTATCTTGTAATAATTACGATACGCTTACTATTACAATAATGGATACGTCATAATGGAATGTTGTTTTTAATAAGTTGATTTATGATACCCAATACCGTTTTATAATGACTTATAATGGAAGCAAACATTATATTGTTTTTATTTAGATGGCAACTGTACTAACTTGAGAGGTGATGGCATTAGTAATTAGTGCAAGCTGTTTGTTTTTCATAGATTAGATAGTATTACGTAGTATCTGTTATTTAGTAGGCATATAGAAGTTGGTTTTGTTGGCTATTTGGCTTTTTTAGGAAGGTGTATTGGATTGGTAAGTAATAATCAAATGTGTTTAAATATGTATTTTTCTGCCATTAAAATATCTGCACACAAGTTTAATCAAGTAATGTGATGAATTTTTCGATATGCGCGACTGCAACATGCGACCGCGACTGAGTATTTTAGAATGTCATCATGTTATCAGCACGTTTCCGGCACGGGGGTTGATGACACTCGCTGGATCAGTTTTTCAAGTGCAATAGGTGTCACGTGGCTTTAGATTGTGATGTTATACACGGAGCTGGTTTGGGTCTTTTTGAGGGTGTTCCACAGGTACAATGAACCTTTAGTGAACCCCAAATTAAGGTGCATGATTTTTTTTTTTGACTAGCAGGGGAATCTTCCTAAAGCCTTGGCAAGTGTTGGCTTTATCCTCACGGACGCCTACCAACTAACCCCCCCCCCCCCCCAAGTGACTGCCATATGGAAGTTCGACACTTTACGGGCGTAATTACTTTCCCAACTAACTTAGAAATAAATTACGGGTTTTGAAGTTACATAATGCACCTAGTGTGCCAGCCTTATAGGCGTTGCGTAGTTATTGGACATCTTGTACCACACTATTTTCAGAGAACAGACTAATTGACCGAGTCTGAGAAGCTAACCATTAGTTGGCTAAAACCTGAGCCGAAGTTAGTATTAACTTCTTAAAATCGTCACCACTCGCCTGGGAAAAGCGGAGCAGCAACTGATTGCGATCAAAGATGTCAGCGCTAGTCGCAGAACCCGCCGCTTGAGCATAGGACACTTCTCTGCTGGCTTTGGGTGCAGCCCTTGGAGGGGCGGTTGTCTGCTGAAGTTTAGCAGGTGCCTTACTGTGGGCCTTGCCGAATTGACTAGCACGCAGTTTGACATAAACTGGCAGCCTTTGTAGCTGACAATGTGCGACCCACCGCACCCGGCGCACGTAGCTACGTGTCCGGAATCCTTAGAAGAAGCGCAGGCGGAGTTTTGATGAGCCCCGGAGCACTTAACACACACATATGGTGCGTTGCATCGAGATGCCGTGTGACCAAACCGCTGGCAACGATGGCATTGTGCAATTTCTGCGGTCTTGCGTTTGTACTCAACCGTACAACGAAACCCGCAAATCTCATTGAGAAAGAGTATCTTCTTATTTTTGGCTCCCTGGTGAAGCTGAACGTAAAGCATTGGAAAGGATTTCCCGATCCTTCCCATGCGAGTTGCGGAAGAAGGTTCAAACCTCCGAGCGATGAGCTTGGCTTGTACCACGTCTGTCGTGATACAATCGGGAATGTTCCGAATGACGTATTTTAGGGTCTATTCAGCCTCTGTTTAAAAGGTGTACTGCACCACGTTAGCGGCAGTGCAGTGGTCAATGACAGCACAAAAATCATTAGAAGTGCAAGGATGCAAACGGATGCCATTCATTACGTTAATTACTTTATCTATATTGATATTGCTAGACTTGAAAGTCTCCAACAGCCCAGGATACAGAGATTTCTCTCTTATCGTGATAGAGGGTGGGCGTCGGGTGCTAGCGCCTTCTGTGGGAACTGGCGGAGATGGAGGACGTAGAGGGCTTAGGGGTTCAGCAGTCTGACCCGAGGCGGCCGACTGAGCCATAGGGGCTGGCCGGGTTGATGACCCATTGGCCTTGGAGGCTGAAGGCCCTTTTGGCGCTGAAGGCACCTGACGGTGGTTGGCTGATGTCCTAGTGTTTTAGGAGGTTGAGAAAGACTCACCCGGGTCCTTCCTGGCCTTTTTTGCCTTCTTCTTTCCCTTCTTGCCCACGGTCTGAAACTCCTTCTCTGGGGGCGGGGCGTCAGGGTGGGCTACGTTGCTTTCCGTTTCCATCTGCTCCTTATCGGATGGACTGGAGTCGATCGGATCGACCGGCCTCTTGAGGGAGACCTGGACCTGGGGATCCGGTGTCTTGTTGGGCTGGAGCTCGGCTGGGGTCGTCGCCGGGATTTCTGCGGGGATGGCTGGAAGTGTGGGCTGCTTCACAATCTCAGCAATCATCTTCTTCGTCTCTTTTGAGATGTCTTCGTGGAGGGTCTGGAGAGTAGAGCCAAGATCGTATGCTGAAAAATTACGTTTAAGTTAGTTAAATATTAAATATTAAATATTGGATATTCAATAATTAAATAAAAGAGTGGATAATTGATTGAGTGACCAGTTCAATCAATTATCCGGATTTGTTGCAATTAAAATTGCAGTTGGGGTCGTATCTGGAGCTCTTCAAATCGATGTTCACTTGGCGGCGGACAGGACTCGACTGAGGTGCTTGATCTGCGGTTCTTCTTTTTTTTACGTGGTTGCCTTGCGAAGGTGGCATGGTCGTTGTCACTTAAAGTGTAAATTTTGATGCTGGGTGAGCAAATGGAATGTCCTTGGTGCAAGCGTCGATGTCGTGTGGCTAGTCAGAGTCTTAGCAGAGGTGGTTGGTTTTTTTTTAAGTATCGGTGGTTGCTATACGTGGCTTGACGATGTTTTACTTATTGCAGCCGACGATCTAGACTGTTTTGATTGTTTTAACTTCCGGGTTCTGGTGGAGAACTTGTCTCAACAATAGTTGGTTTGAATTTTCCTGCGTTGGTTTGTTGGTCGATGTGATAGACGGCCAATGACAGCAGCTCGTCACAGTTCTGTCAGCGCTCGAATACTTTTTTTGAATTCAGCACTCTATCGGATTTGATTGGGGTAGTAGATGGCGGTAGTATTATGAAGACACATTGTTAGGTTGCTTTCGCAAAGTGTCAGCTTGTAAATTGTTGGCCTTTGTTCGTTAATATGGGTTTTAGATAGTTGACATAGTGGAAGAGTTTTTTTTCAGTAGGTTGACAGATGTCTCCAGGTTTGCTAAAACATTCTTGTTGTGCATCATTTCTGCCACTGTTTTTGTTTGGAATACGCTGAGGTGTTTATGCTTCTAGGCGCGTCGGTCTAGTTGTTGATATAGAGCTTGGAGGCCTGCGGTTTTTGAGGGCATTAGTTGGTCTAAGTTTTCTACTTCTTTGAGTTTGTGTTCTGGGTGACAAGGCGTCTGGTAACAAGTTTACGGCTCTTTGGCGTATCTTGAAATCTTAAAAAGCATGATGGCCTATTGGTAAATATAGGAAAATCAGACTGATCCGTGTTTTTTTTCCGCGTTTACGAGTTTTTCTTGCTTCCTTCTTCTATGAGTTTTGGCCATCCGGAGTCTTAGTGGGCTGGTGCTTGGTGGGCTGGAGCTTGGTGGGCTGGGGCTTGGTAGGCTGCAGCTGTTGGAGAAGTTGTTTTCGAGACCTCTTTTGAAGAGGTCAGAACTTTCCTTAACGTGGATGACTGTGAGGTCTGCTTGACTACGAATGACATCATTTCACTCTTTTTAATTAAAGAGGACCTTTTGGTGGTTCAGGCTGATTTGTTTGAATTTGTCAAAAAAGCACGCGACAACAATGGCGGACTAAAGCAAACCGAGTAAAATGAATACCAGTTGGGAGTGGAGCAGTAAATGCAAGAAGGGAAAAAATAGTTTTTTTTTTGGCAGTAATGCGATTTTATAAAATATCAGCTGACAACGGTTAAAAGAAATTGGTGCAAGCTGCATTGGCCGTTAAATTGAAATTATACTTTGAACTAATTAACATACGACATTTACGCTCGGTGTGGTGGTTGGGTGATTGAACGTGGGTTGTTTTAGTTATTTTTAACCCGGCCGCTATCTTGATACTTGGGCCATGATAATTTGTGTTTTCATAGAATGTTTTTTGTATTGTATTTGAGTGTTAATAATAATAATAATCATAATAATCTTTATTTTGCAAAATTACAAAAACATTGATGTTCTTCCACTTAACCTTAATTTCAACAGTTAATTTGATACATAAAATAAAAATTAAAAAAAAGGTACTTCCTGGTTTTTTTAGAACAAATAACTAAAACAAAGCTGTAGTGTTGCGATTAGTATTGCTTTTAGGTATACACAATAAAATGTTACATCATAGACTGTTAACAATACTTTTTTTTGGAGTTGTGAAAATTTCCTTAAAGACTTGCAAGTGTTGGATTCACTCTCAAGAGTGCCTACCGACTAAACTTGTACCGCGATTATGTCTGAGGTTCAGACTAACGGACAAGTAGTTTGTTTCTAGCTTTTTAGGCTAGAAGGTGCATAGAAGATGTATAATTTTTTTTTAAATCAACATTGCTCGCTTGAGCCAAGCTGAGGAGAGGCTGATTTTTGGCTGATATTGTCAATGCGTTTTGCAGTAGAAGAAGCTACTCGCCCACAACTTAAACACAGTAGAAGAAGCTGTTTGCCTACAATTTAATCTTGGTTTCTGCTCAGCCACCCAAGCGTTTGTTTCATGAAACTTATTGTAAGCTAATTGTCTGTGGTATTGCTAACAACTTACACAAACGGTGGGTGTAATAATAATTTTTTGATCAAGAGCATTTGGGTGGGTGGGTATGCTACCGTAGAAGAAGCTTTTTGTTCACAATTGAAACTTAGTTCCCGCCCACCAACTCAAGTGTTTGTCATCAAGAAACTTAATGTAAGCTAATTATCTGTTGTATTACTAACAACTTACACAAACGGTGGGTGTAATAATAAATCTTTTGATCATCAGCGTTTGATGGGTAGGTGGACTACATTAGAAGTAGTTTTTTGTCCACAATTTAAACTTGGTTCAACGTATAGTTATCACATTTATTGTATAATTTTTTTCTTTAGTTTACTGAAGTTAATACTATAAATTGAGTAGAGGTTATTGCTTGCAATGACAAATCTGCGGCTTCGGAGGAACCCAGAGGTTCGAAAGTTGAAAGAAATGGATAGTTACCTGTGGTATTGCGAGTTTTGTGCATTCTTGAAAGAGTTTTTGAACTCTTAATTAAAAAACCGGAAAAATTTTATAATCCATTTAACATAGCATTTATCGATTATGAAACAGCGTTTAATAAAGTGGAATTGTGGGCGGTAGGAAAAGCAATGAATAGCCGCAGAAAAGATCGTACACAACATATACAGCCAGGTCACAATGAAAATTTAATAGACAGACATCTTAGAACCTATACATATAGAGCGCGGAGTTAGGCAAAGGGACGTCATATCACCAAAGCTCTTTACGCTAGCTTTGAAAGACATTTTCAAAACTCTTGACGACAGAATTGTAACAGTCAAGAATGTGACACTGGAAAATTGTCTTGCTACATTTACAATAATAAGAGTGAGTACCTTAAAACACGAGTCTTCAACCAATGCGTTCTACCAGTAATGACATATGCCGCTCAGATACGGACCCGTACACAGAATAGTATAGACAAATTGGTAAAAACCTAGAGAGCAATGCAACGCTTGATGATGACATTACTCTGAGAAATCAAAAAAAGAGAAACATATGTATTAGGCAAAAAACCAAAGTTATAACTGTAGCACAATAGGTGTCAAAACTTAAACGGAGCACAATGCATAACAAACAGATGAACGATGGAATAGGTGGAGGCCTTGGCTTGACAAACTAGTCGGTAATTTTAAAATAATGGCTGGAAGCGTGTAGCACAAAATAGAGCAATATAGAATGATTTGAGGGAGGCCATGTCCAAAGAAGAATACAGGCCGACGAAGTAAAAAAAGAAGAACAATTGTGTTTTTTTATGAAATCAAATTTTTCATGTTTTGCGTGGATACGCATTTTGTTGTTTTTACGCAACGATGCGTTATTTCTGGACTATTTGAAGTTTCTTTTGCCTTTTTGATAAAGGGTAGTTGCAAAGGCTTATTGGACATAAGAAAAAGTTTGTTATACTGTTTGATAGTAGGTTTGAAAGTTTTTGCTTGTTTTTGGATTTACGAGAGTTTGTTCTGTTTATTGTATATCTGAAGAAAGATTTGCTTAACAGTTGCCACAATGAACTTTACAGCATTTGCTTGCTGTCTCTCCAGGTTTTATCTAAAGGAACTTTATTTGCAAAGGACTTTCTACATGTTTTTGATATGTTATATCCTGAGACTTATAGGACTCTCAAAAGAGAGAGACCATTGGCTTGCTGTCTTTATTTACAAGTGTCCTATTTGCAAAGGACTTTCCGCTTGTGAAGCCATATTTTGAGTTCACACAAGAGGAACAGTACAACATAACAAAAACATACACTCCATTAGATGCCACACTTTCACCCAACATTTATTGTTGGTAGCTCATTGCGTTTTACGTGGATTATTGTTTTTACGCAGTTTTAGACTTACTACTACTACTTATAACAGTTGGTTTGTACTTTATTGATTGATAATATCGTTGGTGATCCTATCAGCTCCTTGTCCTTCTGGTTTTGAATTTTGAGATAGATAGTCTTCTGGTTGGTTTGCATGTGGTCTGCATTAGTAGTTATGCTCTTCAGATAAGAATTGAAAATATACATCAAAGATTAGTAGTGGGCAACATTTTATCACAAATCATGGTAGAGTGTACATTACAGTATCCAAATACACTTGAGTATACCTAGAAGGAATAAAAATCTTTTAATTTAATTTGGCAGAAACTTTTGTCTATTGAAGTGTAACATTTTATCAAAATTTGAAAGAAAGTTAATGAAGATTATTTATTTTAATTAATATTGCGTTGTGCTCACCCCTATTATTTATGCACATCATAACCCTTTGTGGTCTATTTGGTCTAATAGGTGGTCTAGGCTTATTTGTGCTATTGCGTGTCTCAGACAACTTGCAATTCGTAGCGAAGAGCCACTAATGTCTGCGTAGATTTGCCAAGTGTGTTAGTCTTCCTTTGTTATGTCACAGACATGTTCAATGGGTAAAAGGTGCACAGGTCTTGCAATTGAGAACTCAACATTTTTTTGTTCACCAGGTCTTTAACAAACTTTTAAGCGACCATTATGCATCTCTAAACAGAACCTTGATTCATTGCTTAATACTACTCTGCGTCATTTGAGATTTCAAAACTATCAAAACTTGCATTACTCCAAACGCTGCTTGCTGTGAATGGTAACACAACTGATCTGAATCAGCGGTAAATTGTTTAAAGATAAATGAACCGACTTTTCATTGATCACCAATTGACCTGGTACTCATGAAACAATCTCTTGAGTTTCATTTGTTTGTTTTGGCCTTCACTCCTTTCTTGCGACTTTCTTTAGTTCAGGCCAAATAACATCTCATTTCGCTGGATTGGTTTTGGTTATGGCAATTTGCGATTTTTATATCTTATCGAATTTGATGAAAAAGACAACACGAGATAACAATACTTTTTGATAAAATAAAGGATTCTGCCAAATTTGTTTAAAAAAAATCTTATTCGTTCTTGATGTTGATGCAATTTCTATGACACTTAGTATACTTTTAACGGGTAGCAACTGCAGTAGAGTGTAGCATTAATTATAATATATTTTTCTATCAGGGATCTAAAAACATATACAACTGAGTACTTATCATGATTCTATAACTAAGAAATGATCACTTATCAATTGTATTTTGACGTCAGTGCGTGCACCATGATGAAGAAGTTTATTAATTTGGCCGGCTCTATTCTATGCGATCCTGTTGTCTGTGTCAGTGCGGTCACGCAGTTACGTCATCATGCTTAAGAGAGATCTGCACGTGATCATATCTTACTAGTTATAGTATCATGGGTACTTATGAGTGTTATATAGACCGAAAACAGTTATCTACGCTCACTGCTAAGAATGAACAGTTTATTTTGCAAACAAACATGTAAAATGTGAAATAAACTGAACGAATGAATAATCCTTGCATTAAATTTATACAACTATTAATTAGTTGTATAAATTTAATTCAATTTAACTTAAAAACATATAATTCAAGATCACAAACAAAATAAACCTATTAATACTTAATTGTTTTAAATGTCTTTACGATGTATAACAATTACAACCTTAAAATAGAAACATTAAACAAAAATTCTCTATAGAGTAGCATCAGTTTATTTGACCAGTGTACATGTGTTATCGCGAACATTTATATTAATAGTTAATCAAACAAATAGTGATTGACTCCGGCATAATAAACAATTACCATTAATGTTAATTTTGTTGTCAATAATAAATAATAAAACGTTTTAAGACGCCCACAATTCGACAATTTGAATGTCATCGCATTAAATGTAATTGTAAAATTTATGATTCTTTAATAGTAAATTACAATGTTTTTGTTTTGTTAGTCAGAAATAGCGTCTTGGAATAACAGATTATACGATTTAATTTAATTTATCAACTGTTAAGTATTTTATTCCATTAAATGGGATGATTCATTAAATTGAGAGCAGCTTTGTGCGACTAAGGCTGATGATAGACATAAGTAAACAAGTTAAATGATGTCACAAAAGTTTTTAAATATTTATATTTAATATATTTTTGGATTTTTATTTGTAAATAGGTTGACAGAAAAAATCAAGATTATGTTAATTATGCACACTATAAAAATGGATTCGAACAGGTAATAAATCAATTTCAAGTTTACGTCTAGACTATTGTGTTGAAGGAGTTGACTCGTTTTGCTTGATAATATCTGTCTTCAGATATTATTATGACGGTGCTTGAATATGATTTATAATTAATTGATATTGATCTTAGCGTGTCACACAGATTGGAAGTTACCCACAAAATTGTTACGGTTTACGGATCGATTTTAAGATTATATTTAATTTAACGATACTAAATGGCGATTTAATATTTTACAACGCAATTTATAATTTGACTGCGAACATACGAGTTTTTGCTTTTTTTATGACCGAATATACTTTTCTGACCTGAATTAGTCGGAATCAAATTTCTCAATTCGAATATAACAAGGCTTTCTAACATTATATTTTTAAAAGGTTGGAATGGAATTCTCAACAGATGGAAAAGTTCATAGAGGGATTTTATAAACTAAATGAAAAACTAGAAGAGCGGGACAAAATTGGAAAAGCGAGTTTAAATAGTTTTTAGAAGAAAGTAGCAAATTTGACACAAACTAAGAAAAGGAATTGTTAAATGAGTTGAATGAAAGTAATGAGTATTAACTGGACTAATAAAGCAAGAAATGAAGAAGTGGTTAATAAGCACAATATTTTTTCTATTTTTGTTGCTTTGGGTTTCATTTTGTATTGTGGTTTATTTTTTTAGCACATTTTTGTATATCTTTTATTTCGTTGACTGGTTCTCCAATGTCGTTTTGTTTGTACAAACTTCATCACATCTTGTACTTTGAGGTCTTATGAGACTCATTGTTTCTGCGGTTTTGGCTCGAGTGTCTTCTATATAAAGGGTGATCCATCTAGTGGTATCTTTTTAATCATTTGTTATTTTGACAGTGAGGTCTTTCCCGAAGGAAATCTTGACAGAAAGTCAGTATCATATCTCCGCGGAACGATATGAATTGCTTTACGCTAGAAAAACGTTGGCAAATATTGCAAAACTTATTTCCAAAGTCAATGTTGTGTAGTCCAAACAGTGCGTTTATTGAAAAGAAGTTTTGGCCGAAATGGTGCGCACTGACAAGAATGTGGCAGCCGTAGCCGAGAGTGTGCGACTCAGTCCTGGAACATCGATCTCAACAACTCAACATTTCACGCACTAGCCTGATGCGAATTTTGAACAAAGACCTTGCATTATTTGCTTATAAGGTCCAATTGACTCAGCAATTGAAGGCACACGACCATCCGGTTTATTATCGCTTCTCAGTTTGGGCCTTAGAGCAGCTCAAAATGGACAACGATTTTGCTCATCTTTTCTGACGAAACGCATTTACATCTCGGCGACTATGTTAGCAAGCAAAACTGTTTTTCTTTGAAAATGCTGCTGGAAACGCCATTTCGGTCAACGGTGAGCGCTACAGAGGCATGATAACGATTTTTTGTGGCCGGAAATTGAAGACATGGACTTGAGCGATTTTTGGTTTTACCAGGATGGCGCGCCATGCCACACAGCCCATGCCACAACCGATTTTTGGTGCGTCAAGTTCGGCAATCATGTTATCTATCTTGGAGTTGCGATTTGACGCAGTTAGACTTTTTTGCCGTGAATGACCGATGCTATGCGAACAAACCTATTTGTGAAATAGAGACAGAAACCGTCACCAAGGTTTTGGAAAACTGGGTTAACAGGATGCGCTACTGCGAAGCCAGCCGACCACATGAATGAAATCGTGTTTCATAAATAATGAGAATGTTTGCTCTTTTGAATAAACCAATAATATACCGAAAAAAATTGATTTTTGTTCATTTTTTTGAGTTTTTAAAAACGTACTACTAAATGGATCACTCTTTACATCAGAACTAGTATCACTATTGTTTTGATCGCTTTCTGTGTACAGACGGATATTCTTCAGGCATTACTGCTTCATTAGTTTACCAGTCGTGACCATCAGTTTTTTATTTACTGTTTTATCTTCTTTTTGTTCTTTGTTTGTCGTTTTTGTTAGAGCAATCTTATTTCTCAACTTCTGGTCTTGACCATTTGACAGTCAAGTCTATTAATAGCGTTTTTAATCTTTGTTATTGTATAAGCATGATTTTTAATGAGGTCAGTTAGCGCTACACTCTCTTTTCTGATGCAGGCTATTGCTTTCTTCGTTTATTTGCGTCCCATCCGTGTTCTAGCGAGGATTCTGTTATTACCGTACCCATCTTTTTTTTTTCTCCATGGGTTGTTTAGTTTTTCGGATTTATTTCTTTATCCTGTTTTCTAAAAGTCGATTACATTTTCTTGAGATCTACTTTCGCTTCTTCAAAAGATAGTTTTAGTCTTCTGCGTTGATGCTGACCTGAAGATTTTTTTGAACTTTTTAAGTTGTTTTTTCTTTGTTTTTGCTTCAAATTCTGTTTTTGTTTTTGGACTACCTTTTGCAGGTGGGACTTTTTCTTTTGTCTTAATCTTTTTTGCTTTAGTGCTCTTTCCAGAACCCGTGGAGCAGCCAGGTATTTTGGAGGGATTCTGCACTTTTTGTGCTACTGTGATATTTTTATGTTATTAACCGAATTTTCATAATTTATTGCCGTTAGTGTTGATTTCCTTTGGGATTGGGATCAGGATTTGGTATTGGGAAAAACGGAGTATAGGTTAGGAGCGCTTATTATTTAAGAGGCAACGACTCTTTGTGCAGTTCTGTTGTCTCGTTGCCGGGCGATGCTTTCCTATCCGCCACTTGAGGATGCGCCTAGTAGGGATGACAAGTATCTTCCCTAGATTATAATGACAAACTAGCGGGTGTGCTAGAGACCAATGTCTGTACTAATATTTGGAGATTGGTACAGGATGCAGGATTAAAGCTAGGACCGTAATTGCGATAGCGATAACCTTCGATTGGTTTTGTCAGTGAATATTTTGCTGCCGCGAATCCTTTTATTATATTAACTTATCTAATTTTTGGAACTGCCTCAATTTACATTTTTATCTCAAACCCTCCTTATTATCGTCTTAGTGCAAACTCTCTATAATTACATTGGTCCTTCGAATCGGATATTTAAGATATTTAATGTTATGTAACATTATGGTGTATGAACTACAGATAAATTATTAAAACAACCACTTTGTTAAGTACGGTTAAGCAGATACAACTAAACGAACTAGTTTCTCAGAATAGGCTTGACGTGGCGTTTGGGAGCTTAAGGGAATCATTAAGTTTTAGATGTCTAAAACGAATGGTAAATGACGAGTACGTGTTACCCGTTATGACATATAGAGTTTGATTTATTTTTACTAAATGTGATCTCATCATTTTGGTTGATGATGGCGTTTGTGGCGTCGACTACCAATTACTTCAAAGAGCTTTGAATTGGAAACTTGGCGTATTAATATCCTTACAGGTTATCTGGCTACTTGTGAAAATAATATTGAGCTATATTGGGTAAAAGAATTTGATAAAGTAGGCAATATTAAAGCTGATGACTATTCTTATTCATGATGTGAGACCTGAACCTTGAATTGCACTACCACTAAAATATTGATGGTATAACAATTCGGGCTGTAGACATGATAAGGAAGCAATGATTATCCCAACTCCAAAATAGTCGACCTTTAGTTAATTAACATTGCATACGGTTCATTGGAAGCGATCTATAAAAATCTAAGCTTGAAAGCGTTAGATGAGTCCGGAGTGATCCAAGTGAAGCAGGAAGAAGTCCTGTTTCTTCTCAGGTTGCGTTTATTGTTTTTTTGGTGTTTGACTCAAATAATCCGCTGTGGGTGGTAGGGGTGCACGACCAGGGGTAGTAATTGTCTCAGATTTTCTTTAGACTGACGTTTTTCTTGATGTGGCTTGGCTGAGTTTGGCTCAAAGTGATGTTAGAACAAAAAATGGTTAGTGTAGGGTTGCTGCCGAATTAATGCCCCAAGCGAAGTCTTGTCTAGCAGGGAGAAGTCCTGATGCTTCAAGGCTTTGTTTGATGTTCTTCTAGCGGTTGACACAAATCCGTTGTGGGTGGCAGAGGTGCATAGCGAGGGGTAGCAGTTGTTCCAGATTTCTTCTAGGCTGACTTCCTTTTTGATGTGGTTTGGCTAATTTTGGCTCAGAGCGACGCTAGAATGAAAAATGATTAGTGTACTCTACACGGACCGCATACTAAACGCAGGATAAGAGATTTTTTTTGGAATAGTTATTACGGATTAGAGGAGCAATAATAAATTTACAATGTTTTATGATTCTTCTTCTGATCTATTACACGCGAGTCCTCACCTGTAATAAAGAAAGTTTGCGCGTTTTCAACCGCTCGCTTGCTTGCTTGCTATAAATTAGGGTATGTTTTGTGTTTAAGGACGTAGCCACAGCAACTAATCCCCATTAATAAAAATACTAGGCGCACGCCAGATAAACAACTTAACTTTTAGTTTTTTCACTTTTCATGTCTTTGTTTGTTTTATGTTTTAGGTAGACTTTAAGGTCTTGTTGTGGGTCCTGCGTTGCCACACATGCTCTTAGCTACCTTTACTAACATTTTTTAAAGCTATGGAAGTAATTGGTCAGTACCACCGACGGCTTTTGAGTAGTCTTGAGGAGTTTTTTTGTTTGTTTTTGCCTTTGGCTTTAATATTAATTCTACCGGGGTTGGTCGTTTTACTCCTACGGTGGTAGATACCGGCGTATGTCATCTCTAGCTGTGGAATTTAGTCTGGGTCGCTCTTGACTTCTAACTTGCTTTTCGTTACAATTGGTATGATGTTCCGATAACCGTGTAGTTAGCAGCAGTCTCTTATAAGTTATATTTGCGCACACCTTCCTCCTTCTCTTCTTGCTCATCTTACCGGAACCATTTTTTTGATGCAATAACCGTCCAGACTAATCTGTCTTGAGCTTTTTTTATTATCAGTATAGTTCTTACTGCTTTATACGTGCACAGACATTTTTTCTTGGATGCCACCAGATCAGTTTTTATGCTCTCTGGGTTAAATACTCTACCAGTTATAAGGGAGTACTGTTCTTGGATTTTGTTCTACTTTGGACAAAATAATCTACTTTTTTATATGGCTTGTCAACGATCTACCGTCCATACGACCTTTAGTTCCATTTTTGCCCTGTTTACTTCTGAATACTTTTCTATTCTGTCCTGTATCAAGAATTGTATTGACAGAATTTTTGCTATGAGTCTTGCTGCCTCTGTAGGAATTGAACTATACGCGCAACACAGTCTGATGATCATTTTCTGTTGCACTGATTAGTTTTTAAAGGAGTTTTTGGTTTTCTGTTAC
Organism: Tachinus rufipes; assembly: GCA_963932245.1. Classification (NCBI taxonomy): domain Eukaryota; kingdom Metazoa; phylum Arthropoda; class Insecta; order Coleoptera; family Staphylinidae; genus Tachinus; species Tachinus rufipes. The sequence continues at coordinate 116,697,117 of OZ010741.1, read as the reverse complement.
CATATACCAAGCGGGTACGCTGTACTGCATCTGAGAGTGCACCACGCATGATACCAATATTTTTTATGAAGCTTTAGGTTTTCTAATGTTTGGTATTAGGATCTACCAATCAAAAGTTTTAGTCTTGAAATGTGGGCCGAAACAACGATGTAGTGGTCAAAGTGTCGAAAAGAATTTTGCGTTATTTTATTGGCTGTATACAAGGTTTATCCGTAAAATACGTATAAAAGTGGAATAATAACTTTATTTTACAATTATTCAGATATTTCAATATGGTCTCCTTCAAAGTATTTCCCCTGAGACAAGATGCACTTCTGCCAACACCGTTTCCACTGTTGATAAGATCGCCGAAAGTCTCAAGTTGTGAGGCTCTTCAGTTGCTGTGTCGTTGCTGCCTTGATGGCTTTCACATCCCTCAAGTGCCGCCTCCGAAGCACTATTTTGCATTTTGGGAACAGGAAGAAATTGCTAAATCGGGTGAATAAGGCAAGTGTTTTGTCACGGTGATTGAGCTTTGGGCCAAAAAGTTTTTCATTTCCTCAGCTATTATTCAAACTGTCAATCGACGGTCTTTAAGAACACAAAACCCGAATTTGTTCAACATTTCCTTCAGAACTCGATGTGGAAGGGCGTCCTGAGCGAAGGATCTTTTGCGTCTTCTTGGCCTTCCTGGAATCTTTTTAACCACTTGTTGACGGTAGGTTCTTTCAGAAAAGTGTCTCCGTAAGCTTGTTTCAAACACTCAAAAATCTCACGGTCATTCTTGCCTAGCTTTGCAAGAAACTTGATGTTGATGCGCTGATCCTCAATCAGAGAGAGCTCCATGTCGACGGCAGATAAAAAAAAGGGTTACTTCCAAGAAGCAGACGTAAACTCCTACTTACTTGCAAAGCGCTCTGGTTCAAACTGAGCGTTGTGAGGGGATTGCATAGAGAGGAGGGACCACCGGCCGCCCCTCCACAACGCCTTGACACGTTGCCTCAAATTTTTTATACGTATTTTCCAGACAAACTTTGTATTACGATATTACCTTAAAATCTGACACTAGTGACAAATTATAATAAACTTTGAAATTTCTTGAAACACTATTTTTATTTGGAGCAGACAATACTTTTTATTGAGTGTAACTCGTACCAAAATGCTTTAGCTCCTTTGTGCTGCTAAAAGCAGTGAACTACTAAGCCTATTTTTGGCCCTTAATACACTATATACTATTTCAGCTTTTTTGCGTTTGTTGTTGTTATCACTTTTTCGGCGAACGTGTGAGCTTTGTGTTTAGTCAGACTACTTTATAGCTCTTGACGGAACCACTACTTCTTTTTTTTTTGTTAGGAGGGTAGCTTCCATTTTCTTAGGACAAGCTGTTACTTTTTACCTTGCTCCAGTTAGGGACTAGCTTGATCATAAGTATATTTTTTCTTGGCAACCACTATTATTGCTACAGTTTCAGCAAAAAAGTCACTCTTTTGTGTTGTTTCAGCCTTAGAAGATCGTAATATAAAATATTTTAAAGTGTAGGCCCCAATACTGACTCCTGTGGAACACCACTGTTAATTTGCTTTGTTTTCTGTTTCGAGAATTATCTTTCTTAATGGCAAGTAGGCAGCTGTAATGTTTATTATACTCTCTTTAAGCTCTTTCAGTATATTTTGCCAAGATATACGATTGTAGGCGTATTTGGAGTCGAGGGTCGTCACAGCGCACAATCTCTGGTGTGGAGGATAGGAGTATTTTGCATGCCGCATCTTTTTGTTTATTGCATTTACTGTTCTGCTATTTTATTCTGACGTCGTTTTATTGGTTTGACAGGCCACCTAGGATTAGTTGCTTGTATAATTTGCTCTTGACGTTTAATAGGCATATCGGCCTGTATGCTGAAGGTTTATCTAGAGGTTTGTTTCTTATTCTAGGGGGCACCAGTCTGGCGCGTATGTACGAAAGATTTCCGTCTTGTCAGCTTGTTCCGGCTTATTTAATGCAACTTCTTTAATAACATTTGGAGGCCTTGTTATTTTTAGTTTTAGGGGTTGTCCTGTATGCCCGGCTGTGAAAGTATATACTTTTTCTTCTTGCATGTTTTATTCAGGGTTTTAACGGGACTGTTATTTGTGCATATGCAATCTGGTTCTTATTTTTTAGGTTTTTGTGTGCTGTTGGTGGTTATTCAATAATTTGCACAATCAATATTTGCACGTATATTTGTTTGAGTGTGCACCTTTTTTACAGTGCATGAATGGTGGGTCGCTATGCAACAATCTGGTGATGTTGTTGTTTGGCCAGGCTAAGAGGTAGCTGGTACTGGAATACAGCCGTGCTTTTTCCCTTTGCGCTAGTAGCAAAGACGCTGATACAGTTTTCGATCAAACAAATTCATGCATATAAAGGGCATTGTAAAATAACCTATTATGATGATATGAAATTAACGATGAATGATTAAAGATTTTAACAATTGGCAATTGGAATAGATTTTAAAATATTTTGAAATGTATAATTTGAAAGTGAATTCTTCAGACTGGTTTAAACTTGCCTTTGTTTGGGTTTATGTATTTGTGAATAATTCTTAAATATTAAATTTTGAAATTAATTACTTTTTAAAATTTTATGGAATACAGACATTTGATTGAACATTCTATAAATAAATACCAACCTGTTAACATTGCTTGCTTATTTACACATATATTTATACGGCCCTTGTATTAGTATATATAGTATTGATTATTCTCCCCCAATAACCTCTTTATTGGTCATTACTGCCCTACCTTTATCATTATTACTGCCCTACTGAGGAAAATAATGTACATATAGAATAACAAAAAGCTTACAATTGATACTAAAAGGCAACACTGGAATTAAAACGCACATAATATTGTTATATTAGATTGAAACATGCGATGATATATTCATAAAAAAAATGTTATTATCTTTTTATGACTTTGTTTCGAATAAAAGCTCCTATTAAATCATAATAAACAGAATTTCATTACATACTTAAAAGTTTTTAGTAAATCGCGTTGAAAAATAATTAGCTAAATTGGTACATGTAAAATAACAAGAACTATAATTGTATATTAAATTAAATTACAGTAACAAATATTATAATTTGCCTAAATTTAGTTGTTGTACGTTCACTGTATTATAAGTATTGATCCTTTAATGCAATTTTAAATACGATGTTATCTGGTAAATAATTGTTGAATTTTCCGAGCAAATACTGGGATTTTAACAAAGCTAATCAGATTTAAAATAAATTTTCATAATCAACAGGCGTACCTAGAAATAATCGTGTTTCCAGCCAGCCAATATTGATTCTTTTATCCGATAATGCGGTTTGAATACCATTACACGGTTTTCTTAGAATTAATTGTTAATTTTTTTAAGCAAATTTTATGAATATAATATTTATTATAGATAAAAAATTAATAGATAATATTATTAGATAATAAATTATGCATTTTATTGCCTCTCCACACAGTGTGAGATACATCACCAGTTTTTCAGGTATGCACCCTTCATAAGTGAGTCTCGCATCTTACTGGTTACAGAAGCAATTTACAAAAATACATCATTCATTCGTATATATCATCATTTCAATTTAATATTACATGATGACATACACGGATTGAACTGTACTACACTCTTTTTTTTGGCAACGTATAAAAACGGAACCGGTTAAAACCGGATGAAAACGCAAAATAATTGTGTATTGAAATCAATCTTGTGTTAGTCGGCCTTACATATTTGTGAAAAAAGTTGTAGAATTCTATTTTTGACTAATATAGGTTATACAAAACATTAGATTAAAATAAGAATTTTATTTTACGTAGATTATTACTTTAGTTCAGATCGAATTGTTTACTATAACCCTAGCCTAACATTTCATCCAACAATGAATTTGAACTTTTATAGTCCTATTAACTATGCATAAATCCTATACCTACGTATATGTTTTAACTATGGCTTGGTGTGCTTTATATATCTGGACTGTTATAAAAGATTTGGCAATCTACATTAACAAAATCATAAATACTAAACTTATACATTATTCTAGGAAAACGAACGCAGGAGTGCGTATGCGTTGGCATTTGCATAGCTCTGATGGTGGCTAATTTTTGTTATTTGGTAGTAAAGTTCAGGTGGGAGAATGCGAGTGCAATTATAGTGGCCGCATTATTTGGCATCATAACTGCAGATTTTGGTTCGGGTTTTGCGCATTGGGCAGCTGACACTTGGGGATCAGTAGATTTACCGGTTATTGGGAAGGTACTGTTGTCGAGACTGCAATAACAAAGCTTTTTTAATATTTGTTTTGTTGATTTTAATGTTTTTAGAATTTCCTGCGGCCGTTCCGTGAACATCACATCGATCCAACGTCGATCACAAGACACGATTTCATCGAAACCAATGGGGATAATTTCAGTGTAACTGTACCATTCCTGGCGAAAATGTTGTGGGACTTTTTGACGCTGTCTGAAGATGATGTGCAGAAGAAGTTTACGTGGAATTGTTACGTTTTTCTTCTCGCCATCTTTGTCGCCATGACCAATCAGGTAAATATATGAATATTTAAATAAGATTTAATTTAAGCTTGCACAACCATAACGCACGTTATCAAGTTTTTCAAATTGATTCAATGTTGGTTTAGTTTGTTTATTTAATGATATACCCATATCTGGCTGTATCTACTTCCTTGTCTAATTGATGAGTACTTTAAATGGTAAATTTATGAAGTGTTACTATTAAATTAAATATAAACATTAATGCCATCAATGCATGATTAAATTAAATAAATCAATATCGATTTCTGATAGTAAATTGTTCTTATAAATATTTCTTATGTCAGCGTATAAAAATAGTTATTACATAATTTTATGACAAATTCTGACTCATTTTAAGTCGCCTTTGTCTTATATTAAAACGCATTGTGTTAATGATTCGGTTATATTTACTTTCGAAATTTTTATTAATGTATTTGTGTCGCAGATACATACATAAATAACTTGTAATAATTATTCCGAAATGTGATTGTATTAAATAAGATCAAAAATTATCTTTACCATTTAGTTTATGAAATGCATGAAAAGTTTATTGAGTTTTCTATTCAATTCAACCGTAAATATGGTGAAAGTCGAATCAAAATAATTATACGCGTTGACAGTAATATGAACTAAACATTTCTAATATTAAAATAAAAATTATGCTGGGTCTAGGTTGTGGCGATTGAGGCATTTGCCTTAAATGAAATGAAAAATAAAGCGTTTCTAATTTCATAAACAAAACATATTTTACTTTGTTTCTATTGATCACATTTGTGTCTGGCTAAGTTTTACATATTTAACGATATAATTGTTTATACAGGGTGTCTCAAAACGATCCAACTATTTTTGTTGAAAATAAAATAAAATAAAACGGGCAGGACGATTTATGGTTTGACGATTAAGCAGCTTTATATTTATTTATATTTATATACTCCGCTGGAATTTTCTTCTTCATCCAGTGTATTGCAGGGATGAGTACATAACAATCACACCTAAAGCTTCTCAATTTGCTCAATTTCATTTTTTGTCTAAATCAAAGTTAACACTGAATAATGCACAGATTTAGCCTATAAATATTCTTTTTCTATCATTTTCAAGAAGATGTTCAGTTTTGCTACGGCGGCTTCGTTTTAGGTCTTAAGGAAATATTTGACATTCATCTCGCAAAGATTGAATCAAATCTATTTTCAGCAGTTTTTTTATTGTTGAGATGAGAGTTTCGATGTTGCTTGCACGTTTTTCACTTACATAGTCTACTCAATTATCAGTGTACTCAATGTCATTTTTGTCAAAGATATTTTGACATATTTTACATTTTGATGTCGACAGCAGACGTCTTTCAGACTTAACGAAACATTGTTTCAAACAACTTTTTGTTTTGCTTGGCTATGGTAACTACTTTCTTGCTATCAAAAATTTACATTTTTGTACATTTTTATCCAACATTTGTGTTACAGAAAACAGGTTTAAAGTTAATTTTGGTTCATATAATCATTTCTCAATGCTACTCGATCTTACTAGGTTTACATTGCTCACACCAATTCCATTAAACTTGCTTGCATTTCCGATCATGACAGTTGAGCACAAAGTTGGACAGCTTTCTCCAAAACATCACATGTGGCTGCACAGTCTTAATATCAGAAGTCCTTACTAATATGTCCTACATCTCAATGGCCAATGTTCAATGGTGATGAAATATCATTTTTGATATTTCTGATGTTCTTTCGATTTGGTTTTTTAGTGTTATCACGATTAAAGTTGCTTTGCAGATAGTTTTTGGCGAAATGACTTTTATGTTTGCAAATATAACAGGTTAGTTCATTTATTTAACGTCGGTCTATTTCTGCTACCAAGGCTAATTACCGACGCCAGTGGTTAATACTACCACATCTAGGAATTTTGTCGCAAATTTAGAAATTCCAATCTAAATTTTGGGATCTTTAACGTGCACGCAACATTGAGGCAGTACACGGGACCTACTAAAGTTTTTTTTTCTTATCCAAAAGAATGCGTACTCATCACAACACATTTTTTCTTAACCATAAAAACTGACCTTCCAGATAGAGGACTCGAACTCAAGACCTCTAGTGTAGCAGTCGAGTAAAATATTACAACCACAGCTATTTTTGCAATACATATTTAGCACATAGCTTATTTTTGCAAAACTTCTTGACATGTCTCTTTATTTCACTCAACTGACGAAGTTTTTTGAAAACTTTATTGTAAGATTGAAGCATCATTGGACGTTAGTGGGACCAGTATACGTTCAGTATTGCATAAACATTTGACCGTCAAAAAGTTTTGTTTGCGTTAGATCTTTCATAGTTTCACAATTACTAAAAAAAACAATGAAACTAATAAAGCTTGCAAAGAGGAGAAACTTCTAGTTTATTGATAAAAAACTCTTGCACGGTGAGTGGGTACATCAATTTAAACTATTTAATTGTAATCATGATCTGGAGTAACCCAAAAGGTTGGATATGACCTTTTCCTTCTTAGACAAAGAGATCTCTAGCGCTTGCAAAGAGAAATTTTTTTATAGTACTTGATACTAATCTTGATCTGGAGTAACCCAACCACCAACCCCAGTGATGGTCATTAAAAAAATGTATTTATCATCCCCTCCTCTTTAAATATAGAGACCTCTAACGCTTACAAAAAGAGAGAACTTTACTCTAATTCAAACTACTGGATGGAAATCATGATGTGGAATGACCAACACACCTGCTTATGTGTTGGTCATTGAAGATCACCTCTTCCTCTTCTGAGCAAAAGATTTCTAACACTTGAGAGACAAAAAACTTTCACGTCTTTAATAACAAATACTCGAGCGGGTAAGTAGTCAGTTTAGTTCAAACTACTTGCTGGTAATCATGATCTGGAGTGACCCGCTCTAGTCAAAAGACTATATATTACCTTCTCCTTCTTGAACAAAGAAACTACTTACGCTTGCAAAAATAATTAGTAACAAATGTTTTTGTTAAATCTAAGAAACTGACATTCTGGAAGTTGCGGGGAAAGATCTGGTATACCAAATACCAGCAGAGACTATTGAATATCTTAAAAAACGCAATTTTGAGGCAAATTGTGTCTCCGGATGTGCCACTCTTCTTAACAATCGCTAGACTACTTATAAACCTAAGAAACTCTTAACAATTTTGTTAATCAAGGAGCCAAAGAAACACATATATTGACTCATTAAAAATTAAAATTAAAATCACTATGAGAAGAGTTCAACTTAGTGTTCCAGATTATAAAGCAACTCACACCAGACCTTTAGTCCAAAAAGCATAAATACCTTCAGCTTAACCAACCGCCCCCGCCCAAAAAAACATAGCTACGGACAACCGCCAAGAAACCAAGAAACATTTTTGGCCATTTCACTACTTCCGCTACAACAAAATAAATATGCTTTTTGCTCAAAACACTTTTGGCAGGATTCTAGTTTCACCGGCTACAAACTTCAACCATAGAAAAATGACATGAAAACTTAAATTAGAAAAAGCACTTTTGTTTTTGTTGTTAACCATTCCAACATGTCATATTCAAAATGCATGATTTGGAGGTATCTTAATTGGAGTGAAAAAGTTTTTGAAAATTAGTTCAAATGAACCCAAAAGTGTATTGATTTTTATGGATTATATTTTGAAAATTATTAAAGTTATTTTTGATGATATATATATATATATATATATATATAATGGACTCTTTATGAAAGTAATGTGCATTTTCTATGAAAAATAGATTTATTGATCGTACTGGTACAAACGCTTAAAATTCTTTAAAATACTCTTCCCCTGCATCAATACATTTTCGGAGACGTGTCTGCTACGCCTAGAAGGCACCCTAAAACTCCTCGACAGGAATGTTTTTTAATAACCTTGTAACATGCTTTTGAATGTTTTCTACGGACTTCCAAACAAGGAAACAATAAAAAAATTGCACGGAGCCAAGTCGGCACTGCAAAGGAGCTGGGGGCCACCGAAGTGTTGCTTTAAGCCAGGAAGTTGGTAACGATGACGGCAGTTTAATTGGGGCATTGTCATAGTGGAGCTTGACCTTGTTTTTGATGTCAGTCCTCACGCGCGCGATCCGGCGTTTTAATCTGTTGAGCACCTTGAGGTAAAAGGTTGAGTTGACAGTTTTTCTTTTCAGTACAAACTTAAACCCAAAATGAGCAATGCTTTGATACGAAACTTGCTCGTTCGCGTATTGTTGGGGCGAGGGGGATGATGTTGTGTGCCACGCGCTGCTCTGTTTATTTGGTTCTGGGTCGTATTCGAACATCCAGAATTTGTCTCTGGTTACTCTAGAGTTAAGAAAGTCCGACTCATTTTAAATCAAATCCAAAAGTTCTTGAAAGCGCAAAATTGCGCCGTGTTACAAAGTCGAAAAATATACTTTACGCGGAGACACGTCTCAGAACAGTCGGAGCAAGTTGGCGACCGGTTGCGTTGAAAGGGCAGATCTTTCACCACATTTTCCGACCGGTTTTACAGGCTGAGATGGATAGTCGTGTCACAATAAAATCATGTGCATTACTTTTATAATGGACCCTGTATATTTGATTTTGTTTTCTAATCCTGAAATATAAATGGTAAGCCTATTGGGTTGAGTAGAGGAGGTATGTGCCAATAACTAATCACTAAACTAATACAGCTTTTTTGTTTTGGTCTTTGCTAGGAATCTTTCTCGATCCAATAATATTTTGCATATGGACATATATTTACTAGTTAACATTACACGGACCGCCAACAAAACAACGTTTGCCGCGTCCAGGTTCCAGATTTGGAGAGATGATGTTTGTTATTGATGACCGGTTGTGTTGGTCACCTCTTTTTCTTTGTGTGTTTTTTTACTATTGTCCCACTTTTATAAACGTGGCTAACCTTGAATATTTTTAGCAGTGGGTATATTGTTTAGACCGGCTAGATTAGTCTAATATCACACTCACCGGATCTTAACATAATAACATGGTCTTCTTCATCTTCACCGAGCTTGTGTGGGACGCTAACGTAAAACTAATTCAGTAGCTCTTTTTTCTTCAGTACTGGGTTTGTGCTCGGTTTTTTTGGATGGGTTAAAGATTCATTTTAACTAATTAACTGCTAGTGGTGGAGCTCCAAGACATATTTAAAACGAGAACTTGGATAAATCAATAGATGAATATTGGCCGTGGCAATTTAATGTCTACAGACGCATTATTCTCACAGTCTCGTTTAGCCAGTTTATGGTTTAGGTCAAATAGTTTGTACTGAAAAGTCCCACCACCTATCCGCTCAAGAGTTAGTAAATAAAAATTTGGATGTGATTCTCTTTTCAATAACTTAGTAACTATCGACGTTTGCAGAGAAAAGCAACTCCTTGGGTGGGTGAGCGTGTGTGATCAAAACATTGGATGTTACTCACTTTTCAATAATTTAGTAACTATTAATGTTTGCAAAAAGAACTAACATCTAACTTCTTTAAATAAATACTTAGGCAGATTACACAAGTTTATGAGTTACGGCAAATGGAAATGATTGACCCGATTTGACGTTTTAATTCCTTTCACTTGAAATGGCCAAGCTAAGAGAGCACTTCAAGCATTCACTGTCTTAACGAGAAAAGTGCTTCCACGTCATCTTATGACTTTTGGGATTGACAGCGTGGCACAATTAGAATTAGTAACAATCCAGGTATTATATGCTTATTTCAGGCGGTCGCTTTATACTTTATCTCGATTATGGTTTTGCGAGTTAGCTAGCTCTGTTGTGATGTTCGAGTCACCTTTGATGTACTGGTTGATGTTATTGTTTTGGGGTTTTTTGTTGACTGCCGGCGGTTGAGGTAGATTTTGCCTTAAGTCGCTTCTAGCTTGGGTGCTGTGTTGAATTCAGTTGATATTAGATTTTTTGCTTATTTGCCATAATGTCATTTTCTCCAGTTCCCGTAGAGTCAGCTGATAATTAACTCTTGATGATGTTATTTTACGGCTGACTATGGAAGAAGATGCTTTTAGTTTTCATAGAAACAGTTACTCAATTCATTAATTTATTTTCTCTTGTTTATCTAATGCGATCTGGTTGTTATTGAGCTTTATGTGAGCTTTTTAATGTATAGTTAGCTATCGCAAATATTTCTATGTATCCAGAATGATGTTCAGAAAATGTTTACTAAGTTAGTACGGACTAGTCGTGCGCAAATCTTATCTCTTACAGTGTACATTATTTTCGAGTATGGACCGTCATAATTTTTTAAGTTTCACTACACTTAGCTGGTCTAATTTAACTTAACCTAACCTAACCTTCAAAAATATGAACCAATCATTTTTCAAAAGTTGCTTAGAAAACCAAATCACATCAAGAATTAACAAAATGTTAGGTGAAGGAGCAGGCTGGTTTCCTAAACGCGCTCATTGTAAAGTAAAGGTTTGAATTTGTTACATTACGGCCGTTTTCTTAAAATCTATAAGGGCCAATGACCCCTACTCTTGACGGGACATGAAATTTACGGTCAGGAGCACGGTCTTACATGGGAATTTTAAAATTAATACAGAAGGCACATTGAACCGCAGTTACCGAGCGGCTGTCACAAAAATAGGTCTCTACAGCAAAAATGCACATCGTCTTTGACTAAATCATTTTTGCTGCTGAAACAGGTGGGGACACAAAATTCCCACGTTTTTTTGGACGTGGTGTTAATGAGGAGAGATTTTGCTTTGGGGTTATTGGTATATTGTTTTCCGACGACATTCTGGAAGAATTTGTTGCTAGGACCTAGCTACGTTCTTTTATATGTGGATTTAATGAGGAGAGATTTTGCTTTGGGGTTATTAGTTTATTGTTTACAAGAGTCATTCTGAAAGAGTTTTTGCTAGGACCTATCTACGTTTTTTTGGATCTGGTCTTAATGAGGAGAGATTTTGCTTTGGGGTTATTAGTTTATTACTATAATTTGGATTAAGGATTAAAGAATTTATTAGTTTATTGTTTACAAGAGTTATTCTGGGGAAGAGTTTGTTGCTAGTGGACATAGCTAGGTTCTTCTTGAACGTGGTGTTAATGTGGCAGGTTTTTTTTTAGTATTTATTTAAAATACACTTGCTTTATCTTCTCTAATATTGGCTTGAAGAAGCATATTTTAAGCTTTGTACTTGCTGAATAGAGTTTGGACTTTTTTGTTCTTCAGACATCATAGGAGATCTATCTGGCTTTTTTTTTCATTTTTTTCTTTTTTTTTAACTATTAGGATATTACAATGTATCACTGCTTTCCTACTTTTAGCCAGGTTCTTCACTTCTGTCGGTCTTCTCATTCTCTATCCCATTGCTTCATCTACTTTATTTCGCCATGATCTCCTTGCGTACCCCTCTTCCGTTTGCCCATCGGGCTCCAATCGGTTCCTATCTATTTGCTAGCGCTTGCCCTTCATGTGTGTCCATACCACATTAATCTCTTTTCCTCTATGTATTTCATTATGTTCATTTTGCTAGTATGAGAATGTCGATGTTCATTCTGTGAAATTGTTGTGTGACCTCCATCACTTTATTTCTCCAACCCTGCACGTTTCATGTGCCTACTATCATCATTCTTTTGTTTTTCTTATTTGTTGTTTTTTGACTAAAATATCTAACTGGGTTTCTAATATTTCTTGCTTCACTGACTCTCCTCGTATCCGGTTGGATGCTCCCTCTTAACAAGGTGTGGATTTTGCTCTCCATATCTGTATTCCTTAGCTTTTTCTGTGTGCTAGGATGTTAACGCCTAACGCTAGATCCCGCTTTATGAGGGCCATTATTAGCTTTTCCGCTCCTTCCGCTATTGTGACTTTCTTGTCATCTTCTGCCTTCGGGACCGTTGACTGGTTTTCATCCTATACTATTCTATGCTAATGTCCAGTTGTTAGCTCAATTGAAAACTAAACTGCACTCAAATCAACTGATTAATGTAGAAATTACCTAAACGCATTTTGCTAAAGTGCTACTAATGTAGCAGTCTTCTTGTACGCACCTATTGACACTGCTTTCTTTTTTGTTTGTTTTGCTAGCAGGGTCTGTAGATTGTGCAGTTGCTTTGTTGGGTGCTGTGGCAATGTTCTGCAGATGATTATTATAGGAGTATTATAGCAATTACATTCCATAAAGTCTTAGGAGAACGCACCACGTGGGGAGGTTTTAATTTAGTTCACAATCTTGTGGAATCTGGTTTGCCGAAGATGACAGTTGATCTTTTTTTTCTGTTTTTTTATTTTTGTTGCTTTTTTTCTTACTTTTTGTTGGATATTATTTCTTCTGTTTCTCTGTTTTTACTTTTTTGTTTCGGACTTCAGAGTTTCTGGATATGCTTTTTTTTCTCTTTTGGTTTTTTGTTTTTTTTTTTAATGAGACTAAGATGTCGATGGGAACTTTACGTAATCTTTTGATTATACGCGACAGAGCTTTTGTGTTTTTTTTTTATTATTTTCAATCTGGCGAGGGGATAAGTATGAAGTTGGTTATTCACTCAATAACAATAGCAATTTTTAATTGCTTCAAGTGTAACCATTATCTCTTTTTTGGACTAAGACTTTGATTGAAGATGTCGGTGACTGTGAATATTTTATCTGATTTGAAGATGTCAATACATGAACTGCTTTGGAATCTTTTATATCTTGTTTTGCAAAGTTTTTAACTATCCAGCAGGACTTCTGTTGAAATTTTATAGATTAAGATGTGCTTCTAAATATGCTTTTTTGCCTTTTTCTTCTTTTCTGTTTTTTATTATTTTTTCTTCTTTGTTGGGCCTTAAGAGATAAGATTGAGGGTTGGAGATTTTTTTTCTGTTTCTCTTTTTTTTCAGTTTTTCTTTAAATATGTGTTTTTAGAGACAAGGATATCAAAGCGAAATATCTTTATGGTGGTTCTTGGACTTTCTGGCTTCGACCGTCGTCAAAACGCCGGTGGTGGATGCGTTGTCTTACTTTTCACTTTGAAATCTTATAACTTTGCTTTTAGGATGATTGTAGTCCCTGCTTTTGAGACACTACCAATTCACATCAATAATACTTCGCCTTAGCACTCTGGTGTACAAGACAAACTTAGTTTTTAAAAGTACAGGGTGTGGCAAGGAAACTTGCTGGTTTGAAAGGTCAATAAAAGAAAACGTATTTCACATATCGATTTAATTCTTTTTTTATCGTATTGTACACATAAAATGACATCGGCGATAGCTTGGCGAATGTTGTTTTTCAGGTGTTGCAGGGTCCGTGGTTTGTCATTGTAAACAATGGATTTGAGATATCCCCTTAAAAAGAAGTCACAGGGAGCCAAACGGGGGAGCTCTACGGCCACAGTACGTCACCCCTCAAAGAGATTAGGCGCTCGTGGAATTGTTCCCTCAAAAGTTCCATTGACATTCTCGCTGTGTGTGCCGTGGCTCCGTCCTGCTGGAACCATACGTCCCCAAGTTTTATATCTTCAAGTTTTAGGAAAATAAATGCCTCAATAATTTTTTTGTAGCGAACTGCATTCACAGTAACAATGTGTTCTTCTTCCTTGAAAAAGTATGGCTCAATTATCGCAACTCTCGACAATGCACACGACACAGTAACACGTTCACAATGAAGTGGCTTCTCATGAAGTTCATAGGGATTGGCACCACTCCAATAATGCATGTTTTGTTTGTTTACGAAGCAGGAAAGGTGGAAATGAGCCTCAACACTGAAAAACACAAGGGCGTCGTGAGGGAAGTTAAGGAGCGCTTCACATAAGTTCACATTCAGTTTGGCGAGAAACAAAATCGCGTTCACTAAGCTCTTGCATCACAGCAAAGTTTGTAGGGATGAAACTTAAGTTCGTTGTGAAAAATTCGTCTCACACTGCGATTAGAAATCCCTAGAGCATCTGCCTGTTTGCGCGCCGAACGCAGGGGAGAGTGCAAAAACAACAGCCTCACCCTCTCGACGTTTTTTGGGGTTCTGGAAGTTGACCTGCAGGCCCTTTTTTTGCTACACTGCCACTTTCCCTGAATGCGTCCACCCACAAAACGATCCATTGCTGGCCAGGAACGGGGTCCGTGGGATGAATATTGAACTGAGTTCGGAAGGCTCGTTGGGTGGCGATCACCGAATCGCCACCGCCATTGGAATTGTAGGCCTCGACGGCCAACGCACGTTCCGCCTTTGTCCAACGCATGATGACAACTGGCTTAAGCGATAACAAAACTACAAAACCCCCTATTTCGATTGAGATTTTCCCTACCCCTTTCTGACCACTTCTTGCTCATTGGCGCCCTATTCAAATCAGCAAGTTTCCCTGCCGCACCTTGTATTTTTTTTGTGGGTTCAGCATCGAGTAGTGCCAACGGTATACCTCTGCTGCTTGTTTGAAATTTATCCAGATTTGGATAGACATAATATTTATAAAAAATGCATTGTAGCTGTAGATTGTATAATTAATTTTCTGTATAAGGCCAGGCAGAAGAGGCGGCCACGTGGCAGTGGTGTGTGGCATAATAGAATATAATTACAATAGAATGTCCGTTCCAATTGCGTCTGAGAGCTATTTATAAATTGTTAGCATTTATTATTTTAACTGCGTTTCAGAACTAATAAATCAGAAAAACTGACTTTGACTTCTGTTTTTTTTAAGATACACAAATGGTCACACACATACTTCGAACTCCCCGGTTGGGTCGTCTTTCTACAAGAACATCACATAATTCTGCCGAGACGCCACCACCGAATTCATCACGTGGCACCACACGAAACATACTTTTGTATAACAACAGGCTGGCTAAACTGGCCATTAGAAAAAATACACTTCTGGAGCATCCTCGAATATATAATTGAACAAACAACCGGTTGTAGGCCCAGAGACGATGATATGAAATGGGCGCAGAAGGGTACGTGATATTTTATACATTTAACGATTTTTAAATTTTAGAGTGAAGATTTGCATTTGTTTACTTCTTCACACAAATAAATATTTTGGCCATATTTTACTACTTAATGGACAGCAAAGCGCTTTAAATATTTTATCATTTACAAGAAGATTAATGCTATTGCACCAATCGATAAATAAAAAAAACATATTTATATATATATATATATAATAATATTCAGATCATTTATATATTTTTGACTATACTACAATATATTGTATTTTCATATGGCTTTTTTAGCAATCATCATGTCGCACTCTCTTTTGTACTCATACAAAATGTAAGTCAGTCAGCTTATAAAGATTGTCTTTAATTTAATAATAATTTATATTGTTATAAAAAATGTGTTAGTGTGTGTTATTCGTTCAAGAACAGCTAACCGTTCTGGTGCAATCTATTACTTTAAGACTGTATTAATAATTATTAAATAAAATTGAATGTAGCATTTGTTTTACAGAGTTTAGCTGTTCATGAGCATATTGTTTTAATTCAGAAATTTGCTTTACTTAATATAAACGGCCAAAGATATTTTAAGTTTGATTTAATTGTTTTTATATTATGTTAATTTTTATATTGTAAGGGTGCTTAAGATATAATCAATGTGGTAGCATGGGACCAACCAAATGTTAATATAAACAATATCATTTAGATCTTTAAACAAATATTTTATTGCATCTATTTGATATTGGAATTTAAATATTTATTACCAATTTAATTTACAAAACAGTGATGTACAATATACAATGTGGCTTATTTAGTTTTATAAGTAGAATTCTTGCAATGCCGTTTTTGCTCGCAAATACAAGTGATCACAATAAAGAGTAAGGAGCTGATGCACACATATTGCCTTGCATCTGACTGACTCTTTTTTGAGCAATGAATAATATGCTAGTCTGAACTTTTTATACGTGCATTATTCTAATTGATAATCTATATGTCTGTTGCCTTATGAGGACAACCAGTCCGTGCCATGTACCTATAGTATTCACATTCACAAATTCTATGTATATAAATATTATATATTTATTAATCAATACATTGTAATAAATTTTAATCTGTTGATTTTTTGTTAATTTTAAGTTACCGATTTTTTTCAGGAATTAATTTTTAAAATTTGTTTTTATATTTTAAGATTTTGGTATTGTGGTTATATTCTTTATAAATTGATAAGTTTTTGATTTGTTTTGGAAATTGAGAATCATTATTTGCAAACAAATTGAAACCTCATTTTTTATTAAGATTGCAAAGTGTGATAATATTGAACTGCTTTTGTTTCATTTATTATAAGACTTAATTAAATTTGCTTGCATTAAACAAAAACATTACACAGTGTTTACTTATTTTTATCCTCAACCTGTAATTATAGTTAAATAAATGAAGGATGTGGTTAAGCTGTGTGTATGTGTGTGTTACAGATATTCTCCCAGTAAGGTTGATGCACCTTTTTTTCTTTCTGATTGTGTAGAAGGAATTTGCTACGCTACAGGTGTTTGTTATCGAGATCCAGTGTGGAAATGAATCTTCTGACCCAGGTGGTGGAAATTGTCGTATACTACCAAATCTATAATGTCCCGCTTGGTGGAGTCGTTTATTTAATTTTTTATTTATTTATTAGTCAACGGAAGCCATTACAATCTAGATTTTATTATGTCTGCAAAACATTACATTAGTATATTTTAGTATTTACTTACTCATTTGTAAGGTAACCCTAGACTAAAAGAATGTTTAAAAAATCTTCTTTAACCTCGTTGCCATGCCGTAATGTACGTGTGGAGAGTGCTGCGCATAATCTGTACGTTTATATGGTATATTAAATATAAATAAATAGTTATTGCATAAATTGCATTGAGCTGGGACGCAAAGGCAATCAATAATCCTACTAAGAAAATTCAATGTATCATGTCAAAATTAAAACGTTTTTATCAAGTTTGGTTATGTTAAATGTTGATAGCAGTTCTAGAAATGCTGCACTTATATGCCAAAAAAATAAACTTTATGGATCTATTCAATTTTTTCTACTGTTGCTGGAACTACCGAACAGCCTAGGTGTTGAACATCTTTTATTTTTGGTGTTTTTGCAAAATTATTGTGTGTAGTGGTGGGGGGTGAAGATAACGCATTTATCCAATTTTGAATTGCTGTGGTAGTTGCTCTCTTTGAGTGTAGTCAAACCCCTATCTCGTAATTAGACTAGAATCCGGATTGTAGACAAACGAGACTGATTTTTTTTTTTAAGTTTTACCTCTATCCAGCAAGATAGAAAAAGGATGTTAAAACTAATTGGTCACGGCCAATAACCAATCAGTTTTCTTTATAGTCCTGTCCGGTGATATCTTTACATTTATGACATGTTCTACTATGAACAAAAATTCCTGCAGGAAGCGTAAACTAAAGTTTTTAATGTGTTAACAAACCTAACTATTATCTCCATCAGGTAGGCTACAGTTTTTGTTCTGATATGCTTGCTCTTAACTGTCTCGCAGCTAAAGGTTTCTACCTCAAAAAATAGTTTACATTAAAGGTCATTTGTTCGTTATGGACTAGCTCTCGGCGTTACGCTAATTAGTGGTTCTTGATGAAAATGGTTATGTTGCTGAAGTAATCGAATGTGAAGTCTGTTCTGGCGGTTTCGCAATTTGTTTTGTAGGCACGGTTCTTAAGAATTTAAGACTTTCTCGTTTGCGTGTGATCCGCACAAACTTATTCGTAATATAGTACATAGTAAATGTGTTTTATTTATCTTTTATTTATTGTACAAACTTAACTTAAGCTCACTCTAGTTTCTTCTTCTTCTTCACGTGCCTACTCCTATTCGGAGGTTAGCTATCATCGTGGCTATTCTGATCTTTAAAACAGCAGCTCGGAAAAGATCTTTAGAGTCTAGTTTAACAATGTGCAAATGTTGGTTTGCCAATCTTGCACTAAAACTCGGCGGTTGCGCTGTTCTTGGTTTCTTTCTGAGAACTTTGTTTAGGTTTTTTGCAGTAGCACAATTACTAGTTCTGTTCAGGAAGTCGCACCTAATCTACCCGGCTGTCTGGTCGAGGGACCAAGTTGTCGGGTGGCGGAGTCGGCTTTAGTTTGTTGACGTGAACTTTAACGGGGGGACAACACAGATGATACTACACACATTGGCAGTATCTTTGCTGCTAGGCCTTGCTTACATCCTTGGATCATTACTTAATCTTTCTCGCGGTACTCGATCCTGGCGTTGCGCCGTCAAACCCCACCCAATCTGTGAGTGCCTGGAAGTTTGAGACCTTGCGGCTCATGTACCTTCCGTTTGGAGGTTGGGATGTTGGAGATGGTTAAGATTACACTCTATAGGGTGTGGAGTGGGATGTGGTGTTACACACTTTAGGTTAAGATACGGCTACTTGATTCACAGGTCTTTGGCAAATCGATCTAGATCAAAGTTAGGATAATTCGCGAGATTATCCAAATACTTTACGGTCAAAGTTTAGATGTGGTGGCGCAACGAGGGTAACCCGAGGTCTGCTCGATTTTTACTGTTTCGGACATACCATGGAGTTCTGTGGAACATCCTCAAGAGTGTTACTTCAATTGACCTCGAAACGATTGAGGTGACAGTTAGCTTCTGTCAGTGGCGGAGTTAGGATTTTTGAGCCTTACCGCAAAATATTGAAATGAGCCCCCCATGAGACGGTTTTGAAAAAAAAAGTATAATTTTGTGATTTATTTAACCTTTATTTTGTAAATTCTGGGGGGGGGGGGGGCAGGTTTTGAAATAATCGTCGGAAGGCCCCCTATGCTTGTGGGTTTTTTCGCATTGCAGACTCTTGCTTACAGGTAGCTCCGCCCCTGGCTGCTGTTCCCCATGGAGATAAGGGTACCATCGTTGACGGTAGGTGGCTTACCATTGTCTTGCTTCTTGTACTCGGCGGTTCCAGTCCTTATCGTTGTTCTGCACTTTTACCCATGGCGCGTCTTAAGCTCTGAGTACAGTGATATTTGTCTCTAGTATGGCTTTTCTCGGGACGAGTTTAATGGCTGCATTGGTTTGCCGCCTAAATTGTTAGTTGGTCGTGGGTAAAAGTTTGTCCTATGGTCGATCGAGGTAATTGTAATTGTAACATCATTTTAGGCTGTTATCACTCAATAAGATCTTCAAGAATCTTGACGTTGCTGGTTGCGTGGTTAGTGGCGAAGACTTTTATTCAGCGACTGCACATATCTATAGCAATTGAGAGGCCGACGTAATCTACTTATACGTTCTCAGAAGTGACTGTCAAGATGAGACTGTAAAACAGCGGCCTTTTGTGCGGCAACGGTCTTTATCCTTGCAAACGTGAGACGGGGTTGCGTAGATTGTGGTAGCTCAGGGTGGTCGGCGACGTTGTCGTTGTGATGTTGACGCATCATTTTCTGCTACATGTCTGGTGGCATAGCAAGCTCGTCTCAACTATCGTTTGCGGAATATAGTTTGCTCTTGGTTAACCACTCTCGAAACTCCGTTAGAATATTGCAAGCTTGTGGCTTTGCTTGACGCTGTTGCTAAAGTCTAAACTTAAGAGTTGAGTGGCGACAACTCTACCTGATTGGTAACAACTGGTGTTGGTTGAAGAAGGCGTCCAGGTCCAGGGGGTCAATTCTGATTGCTGTGACTTTTGTCATCGGTGACTTTTTATAGAAATGATAAATTTCTATGACAAATGTCACCAAAATAAGAATTGACTCCAAGGTCATTAGCTTCTTCTCTCGCTTTTTTTTACCCGAGTCTTGGCGGGACAGCGCATAAGCTAGATGATTTTCTGTTCCCGGAGTATGTAATTGGTAAATCTGTTGACAAAAGTGGCCTTAGCGCCTTTTTTGTCGGTTAGGTTAGGCCATATTGTTAGTGCCCAATATAAATCGGTCGTTTTCCAGATAGGCCCTGTACTTTAAAATAGACCAAGAAATTGTGTAGCATTTTTGTTTGTTGCTTTGATAGAGACGCTCAGTTTTGATGAACTGAATAGGAGTTTGGTCCCTGTAGGACGGTGAGGGAACTTGCGACAGCACTTCGGCCATCAGCTTCTGAAATGTATGAAATGTAGCCGCCCTGGCCAAAAGGCATGATCTTAAAATGGTACGTTCCCCGTCACGCGCAGCGTAAAGTGTTCGTTATTGATATGCAGTGGTATCCGCTAATACCCACTGGTTAGATTCAGTTTGGAAAATTTTTACGCTAATTCCAATGTCTTTCAAAGTTTCTTGAATCTTAGGAAGGGGTAGCTTCATCCCTACTTGCTTTGTTTAGACTTCTATAATTTTACTACATTAAACAAAATTCCAAACGCGGTCCAAAAAGCAATAGGTACCCAATTATAAAAAAACAAATTAAGAAATCTTGATAATCAAAATGACAGTTGGCGCAGACAAACGAGCGCGCAACGCGGTGTTGCTGCAATGCCGCGGGGTAATTTTGTTTACCTCGAACACGCGCCGAGCACGCATCAAACTATCTGAAACTAGCAAATATACGTAGCAAGCTGTCCGAGGTACGTTGCATTGCTGCCGCAGCGCGTGTTCAAAGACCCTGCCAAACGTTCGAACTTAACTCAAATTCTGCTGCAGCACAACCGCGTTGCGGTGGGGGGGGGGGGAGGCGTTTTAGAAGCCTCCATCCTACAAATATTTCAGTGTTGCATTCCAGCCTCAGCGTAGAATTTAATAGAAAAACCCATTTTCTGGTCTAAACTGAAGTTTAAAAATCTGTCTGTAAGTTCATCTGTAATGTAAATAAACAGAATGATACTATAACTATCACTGCATGACTTAATACACGGAAATTTATTAATTTGACCGGCTCCATTCCATGCAATCGGGCCCCGTCGGTGCGGTTACGCAGTTACGACTAGACTTGCACCTGTTTATATTATAATATCAGCAGACAAGAAGCCCGCCGAAAGCGGTAGTGACACTGTGATTGCAAAAATCTTTGCCAACATGCAACTTTTAGTGAGTTGGCCTTAAAACCGTTTGTATAGTACTTAGAATAGCAACAAAAATCTACTTATACTAGAAACTTAGTTGTTGGCCAATGTCAGAGGCTTAAGAGAAGTCAATATGCAAAGGAAATACATATTAGAAAAAGCTGCAATGCGTACTCACGTATGCAAAGTATAAATGTATCTATTATACTCACATACAAGCTAGCAACGGGTAAGATGGCTCAGCTATAGAGCGTTAAGGCCTGGTTACACAGTGCGAGCTAGTATCCGAGCTGGCCTAGTCTGTTACTTGCAGTGCAGCTACTCGCACCGTGTGACCCCATCATACGAGAATGGCGAAAGACAGTAACTCGTATGATGTGGTTACACGGTGCATGTAGCTGCACTGCGTTAACTGACTAGGCCAGCTCGGATGCTAGCTTGCACTGCGTAACCAGGCCATTAGCTTAGCACACTAACAGTCCGGGGTTTGATTTCTTAAATAATAATTTCCTTTTTATTCCTTTTAAACAAGTCGTACTATCCGCCATTTCCAAATCTCGGGCTTTCTTTCATCCAGATAATAACCACAGAGGCGCAGTAGTCGCAGTTTTCGATGCTTTTTGAGAACATTTTGCTCACTTGTTCATAGGATAAGGCTTCTCAACTTGTACGCATACGGTCAAATAGGTATTCGGAGAGTCCTCGCGTTAGTGGTCGGTAGGAATAGACTTTCTACAAATAGGATGGACAGCCCTGCAGGTCGGGGAAAGCATTTTGTAGCACGTCTACTAAAGGTAGTACGTTGTGGTTTGACTAGTTTTGTTCTCAGTATACCAGTTCTCAGTTTTTTTGTTTGAGGTGGACTAATCTTCGAGGGTAGTAGAATTCTCTTTGAACCAGGGGAGTCCGAGAATTATTTTGTTGCTTAATGTGGGAGCGTAAAAGAAGGTTGGTTGTCAAGGTTTGCCTGGTAGACGTGCAAACCAGCCAAGGGGAGCTGCTAGGGTAGAATTGTGGCTAGCACACTATCAGTTAGTGCAAATGTGGTTTCTCCTTGATACAAGATCGCAATCTTGGGCAGGTGTTCTGGATTCTGTTTGAGCAGGGTCCAATTTTTATTAAATATATAGTATATTAAATGGTTCACCAGAGGCATTAAAACATATTTTAGATTTTACACGGTAAGTGGATAATTAATTTCTATACAATTATTTTTTAACCAACGTAACCTAAGCTAACCAGGTTACGCACTAATATATATTAAAGTCCGATAAAGTTGCACCGGGTGTTTACGAGTCGGCCCGTCTACGTTTACAACGCTACATTCAAGCGTGACTTTTACGTACCCGACACATCTACCATTCAGTACGCCTAGACAGCCAAACCTTAGGTCATCCGCAGAGAGCTAGACTAGACTTAGCAGTCTGAAATGCTTTACGGGGTTTCTCAAAAGGAATTACATCACAATACTTATATAAGATCAAAAAAATTATTTAATAGCTAGGGTTCCTGCAAACACGACAAACTTGCTTCACGTTGGCACATCTTAAGAAAATACTTCTAATTATAAATTCAAATAATCTTAAAACTTATTTGATAAAAGCATTTTATGAGTATTTTCTTAAGAAATGTGGGGTCAACGCAATGGTAATTTTATTCTGCCTGCAATGTTAAATACTCTAAGAGAGCATATGAATGACATTTTTGTTAGTAGTGAACTAATGGACACTTAAGGACAGAACAGACAAAACATTAAAAGCAACAAAAATGGGTTTCTCGAGTTGGACCGCAGAAAAACCAAGAATGAAGAGGATCATTAACGACAGAATCCGAGAAATCATGGGAGTAACGTACAATATAGTGGAAGATATCAGAATAAATCAACTAAGATGGTTTGGACAAGTATGGAAATGGACACCACATAAAAGAAGGAGAAGAAGAAGAAGACCAAGGAAGAGTTGAAAAGAGGGTATAGATAAGAAACTAAGAGAGAAAGAGGAAATCATATGTGAGAACCCATGGATGGACAATGAAAAATGGACTTTATAAACCAATGATTTTACGTGGGTAGTTTTCATAACGATATAGTACCTTTTATTACAAAACAGCCTATATTTACTTTAATTTGATCAATCAATTGTGTGAATTGTAAGCGCAAGAAAAGAATGCTAAAACACGCGAAGGCTTAAGTACAACAGAACACTCAATATTTTTATGCATTATTTATAAGTTGCCTATTGCAGCGGCCAATCTGTGTTTGTAATCTTGCAATAAATTTTATTTTATGAAAATGTTTTCATCCGATAAATGCGTCCTCGATAAGTTTATGAAAGATTTAATAAATATTTCACAGGATGAATGTGTTTTCTGAGCGATTTGTGCTTACATTACATTATTAAATGAGTTCAACAAAACAAATATTATTTTCGTGTATATTAAGTTAAGCCTATTGTGGAGGCCAAGCTCAAGTGACCACGGAATTCTGTGGTAAATTGCTGCTAAAAATAAAAATACATGTAACTGTTTTTAACATTAAAACAGGTTCACTTTTTTGCCTCATAATCACTTACACTGATAATAACTTAGTTTAATATTTTACATGTAAACATTTCAAGTTTTAGTTAATATTTTAGAAGCTATACATGCTACGCCACTGATGATATATCATCTATTCTAGAGGGCGTGCAACATAATACCAGCCAAAACTATAAGACAAGAATATCAGCTAACAACTAAGGGATATAGAATTTTTTGACCACATCTTTTATGCTAATCATAGATTACTTACTATGATGTAACTCTTCTTTGCATTCGAAATTGGAACTCCGGTTTAAGCTCCCAATATAAAACCTATATTTTACTTACAACATTTTGGACACATAAAATGACATAAATATAAAACAAGATAAGAATGTAATTACAGGAAGATTTTTTTATTGAGCTTTAAAATCAATAATATAGACAATTTTCAATAATCAATTGAAAAAATATAAAATTTTAAAATTTAAACACTTTCAAAATCAACAGCTTACTTGAATAAAAACTTTCATCAGAATGTACAAAACAATATTATAGTTTTATTTTTGTTGGAAACATAATTTTATAAACATAAATAATAAAGCCCAAAAAACAGTTTTAAGGCCGTTTTTAATTAATTTTTTTTAGGGATCTCATGCAGTGTAACACGTAGGCCTTAATATTGATCACATTGGTTACAAACACTTTAAATTTAACAACCATAGCTTTAAAACGCCCATTTAATTTATGTCACTTATATTCTAATGTATTGTAACTTTATAAAAATATATTAATGAAAATATAAGCATTTGTATGAACATAAATTTATTGTGATTTTTAAAGTGGTTGTAATAGAATTATATAATTTATTTATTTTTGAAAGTAGTGATTAAAGTAAATAAATGATTTTATTAAAAACTTCAAATATATTAACAAAAATAAAACACACAATAATTTGATCTTAACATTTAGGGACATTTACTTAAAGCAAACGTCGGAATGTACAGTTTGCCATGATTTAAATGAGTACAGAGGTATATTAGCTAGGTCTAGATCCTTCTGGACTTGGATAGCCTCCTAAAGTCTGTTGTTGCATAGATAAGGAGGCCATCGCTGATACAGTGTCTTTATCCTCTTTCTCATTTCTCACAGCATCGTTGTAGGAGCAACTAACGCCTTTGGCGCCCTCCTGCAAACACGGCCAATGTAATGTCTGTATAGCTATGACTTTTTGTAAAGTTATAACAGCATTTTCGCAAGGTGCTCTAGAAAGCTCTGTAGGTTTTATGGGGGACGGAGGATCACCTAATAACACTCTAACACATTCCTCCGCCGAATCACAAATTGAAGGCAAGTCGTAGCCACCCTCTAAAGCGAGAACTACTCGTCCACGTGCCAATTGCATCAATTGACGAGTCATGTAGCCGAAACAAGCTGGAGAAACTCGGTATCCTCCTAATGGAGGCAAATGTCCATCGGCAGCATCAAAACCAGCAGATACTAACACGATATCAGGTCCGAATTCTCTAGCAACCGGCATTACAACACTCCGGAAAGCTGATAAATATTCGGAATCTCCAAGCGCCGGATTTAATCCACCTGACCATGCAACATTCACATTGAAACCAAGTCCTGCTCCAGTTCCGCATTCATCAGGACTTCCAGTACCAGGGAAAAAATTTCCATCGTCATGCCTATGCATCGATATAACTAAAACACGGGGATCATCATAAAAAATATCCTGAGTACCATTCCCATGGTGTACATCCCAATCGAAAATGAGTATTTTGTGCACGCGGTGCTCCTTCTGCAACAATCTCGCAGCAATCGCAACGGAATTGAAGAAACAGAAACCCATAGCCTGCGATGGTTCCGCATGATGTCCAGGTGGCCTAACAATAGCAAATCCATTCCGTATATCACCAGTCCATGTCCTATAGGCTAAATCAACAGTACAACCTACAGCCATTCTGGCTCCAGGTGCAGTATACAATTCATTCCATGTAGTATCAGAATCAACTCCTATGCCTCCACACGGCAATCTTACAAAAGTCACCGGCAACGTGCTTACTTTACTCATATCCATCTTGTGGCGATTTAAAGAACTCGTGCCGTAAAGCAATGCATGCGCTTCTGAATGACATGTTTGCAGTTCTTGTGTCGATGCTTTGCGCGGCCGCAAACGATCACAGCGTTGTACTAAACCAGTTTCTAATAATCTAGCCCATATACTTTGTAGTCGACCAGCATGTTCTGGATGCAATGAATTGTTCCCACATATACAGGCGTGTTTGAGCATTTGATTATCGAAAGCGAGACCCGTTGTTGGCGTTGATGAGGCCCTACGCCTTTGT
The DNA here is from genome assembly GCA_963932245.1 of Tachinus rufipes. Classification (NCBI taxonomy): domain Eukaryota; kingdom Metazoa; phylum Arthropoda; class Insecta; order Coleoptera; family Staphylinidae; genus Tachinus; species Tachinus rufipes. The sequence continues at coordinate 116,670,874 of OZ010741.1, read as the reverse complement.
AGAGGTGCAGGACCACCTAAATGTACTACTGGACTACTCGAAGCTCTCGAAAGTGGACGAATACTGCAATAAAATAATTATTAATATTTCATTTTTTTAAATTAAATAATATTACCTTCTAGATTCGTTGGCGCGTAATTCCAAATCACGTTGCTCCTGTTCCTCCGGGAGCGGTGGGGGCGGTTGAGCAACAGGAAGATGATTAACTTCTAACATTGGATGTCGTAAAGGTAATGGACTAGACTGCGTCCTCCCAAGAGGCCGTATAACACCTCTACTAGTGGGTTCCTGCAATTCACTGATTGTGTCGAGAGTAGATGCCTCCTCGTGTTCACTTTCAATGGCCGGCAATGAAGGATAATATGGCAATGGTCCTTGCAACATTTGGCCTGTTAAGGGCATACCCAGGCGAGCAGTGCAGGCCGCCCTCACCGCCGCCTCGGATAAGTCGGGGGATAGCACATGGTGTGCTGCTAAGGATATATTGGGCATCGAGGGGCTGCTGAATAGGGCATGTCGTTGATACTCGTCAGATTCACAAGGCGGACTTAATTCTTTGGGTGGTTCTTGTGGCGGGGATTCACTTGGAGGGAGACATGAGCTTAAAAGTTTCTTTTTGAAACTCGAAGGTAAGTGTCGTTTGCTCATTGGACTACATCGTCTTTCCATCACGCGTTGTTTTAATCGGACTTTCAAAAGATTTGGCTCGGAAGCTGAAACAGAAAACAAAAATTAGTATATGCTAAACAAACAAACAAAATTGCTTAGCTAGCTTAAACACTTTGATAATAAATGGTATGTCCGTTCTGTGCCAATACTTTTAAATAAAAATGATCATAAATGTCACCAATGCTATTTAACTTCTACCTCAAACAAATACTCTTTGAAGCCTTTGATGATCTGAAAGTTGACATAAAGGTGAACGGAACCATAATCATCAATATTAGATACGAGGACAACACAGTGCAGAACTTACAACTGCTAATGAACAACATAAACATAAAATGTACTAAAAATGAACAGAGCCAAAAAATGCATGGTCATAAGTCGTAATAACCAGGCAGGAGCTTCAATCGTGGTAAGAGGGAGACGATTGAAAGAACTGAGAGTACAAAATAGAGATTAAGAGTAGTGTAAAACAAGCCAAACAAGCTTTCAACAAATTACGCCCCTTACTATGTGACAAGAACCTGAACATAGCAATTCGCCTTAGAAAGGTGATGTGCTACGTCTGGCCAGTCCTATTATATATATATCCAAAACCTGGACAATAAATGCAGCATTCACCAACAAGAGGAGAATGTTCCAAATCTCGTGGGTTGACCACATTAGCAATAACATGCGAAGAATAGCAGGGGTGAACAGATTCAACGACATAAAACAGAGTAAGATAAGCTACCTTAACCATATATTAAGAGGGTCGAGATACCAAATACCTCTACTGATCCTTGAAGAAAAGAAGCATCGGCCGTATACATGTGTCCGAAATATTAAAAAAAATTGGAAAATTATGTCGAGCAACAATAAACAGAACCTAAGCTATTATCCAGTACAAGACAATTCGCCAACGTACATGGGTGTAAGACATTGCCTTGGTATGCTACTGCATAAATCGAACGCAACGTCATATTGATGTCATTTCGATTCGATTTCAATGCGAACGACATGACAAAGTGTCCCAGAAAAGATAGTTACAACGTACCATCTTGCTTCAATATAGCACTAATGTTTTCGTCAGTTCAAAGCAGTTGTACTAATGAAGAGCGGAGAAAAACTCTTCCTGTCATTCTTAAACCTCGGACACCATACTACATAGTACTTACTAAAGTCTCCACACATTAGCGTAATCTCAGTGGTAGCCAACCTAACCTAACCCAATCCAATTTACATTAATAAAAAAATATCAAATCACTATACATGTTAACAAATAACATCCATGTGTTGCGAGTATTTAATCAGATCGAGTCAATGTGTAGATACCTTTATTGTAATCAGAAACTACAAAACTTACTTTACTTAATTCCTTTATTTAACGTCGGTCTATTTCTATTGCAAGACCGACGCAAGATATTAAGACCTCCGCAATTTTGAACAAATATACCAAATAAAATGCAATAAAACAATATAAACTTGTAACATCAACCACCAAATTATGCAACCAAACTAACACCTTCCGCTCCTGGTTACAATCGAATGTAAACATAATACAGGGAGTTTATAAATGAATGGGATTATGTAATCACATTAAATATGCCGCCTTTTTAAAATTGTCTACTATGCTATTTGTTTGACATTTCAACTTTGACAGCTGTCGAGCAAGCAAGGTTATAAGTATACAAATGAAGCGAATATTTTTATTATTGAATCCTACTTTAGGAATAGGCGGTTTGATAATGGGGAATGGCTCTATTCTATTTTGGATTGTATTAGAAAGTTTACAACTGATAATTATAAACATGTAAACAATGTAAACATATAAAAATATTTTTATTATTGAATCCTAAGATAGGAAACTTTATTTACGCATTTTCACTAGAGCGGCACAAACGTACATTACATGGTTACATAATCCCAAACATTTATAATCACCCTGTATATATTTTAAGTAATTTAAGTCAAACTATTTATTAAAGAATACATTTTATATTATCTTTTTAAATTTTTACTATAAATAAAAATTCAATTTTCCATTGAGCATTGTAACTTAAAACTAATTGAACCACGGCGTGGTAATTTGTAACAATGGATTTTTAAACTAACAATTTCACACAATTATATTAATTAATCAACAATAAATTATTCTCACCTGTTTTCCGTAAAGGGAAATCGTTGGTATGTGATTGGTCGGAACTTGTGTCCATTCCCTCAGACCTACAACAAAAATAAATAACAAAAAATTAATAAATTATTGTCTCTTAACAGATTCATAGTAATATAATACATCTTCAAATTAGCCGCCGCGTACCATATTTCATCGCCATTTTGGCTCGGGACACATTTGCACAACTTTATAAGAAATCATCTCGACGAATGATCTATAGGTTTAAACAGTCGGAGGATCTATTTTTATACGCATTATTAATTGCTAAGTTTCAATATTAAGGCTTCGACTATAAAAAGATTGCACACTTTCATAACATGTACTTCATTATTTTATTAAAACGATATTATGACAAGTGGAACATTTGTTAGATGTATTGAGCTTTTAAAACAGTTGAATAAACAATCATTAATATATTGGAATACTTAACTGATGCTTTAATAAAATATTTTATTGGGTGAACATTATTTGAGAATATTTTCAGATGTACGCTTAGAAGATAGTGTGTTAGGTGATGTAGGTAAGTCAAACCTCCAGTGGCCTACAGAAAAAAAACATGCCTAAAATTTCCGTCTTGAACAAAAATCTGAGATCTTCTAGAATATTACAATTCTGCTTGTACTAAAATAGAAAGAAAAAACAAAAAAGAATTTATTTAAAAAAAAAACTGTAAAGAAAAGACATTAAAAAAATTGCTTAACTTTAAACTGACTGAATCAATTTCCAATTACGCCTAAAAAATAAGGTTTCCTACAAAATTAATAGAACCAGTAAGACAGCCAGACAAACGTATTAACCACTACAGGTAAATCGTTAGCAAAGTTTTCAAAGACATTCGTGCAGACTACAAGAATGTGACAAAAAACAAAACACTACTACAATATAAAAATTACAAAAATTCGCACAACTATAAATTTTCTAGAAGTTAATTCCAAGCTATTTCCAAAAAAATTATGTTCAGAAAAAAAAAAGTAATGGACCAATATAAAAGATAACCTTCTCAAAAAGTGGTTACTAAATACCAGAATATAAGCACAAAAAAGCGCAGCAAATATACCTACTATAGAGCAGGACAGACACTTCAAACCACACTGGATAACGCTGGACGTGACGCAATATGTATAAGTCATTTATTATAAACTTTCCTTAAAGTTGTTCATAGCCGTTTATTCCATCAAACACTCAGTTTAGTTTTAGAATCGAATCCAGAAAGTGCTGACTACAGTAATCCCAGTATAGAGTGGTCGGTATAATACGCAACTTAGTATACGGAAAAAGACTGTTTGATCTGTTGCACTCATGCCTTTGCCCGTTTTAACATCCTAGTCTCGCGCTTACATTTCACACATTCCATGGGTCACGCTGTACTGGGATTACTATACTATTGCATAATTCAAAGATAGAATAGGAAACATTCACGTACCTAAAAAATTGATAAACTCACAATGCATTGAAACAAAAAGCATTCAAGCAAATTAGTAAGACTCCAAAGAGACATAATTTAAGTCTTAACTTTAAACTAGTTGCTATGTCTTTCCAGTACTTATGTACAAATTGAAATCCTGAATCTTGACAGAAGCTTCAAAAAAGATATTAAATGCATTCAAAATGTTGACAGAACAATTCTTAAAATCCCTTGTACAGATCATGTTACTAATAAAAAGGTTCTGATCTTGCAGATTGTAAACAAAAAAAGTTGGAGTATTTAGTTCACATAATGAGACACCCATGACGGAAGTTTTAACAAAGATATTGAATGCGTTCAAAATGTAAATGTACAGAAAAAGTCCGTCATCATATTACTAACAAAAAGTTCTAACGATGTGAGATTATGTAGATTGTAAAAAAAAAGACACCTAATAAAACACCCAAAAAAGATTCAATCTACTTCAGATAATACTCCAAGAAAAGATGGATGGCAGAAGAAGACCTAACTGGGTTAGATTGTTGTCATTTCAGCCTAAAATGCCCTTGAGAAAGAAGTATTTCTTGGTAAATAAACCTAAAAACTTAGTTCAATGCAACAACCAATAATTTATTCCGTAATGCTACCAATAACGTTCAACGTGTTTGAGAAAAGTTTAACCTCAAGCTGTCATTCAAAATTTCCTATGAGTTTTCTCCGCCATCTTGAAAAATGTGTAAATGTTCATAGTGACTAAATTTTTAATTAAAATAAATTTAGGTAAATTCATCCAGGCAAATGCAAACAAATCTTCCAATGGTAGTCTAGAAAACCTTCCCACTTCAATAAACAGTACCAACACAAAACCTTTTGTCGTTCTTCTTTATGGTCACAGCTTTATCGCAAATTTGACCACAACGTCTTACTTAACTTCCGATTGCGCTATGTCATATATGTGTTAGCAATCGTCCAAGTCAGGACAGTTTGCCAAAGAATGTTCTTTAGTAGATTTCCTTGTATTCACCATTCATCATTACAAATAAGATTCAAAGTTAGATGTCCAGTAACAATCTAGGTAAGCCAGTAACTACACTCACCAAAATCCTTTATACACTCATTTTCACGTTGGGTATCAATTGATTTGTATACTTCACACACACTTGGTAAGAAAATATTTTGCCACTTGGCGGCTCTTTATTTTTTAGTCTATTCCACAACAAACTCCGTTCCTCAGCAAACATGTTTTTTCGAGATGAAGAATGCCAATGTCACACAATCACTCCTGACCACCGCAACTGAAACAGCGTAGAGCAACAGCAAGTTTGTAATACGGGCAACAGCAGCCTACTAGCCTGGTCTACCAACTGATCAGTTAACTTGTTGCCATGTACTTTGTGGCTGTAGTAATTTATAAGCAGCACCGTTTGTTGTCCTCCATCATAATCATCAAATAGTTCAGACGTTTTCCAATTCTAATTGCTTAGTTTCCTACTGTAATTGTTTCCAACCCATTTTTGCCATTTCAATTCACTGTCAGCCAACTGTTAATCTATACTTATGTTGGTGTACTCGCATGTCATGCTCAAACAATACCAGTATTAGCCTTATGTTAGTTCTAAGTTGAGTATGCAAAGACTTGAATGCAAAACAATGAACTGCGGTTTACCAATTAGAACTACAAAAAAGCTATGAGCTAGTGGAGTTAATAGTTACAACAAGCCTTAGGTTTGATGTAACTAACGTGGATAAGTCGAATTTTATAAGAAAAAACTCGTGTAAAAAGTCATTCATAGAGATAATACTTTGTGGTTACTCAGCTGCTGTTTCCAAATTCAATCAGGAAAAAGAAAAGCAAAAAGCCTACTAGTGAAACAAAAAAAAATTTCGAACGCCCTCAAAGAACCACTTCTGGAGCCAGAAGAAATATAACACAAACAAAATCAAGAAAAACTGTAAAGCGAAGCTGCCAGGAAGGAGTATAAGGTCACTATTCAACGTACCAAAAAAAAAAAATGCTTAGCAAAACTTTGCAAAAAATTATTACCATTACAAACTGCCCTACGGATTAGTATCGAAGCGGATTGGAGCCAGACAACCGAAAGAGTTTGCAGTCGTGCCGGGAGGAAAAGCGGTGGTAGTCAAAGCCCTGCTCTAAACAACGCATTTAGACACTTAACACGTTCGCTGCCAGAGCGCTAGAATTGATTTATTACGTTCGGGCCAAGTGGTTTTCCATATAGGTCAAAAAAAAGTTCCCTCCAAGCTATTATGCGCAAAGGTGTATTTATATGTTTAATTATGACTCGCGTGAGCAATTTTTCAAAATTCTAATTCCTAAATGAGAAATTTGCAAAAAAGTCCCTCGGTCATATGGACCGAGTCGGCGTGGTGTGGAACTGAGCATTTTACTGCGCCGACTCGGTCACTGACTCGGCCAGGGCGCACGCGCGGTCAGGGCGCTCGCACAGCTGATTCAATCGCGCACGCACATTTCACATGCTGTTTTGTGTTTACCAGTTGAATTGTGTGTTTCAAAATCATGTCTGGACAAAACAGATATGAGAACAAGAGGCCGCTAACGGAAAAAGAATGGATCATCTGACCTAGAACGTAAGTTTTCGCGCTATTTTTGGTTATGTTTTAATTTGTTTGATGCTCAGCAGATACTGACTCTGAAAATGAAGCTGGCTCCCTGGCAAACTCTAGTGCTGAAGATGAATGCCACACAACTGACGATGAAAGTAGTAAAGTCCTGGAGGGTGCAGCATGTGACAATAAAGATGTTGAAGTTGCAGAAGAAAATGAGAATAATGAAGTTGAAACCAATTCAGATTCTGATTATGAAGAAGATAGAAGACCTACTGTACGCAGGAATATTGGATCTGAGTGGAAGACACCAAGAGGTAAACAGCCCGTACTCATCCAATTCGCGAAAAAAAACCGGAGTCGAACAACCCTTGTCTGAACTCTTGAATGGTGAAGAGCCTAGAAGCTTTTTCTCTGCATTGATTGACGATAATACATTTGAATTCATTACCGAACAAACCAATTTATATGCAACGCAAACTGTTGTTGCTGGAAACAATGCTAAAACTCATTCTAGATTACACAATTGGATTCCCACAGATATATATGAGATAAAGCGTTTTTTTGGATTACTTTTATACATGGGAATAGTTCGTTTGCCAATAATTTCAGACTATTAGAGCAAAGAGCCAATGTACAAAAACGAGTTTGCTCCTGCGGCTATGAGTCAAAATAGGTTTGAACTGCTTTTGAAAATGGTTCACTTTGCAGATCATGAAGGCAATATAAATAATGATAGACTCCATAAAATTCAAACATTGATCAATAAAGTGGTTCACAATTTTCAAACCGTATTAGTACCTGGGGATACTGTCTGCATTGACGAATCATTGATACCATTCCGTGGTAGATTGATAATGCGTCAATACATAAAAAACAAAAGACATAGGTACGGCATCAAGATGTTTAAGCTATGCTGTAATGGGGGCTTTACTTATAATCTACAAATTTACGCTGGAAAAAATCTGGACAATAAACAAACAACACCGTCGGGGGTAGTGATGAAACTAGGTGAACCTGTACTTGATTGCGGAAGGACGATGGTTACCGATAATTGGTACACCAGCCTACAATTAGTTGAAAAACTCATAAATAGGCAAACGCATCTGATTGGTACATTGAGAAAAAATCGAAAAGGTAATCCGAAATTTGTAGTCAACAAAAAACTAAGTTGGAGAAAATATTGCACAAGAAAATCGCCAAGGAATTACCGTGCTTTCGTGGAGAGACAAGAGATATGTATTGATGCTCTCAACAAAACACTCTCATTCAACAGTTCAAGTGAGAAACCGTCGAGGACAAATAAAAGAAAAACCCGAAATGATAGTGGCCTACAACCGAGGAAAATCGTCTGTCGATCAGTCGGATCAAATGACCGCATACCAGTCGCCACTTAGAAAAACTCTAAAATGGTACAGAAAGCTTGCTTTCGAAATCCTGCTAAATACTGCTCTGGTAAACGCGTGGATTATGTACAATGAAGTAAATAATTCCGACATAGGCATTCTTGATTTCCGTAAATCCATTGCGTACAAACTATGCAGTGAGCGTTCCCCAGTCGCAGAAAATGTAGAAACCGAAGAAAATCATACACCGAACAGAAAACGTCGACCGCGTCATGAATTAGGAGAATGTGATGCCAAGAAACGAAAAGTGTGCAGAAACTGTTATGAGACTGCGAAGAAAACCCACGGTTGGCGCATAGCAAGGAATTGGGCAAGATTAAATTTTATTGTAAAGGTTGCGAAGGAGAACCTCATATGTGCCTAAAGTGTTTCAACAAAATACACAGGTATGGTGTGGAATGATTTTTGGAAGAATTTCTGTTTATTTCATGAATTTACATTTATTCGTGTTTGAAAATTAATAATTTACGTTTTTTATGTCTTTTAAGATTATTTGTTTTGCAATAAAGTTTGAGTTTGATTCGAATTTACATGTTTTTTAAATTTTACCGAAATTTCAGAGTTAAAAGCTGCACTCGAAAAACTGCGATGTCGCAGCCGTTCGTCCACGCCAACTCGGTCAGTTAACATTGATAAATGTATGCCAGACCGAGTAGTTGGCGTGTAGAATACGAATAATTGACTCGGTCACGGTGACCAAGTCGGCGCCGCGGACAAAATAAGGGTCTCGGTCATGTAGACCGAGTCGGCATTGGAGGAAACTTTATTTGCGGTCATATAGACCGCGTCGGCAGCGAACGTGTTAAGAGTGGTCAGGTCAGATTTATCTTGTAGACATACCGATTCCTTTGCAAAGAAATAGCTGTCGCAGTTATGAAACTTCTAAATAGAAAAGCGCCAGCGCTGGACGACATCCCCAACCAACTAGCAGAATCGGCATTAAAGGTCTTATTAGACTAATATGGCAAAAATCTAAACAAACCAACCCAACCAACTAGCAGTCCCTGCAAAGTTTACCAAAGTCTGACCTGCGCAGTGCTATTTTCCAAACGCCATGAATGACTGCAATACTGTTTCTGGTACTCAAGTAAAAAAAACACAAACCGCTCCTACCTCATACAAGCCCATCAGCTTACTAGATAGAATGGGTAAAATCTTTGAATAAAATATTAGTGAACAGACTCACTGAGAAGCTACAGATAAAATCAGAGCTATCCAAACGACCTTACTGTTTCAAATGAAGTGCTCAAACGATTCAAGCCATCAGAGCCGTAAAAAAAGCAGAAACTGCAATCTACGGTCCTCACAAATAAAAAAATTATTGCGTCATGCAGAAACTGTAAAATGCTTTTAATTAGTTAGTGCGTTATTAAAAAAAGTTAGGTAAGCGGTATATCTCCAAAAAGCTGCAACAATGCTTTTCCTACGGAAACTACAGAAATATTCAGTCCGAAAAAGAAAAAATAAGACACCATTTTAACATTTTCGCAAGGGTAACGATAGGGTAAAAAAAGTGCATACCATGACTTTAACCGACAACCTTGCAATCAATACTGTTAAGTACAAAAACTAGAACAACTCCGCAAGAAAACTGTAGTGGTAAACAAAGCAAGTAGTGTATTAGATATAGACCAAAATTACAATAAGCGCCACACAAGACTGCAGTAATATGGCTGTCCACACAAAGAGCAAAGTGTAGAGCCAAAAAATAACTAATTCGATTAAGAAAAGAAAACCTAATACAAAAACTTATTTGCTACCTAGAAGTTACGTTATAGACCACAAATTACACAGAACCCATGTAGAAACGGTGAAAAAAGCGACATGTGTTACATCAGTGGCGAGTTTAATGCCAAGAATTGGTGGCCCAGGAGACGCCAGCAGGCGGTTTGATTGAATCTAAGTTACTTTACGTAGCACTGGCTGCAAGAAATCGAGATTGGCCTATGAAGGAGCTCAAACCGAGATCACTTAAGATTAGCAGAGACTACAAGACGATATCTACGGAAAGCCTTAGAAGTTTTACCATTAATTATCCCAGCCAATATATTAGTCAACGAAAGAGCAGTAATCTACAAAATCTATTGCCAAATCCAATTCAATAGAACATTGACAAGATCAAAAGAAAAAACTATAGAACAGAAAGTAGACACTACACCTGATCCAAGACATCAAAAGTTGATACAGAAAGAGCTCATTATCCTATTGACTCTCGCAGTAATTCACAAACCACGTATGTTTCTGCGGTTTCTAAAGCCGGTACTATAACGGCAAAGTAAACAATGCAAAATACAGACTCTTAGATTACCCATAATAGGAATATAAGCGCCAATCCTGATTGTTTAATTTCTCACTGCTTTTCCGACTTATTTTTGCCATTTTAAACCACTGTCTGCCAAATGCGCAGATTATTTTTGCACCTTTGTTGATGTTCATAAATTGTTATCCTAGTTTGTGTACTCTCAGGTGATGATTGAGAATATTGTCGTAGGCTACATTCCATTAATTATGTTCAAGTACTAACCTACGGTAGACACCACTAGAAAAAGCTACGATACAATTATTAACAGTGTTAGCATTGATTATAATAGTTAATGTATTATATAAATTGTTATTTGCGTGCAGGTAAAGCGTCTGAAGTTGTGTTAAAGGTAGATAAGTAATAAACTAGTTATTTAGCAGTAAGTCCGTATGCGTAATAACCAAAAGAATGTTGTACACTAGCAGTTGAGACCTTGGAGTTGCTCAATAACAACAAAAAATTGTCAAGCTCACACAGAGTAGTTGGGCCTTTAGGTTGTATGCAGGGCACATTATAATAGTAAAGAGCGGTTATAATCACACTAGTAAAGTAATTAAGTGACTAGTATTATGGTCTCATGCTAGAAAAAGATTTTATGTTTGCTGATTCACAAAATATATTGGTAATTGAGTGCAGGTTAAAATGATAAAAAAGAGGAGTACAAACGGACAAAATAGACCGAACTAACTCAAGCGTAGTGGGGCAAGAGCAACTTAAAGCAAGGTCACGCAAGAATTGTTGCAAGGACCTGTAACAATTTCGGCAAATTGTTACGAGTGCGAGTGAAACATTCCAAGAGCAATTATAAAAGAAAACAAATTCTGGAGAAAATTTTGCATTTTTATAATTCGGTTTTAGATTCTAGAAAACTGTAAAAAAATAAAAAACCAATTCCTATTAACTATCTATAATTTCTGGCAATACTTAAAGCAAATATAAAAATATAATTATTATAGAACAAAGAAGGGAGTAGCAGTGAAGTAATGCGGTCAGATAAACTGGCATTGAAAGACAATTTGGCAACAAGCCGTTGTAAAGTAAAATTTATGTTTAATTAATTATTAAAGGCACGGTGTGGTGGATGTAAAGTTTAGCGTTCGTTGCGTCAGTTATATAAAAAAAAAACAAATTTTAATAATTAAGCATTAAGATTAACACAATTGATAAAGTTAAAATTTCATTTTCTTCTTTAAAACTCCAACATAATTATAAAATATTATATAACTTGGATGGAACAATCTCCATAAATAATGCAAAATTTAGTAAGATTGGAGTAACACAGAACAAAATATTTGATAATACATATTCTACACTATATAAATCCTAAAGTAGGTGAAACTAGGTGTGAACTATTAAAATTAGTCCACTTGCTTTAAAGGCTCTTGAATTACCGATCATTTACTCATGTGGATACATTGAGATTCATTTCCTTATATTTATTATTAATAATATGCTATGTATACTTCATGCATTAAGTAATCCTCTTTGATTTATTAGATTGGTATTATTAGTCGGAGTAATCAGTTGTAATGCCGCTAATGACGCCATTAAATATGTAAGAAGGAAACTATGAGAATACTTAATATTAATTAGGATTAAATTAATTAAAAATAAAACAAAAGAGAAATCATTAAATTGTATTGAAGATTATGGAAACTGATATTTAATTAAATTTTACAAATAAAAATGTAGAATTAATGAGAAGAAAATAGCAACTAGCGGGTTTTGATACCCATTTTCCACGAGTATGAACGTTGCACACAAGCAATGGTTTCATGCGGAATAGTAACTTTTCGCACCCATTATGCATGTGCAGTAAAACGTATAAATTAGCAAACTTTTACTAAACAATATCATTATAATAGACTTAAACATTTATTGCTGGCAGTGAAAATATATCCGGTTAATTGTACATCGATTATATATTAGCATATCAAATCAATTTGCAGAGAATACAAACAAATTGAAATAAAACTTTTAACCTTTAATGACATTTCCATCAATAATTTACTGTGACTGTTTTGATATTACCATATAAATTATAACATAATAAGTTTGCATTTTTATTATAACTTTGTCATTTCAATAAAGGTAATAAATATCTAGCACAATATAGAAATTTAAACATATGGTTGTCGTTAAAGTTTTATTATTGTTAGTGATAAAAGCGAACGAAAGTTGCATGTATTGTTTGATGTCAAGATTTTAATGATTAATTGAAAAACTATTATAAATATAGGATTTATTGCGTAGCGCATTTGAATTAAAAATATGATCGATAATTAAAATAACTTGAGAAGCATAGAATTGTAGATAGAATACAAGCTTGAAATTACTCTGTTGGCAAGTGAATAGGGTAGTCGGAGCAAATTGTAAACATGAGCACAAATGACTCAATTATTGAAATTATCCTTGTAGCCTAGATTCGTCCCTATTAAAACGGGAATCGTTCAATTTTATTTTATAGTCCTTACAAATAAACCAAATAAACAAAGTTTAATAATTGCAGATAATAGTTGTGTTTCTGTTGAAAATATTACCAACTAAATAATTATAAAATATATATGTATTTGTACAATAAATAAAAAAATATTATTTTTTACATCCAAGATTTACATTAATACAAAATTGTGTGCATTGTGTGTATTCATGTTCATGTTCATCATACCGTAGTAATTATTTTAAAGAATTTATTACCTCCTGATCCCCGTACTTACTAATAAATTCTTTACAGAAAATATGTGGTTTACATCTCCAACATAATTGAAATACAAATTCTGCTCTATTTTCATCATTCTTGAAAACTTTGCAATTTAAACAAGTTTTCAGAACTCGGATTAACGTCGTTTCAATGATCAGTGTGATCTCCACAGTCCCTGGTAGGTACTTGATTGGTTAATTCTTAATAATTCGAAGATTGAGTCTAGTGTTTCTTAAAGTAGTATCTTCTTCAGACGTACTGCATGGTTTGGTATGTAGTTTCTAGGTATAAATTAAAATCCATATTTTTTCAATTCATTTGGAAAGACACACACAGTAACTCCTACTAGTATAATTTCTTGCAAAAACTATCAGAACACTGCTATACTGTTATGACGGTTAAGCTAATGCAAGAACGTGTTGCCGAGAAACTAATTTCTCTGACTAGTAGAACTACTAAGTCGCCAAAGCTTTGTTTAAAAATCTTGTGTTGCAATCCTAAGTTGTGGACTGTGTAAGCCAAAATAACAATAAATTAATAGCGTATAAAAAGCTGATTCAGTTTTAGTCCCAATGAGCTAACGTGACATGAAGCATAGTTTAAAATTTGCAAAAAAAATCGCCGCAATTCTCTTTCTTAAAAGTAAATTCGTCTCATATATGAAGCCACTTTTCTTATTTTTAGTTAGACACGTTTTGAATAACTCGTGTAATTAATGTAACTGACTTAGGGCAGTATTTCGTTTCCATCCTAACCTTAGCAAAGTCAGCAAGACATATACAGTTGAATAGATAAGAGCAAATTCCCAAACCAACAAACATTCCAAGATCTCCTATCGGCGTTCTCCAAGTCGCCTACGTTCAGCTGAATAAAAGTTGTGGTGCACCACATTCAACTAAATGATCCCAACGCCAGTCCGGCCGTTGGGACTAAAAACAATGACCGCAGCACCTTCCAGAAGTTAATGAATTAGTATACCTTGGATATCATTGTTGTATTTACCTAACAAAAGTCTGCAAACAAACCCAAAGATGCAGCTTGACCTGCAATTTTGATCCAAAATGAAATACTTAAACCACCAAATTTGATGGTAATTACCTCCGAGAGCAACCAACCCCTCACCAAGCATATAACAAGAAGTCCCAAAAGCCGTCAACAGAAAGAAAAACTTAACGGGAGATACCAAGTAAACAAAAAAAAAACCCTTCATCAGAACGCTGAAAAAACACTACGCCCACCCTACCAACAAGTCCTTGAAGAGAATCGTTATCAACAACGTAAGCTCATACGACACCAACTGAGATATGTACACTCGTTAGTCCGATGCAGCAATTACAAACAAAAAGACTCGTGAAGCACAGAATTTTTAACTACTGCCACTTGCCACCTTAAGTAAACCCTAAACTAATTTTCCATGTTTAATTTCAGCATCAGCCACAAACCTCACACTCAGCAAAGTCTTGCCAGTGAAAAACTTCACTACACCTGGGACCCGAGACAAACCTCAAACAAAGAGAAAAACATTAAACAGCCCAGAAGAACAGAAACAACGTCTCAACATCAACAGAGTCCCTACCGGAGCAAAAATACCCCTAGCAAAATAACGCCGCCATCACCTACGGACCCAGAGAAAACATCTTAGTACAAGAAAAAGCAATATTTTTTTTCAAAAATGACTCGATTCAAGATTATCTTCACATATCGTCCATAAAAATCCACACAGACAATCTCCGGCCGTACCCCACCAAAGACCACCCGTCGTCTCCAGAATAAACCCTTTGCAGCACAAGTAGAAAAAACTGTTGCTTCGCGAGAACGTTTTTTGAAAGACCAAAATACAGCCTACAAAGTGCAGATAAGAACACAGCATCTCCACCATTTGAGGCTTTAGCACACCAAGAGCAACTACCGTACGCAGTCTATGTGGCTGGATCAAGTCACTAACACTCAAGAGCACCACTACAAACATACTCCATGTCCTTGAACTTAGTTCAAGTTTTGTGGGAGTGTGGTTTGAATTATGTTCCCTGCCCACTCACCTACGTGTTTGTGATCTAATTACTTCATCACAAACATTTGGGTAAGTGAGCGGATGGTTTAAATTTATGTGTCTTGCCCACACACTTAAGTGTTTGTGATTCGTTTTTTCATCACAAACACATATAAGGAAAGATGGGAAACTAAATTCAAGTTTTGTGGGCTCCTAGTTTAAATTGGTATGCCCCGCTAACACACACAAGCGTTTGTAATCCAATTTCTTTATCAAAAACACATGAGAAATTTATTTCAAGTTTTGTAGGCCTGTGGTTTGAATTGCTGTGCCCACCAATTCATCTAAGTGTTTGTAATTCAATTATTTCATCACAAACACACAGATGGGTTGGCAAAAAACTTTTAAATTTTGTGAGCGTATGATTTAAATTGATGTTTTGCTTAGATGTCCAAAGAATTATTCAGAACTGCCTTATCTTTGCCACCTCCACACCCATCCAACCATCCAACCAACCAACAAGCCCTTGAAGAAGACCGCCATCTACGACGTTACCCAAAATATGTTCACTCGTTAGACCGATAGATTCCTAGCAATTACAAACAAAAGCAATTCTAGAGCACAACTTTTCACGGCTAAGTGGATCCCAGATTATATTATCCAAAAACTGCAATTTAGCAGTCAGCACTTCGCCAAAACCTGGAAATGCCACCACCAGATCATTGCCACTTGCCACCTCAAGCAACCTCAGTAGAAAACCGGCTTAGGAAACTAAAGAAAAACCTACATATTCTCATGAAACAAACTTATTTCCCGTGCTTTGTTTCAATACCAGCTGCAAATCAATAAACCTTAAGTTTAGGAAAGTCCTGTTAGAGGCAATGTTGCTACCTGGATTAAAGACAAATCCTCCTGAAACAACTAATTTCCCTTACTTTGTTTCAGCACCAGATGCAAATCAACAACGCCACAAACCTTACAAAGTCTGTAAGGAACATTCTTCACTACAGCAAAGACCTAAGACAATCTTAATAAATATGAGAAAGTAAGGAACAAGCCGAAAAAACAACAAGAACACCTTCAAATATTTCAAGTTGGACAAAGTACCTATCAGAGCAAAAATACGCCACCATCACTTACAGGCCCCAAAAAGATTTCCTAGTACAAGAGAAAGCAATAAAATTTGTTCTAAAACTACTAGGATCATAAAAGATAAAGTAAAAAACTGTTACTAAATTAAAGACAATTTTCACAGATAGTCATCCAAGGTCCACATAGACAACCTCGAGCTGCCCACCAACCAAGAACCACCCGTCGTTTCCAGACAACAGAAACCACAATAAAACTTTGCAGCAGAAGTCAGCTCTCAACAAACCCCAACCAACCAAACCACTTCTGATACTAAAACAGGAAACTCTCGCTACCCGCAGACTCAAGAAATCCTCTACCAATTTAAGAAAGTTAGACAAGAAGGCAAGAAGACAAGTACCCGGCCGATCTCAACACAGGATACTAAGTGGACAACAATAAAGCCTTTACCAGAACGCTAACAAAAGGCGACCAGGTGATAGTACCTCTAGCAATGCAGCAGAACGTCATTCAGAACTACGGACATCCATAAAGAAAGAAAACCCCAAAACCCATCATAAAAGCCTATTACTAGCAAGGAGTAAAAAAAAATGTCTAAAGATTTATCCATACCTGCCTTATCTTTGCCACAGCTTAGGAAGGAAAGGCGCAAAAGATCCACTTCCATGCCCACTTGACTAACAAACCCTTAAAGAAAATCGCCATCAACAACGTAACCCCATATAACGTCATCCAAAATATGCGCACTGTTAAACAGATTCATTCTCTAACAAAACAAAAAAGTTGGCGCACAAGATTTTTCACGGCTAAAGGTACTTAGTAATTAGCAATTTTGTCAAAGCCTAAAAAGTAGGAATGCTACTACATCACTGCCACTTGCTACTCCAAGCAAACCTGTACGAACGTCGGCACAAAAAACTAATGAAAAACCTACAAATCCTTTTATAACAAACTAATTTCCTTTGCCTTGTTTTAGCACCAACGCACAAACCTCACACTCAGCAAAGTCCTGCTAGAGGCAAATTTCACTACACCAAATACCTAGAACAATCCCAATGGTAAGAGGGAGGTGATGGAAGTAAGAATCAACCCAAAAAAACAGAAAAAACGTTTCGACATCGACAAACTACCTACCGATTGGCCATCACAAATTACCTCGTGATTGGACCAAATCGTCAACACTCAAAAACACCGGAACAAAAGTAGCCCTGAGTACGCCGACATCATAAACAAACCCGGAGACAAATTCCTAGTACTACCGCAGTAAAAAAACAAACACATTAAAGACAATATTCACAAATCGTAAACAAAGGTCCATACAGATAACCTCCGGCCAGCCAGATTTCGAGTTTACTAAAACCTTGTAAACCTTGCTCCCAGGCCAGAGTTCAAACAAATATAGAACCAATATGAGAGAACGAGCTCATAACAAACCAAAAGGCCTCCTCCGCCGAGCACCTTTATTCTTAGAGAATACTAACTTTTCTTTAAAAACATACACGATCGCACCCTTATCATCTACGGAAGCCCAGCCGGTAATACTGTGTAGCTACGCCAAGTAAAACTCTATGAACTTAGTTCAAGTTTTGTAGGCGTGTGGTTTGAATTGGTGTACCCCCACCCAAGCGTTTATGATCCAATTTCTTTATCAGAAACACCCGGGTGGATGTTTCTCTCTTTTGCTAGTGTCAGCTGTTATTAAATTAGAGAAAAAAGTAATAGATCCAATTGCTTGATAACAAAATATTAGGTAAACGGGCAATAAGCTTAGTTCAAGTCTTAAAGGCAAGAGACTTAAAATAGTGTACCTTACCGTTACAGAAATTGACAACAGTTACAGTAAAAAACATTTATAAATTGACAATTATATCAAACTGTGAAAGTAACAATTTCTTTTTAAGTAAAAATGACATTCAATATAATCAATAATTTTTCAAACTGACAATTTGAAAGCTTAAGTAGGAAACTTAGTTCAAGTCGTGTAGACCTGTTTAAATTGGTAAGCCCAAATGTTAGTAATACAAAAGTTTGATATGTCTTTCTTCTGCTACTGTTAGCTGTAATCAAGTTAAAAAAAGTGACAGATCCAAACTTTGTATATAAAAAACTTGGGCGTGTAGGCAAAGAACTTATTTAAAGCTCTGACGAAGGACACGTTAGCAATAAATAAATAGCATACGCTAGACTTTTTAATAATCTATAATAATTTCAAAGTAATTTAACACTAATGAGAATTGAAATCTGTTAAAACCGAAAAACATTTCTTCTCAAAATCAAACACTGGACAACAGTACATTGTTGCACAATATATTTATTTATATGAAAATGATTATCGTTGTGATTGTATTACGGTACGTTATTTAATAGTTTTATCTGCAATAAAATTACTGTTTACTAACACAAGTCTTTAATTTAAAATAACTTACTATCTACCGCAACCGATTATTATCTTTTATAACAACTACTGTAACGTTTTAAGTAACATCAGCGTTTTATCGACAACAATGAGCACAATACAATAAAAAGCAAATAAACATATAAATTTTTCGGATCATAAAATATAAATTTCTTCAAATAAAAATGCATAAAACATCACGATATTGCATATTTGTCAAATTTCACCGGAAAATCTGCGACGGCAATAAAATATTTCAGTGAAATCCATGCTTTGCTATCGTAAATATGTAATAAAAATCCAACCCTATAAGTCATTAGTAAAACCTTGACCTTTTCTATAAACAATTAGTCGACTGGAAAAAATGCACGATATTATAAAATATGTATGTAAGATTAAAACATGAATATGTTATAGCGTGTTAGATTGTCGTAATAGTAATATTTACCTCTAATGCTTTGTTAAAAAAATGAATTATTTACTAAGAATCATGACAATTCATTTTATATTGAAATTGAGTTTGGTAGTCTATTAGTTCAAAAAAGTTGATTGTACTCGTATTTATTGAAACCAGTTTGATTTGTTTTAAATTGTTTTTATATTATTATAATTAATTAAAAAATGTTTTAATTAATTATGACATTTAAATGCATTAAAATAAATTTTGTTACTTAACTGCGTACTAATAATAAAATATTTTTTCATAAATAAATTCATTGTTTACATTTGTTCTAAACAAGTTTTTTTTTTAATTTTCTACTATTGTTTTTCTTTATAGTTTTCTGCCCAAAAAGTTTGGAGTGACAATACTCCACAGCTGACACTACACTATAACACTCGTTCAAACCTACTTAGAAGATGAGCCCATTACGTTGAGAAACAACAACAGAGCCCTGGTCTAGCTAGACCAAACTAACCCAGTGGTCATTGCACCATCAAAACCAACAACCCAAACATTACCACAGACAGCCAACATTTAGCTTCATGATACGACAACTCGCCAGCACCCATCCATCGCAAAAAGGAAAATCCCAAGCAAAAAACTGCTCAAGAGAGAATGTTCTCAGACCAAAAAAATCATCCAAGGATACATGAAACGGCTAGAAAACCCAAACTATCGTTCTAGTTGTGAGTTTCTTTGAGCAATTCCAAAAAGACTATTGTCCGTCTATCATAGGCAAAGTTGCATTAACCCAGTTATCGTCGCTGAAAGTTTGTAGCTCTTCCTTAACCATTTTGGTCAGTCGGTGCATTCACACACCTGATGGAACTTCTGCCAAAATTATGACAAATTTCCAGATGGAGATTGATATTTTGGAATTATTTAAATCTGTATTGTGGAAGTTTTAATTTTATTAGAAATAAAGTTATGTTCGTCTTCTAACCAAATTTTAAACTAAAATATTTGCTGTAAAGTCAAAATTGTGGCAAATTTTCAGTTGCAGTTTGGAATTTTTGAATCAGCATACATTGTTTTATCTAAAAGAATTCAGAACTTCATTGTGGAAGCTTTAATTTAATAAGAAATTAAGATTTTGTGTCTTGTAATAAAATTTCAAACTCAAAAATTTGCTGTAAAGTCAAAATCGTGGCTAATTTCGAGTTGGAGATTAATATTTTAGAATCAGCATACATAATTGTATCTAAAACAATTGTAAACTGCATTCTGGAAGTTTTATTTTGATTAGAAAATGAGGTTTAGTCATGTCTTGTAACAAAAATTCAAACTGTAAAATTTGCTATAAAACCAAAACTGTAGCGATTTTTGAGTTGGGAATTAATATTTTGGAATCAGCAAACATGATTTCATCTAAAACAATTGAAAACTGCATTGCACAAGCTTAAATTTGATTAGAAATTGAGGTTTTCTGTGTCTTGTAAGAAAATTTGAATGTGGCCAGATTCTCTATTCTATAACTTTTTTTAAATATTGTTACGATATATCAAATAATTCTTGAATATGCAATTTTGAAATAAAACTAATAATGAATTTCTATTATCCTTTATTGTGCAAACAAATTCTATATATTAATATATTATATTGTTGAATACAATAAAATAGTTTATCATAATATATGAAAACATTTTCCAAAAGTATCATCTGATACAACACATAATAAATTATATATCTTGTTAATATTCTTGTCTTATCTTTATGTAAAAAAATTTGATTTATATAAAATATAAACATACACAAACGAATATTTATAAACAAAAATGTGATAAAGAACAAGAGTTACATAAAAATATAAATAATAAATCACCTTATCAATTCTTAATTTTGTTCAGAGCAGGAAACACTTAACGATAAGCATCTTTTACTTGATTAATATTTCATTCAAGTTAAAGGCCATGGAAATTATATTTTCACTGCCACCCAAAATAACCCTTCAACCTTGTATAAAGTTTATAACGGATTGGGAGTGACCGAGATAATAATAAAAAGCTTTTGATCAATGAATAATGTTTGATGAATTATCAAAATGAGCAATCATTGCCAATTAAATTATAAATGTTTTAAAAGGTTGTATATATTTAATTTAAGGCGTGTGGTACAATCATAATAACTAACTTAAGACCTATTTCTAACAATTTGATGCCTCGGAATATATTTATACATATTATTGGCATAAATTAACGTTCCATTCATTAATATATTCTTCAATTAAAAAATAAAATTTACCACCCGGAATGTGTGATACTGGTTTAGGATTCCGTGAAATTGGCAGACGTATTAGTCGACCACACGGCAATGTAAGTCAAATTTTGAGAGATTGGTAGGAAGAAAGCCTATTACACAAAAACGTGAAGATTGAGTCTTAAGGAGAAGTGCAATTTGAGATCTAGCAGAACCTATACGAGTGATTGCAATAAATTGGGTAAGAGCAATTGATCATGGAGCCTGAGATAAGCTGCCTCTAGATACTTTAGACCATCTAATTTCTAACATGCTTAGCAGGATTGAAAAATGCATAAAATTTAATCAATACTACATCAACTATTATCGCACTGTTTGATAGTTTCCTGAATATTGTAATCGTCAAAACATTTGCTTAAACATTTTTGGAATTTTCCTAATTTGTTTCTGGATTAGAATCGATCGTTAGATAGAAGTAAACCTTGCACTTTGGATCTTTTTTTTGGGCAAACAATGCGTTGCTCATTTGGTGAGGGCAAAGGAGTAAGCGAAGAAGTAACAAGTAACAGTTGTCTTAATGGCTGCATACGAAGTCTGGCTATTAAATAACGAGACTGCGATCGCAGAAGGCGTGCTAGATGAGAAGAAGGAAAACAAATGCAGCGTTGGATAGCTGAAAGTGTCTATTATTCCAGTTCAAAAACACATTTTTGTTCCTGTAATAGAAGTTTTTCTATAGAGGTTAGAAAAAGACGTGTTTTTTTCTCGTGCATAACAATATGTGACAAAAATGTAAAATTTCTCGTTAGATTAAAAAAAACTCCGACTGAGTGCTATAAATGATTGAAAAAGGCCTCTGGTAAACATTCTCTATTTCGTACGAGTATTTTCCAATGGTATAAACAGTTTTCTGAAGGCCGAGAAAGCACCGAATATGACCAACGCCAGGTCTCTGTCTCTGTTTCAACTTTGCTCTTTCAGCAGTGACCAAAATCAATTGTGATGACTGAATAGGTTCCAAAGGGTCAAACTGCCAACACTGCGAGAGCGAGTTCGTAAGAAACGGCCGGAGTTGTGGAAAAACGCTTTGTCTGTGAAGCGTTATTTAGCCGCTAGAAGCACTACAGTGCTTGAATACGCATCGTACTCACCTAATTTAGCACCCTGTGAGTTTTTCTTTTTAAAAGTTCAATTCTGCCTTAAAAGGAAGCCGGTTTGAGTCAATGGAAGAGGTGAAACAAAAATCGGCGGAGCTCCTAAATGCTGATACAAAAGAAGACTTGCTTTGACCAATAGAAAAAAACAAATGGAACGGTGTGTGAAGAGAGGAGGAAAGTACATTGAAGTGGAGCTAGAACGTATCCCTGCTTAATTTCAACGTTGTCTTCAAAGTTCGTTAACTGTGTTTTATTAAGTTGTTTTATCATAATTAAAAGCTTTATTGGTCACACTAGTTGCTCCTGCACTACACTGCACTGAATCTCAATTTAAGAGTATTCTTGCTTCGGATCTTGCCCGCGACATCCAGTAAAAAAATACTAATGTAAGAGTTGGGCTAATTCCGTTGACCACATTTGGTTTACAAAGTTCTCACTTCCAGTTGCTTGCATTCTTGAGTTGAGTAATGGCTTTTTCCACTTCTTTTAGTGTTGGATGTTCTTCCCATTGTATCTTTTCTTCTTCTTCTTATAGTGCCGTGCTCGCTATGATCGTAGGCTCCCCTCTCGTACATTTGTGGTGTGCAATAATAGTTCTACACAAACATGCGGGACCTACAGTTTAACGTGGAATTCAAACCACACCACTAGAGGGGCTTACTAGGCAAATTCTTCGCTGGTTTGCCATTGCCTTGCAAAAGAAACGACCGCAACGAAATATATTCGACAAATTAGATATTGCCGCTGCCGGGAATCAAACCCGGGCTGCCTGCTCAACAGTCCTCGCACAAGACCATTGTGCTACTGTCTCTTTTCTGGTATGTTCTTAATGTAGTGTTCTATCCACCTATCTAGTATTGCTTGCTTATCCATAAGGCATCTGTTGCGTTAACTGGTGCAGATTTACGTCTAGTAGGCCACATACTTGGTACAGCTTTTCGTAGAATAGTCCTATATGGTGGTTATGCCAGTAGGTAATGGGAAAGACCTTTCACGAGCGTATATCTTATTGCAAAAGCAACACAATTTATTCTAGCTTCTTTCTTAGATCAAAAGTATATCCTTCTTTTTCTTCTGAAAGTTGTCCCTCCTCTGCAAATTTTGTCTCGCCCAGTGCCGCCATGTCTATGCCGTATCTATTTAAACATATGTTTGTTAAAGTGTCTTGTAGGATGCAAACATTCTATGTCGTCATAGTTATTTCTTTGTTTTGACTACGAGAAAGTTGACGCACAAAAGACCGTAGTTGCCACTCGTTTATTATGACTGTGAAAAGCTGTTTAAGTAAAACAGCGTTTCCCTAAATAGAGCAACTCTGACATTATAGGTACTGCCAAATTTGCATCTTTACTTGCTAGAAGCTCACATAATCTCTTTAGTGTAGCCATCTTGCTTAGACTACAACTTGAATGACCGCCTTTTGACTCTCACCGAAAGGCTTCTTGATTTGTTAGTTCAGTAAGTAGTAGCCTGTCTTTCGTCCGAGGGTTACTGCATCTAGAGAAACTGTGTTTTGTTACGACTGGAGCAGGCCTAAGATATAGTATCCTTCCATCAATATTTCTAATGTATATTAAGGCCTTTTAAAGCCTTTGACGGTTGCTCCTCAGTTGACTATCACCGTTGCTCGTTTTTCATGCCGTACCAGTTTTTAGGCAAATTTATAAAAGATACCACTTAACTCAGTAAATATCTTTTGAGCTCCCCTCCACAAAGTTTGGCCTGCTGGCCAAAACAGTTTACCGTAGAGTTTTTTGGAGCTACTGAGTGAGAGTTTGTAATAGTCCAGGAGACCAATAGATAAATGCCCAACTATTAAACCAGAAGTGCAAACAATACCTCTCTGAATTATGAAAGATGTCAACACTGCCGTTTCAAATAGAAGTTACTGATACCAAATGAGAAAAAAAAGCTTCTCATTGATTATCGGTTTAGCCAATCAACATCGACCATAAAAAGAGCCTATGAATGACCACGATTCCGTATATAAAGACCAATTTTTCGACCAAACGAATTAATCATGAAACGTAACAGAGCAACCCCACAGTTTTTTTTTTTTTTTTTATAAAATATTTACATTTCTCGAGTGAGTCTAAAGTGTGCAGTAAAACCGGACATGTCCGACACACCTAAACACACACCTCACAAAATAAGCCCTCCAGCTCTCGAGGGAAATGCACTACCCGCCTTCGCAGTCCAATCCTTGAGAGACTCGACTAGGCGATCTAAGCCACTATAAATCAGACTGAGACTTTCCTGGCATCATTGCACGTAATGCCGGAAAACACACACACAGATAAGTCCCAAGGCAACTTCTCACCCAAAACCCTTTTCCGGAAAGTCGCCCAAGACCCGGTGCACATCATAACTGGGCAACAAACTAACAAAAACACCCAAAAAAGTGTCCCGCTTACGAGCGAACACCCATCGGCTGGAGCCGATGCAACCACTGTATCGCATTGCCTATTCCGCTGGTCGTCTCCAGACCCGGAGAGTGATGACAAATAGAGCCCAATGTAGGGAATATAGATGCATAGTGCCATTACGACCTACTACCCCTAGAAAAAAAGAGAACATCGACAAAGATACTCACGATGTTATCCAAACAAACAGAGACAACAAGAACGAAGAGAAAAAGATAGAGAAAGAAAAAGAGACAAAGACATACAAACTGAAAAAGATGGACAAAAATAATAAGAAGATCGACAGAAAAAAGAGGTACAGAAATATTGAACTCAGAACGCGTAAGAGCAGTTTATAAATCACAAACTGAAGTATTGGTGAACGTTGCAAGCAATAACAACACACCAAAAACCAGCAATACCCACCTGAAGCACCTAGCTTCGATGGAAAGATATGAAAACCCCGAATCATTCTTCAAAGCGATAGAACAATATTTCAAAAATCAAAATATCCCAGAAACGGCCTATCATAAATTGCAGACTCAACAACTTCAGGGAACAGCAAAATTCTAACCCAGTAGAACTAGTCTACTACCTAACCACAAGCCAATAGAAAATAACCTTTAACGTCAGGCAGCTTAATGCCAAAAAGATGTATCTATACCACACTAAGATGATTATAGCCACTCACCTTTGCAACATTGGTGAAGCTTCAAATACAGTAGTCTCTCTATGTCATCATTTTTGATACATTTGAACAACTGGTTGTAACCGCAATCGGAGTGGAAACCAATTTGGCCTGTCAAAAAGCCCTTCGGCCTAGTCCAAAACCAACAACATCGGTAAACAATCTCGCTACTTCTACACCAGCAGAAAATGAGTAAAAAGTCGAACCAAGATGCGGAAAACGCGGATTCTTCTGCCTTGATCAATTCGGGGGCAAGTCAAAATTATATACGAGTTCGCCTATCCAAAACACGACCAATAACCGGATATGTCAGATTTGAGAACCCAACAACCGCAACTGAAATCACGAGTAAAGTGAATGTCATTCCCATCCTCGTTACAGTCAGTCTGCAAGACGACGCAATACTAGGAAACCAATAATTAGAAAAACAGTATTGACTACTCCAAGCCGCGTATACACTATGGAAAGGAACCATCTACTAGTCACAATAACAACCAAACCCAAATTTTAGCCACACAATAGATCGAGATCCCCATCAACTCGTTCCAAAATCAGGTCCAATTAACCAACATTTTTCAAGAGTTCCACATCGTATTCAACGACACACCAAATCGATCTCATGAACAAAACTCCGGTCCGAGCTCACCGAAAAGCCTAAACTGTCAAGCAGATGCACAAACCAATGAGATAATAAAGAGAATCAGCAGTTACTGAGCCCCAGTGGTGTTAATTAACAAAAAAAATTGCCAGATTTTGCATAAATTATAGAAAATTAAATGACATCACTAAAACCAAAGCAACACCCTTACCAAAAATCCAGGAAACTAAAGAATTTCAGAACTGCCCAAGTTTTCACCATACTCGACCTAACAACTGAATATTGGCAAATACCAATGGAAAAAAGCCACAAGCCGTACACCGCTTTTGCAGCTCAAGAAGAAGAACCTACCAAAGACGATCTAACTCTAAATAATAAAAAGCAACTCCGCCGCTTCATAGGAATATGCACCTGGCTAAGGGAATATGTCCCAGAATTCTTCATCATCGCTAACCCACTCATAAAACTGCAAGAAGCAAAAAAACCTTTTGTATGAACCTTATGTATGGCAATCCTAAAGAAATTTCGGGCATACTTAGAAGACAAACCATTCAAACCGTAACCTGCCAATATACGGACTTACGCCTCAGGAGACCGCGTCATGGTGCAAAGCAGGACCAAAGACTTTGCAAATAAATGGATGAGCCTTAAAATAATCATCACCACGGCAGGCCCCAACTGCTACTGGGTAGAAGATAAACCTTTCAGAGCACCCACCAAACTCCACCTAAAAGATATCCAACCTGCACAACCTGCGAGACCACTCGATAAAGATTAGTCACTTAGTCGTCATCAAGGAAGATAATGTACCACCGGTCAGCTGCTTGAAATCTATCTAGGAGCAGACGGCATAGTCAGAACAGCATCCATACAAACAAATGAAAAACAAGTAAAGAGAGTACCTCAATTAATTATGCATACTACCAATTGACCAATAGCATTGAAACAATCTTTTAGAATGTTAAGAATTCAACAAGGCTACTTTCCTATAATTGACAAACCTTTACTACGCCTCCTGGTATAATTAGCAATAACAAAATTTCGAAGCAATCGTCTATATTAGACCAAGCACCACAGTTACAATGTTGAGTAATATGCTTCAGATTATTACCACTAATTAATAAAACAAAAATGTAAAAGTATTTTCCTTCAGCTTATTAAATTAATATGAAAGCCTTTAAGATTAATAATTAAATGATTAAATACAATAGAAAAATGGGTTATGTCTCAGCGGAAAAACTTCAAGTTTCCTGTAAAACACTCAATCAATATTACACTTAATACATATTGACATTGATTAAACATTTGTTTCAATAGATTATCATTAATTTCACACCATGTTCATTAACAATTGAGTCAAACAAAGGGTTGTATATTCTATTTTTCAATGTCTACAAACAATTTTAAATACCATACTAAAAGTATTAGTCAGCCGAATAAATAAAAACCGTCTACAAAATTAATTTCAACCGTTTGGGGCTTTATCCAGACAATCCCCACAGGTCAAATGATACAATATTTTTTTCATGCACACATTCTATATTTAGACTGGCTGTATTACTCACGGATAATTCTTAATTAGCATATATATTAAACGTTCAGACAAGAATAAAAAGTGGGGCGATTAATACATTAAAAATAACATCCTAAAAAATAAACATGACCCGTTCGGAGTTGTTTTACAAATACGAAAATAGACAAATCATTACAATGAATTAACGGTTTGTCTGGTCGCGATGTAATCGCCAAACAATAAATTCATCATCTGTTTGTTTCTCATTTCAATAAACATTTATAATTATCTATTTATGGGTTTATTAATAATACCATTATATTTTTCTCTCTTTCAACAAATTCAAGGTTATCTAAGTGGGTTTAAATATAATTTTATATAAATATCGCCTATCGATTGTTTAACGATGTAATGATATTTTCAATGAGGTGTTATTATGTTGCTGGAAATATTGAGAGTGGGTGGTATAGCAATACAATTTGATTGATTTATATTGTACAAGTAATCTAGATTTCTAAATTATAATATGTATATTATAATTAAATTATAACCAAATTAGGAGTGATTTATGGTCGCATTAAATGTAGTAAGTCATTGCAATTTAAATTGTTCAGAATTACTGATTTTAGTATTTAAGTACGTTTTCTGTGTTTGATTTAATTTAATTAAATAAATTTACCATTTACTGCACAAGAACTTTAAAAACAACACATAGATTCCAAGAACTACCTCTAAATAACTCTTGATGGTACTAGGAATAGGGAATCGTATGACCTTAATGCCCCAAGTCACCTCTAGGTAAAATAAATTAAGTAAAGCGCTAGACACCTAGACAAAAATCATAAGAACAAAATGAACCTCCCCATAAGACAATTTTATTAAGTAATCCTAGTAGCCTAAAAATCTCTAAAAGATTCAACCAACCAGTTCTTTAAAGTTCCTCAGAAACAAAGTCCACTTCATAAAAACTGCACACGAGCTAACTCGTCACTAGTTGATCGCACATATCATAAGCTAAGTAACCAAAGTAACAAAAATCCCTGATTCAAAATTCCAAATATGCACGCGATCTGCGGGACAGCATCTCACCCCACAGACTCTCTTCCCAACACTACAAGATCGATGTATTCTCAAGAAAATAATAACTCACCATCCACATCCTAGACATTAAGCGTCTATCCTAAGACGAGAAGTGCCAATATCAGACAAATTCCACTACAGCCCTAGGCCAAACCCGATGGTAAACACCGCTTGGCATATAGTTACCAACAGGTAAACCCGTAACCAAACCAACCTAACCAAAAACCATTGTTAAAAAAAAGCAAACTTATGACATGCACCGCCACGTTCCACGTGAATTACTAGTATTTGTGTGCATTGGGTGTGCTCCAGAGAAAAGCTAGTATCTGCTCTCGAGAGGCAGGTGAATTAGAGCGGGATTCCGATGGCTAGCCTTCAGTTTGAGATAAAATGGGCAATCTTTGTAAATTGCAGTGTGCAGCCATTTGCACGCAGCACATGTTGTTACATGCCCTGATTCCTTTGTCTTAGTGCAGAGAGAGCTTTCACATACTCGACGCGGACAGTCGCACAACTTATTAAAAGACATAATCTCTCTAAGAACTTTAACTTAGAACATGGGAAATAATTTTCTATCCCTTTCCATGCACTTGACGGAGCGCTTAGCCCGGTTCATAAATTGTAGACCAACAGGTAGTTAAGGCAGATAAAAGAATAACTTGTGCAACTTGGGCATACCACCCCACAACGTAAAAAGACTGCAATTGTTTTAAAACAAAATACTGCAACTAATTACTGATGCGCATTATTAAGTTTGAAACACGGTATTGCACAGAGACCTGAATGTTCTTACAACAGAACAGTTTATTCAAAAGCAAGCTACAAAACTGTACGACAAATCCGAGTTAAGCAAGAACAAGTTAAACCAGAAATTGGGTCAATATGACTCAAACAATCCTTGATACCAATTGGTTCAACCTAAACGTTTGTTGTCAGATGGGGAATCGAGAAGAAAGCCACAAAATCCTAAAAAAATTAAAGTCATCGTGTATCTGTGCATTCGTGGATTTCTGCATAATGACTTGCTAATTAAACTCTCAATCCTAAATGTAAAAATAAAAAATTAACAACTCTTTCCGCCACAAATATCAAATTCTTATCTTGTGGCAGGTTAAAAAAAGCTGTCATTGAGAAAGACAAAGTTCAACTTATCAACGTAATCTTTCGTTTCGTGGATTACTCAAAACCTTTTGAGTCCGTTAAATAAAAAACGCTGTGGGAGGTGCCAAAGAAAACAGGTATCCCAGCCCATTTAATACAGTTAATAAACCAACTGTACCAAAATAACAAACACAGCAAACGTAGCAATTTTAACAAAACTATAATAAATTTCCCCAAGAAATATTTTCAAAAACTATTAGAAATCGTCAAGGTAACCAATTCAATGTTCAAAGTACTGAAGGCCACTCAATCATCCCACGCACCACTATCAGATCGTCAAGTTTTGATTTCAATTATTTACCTCAAAGAGTACTATAACTCGTTAATTGACTTATGTAAAACTAATATTAATCAACACAATTTTCTTACATATATTCCAGATAAAAGTACGCCCATGAAACTTACCTATAACAAAAGAAAATTCAAAATTAGTACATATAATATAGCAACAAAACATAAAAGTTTATTTTACATTATAAGTGTAAGGTAATAGATATTTACAATACAAGTGGGGTGGAAGTATTAATAACAAACGTAAGCAGTTAATATGTCAAACTGTTATAAACTTTTTCAAAAAATTGACAATTTATTTGTCAAACTGACAATTTACAAAAAAATTAGTTGAAAAAAAAGTTGACAAATTATATGTAAGACCGTTCATGTCTTCTTCTTCTTCTTTAGCAGCCTTTCTCTGTACACTCCTGGACGTAAGCCTCCCCTTTAAGTTTCCACGACTTCCTATCTTGTTGGACCCAGTGTCTTCCTGCTTGCTGGTAGATGTCATTCAACCATCTCTTCTGCGGCCGTCCTATGCTCCTCTTATGCGTTCTTGGCCTCCATTGCATTAATAGTTTCGCCCATCTGGTAGTCTGCTGTCTAGCGCCGTGACATGCCCATCTCTATTTCGCTGCAGCTACCTTTTGGATCACGTCGCGTACTTTTGTTTTTCGCCTTATTTCCACATTTTGTATCTTTTCTCTTAGGCTTACTCCTAGCATTCCGTGTTTTGATGGTCAGTGCCATAGTCTCTAGACCATATGACATCACGGGAAGAATACACATGTCATGAACTTTCCTTTTTAGATTTATAGGAACCTCGGGATCTTTCAGAATAAAGTTTAGATTTCCGAATGCTGCCCATATCATGCGTACTCTTCTCGTAAATTCGATGTTTTGGTTTGCTTTACCGAGTTTGATTAGGTGGCCTAAATACACATACACTTCTACATATCCGATGACTTCTCCTTCTAGAAATCATGAACTTGGTTTCCCGCGATTCTTTTTAGGCCGACTTCCAATGACGCTGCTTTTAGTTTTTCTAGCATTTGTTTTGGTTAGTCCAGTAGCCAAGCAGTAACCGCTAAGTATGACTATGTCGTCCAGTTATACAGTTATACGCGTTGGCAAAATATTAAAAAAAAGCACGACCAGGCAAAAAAAAGGTCGGTGGGTATTTCCCGACTATTCTTTGTCCTCTATGTGCACCTGGTAAGCTTGTTTTATTTGACTTTGTACGTCTTTTTGCTCCTGTTAGAGCAAATTTGTTATGTCAAAAAATTGACAACAACGTATGCGGCAATAGCTACAGAATAGCCACATAAAAGTTGCGCGGACGTCCGCATTCTTCCCAGGACACAATGAATTCAGATAGCTCGGCAACTCTTCCGAGAGAATAGGATAGAAGCAAGACAAACCACAGTAGTCAACAGACAATAGCAATTAAAAAATAAAGAGCAAAAAGCCACCAAAGACGGACGTGAAAAATAACGGCAGAAAACTCCCGGAAGAAAACCTAACGGTCATAAATCAATAACTGGTCAATGGTTTATTCCCTAAAATTCAGAAGCATAAGGCTTGTACTACTGAAGAAGCCAGCGAGCAAACATATAAGCCGATCTGCCTTCTGAAGGCTGTTAGAAAACTACTGGAAGTCATCACAAGTTGGTATGGCATTCGCAAGATAAGGTGAACGCAATCAAAACTAAGATTCAAAAAATCAAAAATATATTGTATAAACAAAGAGTTTTGCATCCTGTTCACCCTACATATAAAAAATGCCTTTAACTCCGGCAGATGAAGCTAAATAAAATCTTAGAGGGGTTAAATAAAGTAAAAGTCAACGACTATCTGGTAAAAATAATAGAAGATTACCTAAAAGACAGGCTCATCAAAAATTATAGAATAATCGAAGTAAAGTGCTTAGTGCCGCAAGGATCGGTGATGGGATAAAACATCCTATAAGACGCAGTAATAAAAATACGAATGCAAACAGGCGTCAAAATAATAGAATTTGCAGAAAACACAGGAATATTAGCAAAATTAATAAAGTAGTCAGAGAAATTCTAAAAGTTATAAAAGAAACGAGCCTGCCGTAGCCCCGGAGAAAACCGAAGCAGTAATCTTATATAACTAAAAGAAGTAATCTTCAAAGTAGAAAACCAAATAATAAGATCAAAAGAGATCGTAAGACATATGGTAATAAACTTCAGCAGAAATAATAACACGTGAAGAAGATAACTGCAAAGGCCAAAAAACAACAGTAACCTTGTCAGCGCTAATGATGCGTGCAACTATTCTTCTTCTTGATGTGCCGTATCCTCAGTGGACGTTAGCAATCAATCTGGCCCATCTAATTCGATCTACCGCGGTTCTAAATAATCCTATTGAAGTCTTGCCGGTCCATTAACGCAAGTTCTTTAGTCTGAAAGTTCGTCGTCTTTCTGGTGATCTTTTCCCTTCGATTTTGCCTTGCATAATT
Organism: Tachinus rufipes; assembly: GCA_963932245.1. Taxonomy (NCBI): domain Eukaryota; kingdom Metazoa; phylum Arthropoda; class Insecta; order Coleoptera; family Staphylinidae; genus Tachinus; species Tachinus rufipes. Next base: position 116,638,184 of record OZ010741.1, on the reverse strand, counting down.
AACTGTAGGATTCGGTACCTTTCTCTGCTTTATTGTTTTAAATATTTCTTTGTCTTTATGCATGCGTATAAGTATAGTTTCATTAGTTACTCGGTATGTCCATGAAACCCTAAGCATGCGGCGGTAGCACCATATCTCAAAACTTTCTAATGGCTTGCTGACCGCTTCGGACAGTGTCCATCTTTCTACTCCATATAAAAGAGTTGAGAAGACGCAACATCTTAAAATGCGCGTACGAAGTTGGAGGCAGAGATTCATTTTACATAAATACTCCTCATTTAGTTGAAAGCTGGTCGTGCTTTTTCAATCCTTATTTTTGCCCTTGACTATGGTCCCATTTGTCAGTTAGGTTTGTTCCTAAGTAAGTTATTGATGGTACTGTCTGTAGGAAGATCCCTTTCACGTAGAATTGTTTTTGATTTTGATATATTCAGTCGCATATTAAGTTTTTGGCAGGCGTCGACTACTCTATCTATTATCTTTTGTAGTCCGTTAGCGCTGTCGGCGATTAATACAAAATCATCTGCGTATCGCAGATTGACCTGCCCATTTATTATTATCCCTTCTTCCAGTGCATCTTTGAATAGTTTCTCTGCGTATCGGTTAAAGTGGTTAAACAGCTGCGTAGATAGCACGCAGCCTTGCCTGACCTCTTGCTGTACTGGGAATTGTTCCGACAATCTAGTCTCTACGCGGATGCGAGCTGTCTGTTGGCTGTACAGGTTTGATATGATACGTGCATCCCTTTCGTCTACTCCTGATTTATGTATAATTTGCATTAGCTTGTCGTGGTTGACTATGTCGAACGCCTTTACAAAATCGACAAAACACGCAAAGACGTTGCAGTTCACGTCTCTTGCTCTTTGGATGAGATGAGCTACTATAAACGGTACCAATCTGAAAAGAGGGTCTAAAAGGAAATTTTACACTGGCCATCCTAACAGTATAGAGGAAAGATGCAATCCGCATACATAGCGCATACAGAACGCTATCTCTGCAAGCAGCACAAACAATAGCGGCAACCATCCCGCAATTATTCATCTTATTCTTTTTCTTCTGCCTATCTACTAATAAATGTTCGCAGTATTATATATCATTACTTCATAATCTTTGGCAGTGTGGTACAGTTCTTGCACGGATATGAAACCAGTTCATTTACGAATATTCCAGCCACAAAATCTACTTTTAACCTATTCTTATCTTTCCTTCTAATTTTCCCTGGACTATTACCTGTATGATTTCGTACTTTGGGCTGCGCATGTTGTGACCAAAGTATTCTTAATGTGTGGGTTCTGAACAGTTGGGTTCTTTGCAAGCTTTTGAGTCTTATTAGGTCATAGATTGATACTACCATCCGGAAAAGTCACATCTTGCAATGTAGTGTGTAGAAGTAATTTAAGGCCACCTTAAAAGCGGACTGGTATTTTGTCCTGATCGTTGCCCTAACTTTGTCGAATAATTTTCTCTTTGGTTGGATTAGATCCAACACCAGCTAATATAAACTTTGATGTGAATTATGTTTGACACATGTGGCTCTAGAGCTAGAGCATTGTAGCTTGTAGGCAGAGTGTTGTACTTTACACTCGTAACTTTTTCTTCAACTGCCTTTGTCGATGTTCTGGTTTACCTATGTCTGGTACGTTTTGGAATCGTTTGGTATCGAGTTTGTCATACTTGGTTTCCAGTTCGGCCCTTGCTTAAGGTATGGTGACGTTGTTGGGTGTCTATAGCCAATAATTTATAAGATTAGTGCATTTAGTGGTTACTTGACACCAATGTTGAAATAGTTCCGTGATAGTGCGTTAGCATAGTACGCTAGCAGTTCAAGATTTGATTCCCAAAATATGAAAGTCACTTAATAAGCCGTTGGTCCCATCAACCCACTTAATATACTTCTGTAACTTAGGTTGTAATTGGCATTGTTTACCAATTTTTTGTTTGATTTTTGAGAGTATTAGTAGTAGTATTAGTTCCATGGTTCAAGTTGTTGGATAGTTGTATAGTTCAAATTAGAAGAGTATCAACTCTTCCTGACTATATAGAGTTGCAGTGATCGACAGCAGTATCAGAGGATAAGTCTCGGTGTAAGACCTTTCAGAAGATCTTGGTCCGTGAGAAGAAAACAAACATGCAATCATGGATGATTGTTTGACCTGGTTTCTCCGTGTAGTTATGCTTCGAGATTTATCAAATTAAAAAAAACAAACGGTTTTGCAGATTCTAACATTTTAGAAATTTAGTTTTCAAAAAAATTTGACCAATTTTTTTAAAAATATTATCATACAATCATACAAATTGATATTCATATTCATTACAATTTCCAATCAAGTGTACCTGAGTTAAGCGTGTAATATCTTCTGATTTTTGATTATTTTGCAACAAAAACCTGTTCACAGTGCATTTAATAATTAAAAATTAATTTTCCAAGGTCAAACAAACATTGCGTATCGGCAATGTGATATTTGGTGAGTCTAGCCATAATATTTACAAAGAAATAATACAATAATTAATTATAATAATAATAACTGTCTTATACAATAAACCATAAATAAATCAAAACAATACAATTGCAATTACGTTAATTGTATCTATATTTATTGCTCAAGTCGTAAACAATATGAATAATTTATTAATAATTAAGTGTTTTTTTAGCTGCTATGTATTTGAATAGATAGGGATAATTTCGTTAATTATGAATGCCAGTCGAAAACAGTTGTCGGAGTAAAGCAACAAATCAAATCGCACAACGTTCTTAAAATAGATTTTATTTAACCTTGCCTCGGAACTATTGATTAACCTCCGAAAACATTATTGTTTAAATATATATCGCAAGTTATTAATAGCTTATCGCAAATTAATATCTACTTACAATATATATTGAACAAAAATAGAAATAAGTTACTGGAAAATTATTTACAAATTGCTTCACATACAACCTTCTCATAAATTATTACAACAATATAAAATACATTATAGAAACCACATTAATTGAAAATTCCATTCTTAGTACTAAACTGGAAATTAGCTTAGTTTAGTTAGGTAAAACGCCTAATTAGTAGTGTTCATGTATTACATTGAATATGAGAGTGTGTGTGGACCAGATACTAGGCTTCTCTCAATTGACGGGTGATAGTATACCGCTTGTCGATACTATTCTAACACATGCAAAGAACGCGTCTTCTTCGTATGAATAGTAGAAGTAGTAAAAGTCGGTTGCTAGGTGTTGTGGATCTTGTGGAACTTTGTCGCTTAATAAATCGGAGGTCAAGACTGAATAATGCCAGAGCAGTAAGGTAGTAACGATTAAGGCAGATGGCACATGGTTGAAGCAATCTGCATAGTTTGGTGATGCGGTTTGAGTTGGTAGAACCAACTTCACATCTATGGCGGCATAAAATCTATTATTTGCCCAGCGGCATCTCCTCTGGGATTCGTGCGTGGAAGTAGGCAGCAGGTCCTTGTTCCTTTCCACGTGGTAATGTTTATCAAGCCGGTTTAGTCTTAATAATTACAATAGAAGACCGAATGCGTGGGTACTCGGCGTCGTCGTTAAAAAAAGTAACCAGTAGAATAAGCAAGGTTTGTAGCGTAAGTTGTCATTGTATCGTATCGAAAGAATAAGCCAGGTGCGTAGCAGAAGTCGGTGACGGTAGAACGGCATCGTCCAAATTTGTAGGTCGTTATAGCGTTCGGGTATCGTAGTCAGTTAGAGCTTGTACATTGTTCAGCTTGGCGGATGGATATTCCATTCTTTCAAGAAAAGTGATTTACATGCCTTATTTGTTCTTTGTGGTCTTGAGATCACGATGATTTGTAGGTAAGCCAAGACAAATCAGCCAATCCACCCTGCTAGTACTTTAGCCAACAGCTTCGTTAATATAGTCGAGGCATTATTAAACTTTATAATTATGCGTTGCTCCGTTATGTATGGCAAAAGCTGTGAGATGTTGGCTGTTTTGGTGCAGACGTATCTACCAATACCCAGTGCTCAGGTTTAGTTTAGAGAAGAGAAAAGAAGGCGGCTCTAAAGTCTTTCCGTGTTATTAGATCTTGGGAAGAAAAGGGGTTTCATCTTGACTGGCTTTGTTTAAGTTTTGAAAGTCCATGCAGAAACTCGGTTTGCCGTCTTTTTTCTCCCGTGGGTGAAGCTACCACTCGGGTAAGGTGGTCCTGCAATCCAGGTGGGGTTCATTGATGTTTTGAGGAGGTTCCAGAATGAAAGACCCATGGAGCAATTCTGCAATGGCATCTTCTAAGACTTTTTCCAACACTATGATTTGGAACTGAATCAATGACGATGACATTAAGCAAAAATTGGTACCAACAATTGATGAAAGCAAATTTTAAACCGACGTTACCTAAAAGAGCGTAATCACATCCCAAGAGTTGTCTTTCTGGACAGCAACTTGTGGTTCTTAAGTTAATGAAGAGATGATTACGATCGACCACATTGATGCTTTCCCGATGTGATTGTACACTTTAACACCTGAAATTACCGAACACCCAATGTCGTCAGATGTATCTCCAAGGAGTTGCTCTCCAAACACAAACACAAACTAACATAAGGTCCCACCAACCAAACAAACAGGAACGCTACGATTGAAGATGACATACAAACATATTATTTTTAATTATTTTTTTTGGTTATAACTAAAATTTGTAGTTAAATTTATACTTTTTAATATGAGAACACGCAAAAACTCTTCCATGATAAGAAATATTAAATTAGAATTAAATTGAAAAATACATTGCCGTGAATCACATTGTATTATAAAATTATTACTCGTCAGTTACTTTGACAGCCATTTTGCATTATTCTATTTATAAATTTCACTTTAAAATTCCCAACAATATAAACACATATTAAATACTTTATGGCGACCTTCAACCTTTTCGGAACAGTTCAGAACACAAAATCGATATTGTGAAAAATAATATTTTCCGGCCTAAATCATTCAAAGTCGATTTTAAAAGCTTAAAGCAATTAAACTGTCAAAGCTTGATCTATTTCGCAAGTTTTAATTGGAAAAGTTTTACATTTCAAAAATGCATTTTTTTAGAAATGCAATGAAATAACACGAACGATGCATGCGGATTTTTAATGTTTGCAAAATATAAAATAATAATTAAGATAACGATATTCATTACTTTGAAAATTAATTATGTTATCTATTATGAAACAATAATGTCGCGTTGCAACTATGTATTGATTGATGACAAGCAATTTTATATTGGCATTTTAATTGCTTATTATTATATATACTTTACTTGCCTTAGGTGTAATTACTATGTTCGTTTGATTAAGTAATTGTAGAACAAGTGCAATGAATGGGCGAAATTTGTTATTGTTTCTTGTAGTTTACATTTTATGGGTTTCGTATTATAATTAAATTACGTTTAGTTATGTAATAATTAATTAAATAATTATTCTAAATGGAATTATTTTGTAATAATTCAATACTATTTTAGCTTGAATAAGGAATTTTCTTAAGTCTTCAACCTGCGTCGGACTTCTATTGTTTTCTTGGGAGATTGATGTCCAGTTGTCTCGGAAGTGTTTAGTTGGCATTCCCTTTAGTCATCCCTTGTTGCTTGTATATGCTCTCTTGAATTGTGAGTTGAGTTGATTTTATTTCTTTCTCTTTATTTTATTTTGTATATGTATTCCAAGAAGATCAAAGTACATTTTTACCGTAACTTATAGAACTTCCTATGATTCATTTTCTAAAGTTTAGTAAATTTTGTTATTCAATTATAAGTATTTTATAAAATAGGTTTTTCAAATCTCATCAATGTCAACTGCCAATTTAATAAAAACTGTTTTGCAAATCAGTTATATGAACCGTCTACATTTATACTGTCATTGTTAACTTTCTCACAAATTTGTCAAATAAACTGTCAACTTTATTTTTGGCAAATTGTACCTAATTTAAACTAATACTTAACAAAGCATTTGTCTAGATGTGCGATGTGCTTTAAATACGTTTTCAAATTGTTTTTGTGCAGAAAAAATACTTTTATAAACAATTGTTGACAATTTTGTTTTCGTGTAGAAATTGTAATTAGCGTTTTTTAACAATTTTGTTGAATTTTGTTAAATTTAAGGCATTGAATGTACAAAATTTTAATTTCTTCTAAGCATTTCTGTGCAGTAAACGCATCTTTCTAAGCTGTTTCAAACATTTTAATTGATTCAAAAGCATTTTTATTTATTATTTTTAATTGTAGTATCCGCCCACTCACCCAAGTGTAAGTGATCCAGAAATTGGATTTATTTCTATCTGCAAATGTTATTAATTTCTAAATATAGGGAAGAGAGTGATACACCTAACCTCTTGTTAACAAACATTTGGGTAAGTGGGCGAGTGCGTTGATTGCGAGACAGTAGTTTGAACTAGTGTGTCCTTCTCAACCAATCTAAAAATTAGATTTTCTTCTTTATTTGTCATTAAATTGGAGAAAGAAAGTGACAGATCCAACCTCTTGATAACAAACACTTGAGAAGTAGTTTTAACTAGAGCGCTTCACCCACCCACCAAAGTGTTAGTGATCGAGAAATAAAATTTTCTACTCTCTGCTAATGTAATATGTCATTAAACTGGGGAAAAGTAGTGATAGATCCAACCTCTTGATAAACAATACTTGGGTGGGTACTCAGTTTATTGAGTACGAGACATTAGTTTTAACTGAAGTGCTCTTGTCACCCACCAAAGCAAGTGATGCAGACATTAGATATTCTTCTTTCTGCTAATATCACTTCTCATTAAATTGAGGAAAGAGAGTGACAGATCTATCCTTTTGATAACAAACTCATGGATAGGTGGGCGAGATACTCAGTTCATTGATTGCAAGCAGTACTTTCAACTAGGTGATGCCAGGACTATTGTCACCAACCCCTACTTCTAAGAAGCGTGACAACGGTTCCGCCACCAAACAGAAACCCTCGCAGAATTGTTTTATTAGCGATCCGTGCAACTTTAACTACTGTTGCACCAGCAAGCAAATTGGTCAGCGGACCAATAATATCAGCAGTTCAGCCCAACTTCAAAGACCAATATGACTAAGTAAAAACATCGGAACAATGACCCTAAATCTCGCAACCCTTACATCAAGAGAACTCTATCTAAAACCTCAAAATCCGCCAGCAACACAAACAGGCTTATCACAAAAAAAGAGCCTGGTTATGTAACTTGTGTGCAAAAGAATGTTTATCTAGAAGGACACTAGTTGTCACCTAGCTGCTTCCTACGTCATCAAACACGAAAGCAATAAACAGGTTGTTTACATAGTGAAAAATAAAGTAATCAAAAACGGGCAAGCTCAACTAATTAGAAGTGAAGACTGATGAGTACCTGTGAGTGATAACATCAAAGCCATCAGAAGATCAATACTATTATTAAAACTCAAACAACCCCTTCGTAATAATTAGCACCCAACAGAGAAGTGGGTTAAAACGGACAAGTATAAAAGTACAACTTTTTTCAGCAGTCGATCCAGTTATTGATAGAATAACGACCTACAAAAAAATGCAGTCAATCTACATAGTAAAAGGCAACCATGCACAACTCATCTGAAACCAAAACCACCCCAAACAAATCAACCTCCGCACTGAAGGATGGCTGATTGACCTCACACCATCGCCAGTCCCAAAAAAATAGTTAACCGCCAGTGCTTCTCAAGACTGCCACTTAGCTACCAAACAACCTGTTTGTGCCTAGAGCTCCTTAACACCCAACAATCAGACAAATGTCTCAAGACCGTTCCAAGTAATCCACCTAAAAAAACTCACAACGGTTACTTTGAGAAACCGACTACACCTTCCTCACAAAAAGTCTACAAATCATCTGAATCAAAAAACAAGCCAAACAAATCAACTTCCACAATGTCCACTGCAAATGAAGAATGGCTAACTGACCTCACACCATCGTCAACCAAAAATAGTTTACTTTGATGTCAAAAACGCTTGGCAATCGCATACCTCGCCATTAGTGCTTTTCATAGCAACCACTTCGCTAGCCATTCGGCTACCAAAGCAATCTCTAGTTGCGCTTGAAAATCTTCGGCACCCAAAAGACCCAACCATCAAACATATCTCTCAATACTGTTCCAAGTAAGATCAAACTCCTGGACCACAACAGTCATATTAAAAAACCCCAGAGTACTTCCTCAGAAAAAAGCTACAAATTTCGTAGACACTTCATTTCCACAAAACGGCGGACCCACACGCCTACTCATGAGATAACCAAGTAGTCTAGACACTCTTGCAGACAATAAGCTGTTGCACCAAATAACCTAAATCAAGTCCTTTCAAATTCTGGGAGCTTCCTACCATTTCTTTCAACTGTAGCACCAAGTGCAGATAACCGCTCACAAATTAATCCAATTCAAACAATCTGAAGTAGATCAAACACTGAAGTCAAAATCGGACACAATCAGTAACCCAATAGAAATGCATCGAGACCCAACCAATTGCCTCAATTATTGCTAAGCCCTACAATAGAGTAACAACATCTCAAAAACAGACTGTTTTGAGCTAGGCCTCGGCGGTGTAAATCAAGACAGGCTGCAATACCCTAACACCAGAAACCGAAGCGTCGCAGATAATAGACTTCACAAAAACTGTGTTATATACTAACTGATCAAAGCAAAGCAAAACCACATCAGCAAAAAGTTCCCCCCAATGCCCGACCACGATGATGTAAACAATTGACCTACAAAGTTATAACCGTGTCCAGCTAGTCACCCAAGAAACAAATAAATTTAAAAAAACCACCCAAAGCCCATATATAACCCCAGGATAACCAATTCAAAAATAGTCCTGCACATATCTTGGTCGCGTATGTTTTTAGATTTCGAAAAAGCCTCTCCATCGCTCCGATCAGTTACAAAGCGGAGCTATAACACCTCCGCACTTAAACCTTCAATAAACAGCCGCACCAAGCTTAGAAAAATCTGATACTTTTAAATGGCGTAGAAATTGCCACCACCAGAAAGCAAACCACCAACATTGTTTCCACCATAACCCGGATTTGAAAGTATCGATCAAGCTAGATGCTCGCAAATCTATAGTGTCAATAGTAATTCTACAACCTTCCATAACATCAGATTCTGCAGACAATTGGGAAGCTTCCCATGACTTCTTGATTGTGTATTTTAAGTGATCCTATTACTTTTAAATTTTGCAGCAAAATTACTTTTACTATTCATCATTAACCAAAATCTACAGCAATGTGTTCCGTCCACGCAACCACAACACCCTGTGCTGCACAGAAAGCAGCGTCGTATCATGAATCAACATTAAGCAATAAACTTCCAAGCATCCCCATTTCTTGTCCGCGTGCTGGGGTCGTCGATGGCCGCCAGGCAAAGATGCAATGTCTGGCAGCAAAGAAGATTATGTTGTTTCTCTTCAACGTCAATGGTGTGGCGCCTACAATGCGGTAAACTCTTTAAAGATAATGAAGCATTAATCATGCTCCGACGTCATCGGTGTATTCACTGCTTCTACTAACTCCATTACTTTCACTTTGTAACTACATAGTGCAATCCGAAAGGTCGACGTGCAAGCTACAGTACTCGGTTAATGAAATTACTCAGGTCTTCAAAAGATTTCTCAATCTCGGGTGTCCGTTCCAATAGCGTTCCATGTTTATATGGCTTGGCTAATTGGGCAAAGTTGGGCATAAATTTCCTCAGCTACGTACACAAGCCCATAAAGTGTCAGGCTTGCTTCTTATATGTAGACCAAGGATCTCTCTCTAGGCAGTGATTTGATGGCCTAAGTCTAAGTATTCCATCTTCTTGCCCGAAAGCGCACTTAGGTTAAATTTTAGGCCGTTTTTCTGCAGTTCTAATACACTTCAAAGCTAGTTTAGATGTTCGTCCATGTTGTTTGTTGTTCCTTTCTTCTTCCGTACTAGCACTACTAAATTATTGATCAATTCTTAGCAGATTTGGGTCTTCAAGGTACGTTTTCTTAGGTTCAGGTATTTAATTTGACCAAAAAAAAATGTAACAGCCTGCATAATCAGAAGTGGCCCAATATCAGGTCTTTTCCCACTTGAGGTATAATCAACACGTTGGTGTTTTGTGTTTAATCGCCAACTTCCAAATTGGTGATGACCTCTCCGGTAATCCAGTTTTGAGTCTTCCCACCTTGGCGCTATTTTATCTTCGTTAAATGTTTGCTCGCCCCGGAGTCAATGATGACTTCTACTATTCTTCAGGCGGAATTTTATCTTCGTTAAATGTTTGCTCGCCCCTGAGTCAATAATGACTTCTACCATTCTTTCGTCTATGTTTACTTTTGTCCATTTATGTTTACTTTCGGGATCGGCTAAGAAGTTTTCGACCGATCCCTGGTGACTTATCTTCTCAACCTTAGTGGCTCGTTGTATCCTTTATCAAGCTGGCTAGAACGTTCTTCCTCATGATAAGAATATACTCGTCGATAGGTGCTAACTACCGCAGCAGAAAACTTTCGGCAAGTTTTTTCGGTTAATGGTGCGTCATCATCAAGACATCTGCAAGTTGCGCCACCAAAACTAAAGCATCCATCAGTTAGTGTTAAAGCTATTGAGCAGTGTCGCATGCCGTGATGTTTTTGGTACTTGTTATATAGCAAGGTAGGTTTCCAGTCTAATAGATCTTCATGAAGTAGTCCACCGAAAGTTGGCAAGCTTTCTGCCTACAGTTTCTTTTGTCGGTTAGTTAGCAACATTTCTCTCAAAGCAATTGACTGCCACTCATTTGCTTTAAAGGCATGTAGCATCCATAATATCGGTTGACCATGACTACGGTACAATAAAGCTTACCACTTTGTTAAGTATGCAGTACTTCTATTTAAGGCAGTCTTGACCTGAAGCAGAATTCTTCAGTTTGTTTCAATTTTTTTTATCTGGTTTGCCGTAATTAAACTAAATTCCAGGGTTTTTGTCGGCTTGCAATTAGCAAGCAGTAAGTAAAGCAGTAAAACGGTCTTCTGGTTCTTCTTGCAGTATTCAGGCGTTGTAATCTTTTTTTAATGCCTCTTCTTGGTACTAGATGTGTCAAGAAATATATACTTTTCTAAAACTTTGCTATGTTCCAAAATAAGAGAGCATACTTGTGCATTTCTATTAACTTTATTATTAATTACGCTCACCACAAAACAAGAATTAAACTTTTAGTTGTTGTTGAGAATATTATATAATAGAACATACTTCTGTACGTATATTCACTTCGACCTATCTCATAACCTATTACAAGGTCTTGATAAATGTAAGAATCTAAAATTAAAATTTAAACTTCAGGCAAAAATATATCAATCAACTTAATTTTTAATATTCTTTTAAAACAATATTTAATGAAGTACTGGGTTAAAATTATAACTTTATATACTAGTTATACATAAGCAAGTTAACATTTCTGGAACTAATTCAAAACTAAAAACTACAAATATATTATTTACAAACCTTCGAAGTAAACTTCCAAACTAATTTATAATGAATACCACTATTTAATACAAAAAACTAGTTTAATCAGCAAGTTACATAAACTTATTTTAATTCTACCCCCCTACATTAATAAAAACACTCCATCAAATCCCAACTGTATTTCAGAGTAAATTAACTGAAATTTTCGTAGCAGTATCCAATTAAACGAGATTTATCCGAGCCGAATCCTGGTTGGATATATTCGGTGCGGATTTATATTTAATTTCACCCACAATCTTTCATGTTCTCATTGTGCAATGACAGACGAGAGTTGTCTCGGTCCACTAAAATAAAATGATTGCAATACAGTCTTGGCGCTGGCATAAGAAGGAAAGCGTGAAATAAAGAAGTAATCTTACAAATGACCAGAGATTAAAAATGCTTTGATTGTATTAATAGTTACGATTGTGAAATTAAAATTAATTCATTTTTATATAATTGGATAATTTAGAAAAATTATGAATAATTATTAATATAATTCATAAAAAAATTGCTTTGTCTTGTCATAAATAACGCCGCTGCTGAAACGACTTTTGGCATGGTGTTATGAGAAATCTTCTATCGGTTATTTAAATAAATATCTTATCTAACAATACTTTAGTTTCAAAATGTATTTTATATGACATGAAAATAAACTAACTAGAATGATTGTAACAACTCTGTCATCAAATTTGTCTCCTTTCTCTGCAACTCGCAAATAGTCCAATAAGTAAACATTATAGAAGTGAGTGCTTTCTTGCCAACAACAACAACAAAATAGAATTTTAAAGAATTGTATGTCATCAATTCTCGGAAAAACAGAATGGCAAATTTCAACGTTGAGAAGAAGCGAATATAATTGGGAATGCGGAATAAATAATTGAGATAATTTAAGCATCTGCCAGGAGAATTAGGAAAAGACATTTGGTACACCATACCGTATTATATATCATTACTTATTCACAGAATTATAATTTATAAATTCTATGAATTAATTCATAACATTAAAACATACACCATTTTTTATTATTCTTGATAGGTGGTGGCCGTTACTATGTATTTATTATAAAATAAATAAAACACATTTACTATGTACTATATCACAAATATATTAAAAAAAACCATAAATAGTTTCAACCTTTACAAGGCCATCATAGGACGGTGATACGAACGGACAGACGATGATACAAACAAGTATTATTATTGTTTTATATAATATAGTTCAATAAATTATTTTTACTTATTTATTTTATTTTCACAAATACAAATTTATACAATAATAAATGTCAGTGTATATGGCGAGCAAAAAAAAGATGTAGACTTTAAAATTATAACTTATTTTTGGAATTTTTTGTTTTAACTTTATGTTTGCAAATTGTTGCGTTTAATAATTCATTTCCTGACAAATGTTATCTATCTGGCAGTCATTATCACCGTGTTACAGACTTTTATGAATTTGCATCAATATGCGCGTTCGTTTCGCCAATATCACTGAAATTTTGATCACTTGGTGATGATAAATTGAACGAACTCGGTGACATAAATTTAAAAACATGGTGAGTAATAAATAAAACAATTTGAGATAAAGTGAAATTGGTCGTTCTTTGTTATGTATCATGTTAAACAATAATTAAGTAATATTTTAGGTCATCACCAAGTGATCAAAATTTCAGTGATATTGGCGAAACGAACGCGCCTCATTTCGCTCTAATTGAAAACCTACATTTCACTACTTGTCATTCACACGGTGTACTGTACTTAACAGGTTATAATGCCTTTAGGCCCTATTGTTGTGGCAAGAATTATAGCGTCGATTGAAGATGGACAAAGAAAACAAGAAACTGTTGGTAAAAGCCTTTGTGCTGAACAAAAGATAAATCAGCGTTACTTGGATACTGGCCTGATAACCAGAAGATCAAGATCCGGGCAAAAAAAGTCACCACAAACAGAAATGACAGTTTTTTGGTGTCGACAAGTTTGCAGAATAGAACAGATTCTGCAGTTTATCTACGAAATCAACTCCATGAAGTTAGAGATGTAAATGTTAATGGATAGACCGTTAGGAAAAGGCTTCTGGCTGCTGGATTGTCTTGTAGAAAGATGGGTACAGATCCACCTTTACACCGCCGACATAGTGATGCAAGATTAGCTTTTTCCCAAAAACACCGGGCATAGAATAATCAGGACTGGAGCAGGGTACTGTTTTCAGATAAGTCGCGCTTTTACCTCAATAGACCAGACGGACGACGGAAAATGTGAAGAAGACGCAGAGAAAGATACGCTTCAGTTTGTATTGATAAGCAACTTCTATTTGGCGGTGGGTCGGTTATTTGGGTAGGAATTTCTACTTAAGTACGCACAGAGTTGGTCTCCCTGACAGCTCTCAGATACATTATGGAGGCTCTCAAAGATCATGTTATGCCCTTCATGAAAACTATGGGCGAGCGCAGCATTTTCATGCAAGATAATGCTAGACCTCACGTAGCTAGAGTTTTTAGAAATTATCTAGATAAAGTGGGAATTTTGCGGTTCGATTGGCCAGCTCTCAGCCCGGACATAAATCCCATAGAACATGCCTGGGATGAGTAGAAACAACGTATCCAAAAGCATACACCTGCTCCAAGAACTACTCAGAAGCTAAGACAGTTGCTATTGCAGGAATAGAATAATATCAACCAAAATGTAATCCTTAATTAATTTTAATATTTTTTGTTCCATATTAGTCCTAGGAACAAAAATTCAATCTTTGTCTGAACTGTAAATTTGTGATATCAAAAATACGCAATAAAAACAATCAATATGCTATACAATTCAACATTGAATTTTTAATTTAGTGTGCAAAATACAGTACAATTGTTTACAATTCGCTAACATAAGGTTATCCAAAACTAAGTCATAAATTTAAAGTGACCTCTATTTTTTGCTGGCCAGTGTATTTGCGTATATTTTTACGTACTCCAAGTTAATTGCGGGACGGCCGACGTCTCGTCTATTCCGGTTCTTTCTGCACCGCTGATAGTACAACCAGTTGATTGAAGCCGGTTCTCGTTCTGATCCAGATTCGGCTACCAAAGCACCAAATGATTCACTAGCTCTGGAGACATTTTCAATGTGCTCACTGTTTCCGTTTGTAATATGTTTGCGCACTTGTTGGAAGAGTCGGTTTTATTATTATCCGAGCGTCTTACAATGATCTCAATTCAACTCTTCAAATTGTTGGTAGATGAGAGAAGGATTTCTTATAAATACTGTGGTGTCGTTTACGTCAATCTTATAAGTGGAATTGCGGTCCTCGAGTCGCCGCTGAAGTTAAAAATTGTTTGATCTTTTCGTTGGTTGGGTTTTTAGAGGTTCTAACGTAGCATCGTCTAAGCTATTATTTTCCCCGTTTCGAGTATTATGTGGAGCTCAAGCTGCGTCCAAAATGTAAAGTTCGATGTTACTCGGTGAACAAATCAGAATACATGTATTAAGCATTGTAAGAAATCATAATATTAAAATGAATAATCCAGGCTCAATAAAGAATTCAGAGTATTCAGGTCGGCTTGCTGAATGCGACCAGCTTTCAAATCAGCGCCAAGTAAACGCCAAGTGCGGTGAAGTTTAGATTAAATCTAGAGTCTATGCCTCGTGAATCAGGCCGCCAATGGTAACAGAGATGCGGAATATCACCACTATAGTGACACTTATGGACGGGTCGGTTGCAATGTTTGGTCTTTAATCTACCCGTCGCTCATTTCCCGATTGCCTAAGAGGTTACGAGCGACTTAGGTTGTAAAATTCAGTGCCATTTTTGGCGTTCTAATGCAAGTTCAACATATCCACTAGCTTTTCAAAAGACTCAAAGGTGTTGGTGTCGTTCGACTGATAAATCCTTGGTTCAACTACGCTGGTCAGAGTATTCGCCATAGTCTCTCGTTTGTGATGTAACAATCTCTTGCTTAATGAGTGATAGTCATTAAAACTTCCGGCCATTTATTCAATAGCGGTGGTAGTTAACTTGCAGCCAAACCAGTCTTTTCTTGAAGCTTTCAAAATTGTTGGCCTCATTTTTAAGATCTTGTGGTCCGACGATGAGATTCGATGCCGTTAAAAGTAATCCTCTAGTTAATGCGGATTTCCACACTGGCAAACACTTAAGTATCCCGGCAACTCAAGTGGGATACCGCTGCGTTGAATATGCCGAATAAGTTCGCGGTTCAACCCTAGAAGGTACGTGTTAGGAGTTAGTTTCTACCGAAAAATCTCCGACCCCAAATGTAGAGATGTGTTCACCAAATGATTCAGCATTTCTGAAACAACCTGTGTTGTCAACGGCATCAGGCTGAGGTACTGTTGCCTAGTTAAAACCCAGTTCCCTTAAATCTTCACCGTGGCTCGTGGTTCAGGCGGTTTTAGTAGTGAGTAGTCAAGGTGCAACGTTGACAGCTCCCAGCATATCTAGGGAAGCCAACCACTGTCTATTGATGCCATAAATTATTGGCTCAACCTATTTGCTAATCAAGCTTCATTGCAGTGTCGTCGCTGCGGGATGATAAGCGATCAACAGAAAAATTGTTTCATAACTCTCCAGGCAACCGTCCATCTTGAGAAATGATCTTTTATGGGGTTAGAGAACTCAAAGACACTGATCCCCACTCGGGAGCCATTGTAACCGGTGCCGGTAGAGGTGGCGTCGATGGTACTCGGCGGAGGAAACGGGAGAATCTTTGAAGGACGTGTAAGGGCTACAGCGTAGTCTTTCAGTGCCTCCCGATGCAATAACTCCAGGTAAAAGTCATCCAAATGTTCTGTGTCACGTTTCATCCATAAGGTACTGAGCTGGAGTTGATGAAACCAGGCAATATGTTGAATGCACCCGGTGCAAGCCTTAATGCCGAAAAGTTTTTCCTATTACCATGTTTATAGTTCTTATTCTTACAGTAGCTATGCGTTACAGAATATTAGCTATCCACAAAGCAATTTGTACTTTATTGGTCGCATTATGAAATAATTCAGAAGTTTTTTTTAAATTCTTGAACCATGAGATCCTCCTACAACCTTGTTCCTCCCTGCCGTCAACCTTTCTTCGGAGTAATAGTTGTAATACTCCCAAGCTCTCTGAATATCTCATGATGTGGCCTAAATACTTAATTTTCTTCGTTTTGCCGTCTTCACAACCTCTCTATCTCTGTTTTCATCCTTTGTAAAACTTCTTCGTTGATAACATGTCCATAGAACTCAAAGAATTCTTCTTTAAGTCCACAACTCCCCTGAACCAGCAAACGTCCTAACAATCGTCAACACCGACTCCACAATAGCGCAGCACTTAAAACTTGGACCAGAACGCACTACGCGACGCAGATGGATAGTGAATGTAAACCGCATGCAAACTAAAGTGAGTCAAACCACAACCACCCAATAGAGACAATGCCGAAAATCTTTCGGACATGACATTAGCAAAGAATGTCACCTAAGGTTTTTCGTGGTTTAAAAACGTCACTTGATGGCATAAATAATCATGCATCGTAAGGTTGAGTGCCATCTGGGTTGGCCTACAGCCGCGTAGAGAGTAAATAGATATAAGTGCGTGACCACTTTGTCGAGCATATTCGTATTACTAAGTTCGGGAGCAAGTCTGTATAAATGATGCAATAAGCGTACAAGTCACTCTTGGTTGATACGTTGATATTGATGTCAAGTTCTACCTCAAACAGTCCAGGGTCGATTCAAAGAAGACTGAAAATGTTCTCCAGGGTCAAATGGTTCCCTACGATAGTTGGTGCAATACCGTAAGGTTATAAGTAGCAGGAAAGCGTGTCGTTGGGGTAAAGGTCAAGAATCAGTTCAGGTCCAAAAGCATGGCAGCGTTCGGTGGATTGCATCTTCTGCAGATAAAACAATAGACTCTTGTTTATACTGGTGAAATGATGGCTTCACTAATACTGGCTTAGTCGTTGGAATAATACCAATACAAAAACGGAAGAGTAAAGCGGAACCTAAAGTCGACTACCAAAAAGTATTTAAGAAACCACTTTCAAGTTCCCAAGTGACAGAAACTAAATAAAGAACACAGCAACCAAACAAAAATACAACAACGTCACCTGCAATAGACTGGCTGACAAGACTGACAAGAGTACGGAAAACTACCTGCATGACAACAAACGCCAAGCTCTCTCGCGGCACCACCAAGTAAAAACAAGTACTGAGTATTGCACAATCCGCCCCGGATACCGCCGCAAACCCTATCCACAAAGCAACCCCAGGTAGCAGCTGTAAGTCCCTAAACCTGCATCAAAGAAGAGACCTATCAGCCAAATTCGGTGTACCAAGAGCACCATCTCCGAGGTGTTTCACCCCTTAGCTGATCGCCTCTAGGTTCCAAAAATAAAAACAAAAATATTTAATATGTATTGACTTTCATCTGACCGTCTTGTGTCCCCATTGGTTGTATAATGTTCCTTACTGTAGCTGCGTCGTCCGCTGTTAAAGTGTAGCTTAATCTACTAACGCACGTAAAGCTTAACCGGAGTCTGTAGGGGTTGCCTTCTACCAGTGCCGTAGTGATGACTTTCTTAAGCATTAGTTATTTGTTGCTAAGGCACTTAGCGCGTCCGGGCATCATGACTCGTTTTGCGGTTTCGTACTAAAGCACGTTTGCGCGTCTAAAGTAACGGCGCTTTTTGTATCCCGCTTGCCCTTATCGGGCTTCTTGTAGTAGTGCCTTTTTATCTTCTGGCTTCTTTTATTTTTTCATCACAGCCTGGATCTGCCAGGTTGTATCCAAGCAATTATTCGCTTAGCTGCGTTGGTAGGCGGTTGCAAAGTGCAAATACTTGTTTTTAAGTTCTGCATGTCGGCGTTCCACCGGATTAGGATAGAATACGGTAGTGTAATGTACCGACGTACTCCTTTTTGAAAACAATGGCTTGTAAACTGTGTGCCATTATTGCGAAAGAGTCTTTGTAGTAATTTCGTTTGTAGTTGCGGTTACTGGCCACCTAGTGTTCATCATGATCACAACAAATTTGTTTCTTAACATAGTAACGTCCAGTAGCCCTATAAAGGCTATTGCAACTCTATCCCATGGTTGGCTTGGTGAGTAAGCCTCTAGTTGCGTTTTAGACTTAAAAAGGTCCAACTTTCACCTTCAAACACGTCAACGGTGCAATTCTAATCGCTGTGATTTTTGTCATCGGTAACTTTTCTCATAGAAATGACGTAAAAGATCGCGCTTAGCAAAACCAACTTTTGCTTAAATGCACCAGTAGTCTCTAATAGTCTCCAAATCTCAACTACTTTTTCGACTAAAAACTTTCAAGTCCATAATCCTACATCAGCAAAAACTAGAATAAGCATAGTCGTTTCAAACCAAAGACATGTCAGTTCCTCGATTCTTGTACCGGTCAGTTCTCCTCAAGACTATAATTTGACCATTATAAGCCCAAACTTTCGACCAAGCTAAAAGAATAGCAACTTCATACATATCTCTTAATACACTGCAACAATACGAGCACAATATTCTCAGACATATATCGGCAAACAAACATAGTCACCCCTTCCCCAATTTTTGCAAAAGTCTGATTTCTTCGAGACTAAAAAAAATCCCATAAACTATCATCAGCCATAAGTAAACAATCCACTAAAGTGTAACTAGCTTTTTTAGAAGTTTTTTACAGATTTGCTACACAACAACATCAATACGAGCTCAATATTCTTAAACCAATTTCGGCAAATAAAAACAAGCATAAAGTCACCCTAAACTAATAACAACTTGATTCATCTGCACCCTTTGCATACCAAAAACAACTATTAAAACATGCGTGTCATTCCTTTAATAATCCGTTTTACAATTTTTAAGTACTACAGCTCTTAAATATCCTATTGTAGTTATTTTTGGCAAAATTTTATCGAATTCCTGATGAAATCAAGCTCAACTATACTAAATCTTATTTGAAATAGATGCAAATAAAATCGATTATCACACAAATCCTATAAAAACGAATGCCAACACAATATATAAATCAATTAACATTCCATTCCAACAAACACAGATTTTTGTTGTAATTAAGTAAAATTTATATCTGTCCGCAAAAATAAAAAAATTCCGAACAACAATTTCTAACTAACATCTGTTCCGTAAATGAGCCAAAAATATAGCCAGCTCCTAATTAATGAATTAGTCGTTTCGCCTACAAAATGCGATAATTAATTTTCGGCGCAATCCCCCGACCTATCTCAATCGAAAGTAACTAAAACCCAACTCGATTAGCCGGGGCAATAAATTAAAATTCATTTTCGGCTTAATTAATTCTAAAAATACATATGTAGGTCGTTTCATAATTACTGGCACGAAATCCCCGAACGCATCCGTTTTTATGTGATCGCGCTCTCGAGGAAAATTGATGGATTCCAGAAGCGCTCGATTAGTTGAATACGACGGATAGAATGAGGAAGTTTGTTCATGCTGTGTTTTGATGGAATTTTAATCCTATTGTTTATGTTATAATATAGCTATTTTATAGTTTCAAATGTAAAAGTTATTTGAATTATTACCGCGATTAGCTTGACATTTATATTTATTAAAATACTGTTCTAACTACTTATTACTGAACAATTAGATTAAATTATTCAGATCATTGTTCGATTGTTGTGCGCGTTAGTCATCCTGTAATTTCCTCGGTCATACCTATGTTTATCCATAGCACTCATCTTTAAATCACACGTTTTAAATGTCAAAGAATCCAATTATCGTCCCTTTCTTGTCGTTGCTAAAAATACCATTTCATACCCTGGTTATAAATATACGTTAAAAGAGTGCTTTTTTATCGATCTCCCATCGGATGGAAAATTTGTACTTTATACAAGAAGCTAATATAGGATTTCATCTTGTTCGTGAGTTTCCTAGAATATCTTTATTGTATTTTATGCTTCTGACAATCCGTGTTCGGTTTCCTTGTAAATTATTAATTGGTGCACATACTTTTATTATTTTATTAGTTTAGTTAGTAGTAGTAGACGACAGGTAGCTAATTGTTTAGTTTTATTTCAAATAAAATATTTAGAAATTACTACATACAAATAAAAATAATCCTTGAAAGTATAACTTAATGGTCTAAATATTGACCTTTTTTGTTCATCGAATGGTAAAGCCTACATATAAACATTCTATGCCCACAAATGACGTCACGCGCTATTTGGAGGCATACGCGAGTAGTTACATTTTTCTTAACAAAAGCCATAATTTATTGATTTGCCATTTACAATTCTATTATTGACAAATGGATATTTGCAACGCGCTTAAGCAAATTATAAAACTTTCTGCAACAATCAAGATCATTTGTCAATTATCAAATATCAATTGTTTGTACCACAAAATTCAAGAATGTAAAATGTAAAATAAATAACATTTGGTAGCAAAATAATTTAACTCCATGCGCCAAGTGCTCTATATAAGATTCATAAACATTTTGCCAGATTAAGTACGTAAAAATGTATTTTATAAATGTTTGTAACAATAAGTCTCTTTCTATATTTATATTATTGCCCACAACTGACGTCACACGCACGCAAAAAGCGTGTCTATAAGAGTATACGGATTAAAGCCAGTACCATAAAAAATCCAGTGTTGGTTGATAGATTGTGTTGAAAATCAATTGCCCAACAATGTTGAGCATTGATGGACGTCTCCTCAATATTATATTTTACCGATTTATTTAAACAAGCTGTCAACAACCTACCTACAAAAACCTAAAATCTTAGAACAAAACTTGCAGATTTGCCAACTAAAACCATCCCCATACAATGTCAAAAAAAGTGCAGCCGCAGAAAAATCAAGAATCAATTTTAACCCAAAAGTTTGTTATCCAAGGTTTTCTAGAATGTTTTCTAGAAAAACTACTGGCTTTCTGAATTAAAAAAAAAAATGCATTCACTCATAGCTGATTTAGCCTCCTGATAATTCCAGATGCGACGCTTCCAAATGGAAGAGAAAGTAATCACCAAAAACCTTATGTCCAGTCAGTCAAGTGACTCATGTGAAAGTCAGACAGAAGAAGACAGGAGAAAGAATAAAAAATAAAAACTCCGCAAGCAACCGCTTTTTATTCCAGGACCAAATACAGAGTAAACGGGTCCAAAAATCAGGCTGACACCTTACAGGTAAAATTTGAAACAGTCCATTACGCTAAAGTTTTAAAAATTGCGACAGAAGCCGGTGACAAAGCTGTCCAGAAAGTAAGAGCATAAAAAAAAAACAAAAGAAGAGTCAAAATACTCATCGGTATGGGCAGAATCCCTAAGAAAACATACCATAGGAGCGTAGCAGATGTATAGGTACGAGACCTGGACGAGCATATGACAATCAATAAAACAATAGTAGCTCTGAAGCGATACACACCTACTACCACAAATAGTGTAGTACGCTCGACCTGACAGTACAGCCCATACCTAAAAATTGCATTGCTACAACGTCTATCAACGCGGGTAACTAACTTCTAAAGACTGGTAAGATTAGAATTGGTTAAAACTAATGAAAAATTTCTTCTGCCTCCAGTTCCTTGTCCGATTCGGTTGTTGGTAACCACATAAGCCATAAATACTTTATTTACTGCTGCGCGGAAAAGTTCAGTGGTGGTGATGTCAAACCAGTTTCTCAGATTTCTTCCTGCGACTTTTCCTTGCAGTACTGTTTGAAGTATGTATCTGCTTTCATTCCCCATAATGTGGCCGAGATATTGCAGTTTTCTTTTTCATTTTATTGTGTTGGGTATCTCCTTCAGCATTCTGCGAGATCCTTAGCATTTGTTATGTGATCTTTTGGATCCTTCCAAAGGATAGTCAACCATAGGAAAATTGGGAAAATGAAGATGCCAAATATTAAATCACAACAAGGCAATAAAAATTTTACAAATTGATCTCAACTGTTGCAAACCAGCACACAATTTGCTAACAGCGCCAAGAAGGCGGACGTAATAAAATGCAAGCTCAATACGAGATTTAAAGAGCAGATAACCCTCTATTCATGTACGTGTCATTCTAAGAATATAAGAACAATTTGTCTAAAAAAATGTGACAAATAATTCGAGCTCCGACGGAAAGGTGTCGGTATGCAGAGATTTAAATGCTAACGCGATGGATTGAGACTCACCAATTACAAATGCAATAAAACATGAGCAAGTGGAATAGATGGCTATACCTAAGGTTGAGTAACTTGGAGAATAAGCCAACTTTTGTGAGAGAAAACTCTCAAACAGACAGTTTGTTGCAGCAAGTAAGCAAGTCGCAAGTGGCACACGAAGGCCACTAAAAATCCACCTATAAAGCTAAATAAAAATAAGACTTACAAACAAAGTCAAGTAAGACTATAAAGCTGCCAGTAGTATAAGGTCACCTTCCAACCTAGCAAGGACAGACGCTGAGCAACTTTTGCGCAAAATAACTCTTGGAGACGGCGGTCAGATTGGTATCAAAGCGGATACCGGAAGCGTTTGCATCATGCCAAGATAAACAACGCCTTTGGACTACCAAGATTGTGTTGTAGACATATCGATGTTAGCTGCAAAAGCTATAAAACTTCAAAATAGGAAAAGACCAGGCCTAATGACATCCTCGACAAACTACTAGAAATCGCAATTAAAGCACTACCCCAGAAGTCACTGCCTACGCAATGTATTCACAATAGTTCAGCAATCTACTGGACAAGGCGGGTAAAGTCATTAAAGGATATTAGTGAACAAACTCTTTAAGCCGCTCAACGACTCGAGCCGTAACAAAATCGCAAAACAGCTAACACAGGTCCTCTCAGATAAAGAAATTATTGCGTCAAACTTATAACTCGTTGCAATGGAAAGTTATTAAAATATGCGAGGTATCTCCAAATACCTGCAAAGTATCTCCAAATACCTTCGACAAATGCTTTCAAAGCTTATAGAGTCCAGATAGATGACAAAACAAGTCAACAATACACTACCAAAAACTGCGATGATAGCCGGGACCATACATCACCAGAATGCGGAATACATAACAAAGAGATTCTAGAATATAATGCTCCTTGCACGTTCAGCTGCTGTTCCCAAATTCAATTTGGACAAGAGGTTAGTTATTTTTTTTTCAGGAGGCAACAATTTGTTAATATTATTCCATATTACAAGTAGCAGTTGATGTAAACGGCATCATTATTAATGCCGGGTATTAGCTCGAAAGTTCCTTTCAACGATACTAAAATCAGTATTAAATCTAAAATATTCCGGCAAAGAGCACGGTTGTAGATGTTGTTTCATTCTGGTCTCTTTTAATAACTGTGCCTCGTTATGGATACTTGAATGGACACCAGACATCCTATGCTTTGGTACTACAAACTTAGTTTTATTAGACTGTTCAGATTTTGTCATTTCCACAGTATGTTGAGCTAGCTCTTGTGCGGTACTAGCATACCTCACATTAGTTTAGATTTATGGCATAAAGTAGAACTGGCAAGAAAACCTTTAACACCTCTAGAAGAATCACCTTTAGAGCCAGAAGAAAAATAACACTTACTGACAAAGTCAAGAAAAACTATGAGGCTGCCAGAAAGAAGTACAAGGTCAACATTTAACCTAGCAAAAATAGATACTAGGCAAACCACCACAGTGAGTGCTCAGAACAGATTTGTATTGTAGACACACCAATGTTCTTTTCCATAGAAATAGCTGCAAAAGTTATAAAACCCATTCCTAATAAACTACTCAAGCTAGCGTCAACAATTTTAACTCGTTTTGAGTCAGTTCTTCCCGGCTAGCAGCTTAGATGAAATGTTTTCTACTATAGCGCCATTCAACTCAAACTACTGGAGAGAGTGCAAATCGTAACGTTTGCCAACAACCTTGCAATACTGGTAAAAACTCAAGCAGTTCTGCGAGAAATTGGAATAGACCAAGAAAGGCGCTCAGGGACCAGAAGAACTTTCCAGAGCCTACAGGACCGTACCTACGTATGCTTTGGAAGTCTTTAGGTTATTCCAGACAATATATTTGTCAATAAGAGAGCAGAAATCTACAAAACTAGATATATAGGCAGAATCAGATCAATTGGCAAAACCGATGAGAAAAAATGGAGAACAGTGGAAACGATGCATGATCTCAAAATTCTTATGGCTTTCGCAGTTATTAACGAGCCACGGGTGTTTCTGTAGTTACCTAAAGCAGATCACAAAAACAACACAAAAGTAATACCAAAAAAAAAAAAACAAAACTCATTGACAATGCCTTCAACCAAACAGCAACGAGCACAAAGCGGAACCTATGAACAAAGAATCTATTTTCAAACTATAAATCAATTAGTCACAACAAGTTATCCAAGCAGCTCCACAGGAGAAATCGCTAAAGCGACAACTTTACTCTCACACGCCAAAGAAAACTGTCAACTAACCACTTCCACTCAGAAGCGGAAATAACCAGTCAAAAGTTATCTACGACGCCAGGCCGCTCTATATCGCCGAATGTACCCGCATCACTCCAAGAAGGTCATGTCTAACACCTTTGCAACTTAGAAAACCTCGAATTTAGCAGTCGCTTGACATCATCACTTTCAAAAATATTCAGCAACTGGTAGAAACCGCCATCAAAGTAAAAACCAACCTAATCCGTCGCAAACCTCAACAGCCTAATCCTCGACCACCAACTACGGCAAACTCCACACAGCCGGGAACCGAGTAGAAGGTCAAAAAAGCGCAAATTCCCCGATTCAACCCAAGGCAAACTCACAAGCTACCAAACAACCGGCACCAATTAGCATTGCAGTAATCATCAACCGGGACAAAATCAAGGCTCTGATAGATTTGGGGATAAATCAGAACTTCACTCGATTTCGCTTACCCAATATACAACCATCAAACGGACAAGTTAAACAAGCCGACCTTAGTACAAATTACAAGCAAAGTAAAAATTGTCGACAAATGCCAGGTCATTACCTTCCTAATCACTCCAAGTATAGTAGAAGAGGTAATACTGGAGCACCAATGGTTAAGGGATCAAGAAGTTAGTATCGACTATTCCCCCCAACTAAGAGAAGGTCCACCATATACAGGTCACAACTATGCCAAGTTCAGGCCAAACAAAAAATTGAAATGACCATCAACTTGTTCCCAAATCAAGCCCGATTAAAAAACCTACTACAAAAATTCCATATGATATTCAATGAAAGCATCGTACCAACAGCCAATAAAATCATAATCCACCAAATCGACATGGTAAACAAAACTCCGGTATAAACTCTCGGATATAATCACAATGCTCGCCGAAAAACCCAGATCTTACAACCCACGAGTTGCTCACAAATAAAATAATCAAAAATAGCAGCAGTATTTACATACATGTCCAGTGTATTGTATAGACTCCTAAGTACCATTACCCTGGTCTACCTGAATGATATCATGGTCCACTCACAAAACCACAAAAAACACATTTATCAACTCCTCCAAGTCCTGAAACTGCTACAGAAATATAGATTAAAATGCAAGATGTTAAAGTGCAAACTTGAAAAAGACAAAGTCGGATATGTATCTGGTCTGGTTAAATAATTCAAAATCCTAACCTAACCCGGTAGTTTTTCAGCTTTCACCGTCAAAGACACTCCGAGAAGCTCCAACACTCTGTCCAATGTTCTATCCAAAAACCTAGAAGATAAAATAGTCAATTTCACTATCAAAATCAACAACAGGCTCCTACCACCCAAAAATGACCAAGGACAACCAAGCTGCCTAGTACAAAAAAAACCTTGGCAAAACTGATACGCTAGTGAAATGCCGTCAGACCCAAAAGATCATTCAAGGTTACAAAAAACATCTAAAGAAGCCGGACTATCCCCGTGACATAGCCTGGGACAGGTGAACTGCTGCGCACCTCTTCTGGCTGGAAACAGTTATCCGTACCACCAAAGACAAAGTAGAACGTCCTGACATTCCACCATGACTCAGAAACGGTAAGCCATCCATGTCCATCCAATAAATTACTATAAAGACACAACTTAACGAAACCTGAACGCTGAGATGCCCCAACTGAAAACCAACTTAACCTTGACCACCAACTTTAATAATCCCGACAACGGCAGGTTGCCTACCGCAAAAAAAGCTAACCCAGACAAGCCAACGTCCGCATCACAGGCAACCAAGTCATGGTGCGCGGAAAAAATAGATGAGCCCAAAAAAGATAATCACCACAGCCGGCCATAACTGGTATTGGGTAAAAGACCACCCACGCCAAGAAAGCAATCAGGGGCCTAGCACTCACCGCTCCCGTTTAATAACGCATCCCCAATGCTTCTCCACACCTGGAGCCCTTCACCAGGGAGTCGCCCATATACACCGGTCAAACAAAAACATAAATATTTAATTTATGTATTTATAAAAAAAAAATCTTCGGACGGTGATATAAACAACAAGTATAAAGGATGGTTGATACCATTACTATGTGGTAATCCATAATAATAATAAAATAAAACACAAACTTAGATTGTGTTTTATTTTATTATTATACAACAAGTACTTGTTTGTATCACCGTCCGATGATGGCCTTGTAAAGGTTGAAACTAGTTACGGTTTATAAATATATTCGTGATATAGTACATAGTAAATGTGTTTAATTTATTTTATAATAAACTATTACATGATAACGGCGACCACCACTCAACAATCAATTACATACAATAAATTAACATTACAACCGCAACTTCGAATAAAAACATTTTTACATACTCAAATATCATATTTTATAGTTAAAACAATGTGGTGTTGAATAATATTCAATTAATGACATTTATCACTTATAATAAATCATAACATAAATTATAAATGATGATTTTTTCAAGCAATAATTAGAAACGTATTTAATACAAAATGAAATGGTTAAGCAATAAGTTGTTTATGTTATCTTAATTAATGTAATTATTAAATTATTTTTAATATTATTGATATAATAAGCAAGCTACGCGAAAGTCTGTTTACAAAACATCTAAAAATACACTAATAATATTATCCATGTCTGTAATAAACAGTCTGCAGCAGCACACTCGTTCAATAATTGCAATTAGCGTACAAAAATATATTTTTAATGCATTGGCAACAAACAATTTCATATATAAAAATATGCACACGAATTAGCAAATAATTGCCATGTTATTGATAACTAAAAATAGAACCGCATTACGTGTTTGATATGCATAAGGTTATTTTTAAAATAAAACTTTCAAATCATCATTATCGTTTAATCATTAGATTGTATTGAATATAAAAATATACACACTGGGGAATTATACGTAAATAAAAGTAAGGTAATTACGTATTGTATTGGATAATTACAGAACGCTAATTTTAGATGATGATTTTATTAGTTGTATTTTCCGGTTTGCTGTTTGCATAATTTTTTTGCCAATTTATTTTAGGGGCCTAGTTGTACAGATGTCTTGGTAATTTTAGAATATGTCTAGTGGGATTTTACTAATGTCGTCCGACCATTCAAAAAGTTTTTGCATAATTACTGATAATTCTGGCAACAAGACTAATGTTTACTTTGAAATATTATATAATGAACGGACATTAATAATGTGTTCCTACATGCAGTTAGCAACGTTTAGCGTGTACATAACATACGTGTTCTATAATGTTAATGTTAGTAATAATAAATATCCTGTAAATATCAACAAGTATAAAAAGCTTTTTAATATTTAAATATATTTTAGCCTTAATACATTTATAATAGAACAGAATTCATTTTTTTTACATAAAATATTAAATCTTATTTAATCGAGTCCTTAAAAGGCACTTTGTTAATAAATTAAATTGGATTACATCTATGCCTTTTGTTTATGTTCAACCATAACACATTAAAAGTTTATTCTGATGAAATCTTTATCATTATCTTTATTACTGTAAAATGTTTAGTGCTAGGAATGCTTTTCAAATTAACATCAAATGATCATTTATTCTGTTCTATTGTACAAAAGCCATTAATTAAAAGGGTTGATGGACAATGTTCATTCATTTTGTGCAACAATTATAAAATCAAAGGATGTGTTTCGAGGCAGAAATAACTGTAAAAAGCAAAAGAGTAAAAAAAGTATACTAAAAAAATATGAATGTTCTTTCTATACATTAAAATTGTTTGTTTTATAACACTAATGTACAAAAGTTTTTTTTTTTAAATAGTTAATTTATTAAAATCAATTTTTTAACCTATTAATGTAGTTGTACTATGATGAAAAGTATAATAGATATTGTGATTTTATATAAATTATCTTTTTGACCAGTGAGATGCTAGGCACACTGATAAAGAGTGAATACCCTGAAGCACTATTGTAAACGTCTCGCACTGAGTAGACAAGAAGTTTAATGAAATAAATCATTTATTAAATTTAAATTACACTTGTGACGTTGCCTCTTGCACTTTCAGTGGGAACTGTGCTAGAAAGAGAAATTATATTATCTTGTTTGATATATTCTGTTTATATTGTTACAGAAAGGTGGTGTGGTGTTACCGGTGTCTCTCTGAAGATGGTCAATATTAGAAGTGGCCGGTATAAGTCCGAACTCCTGAGGAGACGGTTGCTGTTGGGTGCATTTATTGTAAAGAATTAAGTTAGGCGGACAAAAAAAAACGAGTGATTTGGTATTGTAGTACGAACCAAAATGATGCTCGAAGCGGGTAAGAAATGATGTGATAGAGTATATAGAGTCAGTGCAGATCTAGCAAAGAATCTATGTGATTGTGAAGACAAAAAAAAAACAGAAAAGAAGTAAGAGGAGCTATGAGAGCAAATTCGTTAAGAATCTGCAGGGCCTACAGGACGGTGTCGCAAGAGGCACTAGAAGTAATTGCGGTGACACTACCCGCAGATTTGATGGTGAAAGAAAGATTAAGTATAAAGAAAATGGTAAATAAAAGAACTAGTAAGCAAGAAGCAAAGAGACAAGCAAGAGAAAATATGATGGAAAGATGGCAAAGACAGTGGAAAGAAGGAGAAAGAGGAGAATGAACAAGGGAACTAATACCAGAAATAAAAAAATGTTTAGAGAAAAAAACCGAAAACGTGTTACTACACAACACAACTACTTACCGGACAAAGAGCATTTGGAAAGAACTTACAAAAAATAAATAAGATGGAGAAAGAGGAAAAATGTATATTTTGTCTAGAAGACACGCATGACACGCATCCGTGGGAGGAAGATAGAAAAACGCTAGAAAATGGAAACTATGCAACAACAGTACTGAAGAAAAAGATAGAAGAGTTTGAAGCTTTGAGATATAGGTAAACCAAAATGGAAGAAAAAACACAAATTAAAAGCCACAGAAAACAAAGGAAGGAGGAGCGAGAAGCTAAATGGAAGCAAAAGAATATAGAAAAAAGTAATAAAGAGAAAAGAAACAAAGAAGGTCGAAACAACTATGCCTGCCAAGCAATGGAAGATGAAAAGAGAGACAAGAGAAAAACATATACTGAAACAATAGTACCAACAGAAATTGCAGAAATAAGGAAGAAAAGGAGAGAACTGATCAAGGAAAACAAGTTGACGGAATTGACTAAAATACTTCCAAAGGGAAGATACGCCATCTCAAAGTTGTCGGAAAATGCAACTTTCGAAATGAGTATATCTGGAAACCAGAAGACACAAAGAACTAATCCCAAATGGAGATTCAAGAATCTCACTAGAAGTTAAACTGGTAAATGTAGACTACCAAAAAGGATGCACTTAATGAAGCTGAACAACATATTTATGAAAGAAAGAGGATACGACGAAGAAGAAGAATTTAATGAAGATATAGAAAAACTAAAAAGATACCTAAGAACAATGCAAATATCTAGGCTAAATAACACAAAAATGGGAGAAAAAAGAGAAGAATGCCAGTGTAGGAAGTAGGGCAAAAAATAAGGTATAGAAAGAGATGGGCCGAGGACAGCATGTGTTGCCGCAGCAGATTGCGTAAATTCCGCGAGGCTAAAACCAACCCACCTCAGTTTTTCGGATTAAAGGTAGCGTCACTTTAGGCGTGCTTGGTGCTCCTAACTAAAGTCTGACTCGTACCACTGCTGACATATTTATAAGATCATCTCTTTCAAATATTTTTTTAAATGTTTTCAAACTATCACGACAAAATGTTCTGCCACCCAACCACCCACCAAGCAACTAAGTAGTATATTTATATTTAAAAACTAATTCACAGTTATTTCCGCTTATCGCTTTGTCAACTCATACAATCGCATTGTGCAAAAAAGTTGTCTCTTCGCGCTTCGTTACAAGTTTACTTCAATTCTCGTTCTCCTGTTTGAGTGCGCGTCTGATGATTACGCTCAATCTTGCACACACGTCTATATTTTCAACCTGCAACCCAATTTAGGAATGTTATCAGATTCGCCCGTTGGTAGAGTAGAAATGGATCGTTCAGTAGTCCCATAATGCTATGTTATGCACGTGTAGGTGCTTATTTGTACAAGACCAGCCTTGTTTGGCGTTTAGTCTTGGATAAAGTTTTAGTCCAGTTAGTTGCACGTTTAACGAAGTTGTGCTGTATGTGAGCTTTGTAGAGAAATACAATGCCGCGTAAATCTGACACACAATATTGCAGAAAAAGATCACTCAGACTATGTCCTGGATTCGATTATTCTTCTTCAGAAGAAATAACACCATCAAAGATGGAGAAACCCAACCAGGCAGGGTCTTAAGTCACATTTCAATTTTGAAGCAATACGACTATCGCCGAACCTTAGACCAGGCAGTATAATTGCACACCCTCGCAGACCAAACCCTTGATCAAGGGCTACACAGTATAGGACTTTACCAACGCATAGAAATACCAGCTTGTATGCAACTAGAACGAACGCTCAGTACGTCGCTAGAGATAACTAATCGTAACAAAATCCCAATAAAAAAGCATAAATTGACTCTGCCACAAAAGATCAAAAATAACCAAAACCAACCAACAACTAAAGTTAAAAACAAAATATTCAAAAGTAAGTGTAGAACTCCAATGAGTATCATGACAAAAGTAAGTGTAGAACTCCAATGAGTATCATGACAACGCCAAAATGTCTCCTTCCGCAAATTCTATCATTCCAAAAGAAAGCCGCCTCAGTATACAA
Organism: Tachinus rufipes; assembly: GCA_963932245.1. Lineage (NCBI taxonomy): Eukaryota > Metazoa > Arthropoda > Insecta > Coleoptera > Staphylinidae > Tachinus > Tachinus rufipes. The sequence goes on along the minus strand of OZ010741.1, from coordinate 116,606,643 downwards.
ACGCCGCAAAAAATACCGTAATAAATTCAAATAATTTTGATTGTGATTGATAAGATAAGATAAATAATAAAAATTTCTTTAGTAAAATGTAAAAAAAAAGTAAAATATCTGGAACGCTCGACACCAAACTAAACGTCCACACACACCTGAATAATATAACCACAAAGACCACACCAAATATGATCAGAGCGATTGTATGAAGAAAAAAAACCATCCTTAAGTGTACGGCCAACAAACAGGTCCTCTGATAACGGTGGCAATAAGAACGATGCCCTAAGCAGCTATGGAAGTATCGTTACCGCCACTTCACTTGATAGTTATGACGGAAGCAAGACAAGCAGCATACAAACTGCCGATAAATGAGCACATATAAGCCTCAGGACTCGCAGACCTAGGCATTACAAAACTTTAATAATGAGATCGGACTTCATGAATAGTCATTCAATAAGAAATTTGATGTGATAATACCACAGCAAAACAAAAGGGCTAAAATACCTGAAAACAGTCAAAAGAACCATCTGGTACACAGATAAAGCCAAAAACCAGAATGCCACCGGGGCTGGTATCTACAAAAATTGCAATGGCCAGTAATAAAATCCAATCTGGTTATGGATTGCATAATCAGTCTGGAAACAGTGGCCACAATCTGCAGAGTTCGCCTGGTCAAGATACCAAAAAACAAAACCTCATGGCAAATTAGCTCGCCAAAAAACATTCACTGGACCATATCCTACTTTCAGGGTCCCATATGAGACCGAAATATTCCGCAGCAAACTTAAGACGGAATACAGCAATTTATGGAAAAGCTGCAAAGGATTGACATACTCAAGAATATTCCTAACAGAACCTCGCATAATACCAAAATTTTGATTACACAAATAAGTCAAATCGGACTGCAAAGGCTGAGAGGACTAATAATCGGACAGTGCAGTCTTAATAAGCACATGCATAAAACAGAAATAAAAATAGATTCCCTATGCCGCAGGTGTTTAGAAGAAGATGATACTCCGCTACACTTGCCAAGTGAATGCAAAAGCTTATAAGCTACAATCCACATCCTAGTTTGGCAAACTAACCTAACATAACCGAAGAAAAACTAAAAGTAATGCCTTGACAAAAAATTCTAGACTTCATCAAAAATACAGAATCAGAGGTGTAGAACAGGTTCAGCAAGACCTCAGTGCAAAAAATGCCAAGCAAACAAAGAAAAAAAAAGAAAGATGGGGTTTTAAGTCAGTAGAAACCTGACACTACTAAACAGTACAAGCTGCCCAATATCTTTTAAAGATTTTTCTTTTCACACTAAAAAAAGTGTTCATGGTTTTAGTGTGCTTAGTAGTTTTTTACTTGTAAAAAAAGAAACAAAATGTTGCCGTCCTTAAGACCTTACGCTGGTCTGTTGCAAACATAGCACGTCAAAATGTGTGGTGCGCCGTCGTATTCCAAGAAGGTCCCGACTGTGTGTTTTAGGTTTTCTTGATATTTTGTTTGTGGTAATTCAACCTGATAGTAGTCCAAGGCGCCTGCACATATCGTATCTATTCAACGTCAAAATCGAGATTCTTTTAATGAAGATTTGACCTTCAATAACATATAAAAATCACATTATGCCAAGTCAGATAAAAAGGTGAATAGCCTAACTCTGGGATCTGATACTTGGTTGAAAACGTCTTAATAGACAATGCAGTTTAAGCACCGTTGTCATGATGTAGAACCCATAACTTGTTCTTCGACAACTTGGGGTAGATTTTTTCACATAAATGAGCAAAAACCTTGAGGTAGTAGTAATGTTGATTAATAGTCTGACCTTCAGGAACCCAACCCAGTGAAAGTACCCAATCCCATAATTATAAAAAAAATCATTATCGCTTTTATTTTGATTTTCTCATTCGAGCATTTTTAGCTTTCGGTAAAGTTTGGGCCTTCCAATGCTTGAATTAAGGTTTAGTTATCATAAGTAAAAAACCCAAATCAATTCTTGCAGTTTCAGCAATCGCACAAATAATTAGCCAATGCTCAGATCGGATCAGATTACCGATTTTTTCAATATATTTATCCGTTTTTGACGTGGAATGGCAACCCGGGCGTACATCATCTTTAACGTCTTCTCAACCATCTTAAATACAACTCAAAAACCCGAGCAAGTGATAAACATTCATTGCTATAAACTTCTCTTAATAAAAGATAAGTTTCAGTAGCGGCAATCAAAAAACAAAAAAAATACAGATCTTATGCAAACATTGACTACGACCAAACTAATATGTTTATAAACACGGGAAAAAGCTTCACGCTATACAGTATACAGCTGTCGGTCGTACAACTTTGGCGCATGCGTAGTTCTTCTGTAGAAGCATCAATATCGTTATTATGTAACCACAACTCGTTTATAAACCGGAAATGCCCCTGTACTTTTGATTGTGTAAATCTGGTCGGGTCCTTCTAAGTTTAAGAACCTCCCCAGTGCAGCCTGAAGTTACAAAGTATTAAGACACTAAGCTCGATGGTCAACCAACTATTCCTCTAAAAGTACGCCGCAGGAGCAACTGGTGCTACGCCACCGAGCGCCTTCAAATCCTTTCAAATAATCCGCTCTCTAAGTGTAAAGAAAAAATAGTCTACTGTTGCCAACGACTGACAAATAATGGAAAATACGCTCTCACTCAGAATAGTCTTCCACCCAATATACGTTTGCAAGTAAATGCTAACATTTCTCGTTGTAGGTGGCTTTCAGGCTCGGATAGGTTCTGACCCAGTAAGAATGAACTATGAATCAACCTTGTAAAGAAGTTCGTCCTCCTCGCTTAAATGATAGACAGCAAGTAATAGTATTTCGTCTGTTTCCTCGAATTAACTTCCAAAAGTGAGCGGATGCTTTTCTTTAACTTGCTTTGATTGCGTTCTTAAATTGGTAACTGACTAACTATACCGTTGTCTAACTTTATGATTTTCGGTAAAACATTTTTTTTTAACTTGAATGGTAGCTTCACTCGTAGATGGGTACAGTCTCTACCCAGCGCACAGATCCATGATCCATTATTGTCAAACAATTGTAATCTATAAGAACATGTTCCCAAAATTCGCCGGGATCATGCCTAAAATGGTGCTTTAAGTTGATAAAGTCAGATTTTAATTCTTGCAAACCTGCATCTTCAAATACATGCTTTCACGTCGTCGGCTATAATTTCTAGCCAATAATATGCTCTTAAGACACCAAGAGTGGGTTTCATTCGTACAGGTTAGTTAGTAATTTTTGCTGTTATGATGGTAGTTTAAGTTCTAATCTTGCACTCGGTGGTATTACCTGAACTAATAGTTTTTTAATAACAATTTACTATTTATAATTCATTTTTTATAGCCAATCAATATTATCATTTGATAGTTACTACTGTTCTAAAGTATTTATATTTTACTTCAATTTTATTATTCTATTATTAAACATTTGAATAATAATGAAACAATATTGAATAAAGTTATTTATGTCAACTTTGACATATCACGAGTATTTTTTATTATGCTAATAGCAAACAACATTGACGTTTTATAAAATATTAATGAAATTTTTATATCATAGGCTTAATATATTCTGATAATTTCTTAACAAATATTACAAAGGATTCAATTCAAAATAAAAGTATTATAATAAAAAAAAAATAATGATACAATAAATATCCTGTGACCTTCCAGCAAAAAAAAGTCTAAGAAGTAATACTTAGAAAATTAAATTCTTACATATATTCTGGATATAAAACAACGCCAATGAAACTTACCTGAAACAATAGAAAATTCATTATTAGTACATGTAAACATAATTTCATTGACAACATTAAAATATAACAACCAATGTTAGGATGTAATAATGCTTGTCGGTAAAACATAACATAATAAATAAGACATTAATTATTTATACAAACACGAGAAACAAGTGTTTCGTATCCAGATTATCGCCTATTATATTCCACCGTTTATTTACTTGCAGTTCAATTAAACAAATAAATCGAGTGTGTTTATTGTGCTGTGTAATGCACACAATTAGTCGCGAGGTGATTTAGTTTATAACCAACATAAATTGAAGAGGTATTTGAACAGACAGCATTCATTTAATATTTTATTATTGGGATAATTCATATTTATTGCTCATTCAGAATGTACATCTTAAATTTATCATTTATTTAATGGGAAAAGTTTATATTCGTATATGTTTAATGCATTGATAGTATCAAGATGAAAACTATAAAACCGTTTCTTAGATATTAAGATTGCAATTATCAGAGCGATGGAATTTATTATTAAATAATCTACACAATCGACAAAATTGATGTTTTCCGGGGAAATTCATTTTTTTGAGAATTTTAATTCTAAAAAATTGTTTCGGAGCTTTAGCGACATTTTTTGACATCTTTAATAAATAAATAATAAATTAAAAATTAAATATTATCAGAAATATCAAAATTTTTGGCATTTTATAAATTGAATTTTACACTTTTTAACAGTTTTTGGTGCTTTCTAACAATATCCTGCCAACTGTTGAAAAGTAAATAAAATGTTCATGAAGTGTCAAAAATAGCATAATCTGGTTCTTGAAATAACAAAAATATTGTTAGATATCCCCAAAACTGATAAAAAGTATAAATTTCCATAAAATTTAAAAAACAGCAATATCCGGCAACGAAATATCAAAAATTGTTAAAATAGCAAAAATCCGGCCATAAACTGTTGAAAAACGTAAAAATCTATTCATGAAAAGTCAAAAATAAAAAAATGCTTGTTGAAAAGGGCAAAATTCGGTGATAGAAAAGTGCAAAATCAGGTGATAAAATATTACAATATTCAGAAAGAACTAAAATCCGGCCATAAATTGTCAAAAAGTACTCAGAGAATGTCAAAAAATAGCAAAATCATGCCACAAAAAAAGAAAATATTGTCAGAAAACACCAAAAATTTGGTCATAAACCAAGTAGTGCACGTATTTTTTTTAATTCATAGTAACTCTCAATTACTTGTAGAAATAATATCCAGTAAATGCCCTAATCCGGCCAAAAACGGTTATAAATATGATCACAAAATGTCAAAAATAGTAAAAACCGGACTAAAAATTTTAAACATAAGTCATAAAATTTCAAAAAACAGAAAAACACAGCTATGGAATAACAAAAATTTGTAAAAATCTCAATATTCCGGTCATAAACTGTTGAAAAGTGCAAAAATCTATTCACAAAAAGTCAAAAATAGCAAATAATGCTATAAAATAGTAAAATATTGTTAGAAAGAACCAAAATCCAGCCATAAACTGCCAAAAAAATCAAAATTACATTCATGGAATGTTAAAAATAGCAAAATCCGGCCATAAAATATGAAAATATTGTCAAAAAATACCAAAAGTTGGCCTTAAAATATTAAATCAGCAATTTCTATTTATAAACAGTATAAAATGACAAAATGCGGTTATAAAATATTAAATTATTTTATAAGAACCAAAATCCGGCCAAAAACAGTTAAAAACAGCAAAACTCTGTTCATAATATTTCAAAAATAGCAAAATTCGGTTACAAAATATAAAAATAGCAAAAATCTGATCGTAAACTACTGAAAAATGCAAAAAATAGCAAAATCCTGCTATAAAAGATGAAAATAATTTAGAAAAATCCAAAATAAACTGTTAAAAAGTGCAAAATCCGGTTATAAAATATTACAATATTGTTAAAAAGAACCAAAATCCGGCCATAAACTGTCTAACAGAATCAACATTCCACTCATAGAATGTCAGAAATGGCAAAATTCAGCTAAAAAACAAGAATCCGGCCAAAAACATTTAAAAACTGCAACATTCTAATCATAAAATATCAAAAAAGCAAAATCCGGCCTTGAATTTGTAAACAAAAGTATACAAATTTTCATGGGATTTCAAACATCTGGCTATAAAATAACAAAATGTTGTTAAAAATAGCAAGACTCCTGACATAAACTGTTTAAAAACCTAACATAACTGACAAAAAGTACAAAACTCTATTCAAGAATTCAGAAGAGCAAATTAGAATACTAGTTGACTTATTTAACATTATATACAATACCGATATTATACCATCAGAACGCAAAAAAATGTGAAGACCATCGCACAATAAGCCTGATGTGCCATCTATAGAAAATCTTTTTAAAAGTACCTCACAAGAGAATGTACAATAAACTGGATAAAGAAATAAGTGATACCCAGTTTGACTTCCGGAATGGAGTAGAAACACGTGAAGCTCTGTTTAGTTTCAATGTACTAGTACAGCGTTATCTTGTCGATTACGGAAAGGCCTTTGACAAAGTACGACACGAAAAACTAATTGAACTACTACAGAGGAACGGAATGGACAGCCAAAATTTACGAATTATAGAGTTACTTTACTACAACCAAACGGCGACCATAAGCATTGAAGGAGAAACATTGGAATATATTCTAATTAAACGAGGTGTTCGGTAGGTGAGTGTCCTTTCCCCAATTCTCATTAAACCTGTACTCTGAAATAATAATGCAGGAAGCTCTAGAAAATAAATAAACTGGTATTGTAGTGAATGGTAGTCCCGTATGCAACATCAGCTACGCTAATGACGCCGTGTTGCTTTCTAGTAATATAGTAGATCTAAGTAACAATCAACCAATACAACATCGAAAGAGTCCATAAATACAAATACCTGGGTACATGGGTAAACGATAAAAACGATTTTGAGCTAGAAATAAAAAGCAGAATTGAACAAGCCCGCAGTACCTTCATCAGAATGAAACAATTTTTCTGCAGCAAATATCTTAAGATCAGAATGGTACAATGCTACATTTTTTTTCGTGTATAGAGGCCTCTAATCATTTGTGATATGGATATACCGCAGAATTCTGAAAATACCATGAACCGAGAGAGTTACAAATGAAGAAATAGTAGTAACCATTAAAACCAGAAAACTCGAATACCTTGGCCACGTTATGAGAGGTGCCCGTTACAGGTTTTTGCTGCTCATAATCCAGAGAAAGATAACCGGCAAGAGGAGTGTTGGGAGGAGGAGAATATCTTGGCTGCGCAACCTCCGAGATTGGTTCGGATAAACCTCGAACCAACTATTCAAGGCAACAGTAAACAGAGTTCAAATAGTCACGATAGTCGCCAACCTTCGTTGAAGATGGCACACCAAAAAGAGAAAGAGACAAAATACTCAATGAAAAGATCAAGACTGACATCATAATACGCGTGGCAAAGCTGAAGCTATGAGTAGGCCATGTCGCAAGACAACAAAGAGATGTGGACAACAACAAAAAACACCATAGCGACCAAAAGATACAAAAAAGAAATTAGGAATTGATACCGTCAAACAGATAGCTGGAAAAGAGAGGATTTCAGAAAGCTCAAGATAGAGACAAATAAAAAAAATAGTAGAAGCATATTTCCAGAAGTAAACAACTGATAAAAAAGATTAAGAACAGCCAAGTGCATCTCAGTTGATGTAGTGCAGAAAGAACTCGTCGAAATAATTAAGCAATGCTCATCCAATCTCCAAATGTGTCCATACAAAAAAGCCAGGGCATGTTTCCGTCAGTCAAATACTTGCTCCGCATATTTGGGAACTGTCATGTTGGACGTTTATTAATTGTAAAAACCTATTACAGAAATGAAGAAAATTATACAAACTATTCGTACGTTATGTTAGTATTTTGATGTCCATAATCGTCAGTCACGGTCCGTTATTGTAAATTTAATCAAAAAATTTAAAAGAACATGTTCTACCAGAAACATCCCCGCAGTGAGTGCCAGTGTCGCAGAACAATCGGTTACCTCTATCCAATATAGAGATCAATCGCAGTACTCTCAAACAAATTTTAAAGAAAAATGTGCACCTTAATGCCTAACTCGCCGGCCGACTAGAACTGAACATTTAGGGTAACAGCAAGTTGACAATGCATTCCTAAATAAAATCTTATTTAGTTATGAAGCATATTTCCACCAAGCAAAATTTGCGGAACTAAAGTCAGTCTTTCAACGCATCCACAAAAAATGACAATTTGGTGTGCATTGTCGGCAATAGGGATCATTTGATAATAATGAAAGTGCCTCCGTGACTGACAATGGCGTTCTACACCCTGGCACGTTAACAAACTTTCTTTGGCAGGAATTAGATAAAATAGACGTGAATGATATGTAGTTTCAACAGAATAGCGTGACTGCTACACCACACGCAAAACAATGGCATTATCGCAAAAGTTCTCAGGTTATTTTATTTTTCGTTTTAAAGTCAAAACTAGCAGCTGAAAGTAGTCAACCCTTTAGACTTCTTTTTGTGCTTTTGTTTAAGTAAACTAACCTGGGATGATTCGACAACTCAAAGAAAGAATCAAACACCAAATTCGAGAAACCCAACAGACAGCCAAAACATACCAAAACATTTTCAAAAATTTTGTAACAAAACTACAAAGCATCTGCTTCCTAAAAACATGTTCCTATCAAAGCATAGAGCACACTACAGACAACAAGAAAAATGCAAATCTTCCTGCAAAAAATCAAATATTCTTCCGCTTGACTTAAAAAAAATGTGCTTTTCTTTATTTTATATTTTAGTCAATTAATTGACCAATTGTCAGAAAAGTGGCCCGATAACTTATCACTCAAGTTCTATACCAATACTATACAATGGCGGCACACTTGATGCAAACTTCTAGTTGCCACTCAGATGATGTAAGAGTAAACATGACTCTCCCTACCTAAACAACAACAAAAAGGTATTGCAAACCAAAACCTACTCAGTGTACTGTTCAGCTTATAATCCGTGGTTGAAAGTCACAGATACAATTTATTATATAAAAATTAAATAAACCAACATTTTGCATTATCCAAACCCGATGGTTATGTAAAAGACTAAGCATCAGCTTCCGCATAATATTTGAAATCAAATTCTATCTACAAAACAACAGTTTCAAAACAAATTGGTAAATAACTGATGCCTTTTGCTTCCTGGAAATCACAAGCCATTGGTTACATCAACCGCTTCCAACAAAACACCTCAATTTAGTGTTGGCCCGTTACTAAAACTACAGAAACCAACTATAATAATCCATTTAAAATCATAATTCTTTGTACCTATGCAAGGTCGTCATATCAATAGAATTTAATACAAATCTACAAGCTTTTACCACACAACAATTCTAAAAACTGTATCTTCCGTCAAAAAATACCCTAGCTACCACAATAACCTGGTGTCACCAAATAATATCTTTAAAGATACCATGATCACTTCCAAAAAGTCTCCTTAGAGAGATTCCAAAAATAGTTCTAGAGCAACCCCACCACATTCGGGTCAACAACTTATCTCCGCACCCAAGCACCTCTAACTCCTGCAGCCGGCATTGCACTAAATTTCACCTATAATGTCGTTAGCCTTCGAGCGTACTACATGATAGAAACGCAACTAACTCTGGGAAAGCTCTTTCACCCAGATTTACAAGATTTTGCACCAAAAAACTATGCCTAGAAAAAATTTACAACCATCGACTATCCCCACCCTACTATTCCAAGATAGTAAAACTAACCCATCTTATAAAAAACCCGATAATTGCTTAAAAAACAATGCAGTATCTGCCAAGGAAAGACGTAATCGTAATAGTGAGATGCCGAAAAACGGGTTTCTACTACAATTGGCTAGAGCCCATCAACCTCTTAAAGTTTCTACCTAAACACCATTGAATTAAAAACTTTCACTTTAAAAAAACAAATCAAAGCACCTTAAATTCAAACCATAATTAATCAGACATGTACGTTTTAAATTGGATTACAAAGCAGGCGTGAATAGTAATTAGTATAAGAAATATTTTATAAATACAAATGTAAATAAAATTACATCCTTGGGATATTTTAATAACACGCAAACCCCCAGATCTTGAATATTATATAGCAATAAATATCTCTACTACTAACTTCGATGCAACAAGCACAAAATAATACCCATTTTGTACAAGCATAAACTATACCTTGGCGACGAATGCAATTCATACAAGTTAAAAATGTACTATATTGAATAATAAGCCCATTTTCCACGGATAGCCAGTGAGTAATAAAACATATGTAATAATAAAAAATAATATTTCTATATAATCATCTAGTTTACTTTATATAGAATTTTAAATTATGTAATTATAGAATATATGGTAAATGTTTAATTGCTTTAATGTAATTTGAACTAATTATATTTCCCAAAATATCACAATTTCTACAAAGTAAAATTAGGTCACACCTCACACCGTATGTGCGAATGCACATAATAATTTGCAAATACTGCTTAGAATCTGATTAGTACGTTTCAATCAATACCACTTAGTCATCATTTCAAATGCAGTGAAGCAGATTATTGCTATGTTGAATAATTAGCTTGACTTATTGATCGTTGAACCGTTTTATAACAAAGATATGTACTCGGCTACAATTAAAAATGTCCATGGAAACTTTTCCATTTGTAATATTTTTGTTTCCACTGTAATTATTTTTTATTAAAAAGATGCCGCATGGAATGGCTTTGACATTAAGTCGGAATTTTTAATTATACTTTCATTATTTAGTGCACCTTGGGATATTAATATAAATTAGTTAAGGGACTTTTTGTGGGGTTGCTGAGAAGGTGGTAATTAAATGCATCGATTTTTTCATTTACTATTTTGTTTAATAATAAATTAACATATTGTTAAAGAAGAAAGTTATTTTAATATAGCTTTAATTATGCCTTAATTAAATTTACATACAAGTATGTGAAGCTTTTGAGTTTAATTTGCTAATACTGCATCAAAACTTCAAACAAAATTTACTTTAAAGTAAAACAACTACTTAAAAGTAAATTAACATTTTAAACTTTAACAAAACTTAAAAGTTTAATTTTAAATCGCTTCATTTTATAATAAAAATCTCAATCAATGTAGACTATTTATCGGTTTGTCTCCTCTGAATTTCTTCAATTAATTAGTTTTAACTTCTGTTAAAATCTTCACACGCCTAATGAGCTGGTTGATAATTTTTTTTTAGGATAAAGTCTAGTAAATTTATCAAAGACAAGGTAAAATTACAGGTATTTTGTTATTATTAAAAACTCATTAACGCCATCTTAGAATTAAGGTTCTGTAATACTATTGCATCAAAATCACTCACTTCTAATTCCTTATTTTAAAATTACATTAAAATAACTGATGATACTAAAAATTATTCAAACGAGTAATTTGGATGCCATTTTATTGTTAACAAAAATAAATTAATCTTGGATTTAAGTTTTTATAACCCTTTTCCATCAAAATCTAAAACTTTAATCACATGAGATGCCTAAGTTTGACATTATATTGAAATAACTGATAATACTAAAATGTCTCGTTCCACTACACTTGGGAAAGTATCTTAAATAAAACTTAGGCAAATTCATGAACCCAATCCCCAGACGATACTCCGGACCCCGCCAAGAAGTACCAAGCACCTGAGGACATCACATCAATATATTTTTCAAATTTTGAAAAACAATTTCAAAATCAAATCACCCAAAATGCATGGTGGCTGCACTTCTTTGGTAACAGGGCTTCTTACTTGTATGCTGCTGTTTTGAGGTCTAGGCTCAGAGTAAGATCTGCAGAGAAAATGAGTTAGAGTATGTGATAGTGGAGGAGCCGAGGTTTAAAGTTTTTTTTTTCTTAGACGCTTCCTGACCGGTGGTAACTTGCCTTCAACAATTTAGATTGTTCTTATTCCTATCTAAGTTTTGTCCACTGGGTGTGTCTGACGTAAATTTTTTTCCCTTTTTCTTTAGACGTTGGGCGCATCTGGAGCCGGGGTTTCCTCTCAGGGAGCATTTTTTTGGAGATGATGCTGGTTTTAGATTGTTTGCGTGCATCTTTTTTGCGTCTGTTATGAGGAGTTTGAGGTCCATCCATTTGTGATAAAACCTTTTCACTCGTCTCCATACCATGACTTTGTCTTTTGGTAGATAACGATGTTAGACGTTGGCTTTCCGGGGACATTTACGGTTCCGGTAGGTTACCTGACGGTGATTGATCGCGCGTGTTTTGTTTGGTCAGCTTTTTAAGGAGGTCTTTTGGCCGTTTGCGAGACCATTGGGTAATGTAGATCTGTTTTACTGCGAGCTCAAGTAAGACAGCCGTGCACATCTTTGCGGACAACAACAAAAAAATAAATAAATAATCTTTATTTCTACTTGTGAATTACAAATTAAAAAATGCAAAGTTCAGACTAGGTGAAGGAGGGTGGTTACCGTTTTGTCTTGTTAGTCTTAAGGTGTTGGACAAGTGAAAGCAGCTTTTTCTGAGCGGCAGGACCAGTTGGTTTCAGCTGTCTTTAGTTTAAAATAGTTTGCCGTACTGGCTATAGTTGTTATAATTGTTGGAAATAGATATTTTCTAAGGCATAAGCCAGTCTTCGTTCTTCATTAATTTGCCCACAAGTTTATCCTCTGGGTCCGGCAGCAAGTTTATTAATGTATGGGAATGCTTGACGATGTAGCTAAAATCTTTGAGCAACAATGACCATCTGGTAAACTTGGCTTTAGCGTCGGTGGAAGTGATCAGCCACACAAACGCCTTATTGTAGGTTTCTAGCGTTTGTTTTGAGGCCGAGATAATAGCCAAGCGTTTTTGTATGTTAAGTTCGTCTTCTTGATAAAAAAATTGCACCGACGCCCGTGTTGCAACCGTTGGTTTAGAGCATGAAGTGCAAGCCCGATTTAGTTGTTATCTTACCAGTTTAAGGGGTTGGTCTATAGCTTTATACAAAGTTTAATTTGTGGACAATTATCAACTATGACCCACCCACCCGCCCAAGTGTAAGTTATCAAAGGATCTATTGTTTGTCCAAACCTCTTGTGGGCTTGGGTTTATATACGAAAGAATTGTTTAACAATAAATCTTTTGATAACTAACGCTTGGGTGGGTGGGTGGGAACAAAATTTACTTTATGGGCGAATTAATTTTTTTACTATAATTCACCCACCCGCTCAAGTGCTAGTCATCAAAGGATCTAATGTTTGTCTCACTTCTTGTGTGCTTAGATTTAGATATGAAAGAATTGTTTAACAATAAATCTCTTGATAACTAACGCTTGGGTGGGTGGGAACAAAGTTTAAATTCTGGGCGAGGTACTTCTTTTACTGTGATCCACCCACCCGCCCAAGTGGTAGTCATTAAAGGATCTATTGTTAATCCCACTTTTTGTGTACTTGGATTTAGATATGAGAGAATTGTTTAAAAATAAATTTCTTGATAATTAACGTTTGGGTGGGTAGGTGGGAACAAAGTTTAATTTGTGGGGAAATTTACTTTTAACTATGACCCACCTATCCGCCCAAGCGTTATTTGTCGAAGGATTTATTGTACATCCTATCTTTTGTGTGCTTGGATTTAGATATAAAAAAAATGTTTAACAAAAAATCTTTTGATAAGTAACGCTTGGGTGGGATCAAAGTTCAATTTGTAGGCGAGTTAATTCTTCTACTATGATCCACCCACCCGCCCAAGTGTCATTTGTCAAAGGATCTATTGTTTATTCCATCTCTTGTGTGCTTGGGTTTAGATTCGAGAAAATTGTTTTACAATAAATCTCTTGATAACTAACTGTTTTGGTGGGAGGGTGGGTGGGAACATAGTCCAATTTGTGGGCAAGTTAATTTTTCTACTATGACTCACCCAAGTGTTATTTGTCAAAGGATATATTGTTTGTTCCATTTCTTGTGTGCTTAGATTTACATACGAGAGAATTGTTTAACAATAAATCTCATAATACCTAACGCTTGGGTGGGCGGTTGGGAACAAAGTTTAATTTGTGGGCGAGTTAATTCTACTATTGTGACCCACCCACCCGCCAAAGTGTAAGTTATCAAACGATCTATTGTTTGTCCCACCTCTTGTGTGCTTGGGTTTAGATTCGAGAAAATTGTTTTACAATAAATCTCTTGATAACTAACGCTTGAGTGGGTGGGAACAAAGTTTAATTTGTAGGCAAATTAATTCTTCTATTATGACGCACCCACCCGCTCAAAAATTATTTGTCAAAGGATCTATTGTTTATCTCATCTCTTGTGTGCTTGGGTTTAGATTTAAGAGAATTGTTTCACAATAAATCTCTTGATAACTAACGCTTGGATGGGTGGGTGGGAACAAAGTTTAATTTGTAGGCGAATTAATTTTTCTATTATGATCCACCCACCCGCTCAAGAATTATTTGTCAAAGGATTTATTGTCTATCCCATTTCTTGTGTGCTTCGGTTTAAATTTGAACAATATTATTGAGTAAACAATATTATTGAGTAAATAACTCGTTAAAGTACAAAATTTCCAAAACAAAAAATCTCAACATTTATTTGCTTTTCTGAAAACTGCTAAAGCCGATCTTAAACCATAAAAAGAGGCAGCGTTAGTCCTTCGGCAAACCGCTTCACTAATCGCGGGCTGTCACCAGACTCGGCGTGACCACAAAATGCACAAAACTTTAAAGTACAATTCCTCACTAGCCAAACCCTCTCAAAAACGTCACCTATAAAGCACAGTTGGATAGGAAGATGTACACATTGATCTGTAAAACTTCCCGGTATGTGTTTACACCAGAAAGAAGTGTAGTCGGTAGGTGCTTTTAAACTATTGGATAGTGAATAAAAAACATTAAGATTCCCCTCTCCAACAAATAAAAAAACTCACTAGATAGTTCCATCGCATCAACCGATAATACAACAACTCTTCTGCTTCTCAATTAGAGAAACCTAGCAACTGCAGAGCTGCATCCACCGGCCGCAAAAAACCAATACATCTGATCCAATACGACTCATTCCCTGGTGGGTGTCGTGGCCAAAGTCCATCAAGACCTCGACTTTCGACCAGTGACCACTTTGTAAACCCGGAGTAAACCACAAGTCAAGATTTCGACCCAGAATGAGAAACTCTAACATACTACCTTGCCTAGAAACTTCTTGAGTCCAAAGAACCCAAACCAGACCCGGAAAAAAGTTGGTTATTAATATGTTTGACATTTCAGCCTAAAAAGACTATTAATGGAAACAAAGTTAGAAATCCTAAATCCTACATTCAAAGTTTCGACCAACTAGGCACGCCGAGACCTTCCCCCATAAAGCACCAAATCAACAGTGCCTATTTGCTGTCGGACTTAGACTCTATCAAAAATAAATCTATCGCATTCGATCTGATCAACTTAAGCAAGCACGCGGAAACGAAACCCGGACCCAGCACAAGCCAAACTCCATTACCAGCCAACACAGTTCCTTCACATATGAACGCGGACTTAGAACCCCAAAGAGTGAAACTCACGAGGCTGCAAGATCATGGGAGAAGCTGAGGTTTCTCCCATGATCAGGTACCCCCGTCCGAAGAAAACCCAGTAGCCCAAACCGGAAACGACGACTCAGGCAAAACCGCGTAGTTGCAAACACAAGCTCCCTCACGTCGTACCCCACAAGTATCAGAGTGCGTTTGAAGTTATAGCGCTCTGAGGGTGCGTATTAGTACAAAGAACGAAATGCAATCTAAACTGACACTATCTCTTCTAGATAAGCTCGACCAATACCTCCCCCGCTTCGTAAATTACCAACCTGTGTAGACCCCAGTCGACCGTAACTCACTGGAGTCTTAAATTGTACCTCGCCAAACTTGAGAAAATCAAAAACTCAACTGAAACTAAGCATAAGCAAGTTTCCTTTTGCAAAATCCTCGTTGATAGTGCATTGGATAAGAAATATCCTTTTAAATCATCAAAAATCCAAAAAAGAATTGGAAACCAAACCAAAGACGACAAGTCTAAGTTGTGGATCTGCGTCGATACCAAAGCAGTGCAACACCACCACCAACAAAATGAAAAAAAAGCTAACTTGTCGTGGCAACGACAAGTTTTCGTACTGCAAAGTTTAAAAGTGCAAATAACCTACTGGCATTCAAGTGCCGCCAACAAAGCCAACTCACAATTTAAAACTCAAATCATTTGTCAATAGAGAGCTTATTGCAAAACCATTAAGACAAAACACAAAAAGCGTTGTATCGCTTCTAGAGCACAATAGCAATGCCCTCTAATCAGGTGTACATTGGTTCATACCCAAACATACCGCATATGACCCAATCAAAACATCAATAAACAGAAGAATCATCCACTCTTGGGCAGCATACGGAAAACTGAGAGAAGTGTTTAACTACCAACATGCCTGAAACGTAAAGCCTTCGATGAATGTGTTTTGCACATGACCTACGCGCTGAAATTTTGACTCTAACCAATGCATCAGCAAAAAAGCTCAAAATAACCCAACGGAAAATGGAGCAGTCAATGCTTGGAGTATTACTGAGAAATCATATTAAAAACAAAGACATACGCGGAAGAACTGGCATCACGGATGTCATCGAACGAATAGCTAGACTGAAATAGAATTGGGCTGGACACGTAGCACGGATGAAAGATAGAAGGTGGACAAAAATGTTCCTCGAGTGGAGACCACGCGCAGACAAACGAAGAAGACCACCTACTCGGTAGACAGATGACCTAAAACAAATGGTCACTAACTGGATACGAACAGCCCAAGATCGAAAGAAGTGAACAATCATAGAAGAGGCCAACAGTGGACCCTAAGAAGCTGATTGATGATGATTGATTCTATTCTTCTAAAGCACCCAAATGTAACGTAATAAAAGTTGTCACGGCCGACAGCAAAGAATAAATCGTTGTAAACATCAAGCCCAACTGAAAAAACAAAAAGTGAAAAGTGCTGTCAACCTACCCCTAGCTGGCATTTTCAGTTCGTAGAAAACTATGCAAATCAAACCTTGAGGCAAAATTAAACTATAGCCTGGCAAAGACATCGACAAAGTCACAGTTGACGCAACCCTCGATAAAAGATTCATCTTCCAATTAAACCTAGCCAAATTGCCTTATCCAGGAAGAGCAGAAGCAGAAATGCTTTGCCACAAAAACTTTACACCATAATGGTTTTAGAGAGAAAAAGGTAAACACCAACAACATTTAAATTGTCATCCTATAGCAATCATCCCAACGTCCTATGGAGCAATTATAACCAGAATCCGACTTGATTTACTACCCAACAAAATCCAAAGACGCCATCCGCTGCTGGTAGAAGAAGACCAAACACAACAGATGTTGACTACCAACAACTCTAAAATGAATTGAGACTCGCCTCCGCAAATGGTAAATCCAGTGTCTGACTACGACTCAGACAATAGGCCTACCCGACATAATCCAAAGACGCCATCCAGCTGCTGGTAGAAGAAAATCAAACACCAAAGATGTTGACTACCAACGACTTCAAAATAAATTATGACTCACTTCCGGAAATAGTAAACCCATTGTCTGATTACAATTCCGACAGTGAGTCATTGAACCAACAACAAACTCCAACCCCTAAATATCCACACAAGCCAAACAAAAAAAGTCTAAGAAGTTGCCCCAACCAAAAAACAACACCAGAACAATAACTATCCAGAACCTGACGATCTTAAACCAGATGCAACAGGCAAGACCCAAGTCACTCTACTATCGGGCTACAGCAGCTTAGAAATCAAAGTAGAACTGCTAGAACCTAACACTGCCAAACCAACTATTTTGACCGTTGTCCTAGCGTCAACAGAAGTAAACTTAAATCCAGCAGGAACAGTTGTATAAACTTACTTACACTCAAAAGTAAACCACGCCTAAAAAAAAATCCTAATGCTAACCATCCAAAAAGCCTTTTGCAGTGCATAGGGCAACTTTACAAAGATCACAAGTAGCTCAAAGACTACACATATACATACCCTAGCCAGCATGTTCATAAGATCTTACCACGTGCCATTATCACGCAACGACTAATAAAAAGATGTCGATACATTACAAGACTGAACAGAAAACTACAACCTCAACTTTGGTTAATCAAGTTGGAAGTACCCCATTCAGATATTGTTTCAAGGTCTTTGTTTATAGATGCTACAGATTCTAACCTAGAAATTTCTAGACGTTCTGCCATATTTGTCGATGTGGTCTATAAAAAGAATGGAGTATAAAGGATGCTGTCATCTGCAAAACTTTGAATCAGACGTTTAGTTATTTAAAGTTTAAAGAAGTTCAATCATGTAAATCAAAAATAAGTTGAAGAAAGAGCAGAACCTTGAGAAACACCAGCATTTATAATTTTAGAGTCAGAGTTAAAACCATCAATTCAAACTATAATTTTTCTATTGTCAAAAAAACTATTGATAAGATTTTCAAATTTGTGATCAAAAACTATATAACAGAGCCTATTGATAAAATTAAAATGCCATACCCTAGCAAATGCTTTGGAAATGTCTAGAGCTACTGCAAGATTTTCTCCATGTTTGTCTAAAGTAGAATTCTATTTGTGACTAACATAAGTCAGAAGATCTATTGTCAAACGTTTTGATCAAAATCCATATTGAGTATCTGAAATAAAGTTAATTTGTTCTAAGACCTTGACAATATTTAAATAATATATTTTAAAAATAAATTGACAAATTGGACAACAATGTAATTGGTCTATAATTTAAAGAACCAAATTTGTCTCCCTTTTTAGGTAAACATTTGCAACTTTCCAATAATTTAGAAATGTTTTATGATAAAGCAAATATTTTAGTTTAATTCATTTACAGATGTATTAATACTTTACGACTGGATTTTATTGTTTTAGACTTTTTATGTTTAAAATTTTGAACTTTTCAACAATTAATGACAAGATTTAACAAAAAAATTACAAAATTGTACGGTAAACCTCAAAAATCTTATCTACGCCACTGCATAAATCAATTATTTTATTTATGCATGTGGTAAACGCTTTTTTTAAGCACTGTTTAATGAGTTTTATGATTTATTGGAATTCAATATGCTTTTTGTGTTAGATACAATAATTGCGTTTTCTGTTGTGTGTAAATATTATTGCTTTTTATTTCAATTCAATTTTTAAATTACATTTAATTACAAAGAAAACATAATATTATTCAATAGCAAAAGTATAATACAATAATACATTGTAACAGCATTTCCTAGAGAAGTTAATGAGTTACATAAACTAATATTGCAACATCTTTGTGAACTCTAATATGGGATAATTGATGTTTATAAAATAACAAAACAGTTTATTCTTACAAATATAAAACTAGTTTCGACTCTACTAGATCCTTCTACAGATGTAATAATTTAAAAAGAAACCTAGTAAATTATAAAATATTTTTAATTAAACTTCTTCACTTATTATAAAAAGTATAATCTATATTATTTAATAAATCTGCATTATTATAATTTTATTGTGAATAATTTAGTTGAATCAGCAATTCGCATCAATCAGCTGATTTCCGAGAAAAACATTGAGTGTTTACAAATATTTATAGATATATGAATTCTCATGTATATAAATAAACTTTATAACTAGCTGAGTTTGCATTTTATATCTGATTTGTTTGTCAATATGCCATAATATTTATTAAAAAAAAAACATTTCAACTTTCATACCCAATCAATTTACATTACTATACTACTTACTACTTATAATTAATTATAAAAAAAAAACTTTAATTAATATTACAATTTATGTATTTTATACGGAATGATAGTGCAATAATTACGCTACTAATTAGAAATTCCTATTAAATACAATGTTGACATGATGACAATGTTTCCTGTCAACGGAATTTAGTCGGCAACTGTATTTACTTCTCAACAAGTAATCAATAAATTTAATTATAAATGCGCTGAAAACGCGATTCGAACTTTTTTCGAATTATCAAATGCATAAATCTCATTTCATATTCCGAAGCGTTAATTATTACCGGGAAAAGAATTACAACTGCATGCAAAATGACGTGATTTGCAAGAATAAATTTATATTTAGTAGAATTTTTTTTTTTCTAAAGCAACGTACAAACTTGCAACTGAAAATTGTTCTGATTTAGTGAAACATTTTGTCGTATGTGATTGTAAATAGGATTCTAGCATTAGCTAGTGACAATGCAATATTGTCCTAATGGCCTCTTCAATTTGAAGAATTTTTTTAAATTAAATGTCCAATTCCGAGTAGTGTGCTCAATTAGCTTTGGTTGTTGATCTTGCTATGTTAGATAAATCAAAAGATAACTAAGTGCTGATACGTTGTCAGATAGCTTTACAGTATTAGCCGATAGTAATTTTACAAATAGATCGGCTGTAGATTAACTGTTCCCTCCGTATCTATCGCCTGTAATGTAGACAACTGTCATCTTTCTTTTGCAGGTTTGATTAAACAGTAATACAAAACTTTAAATATCAACAAAAATGCAAAAATGAATACATATTGAAGTGAGGATATATCATAACATAAATGGCTTCATTCATATTAAATCACAATTAGTGCTTGATTATGATCATAAAACATTTATTTAATTTCTTAGAAAACAATAATCATATTGCAGATATATTAATATTAGATAAGATTTTGTATCAAAATCTACCAATAATCTAATAATATTCTTGTGCTTAATACTATAAAATGATTGATTTAATTCATTGGAATCATGAGTTTGTATAAATATAATTCCAATATTTATCATCAAAGAAAGCACCGACTGCGATTTTCAAATAAATTTGCGGTCACTGAATATAATCGTGTACTTGGTATTCCAAGAATGAATGAATAATTGTGGACAATGTGCACAGAGGAAGTGTGTACAAACCCAAGTGTGGGATATTATGCACTATAAGATATGATTGTTTATGGTCAAAGTTCCGTTATGTTACTACATTTGTATTCATTAAAATATATAAATCGTTTATAGATAAAAGTTGTCAAATTTATTTTTAATAAAAATGATTTAGATTTAGGATTATATTTTTATTAAATTCTCAAAGAATGAACATTTTCTAATAACTTTCCTTTAAGAATTCTTTTACAGCTTCCATGTACGCTTAAAATGTAATTACTTCTTGTTCCTATAAGCACATAATCAATACACTGTCGCGAAAAGGAAATCCACCAAGTATCCTGCAATTCAAAAATATATTTAACTAAACTGCAATGTGCCATTTTTCACTATAATATCCTGCATAAAATCAAACCTTTGCAATTTTAAATAATTCCTGATCACCTAAAGTCGTTTTATTTGAAAATAGCAATCAGGAATTATTTTAAGATACAAAATTTATCTGAGACAAAACTAGTCAAATAAATCCAGCATTAGATTGTAAATTAGATCTGATAAAGTAATGACTGAGATTACATTTCAAGGGGTATAAGCATCAGGGTAATCTGAATATCGTCGAGGTATCCCTGCTAATCCTAAGAAATGTTGAGGGAAAAAAGTTCTATGCAACAATGAAAATATCAAAACTTTTGATAATATTTTCTTTATACTTTCCAAACAGAGCAGCATCTAGAATAAAATTAAATAACAAACACTCGAGCGAGTGGGTGCGCACTCCAGTCAGTTCAAACTACTGGATAGTAATTATGATCTGTAGTAACCCACCCTCCCGCCCAAACGATTGGAGTTTGCCTTCTCTTCCTTTAACAATGGGACTTCTAACAAATGCAGAGAAGACACTGTAGACCAACTCTAGGGTAACTCGGTGGGCACATCAAACTACTCGATAGTAATAATGATCTGAAGTAACCCACCCTCCCGCCCAAATGTTGGTCAACAAAAGATTGGATATCACCTTCTCTACCTTTGACTAAAAGACTTCTAACAATTGCAAAGAAAACACTTCTAACTCTTTGATAACAAACACTTGACTGAATGAATGTGCACTCCAGTTCAAACTACCCGCTGATAATCATAATCCATAATCTTGAGTGAACACCCACCCGCTTAAGTGTTGGTCATCTAAATATAACACCTCCTCCTTCTTAGACAAAAAAACTTCTAACGTTTGTAAAGAAAAAAAACTTCCAACTTCTTGTAAACAAACTCTTTGACGGGTGGTTAGGCTGTATAGTTCAAACTACTTAATAGTAATTATGATTGAACATCACTTCCTCCTTCTTGAGCAATAAAACTAATAAAGCTTGCAAAAAGGAGAAACTTACAGTTTCTTAATAACAAACTCTTGCACGGTGAGTGGGTACATCATCTTAAACTATTCAATTGTAATCATGATGTATAGTAACCCACCCAAGTGTTGGTCATCCAAAAGTTAGATATGACCTTCTCCTTCTTAGATAAAGAAAACTATAGCGCTTGCAGAGAAAAGAAACTTGCAACTTTTTGTTAACAAGGTCTTGAGTAGGTGAGCAACCCAGTTCAAACTACTTGATGGTAACCTTGATCTAGAGTAACCCAACCCAAGTGTTGGTCATTAAGAAATTGGATTCGACATCCCCTCCTCTAACATAAAACTTCTAACGCTTGCAAAAACTTCACTCTAATTCAAGTTACTCGATGGTAATTATGATGTTTAAAAATCACCTCCTCCTCTTCTGAGTAATAAACTTCTTGGACAAAAAGACTACTAACGCTTGCAAAGATAATTAATAATTAATAACAAACATTCTCCGTATTTTTGTTAAATCTAAAAAACTAACATTCTGGAAGTTGTGAAGAAAGATCTGGTATACCAAATACCAGCAAAAAAAAGTATTTATGAGATAAATTGTCTCCGGAGCACCATGTGCCGGTCTTCTCAACAATCGCTAGACTACTTATAAACCTAAGAAACTCTTACGCTGAGACAATTTTGTTAATCAAGAAGCCAGAAAACTACCTATAATGACCCATTAAAGTTAAAATCACCATGAGAAGAGTTTAACTTAGTGCTCCAAACCAATGCTTCTTACACCAAAGTTGGTACCCTAATATAGAGCAACTCCCCCGGACCTTTAGACCAAAAAGCATAACTGCCTTCAGCTCAACCAACCGCCCCGCCCAAAAAAAAACATAACTATAAACGACCATCAGCCCGGTTTGTAATTACAAACCAAAAAATATTTCAAGTTGTTTCACTACTTCGGCGGCAACAAAATATTCTTTATGCTCAAAACACCCCTGACTGGATTCGAGTTTCACCGGCTACAAACTGCAAACGCACTTTTGATGCTAGGTGACCACTCTTGAATTCCTGACGGAAGAGGCCGTTGGTCAAAAGCTGGAATCTCTAAGTTCTGTACACAAATATATTCACCGACTGAAAACAAAGTAACACGCTTTCTAATGGTAGCAATCTCTCTATCTAAAGAGAGCAATAATTCTAAGGGTTGTTAACCATTCCAACATGTCGGCCACACCAGGACTGACTGTTCAGAGAGCACACTGTCAAAGTATGCTCTTTGTTCTGAAACTCATCCAGCAAACTTCCTGGACTACTCTGTATATCAAATAATCTTGGCAGCACAGAAGACCTCGACCGTGTTTCAGCTTCTAATGCACAAAATGTGGTACGCGCAAACTAGCTATGGTAAAAATGGTTTGGCAGCGCGCAAACCCCGCCTACACAAATTAATCAAGATTCAAAGTTGACCGCACTTTAGAAACAATTTGCAGCAGATTATCATATGTGCAGTCCTTGAATTAAAATAATAATAAATAACACTCCAGATGTGTTGTTAAGAATATCCTCTGGAATAAAATAAGCATTCCAGAGAAAATATATAACAGGAAAAATTCTTCTTCGATCAGATTACCAACGTTCAGCTTATTTCAGAGTAAAACCGCAAACCCTGGCATACGTTGAGAATTCCAAATACATTTACAAATAAATATAAAAATGTCTGATGTAAACCATAGGCGTGGAAAACTGATCTTTGATATTTAAAGCAAACACTAAAACTAGAACAAAGTAATTACAGCAAATGTGCCCAGCTAAGCACACTCAGAATCGCGCTCACTACTCAACTCTTCCGACCTTAAAAAAATTTCAGATTTTGAAAAGGTTTTCGCTAACCTTCTACCCACTGTGATCGCTGTAGTCTTTAATTCCAAGCATCCAACGGAAAATAAGGTAAAAAACACCAAAGTTCAAACAATACTAGACTATGTTGAACATAAGGATCTTCAGGTTTTGTCGCTGGAGACTTTAACTTAACTCCAATCACCCGGCGTGGAATAGTGTAAAAAAAAAACATCAAAGCTTAAGCATTGCTAGACTGTGTTAAACTAAGATACATTAACTCACTACAGTTCTACCGTCCACCAAGAGAACGTTCTTGACGTAGCAAACTTTAGACTATCAATGACCTAAGCTCTGATCAAAACCCAGTATTACTAAAACTCTACAAAAGTGGACAAAAAAGGAGAGACAAAAATCGAAAATTCTCGAGAATATAGACAGACTATTTCCAGTAAAAAATTTGACTAATTTAATACAGAAAGCCACGGACAAGACTTCTAAAACTTATCTGGTTCAAGCCAATAACCCTTTAAGAAGATTACCACGCACAAAGAATTCGCAAAAAAACGACGTCAAACGCCAATAAAAGATCACAAAAAACGGAAAATCCTAAATTCTTTTTATCACCAAGCCAAAAAGGCTATAAAAATACATAAAAAACGTTGAAAACAACCGCAGAAGATTTCCAAAGCCTTACGTCCAATGCCACACCCTCTCTTAGACTGAGGACACTAATCTGGAGCACGTCGAACACTAAAATGTGTTTAACCTCTTGAACTCGGACGACAACACCCCTTTAAACAGCATCCGCCCTTCCAGAATCAGGAAAATTCTCTTTAAGTTAAAACCTCGTTCTGCTCCTAGCCCAGACGGTATTCCTTAGAAAATGCTTAAAGTCTTCTTACACAAAGCAATTATGACTGTAACCAACGTTGCTACTGCAATTCTCCGCACCAAACACTTTTTAAATCTTTATAAATGGTTACATGTAGTTCGCATTCCTAAACCCAAAAAGAATCAAACACTTCCTCAAACTACCGGCTAATCAGTCTGATATGTATCTTCAGTAAGGTCATAGAACGGGTGATCTTGGACATAATCCAGAATCACATAGGAAGTAATAATCTTCTTCCTAACCACCAACAAGAATATTCTGAAATCCACCAATTAATCCGCGTGACTGATCACATTGTCAAAAGCTCTAATGTGGAACCGATCTGATGTGGTCCTTTTCAACATCAACAAAGATCTCTGCGTCTATTTAATCTGTATGTAGCTAACATGCCTACAGAAAAGAAATGCGGGGTGAAAATGACTCAATAAGCTGATAATACAGCGCTATTCTATAGCTCCAGTGTTCCATGGCAAAGCGCTAAATAATGAGCAAGGGTATGATGCTATGATCTGAGCAAGGATCCACGTTTTGTCCGCAGCCTAAGGCTACCTAAGTACAACCAGAAATCTTCATATCTGGAAGATTGACCAGCAAGTCAAAGCAAAGCCAGAGAAATGCAAAGTTTTTGTCTTCTCACGGCAACAAACATAATAACATTATTCTATACGATATTAACAAAAAACTTGTTGATTACAATTCTTTGACAAAATAGCAGCATGACCTTTCGGAATAAAATTCAAAAGTAGACTAATCAGATCTTAAATTACTTTTCCATCTTCCGTATGAGAAACGGCTACTAAGACATACCTCAAACAGTTCAAAACCTTCTTAAGTCTAACTTTTCAATGGTTTGTCAAAAAAATCTAGATATACAAAAAATTTTTGGCCAAAAAGTACTTTGGTGTCCATTCATTCGACCCTTGTCCTGATTTAGCCGGAGTAGTTGAAACAGACAACAATGTATTTTATAAATACAGGATTGAGCTAATTCACAGCCTCTTTACCAAGCGGAAAGTACATGAGCCCCATAGTCTCAAACTTTCAGATATGTTTCGGGGGGCAGTTTAGTCGGTAGGCTCTCTCCATAAGAAATGAATCCAAAACTCAGTCATTAAAAAATTCTCATCCCACGCCAAAAAAAGAATTGCTTACAACACCAGAGTTGATACCCTATTATAATGCGTTGTTTACGTAAAAACGTTATATAAATCAGTTAATTTTACCACAAGCCTAATAAGAGGTTCTAAAACATCACCTGCTGATCAGCTGAATATAAACTGTCACTGATTTCTTGCAAATAAGCCATTTGCAAAAATATGCGCATATTTCTGTCTGGTCATGCTTAGTGGTATCAAGCCACAAACTAGACCAAGAAACCTGATACTGCCGGACCCACATGCCAACTATAAAAGAGGCAAGAAATATATTACATCAGACTTTTAGTCAACCAAAAAACATCCACGACGCAACGCAAAAAGTTATAATCCTCGACCACCATCTCCAAAGATTGTTTTACCAATTAAAACAAATTTTACCAAATCAATCAAAAACAAACAAAAAATGCCAACACCTGGAGAACATCCCCAAAGAGTTGATTTATCTTTAAAAAGCAAAAAAACATCAGATGTACGGACTGCGTCAGAAACAAAAGGTAACATCACCTCTAGTCCGCTCAATACATGAACAATACCAAAATTTGACGGACTTTCGAACAAAAATCCAGTGTACCATATCACTCACGATACTAGAAGCATGGCTCCAAAACAGAAACGTGCCGCAACCTAAGTGAGAACAGCTTTTTTGCCAAAGAAAAAGTGGAAAGTTGTGTACCTGGTGTGTGAAGAAAAGTATTTTTGTTGAGAGCCACTTGTTGTCTTCTTGCTGCCTTCTACGTCGTCAAACACAAAGAGAAAAAGAGTAAAAAACATCTTCAAAAATTTCTGACAAAAACTAAACTAACGATAAGAGATCTTAAGAAAGTAACTGTGATCGGAGAATGCAGTAGTAACCTTGCTCGAAGGCAACACCTGTAGTAAATACTATTGGCTACAGCGGCTTGAAGAAAATACCCAAAGCTTACATCAACAACTTACATCGGCAAACCCCGATATCAAGGGATAGCGAGAAGAAGAAATATCGCCAGCAGAGAGTAAACCGTAACAAGAGTGTCGCTATCGGCCTCTATAGCGAGAAGCTGCAATAAGTCACGGACGTAGTCCACGGCAGACACAACTGTAGGTGGCGATTCAAACCGTAGCGAGTGAGCGTAATGTACACAGAAAGAACGCTTAGTGAGAACCACTAGTTGTCAGCTTACTGCCTTCTACGTCCTCAAACGCAAAATAAACCAAGCTTGAAGAAGAAGTAGTGTAAAAAGCATTTCTAAAACTTTTGATAAAAACGAAACGGAACGGTCTCGACTAGATTAAAAATGTCGGGAATAAGTTAGCTAATAAGAACTCTATTTTATAAAAACTGTTTATAATTCTCGATGTTCTTAATTAAATTAAATTGAACGTTACAAACTAATACTACTTATTGAGCACCGTCTATAGGTCTGTTCCAACATACGATTTGGACAGTTTGCAAACCGTCCAAACTGTGCACACAAACAAATATTTGTCATTCTTAGGCAATCTTTTATACACAGTAATTTGTTTGTGTGGATAGTTTGAACGGTTTGCAAACTGTCCAAATCGTATGTTGGAACAGACCTTATATTATTTAAGAATCGTAAAAATAAATACTATTCGCCAGTTTTGAACCTCCATGTAAATCTACTGCTTCAAACTCATCTATAAAAATACAGACAGATAATTGGCATTTATTTAATTTTACAACACAATTCATGAATATCGACGAAGTTTCGTCCACTCATGCGGATCTCCCTCGCATTTTAAAATAAATATTTATATTGTATATATATATATTCCTCCAACTTGCTAAACAATCATACAATTTAAATTATAATTTCCAATCTATTAATGAACTTCCTGGATTCTAATTTCCATAATTAGGGAATAGTTTGATAGAGCAACATGTACATGCATGGAATTTATAATTATGTTTTGATTAGACAAAGTTTGAAACATGCAATCATATCCGATATAAGAGATTTAATTTATAATAATAATATTAATAATGACTTATCTTGTTAATAATAATTATTATATTAATTAATCTTTTTGTTACAAAAACTTTGTTGACAAAAAACAGCCCTAATTGATAAAACAAATAACATGAGGTAACTTTCCAAAAAAACAAATTATCCTTCTAATGGAAAAAAAATCAAGGAAGGACCTTGGTGAGTCTTTCCACTTGGAGTCCTTAAGGGGTGTTGGCAGTGTATAACGACGAAGTGGAGTATGGACGGAAGGGGTAGTTAATCAATAACATTTCTATTTCTGGATATTGCTCCAACCTTTTGAGGCACGTGTCTCCCCTCGCCTTCTTACACATTCTTGTATATTAATTACATTTCAAATGTTTTATATAATTTTTATTATTATTATTATTGAATGAAATCAGTGTTATTATATAACAGAAACTAATCACCACCCTAGCAAGGACTTATATTTTATTAATAATATTAGAATTGTTAATTGAGGTACACATTACGGACAGGTAAAATGTGGATTGTGTTTGATTAACTAATGTTATAAGCAAAGAAATAAAACACGCATGTGAATCGCTTAAATTATTTGTAGAAAAATTATATTTGTTTAGTAGCTATTTTGAATTTAAGCGACATTTGAGAAAATAAAAATTGTTTGCTAATATTGGCACATTGTTAACTTGCACGTTAGAGAACTACTATTTTACTAACTTCTTGCGTCGGTAATCAGCCTCATAGCAGAAATAAAACAAAACTACTTCGGAGTAATTCGGATTCCTATGATTTACTGTGTGATACATTGTGACGAGGCTCTGGGTACACAACATCTCAACCAATCATAGTACAGCTTCTTGAGTCAACTTCTTTGAAATATTATGACTAACCAATAAGATTGCTATATATTTTCGTGTCACATCAATCGGTCTGCTAGTCAAATAGCATGTAATAATACCCATTTCCCACAAGTATAAAAGCCTTTGACGAGTGCTGCAGTGCATAGGAGTAGAAAATAGACATTACTTGCAAATTGTACACTATACTTTTTTTACAACCAAAATAAATAAAAGAAAATAGATTTGTCACTTTTTGAAAACCTCGTGCGTAATGTTCACTTTTCGCACGCAATATGAACTGTATGAAAACACATACTTTTCGGTAGCAATAACAGTTGAACACATTACAGTAAGAACTAGAAAAAGAAATTAAAATATTCTTCTTGAAAATAACCGACGTTATATAGATTAATCTGAAAACAAATATTACAATTTAAAGTCGATCCTAATATGCAGTCTATAGGTTATGGCTTATAAGTACTCTTCAATTCTACGTTTTTTTCTTACAAAATATTGAGATAGAACAAGAAACTAAATAGCAAAAACTGAAACCAAAATCTAATTATTATTTGTTCCATTTTGATAAACGTACTCAAAGTTTTGACTTGTAAGTATCCACAAATAACTTAAAACAATCTCGTAATAAAAATAATAACTGTTCTGAGAAGTTTGCAGACATACACCGCAATATAGTTCTCTCATATTCACTTCATTTTTTTTTAAACTCTAAAAACTCATCAGATTTAAGTATATTCTTACATTATAATCCAGACACAAAAACGCCATTGAAACTTACCTGTAACAAAAAAAAAATCAATATTAATACATTCAATATCAAGTAAAGCATCGGTATAACAATAATTTAATTTACAAATATTTTACTAAACATCATGTTTCAAAATGTATTCTCACCTCCAACAGCTACCTTTCAAGAAAATTTTGAACCATCCCACATATAGTCAAAACATTTTTTTTTATTAATAAATTAATTAAGAGATATACGTTTAATTTGAACGCGTTAAAAATGAAAATGAAATCTGAAAAATTTCCAGTTTTCCACAAAAGTGCAAATTTCGTCAAAAAGCCATTTCAAATTGTTATAAACAGGTTAGAGATAGTTAAAAATATACAATTTAGTTTTTAACTAAAACAACAAACTGCTCTGTATTTCAACCACCACACCAAGCAATTACGTTCTGCTGCAGATGGTAAACTGACATGTCATCTCTCTTTGCGCCGCTCTTTCCCTACCACTCTTCGTTCGATTCTGTCCGTCACATCTCGTCTTCTTGCATCAGTCTACAAAAACCTCCAAAATCTTAGTCTCAGTCTCCATATCGAGAAAACAATATCTAAAGCCGACTTCCAAGCAGCCAGTTAAGCGGTAGTAATTGACGACTTCTGGACCAAAGCTTACAACGCCTTGCAAAACAAACCACTGCCTAAAACTTCCACTGCTCCCAAAAAAGTATCTTCAAACCTCCAAATTTCAGGTAACGGTCAAGACAATACTCAGGACCCCTACAAGCACCTGATCTCCGGTAATTTTTTTTTTCAAATTGCCCTACACTCATAAAAAATATGTTTCCAGAAATTTCTTGTAGTACAAAATTTCCAAGAAAATAATGTTTGCTTTTCTAAAAACTGCTACGACAACAAAAATTTAGATCAAGACAGAAAAAAATGCCAATAACACAAGACCCCTACCAAAAGCTTTTAGATGAGCTCGACCAAAACTCATTTGTCAAGAATTCGGTCAACAGTGGACAGTCTTCAATCGTACCTCGCCAGATTAAAAGTACCCAGTTGATAGAACACTAGTAGAGAAATCATGAAAAAAAACCATCCAAACTCCAAAGAAAAATTGAAAACCAAACCAACGACAACAACGACTAGTCCAAATTGTGGATCTGCGTCCACACTAAGTAGAGCAAAACCACCACCATAAATACAAAATTGACATTTGCCAACCTTGACAAGATTTCGTACTACAAAAAGCTTAAAAATGCAAATGCAAGTGTCTTTGGGCCTTTTCGCTGATAATACCAGCCCTCAATATAAAACCCGAGATGGTAACCCTTTGTCAATACAAAGCATATTACAGAACCAGTACAACAAAATAGAAAAAGAGTTTGATCGCTTCTGGATCACCGATACAATGACCTCCAATTAAGTGTATATTGGTCCATACCCAAACATACCGCATCAGTAATAATTGCACTACCACAAGGTCCTGTCATCGAGTTACTATCACCAAAAACCTATGGTGGTCCAAAACAATCACTGTAACTTTCTAGAAAATGTTGAATCGTACCTTACCAGATTTGAAGAAAACAAACATCCAAACAATTGGAATCCGAGATCATGCAAGGCATTACAAGCTTAAGCGCGTTTCCTTTGCCAAAAACCCAATTAAAGTGCACAATATTCTCTTGAATCATAAAAAGATGTCAAAAGAAATTGAAAAATCCAACGACAAGAACTAGTCCAAACTGTGGATCTGAGTCGACTAGAACACACAAGATCAACCACACAATCAAAGCATAAAGGCAAAGCTGACTCTAACCAACCACAATAAGGTACTGCTAAAGATTTAGAAGTGTGGGTAAACTAATTCTGGAGTAATTTAAATTTTATTAAATAATGTAATTTATGTAAACTCCCTTCTACCAAAAGCGCATCTCACATGATTCTGAAGTGTCTGCAAACCCTTCTTCTGAAAAAACCATCTCGTGATATGATACCCGAGACGGTAGTTCTATATCAATACAGAACCTTTGTACGACAAAAATAGCCTCTTAGCAGGTGTACAATGGCTCCATACCCAATTCAAGCTAATTTTTGATCTTCCGCTTAACCTATTAATATTAATTTAATTGTCTAAATGCAGTAGCGTAAGGTTGTAGCTCTTAATTAAACCATATAAACAGCGTTTTATAAACTTACTTACTTTCTAAACTAATGATAAGCTCTTAACTCCATCATACCGCATCTTAAGTTTTTTTGAAATCTATTTCAAAATAATTTAATGTAACATAATATTGATATTCTTTGTTACTAAAAAAAAAAAAAAAATGTAGATGTTGAAGCAAAAATAATCTCCAGAAAATAATAATACAAAACTAACTTTATCTGTACTCTTACTTTTATGAGACCGCATTAAGACTGAAACTGAGATTTGTCTATATACCGCCTCTGGAAGTCTTGGAGAGTTTTACAATAAAATAACAGTTAACTCAAACTAACTAAAAATCTTAACAAAAACATAAAGGTGCAACAGGATTTTCTCAGAAGATTTTAAAAGCTGCTCTAAACAACTCAGATGTCTTGGTAAAAAATCTTTTACAAAAACACTTTGCAAACTACTGAAGAAAATCCTAAACTATAAAATCTGGACGCCTAAAAAAATTTTGATGCTAATGCTTCGAACATTTTTGAAAAATTCTATAAAATTGTGCATATTTTTCTTCTGAATCATTTAAGTATTCTAAAAAAGCTTAGGGAGCTACAATAGGTACCTTAAATCCATTTTAGACAATAATTGTATCAGCGAATTTATGTAAATATTTGAAAAGTAAATTTGTCCCTGCTTCAATTTTAAAACTATAAAATAATTTCTGAAGCCAGAATTGCTGTAACTCGGTTATGAGTACAACTAAAAATGTCAAATTTGGTTTTCAAATAGCACAAATAGCACAAATTTTTAAAAATAATCAAATACTTTGAAATTATGTCTTAATTTCTGACCTTAAATAATTTTGTTTTAAAGACAAGAAGAAATATCTATTTTGGTTTTCATCAAACGCAACAAAATGCTTTGTATTTCAACCACCACACCGAGCAACAATGTCCTTATTAATTATTTGTACAATAATTTTATTGTAAGACTAATGCCGGTCTAATTATTGCAAACCCTCATCAACTGCCATTTAATGTGACCGCAATGTTCTACTGCGGATAGCAAACTGATCTCCCCTCTCTATTCGCGTCAATATTTATTAATTATCACGTTTAACTGAGAAAGGTACGTGTGATAGTTGCGCACTAATGCAAGATAACAAGATGTAACGAATAGAGTCAAACAAAGAGTGGTGGAGAAAGTCCACTCTTCGTTCGACTCTGTCCGTCACATCTCGTCTTCTTGCATTAGTGCGCAACTGGTCAAGCGTACTCTTCTGTCAGTTAACCCAGCACATAACTAATTAATATTGTAATGCTAAAAGCTCTATCATAACACACATAATACTAAAGTAATTATAAAAACTCCGCTCACAGTCACCTAATTGAACAGAAATCCCAAAAACTCTTGTGTGTATGCAACTGCTCATTACTTTTGTAGTTGTTTTGAATACAACTCTAACGCCTCGCCAGTCAGTGTAAACTAAACAATCTTTAAAGTTGTTGTGCAACCCCAAAGACTCAAATGCCAGTGCACACCATGCTCTCAACTGCTTAAGTCCTGAACGCCGAGAAATGTCAAACATGTACGCTCCCGTAGAAGATTGCAGTCATGTATGACCCTGAGGAACGGTTGGTATTCCCCAAGGTGAATGGTGTACGATAAAGAAGGCCTTCGGTAACAAATAACCCCATGTGTTCTCAACCGCAGTGCCTCAAATGCCAGTATGTGAACAACAATCCTTATCTAAGATGCAGAGGGATAGCTATCTGTAAGCAACGGAGGGCTCCAATCCAAAAAGGTCCACTAGCGTACAGAACCCGCTCGATCTCTATTTTAAAACCTGGGGGCAGATTTTGCTATTTTTAACATTCCGCAAATAGAATTCGGAACTTTTGACAGTTTATGGCCGAATTTTGGATATTTTAAACAATTCTTTTCATTTTTATATAGCTAGATTTTGCTATTTTTAAGATTTTATGAATATTTTTACACTTTTAAGAGGTTATGACAAGATTTTGATGATTTTTGACTATTGATTAAAATTTTATGGACAGATTTTGCACTTTTCAACAGTTTACACCGAATTTTGGTTCTTTAACAACATTTTTGGAATTTCAAAGCCTGATTTTGCTATTTTAAATTTTATGAAATGGTTAAAATTTCAACAGCAGATTTCTATTTTATTAACAAAATTTTGCAGTTTTCAAACGTGTTTTGGTGTTTTTTTACAATATTTTCATACTTCATGCTTTTTTTGACAATTTTTCAACCGTTTTGGTCTAATTTTGTTATTTTATAAATAGAATGTTACAATTTTCAACACTTTTAAAGCCAAATTATGTTACTTGTGCGACGTTTTTTTCTTAAAAATGTTTTAATATTTTATTACCGGGTTCTGCCATTTTTGACTTTCTATAAATAGATTTTCTAACCGTTTATCACCAAATGTTAGTGCCTTTTTACAACATTTTCATCTTTTAATAAATAGATTTTTGCACCATTTGACAGATTATGACCAGAACTTGCTAATTCTATCCAAATTTTGAATATTCATAGCCAAATTTTGCTATTATTCTGCTAACTTCATATAAACTGTTACAAGTTAACAGTTTATGGCCTAATATTTGTGTTTTCTGACAATATTTTGATGTTTCAATGCCGGTTTTTGCAATTTTTGACATTTGCTTTCTGACAATATTTTGATATTTCAAAGCAGTTAATAGCCAGATTTTGCTATTTATTTGACAATAATTTAATATTTTGTAACCAAATTTTGCTATTTTTCACACTTTATAAAAACAATTTTGAGTTTAGCCCAATTTTGGTAGTTTCTAACACTATTTAAATTTGATGAACAGATTTTTAATATTTCATAAACATTTTCACACTCTTCAAAAGTTCCTGGCCAAATGTTGGTGCTTGCTGACAATATTTTCATATATTTCAAAGACAGATTGTGCTATTTTTAACATTTCATAAACAAAATTTTACGCTTTTTAACAGATTTTGGGTTTTCTAAACATTTTTTGATATTTTATGGCCGCATTTTGACATTATATAATAGAAATTTGCTTTTTTATCCGTTTTGTACAGGATTTTGTTATTTTGACTATTTATGAACAGTTTTACACTCTATGATTAAGTTATTTTTTTTAATAACAAAATTGTGTACGTTTTTTTTTGAAACCGTGGAGGAGAGACGCTTCTCATAAATTGCAGTGACGTCCACAAATCCTAGCTAAGCTGCTATCATAGTACAGCTTTCAAGTACCTCAATGACGTCTAAATATCTTTAAATTATTTTTATGTTTTGTGCTTGAAGCTAGTATCATAATTTCTTTTCTTAAAGCTGGTTTGCATCATGTTTGTGGTATCGATTGCAGCATTGACCTTATAGCTTATTATACAGAACAAGCAAACGTAGCAATAAGAACAAATGAGTATGTAAAGTCTGTATGCTTCCAGAACTTAACACATCAAGTACCATTAATCAAACTATTGGTGAAACATCAATTTCGTCTATAATCAATTCTGTGGCTTCTGAATTCACCAGTTTTAGATCAAAATTGCAATGCAACATTAATAAAAAATTAGATAAACTAGAGGCTATAAATATTAATGATTTGCCTGGTTTTCACTATTTCTTATAACTGAAATTAAAGATCGTGCTCGTAGAGCAAATAATGTTATAGTTTTTAATCTGTCGAAGTCAACAACAGTAGCAAATGAGATAGTTACAAATAGAGTCGCTATTGAGTCCACAGAAATAGAATTTTCGCCATTAAAAGTTCTTCACATTGATAAACCATCTTCAAAAATTTGCCCTGCAAAAATAATTTTTCCTACCAAAAATTCTGTTATCAATCTACTTAGTAGCATTAAATTCAAATACTATACTCGGAAGAATTATAGTCGTAATAACATCGGATCTCTACACAGTAGATAAATAGTTACGGATTTATGTCTTTTACATAGATTAGTTAATGGAAACCTTAATCGTCCTCATCTACTGATTAAATTAAATTTTGTAATTCAACATAATCGTAGTAACAGGTATTCCAGAACATTCAGGTTAGCTTTCAACAGTAATAATTATGCAATAGACAAATAAATATTATTTTTAACTCTCATTTGTATTTATTTCGCAATCAAATAGCTAGAATAAATATATTTTATATTTACAAACTATGTTTTTGTATATTGTTTAAGGAGGTTTATAAATAAATATACCGCTTCAGGTTGACCTACGTAAATCATATAACTCATTTCCATAATCGAAATCAAACCACCACTACAACGAGAAACATTATTTATATTAAATATGATCTTCTGCAGTAATTTATGCATGAAATATAGCTGCAATAAATAATTTAAACACGCAATTTGTTAAATGTATGTTAACCATATGTAAGGTTTTCCTGAATTATAATAATAAACATAAAACAAGTACAGTCCTTAAAATGAAACCTTGTGAAATTAAATGAGATTATATTTATACCCTGCATAAATTACAAAAGTTCTAAACAACTATCCACAACGTGCCGGTTATACTAATAAGGATTTTAATAAATTAATAGTTAAAAATATTAGCATAACGACAAACTTTTATCATTTAATTCAATGCTGTGATTTATGAGTTAAGAATCGATGTGACCTTGCCTTTTATATAAAAAAACACGCCCAATGATACACCACCACTAACAAACGGGAATTTACCCTAAAAAAAGACTAGCCAGTAACAAACAGCAATCTAAAAATAGCTTTTATAAAAACACGGATCGGTAATAATGCTGTGAAGCAACAATTTAGGTCGTCTATTTATAAACAAGGGTCGCCGTATTAAATACCATAAAGGAAAGCAACAATGCAATATTTGCATATACGCCAGTGTACTAATTGAATTTATTAATCCACCACAACAACCGTATCAGAAAGGATAAATTAATTAATTCAGTTGGAAGTTTATTTGTCAAGCCATTATTTTGTTGCTACATTTTATTTGAAAATTAATATGTGACTGTAATACAATTACAAATATTAATTTTAATTTGAAAGTGTATTCATAGCTAAGGTAAAGTGTTATTATGACAGTTTTGTTAAGTTGACATGTTAAGATATAATAAGTAGTAATTTTGATTCGGTCACTTAATAAGCGCTCCGTCCCTCGAAACTTAATGTATCATAGCTGAAAACACAATAAAAAAAGTTCTGCAATTCGCATTTTTAAAGAAGCCATCATAATTTGTTTAAAACTTGAAGTCATAAAATTTCTATCAAAACAAAGCAATAACCAAAAGAATATTCATGAAAAAATATGGAGGAAATAAACCATCCTATTTTTGACTTTAAAATGTTTGTGCAAGCAGTTCAAATGAGGCAGATGACCCAAAGTTCAGAAGACCGATGGAATCACGAATCACAGAAATTAAAGATTTGGTTGATTGCCGAGTGAAAGTTAATTGCTAAAAAAACAGTAGTTTTTAAAACACTACATAAAGATTTGAAGATAAGCAAAGTGTTACCACAGTAGTTTCGCAATACCGACGGCACATTTGCGAGGAAATTTTAACGGCTTTATCACAAGATGAGAACTAATTTTGATTTAATGTTAAGCAACCACCATTCCATCTCGGTATAACTCAATTACAAGTAAAACTAAAAAAGTTAAAATTGTTTTCTCAATAGATTATCTATTGACCTTACATGCACTAATTTCAATTTAAATAAAATATTTTAGTTTCAAATCTTTATAAATCGTTTAGAACTACACAATTTGGTTTACAAATACCAGAGATATTAGCATAAACTATGCCTATTTCAATTTTGGAAAGTATAAAAACCGTTTTGAATCAATGATATTTATTTTTATTTTTTTTACTTTAACCAGTTTTGCTTAAGAACAGAATTGTCAGGAATGGTTCCGTCGTAAACCACCGGGAGCGCTTCACTCGCAATGTAGTAAAATACCGCCCATGGCGCCGATCACCCAATAAAATCAAACTACCAATTGTGTAAAAAAAACAGTACCAAACGTAATGGGCGGAGCCATCGGTGGGCTTATTGTTTACACCCAAAAGTATCCTTATCTTCGGTGCTACTTTTAAAGCAAACAAATAATCATTTTGTAATAATTTTTGCGGCATAATTTTTTTTTATATAAATATCATTAATATGAACTAAGTTTGAAATAAATTGAACAATTTTTACCACTAAACTTTTTTATTTATTAATATATTTTTACCAAAATAGCTTATTCAAACGTTGTTATTATACTCATAATAATGCCGAAAACAAAAATGAATTATCTTAATTAACTTCCGAGAAAAGCTGCACAATAGTTTTATGGGACAATTTTCCCACCTTAAAAGCAAGAAGCCATTTAAACTTGCTATAAAGTAGTTATGAGTAAAGTTAAAATCGTCAAACTTGATTATAATTTCTAGGTTTAAGTAGTTTTGCTTAAAAACAAGCTTGCATTTCTAAATGCAGTAACTCGCTTATGGCACTCCAACTACAAACTGCAAAAATGATATAGACAATAGCCTGACTGACAACGAAATACTCCAGCTGATGTACAAGTAGCTCGAGAAGAATGAGAAGCTAATAGAGAAGTGGGCTACCAAGATCAATGCCTCAAAGCGTACATTTGTCCTTGGTGGAAGACCAAACCAAGAGAATCGACGCCCTCGAAAACAAAATAAGCAAATTCGTCTCGATCAAAAGAAAGCCCTATCAAAGATTAAGCAAAAACCGCCAACACCAAGCTACCCACCCAGCCACCCGCTCCGGCACCGACCTCTACCAAAGAGGCCACAAAGAAGCCACTCGCAGCAACCACGGTCCAGACCAGCAAGCCAGCGGAATCTCAGACACCGGCCTCCCTCAAAAGACCTGCCAGCACAGACAAGCCCGCATCTTCAGAGAAAGAAAAAAGTGTCGTCCACCAGTAACCACGTCGACGCCTACCACGAAGTCCCGACCCTAGAGGAGGAATTCATCGTCGTAAGAAACAAGAAGAAGTTTAAGAAGCTGAAAAAAGAATCAATTAAATCCTCTCTAGTTAGGCCGGCCCATCTACTCAGGTGCCTTCAGGCCAAAATATCCAAGATCCGGCCAGTCCCTAAAGCAATTCCAACCCGATTACTAGCTCCGTAGGTCCTCTCTCAAGCCCAGCAAATCCGGCAGCATCCACAGAAAGTACAATATCCGCATGCGGATGTCCACAGGCTAATGTGGTGCAAACTGAGCTTATCAATCAGAGGTATAAACCATCTTCAATTCTTCTTCTTCTTCAGCCATCGGTTGTCCACTTCTGAACATAGGCCTCTTTCATTCTTTTCCATGTTTACATGTCTTGTGCTGCTTTGAAATATCTCCTTCCTGCTACTAAGTCTAGCCATCTTTTCATTAGTCTGCCTGTGCTACGTTTTGATTGTCTTAGTCTCCAGTATGTCCATATGTCGTGAATTTGCCTAGCCAGGAGTCCTACTCATTGTCACTTGACTTCTACGACAGGTAGCGGATAAAGGAATGCCTCTCAGATATAAGTAGTAAAAGTAAAATAAAATAGCTCCCACGGACCAAACAGGTATGTAGCGTCTAAACCCAGAATGAGCCACTACAAACATCGTCTGTACGCAGATTGGGCGGCTGAATCTAAAACTTGCCAACACGCCAAGTGAGCAGTGCAAAACGCACAAAATCTCACTCCGATACCAAATCAGTCTGCCTCAAATCAGATTCTAGATAAGACAAAATTTCGAATCAAACCAACCAAAACAGACAAACTTCAATTACACGCATAGAAATGAACAAGGAAGGAAAACTTCCTAATGTAGTATCTTCAGATTCTGCAGGGAACTAAAAGCAGAGACATCCTGTCTCTCACCGAGATATGCTGGCTTCGTGTTACTGTAAAGACACTGTTGCCAACGCTATGGCACCCCGTTGCAAAGCTTTAAATGCACCTAAACACGTCCAAGCTCCGAATGTAAATTCAATAAGGAGTCCGGGCATGTAGCTACATGCGTCGCGTGTTGTTAGCTTAGGTTAAGCCACACACAGAGCTGCTCGGTTTATCCTAAACTGAAAGCAAACTGCAACAGCCAAGCCCACAGTAATGGAACTACCTCTCAACAGCAGACTTCTGCTCCATTTTCAGCTAAGAATCAGCTGGTACTCAGCCTGTCCCAATCAAGTGACAAAGATTTTATGAAGATATTCCTATCTTCAGCTAGTCTTTTAGCCAACTAGATAACTAATTTTTCAGACAAATGCCCGACATTCTAAAAACCCTGACATAGACGTGCTTTCCACAAAACTCTATGCAAAGCCTATAGAGCGGCACTAAAGTGCATTATATAAATTCAAATCTTTTAGAGAAAAAGTTAATGTCACACAAGTAACTTAATTTCCAGCATTCATTCGAGAGAGTTTAGTCGGTAGGCGCTCGCAAGAGTAAATATAAAAAATGTTTCTAGCATGGAAGACGCGAACAACATCGTCAAATAGTATACGAACAGCTCCACAAAAACGTTGAGCTTATCAAACAGCAAAGAGCCAAGATCAACTCCCTAGAGTCCTTCATAGTGACCCTGGTGGAAGACCAATCAGAAAGCATCGACATCACAAGAATGACTTTACGCAGATAAAACTCAACCAGACGGAAACACTAAATACCACTATCAAGCTGCCCACCCAGCACCCCTCTCCACCGAAACCTTCGACCCCAACATCCACTAAAGAAGCCCTCAAACCCGCATTCTAGAATAAAAGCCAAGCAAGATAGCAATTTCGCCGCCCACCACAAAACCCCGCCACTAGAATAATAATTCA
Organism: Tachinus rufipes; assembly: GCA_963932245.1. Classification (NCBI taxonomy): domain Eukaryota; kingdom Metazoa; phylum Arthropoda; class Insecta; order Coleoptera; family Staphylinidae; genus Tachinus; species Tachinus rufipes. The sequence continues at coordinate 116,566,217 of OZ010741.1, read as the reverse complement.
CCCTGGTGGGTAACAAAAAGAAGATAAATAAACTGAAGAAGGACTCGTATAAGACCCCTCAGTTAACTTATCAAATAGGCCATCACCTGGCCCATCAAGTCAAGTGCCCTCAGCACCACCAAGACAAAAAGTCCTTAACCTGGCTTGCCCAGACAACTCCGGTCCGACAACCAGCACCTTAGATCCTCCTACAAGCCCTCCCAATCCGTCAGCATCCACAGAGGGTGCTGATACAAGTCGCCTTCAGCGCATTGTCATACGGAACAAAACCGTCTTTCAATTGTTATCGCGCGTAAGCGAACCCAAGCTCCTACAACCAAAGCGCGCCCGCTACTATAAAGATCTGTAATTTTTGACAGGCAAGCTTATTCGGTAAAGCATCTCTTAATCTCAAAGTTGTAGAGCAAAAAAGAACATGATGCCTTCACGACCCCACAAACAACCCGCAAAAAAAAAGAAAAAAGACCCGGCAACAAAGACGCTCGAAAGAAGAAAAAAAAGATTCAAGAAATATCTCTGAAGATGACTGAAAAACCAGTCATCTGGTTGACGATAACACCAAGGTCCGCAAACAGCTGTAAACCAAGTCAGCACCTATACAGGCGGGCCTAACAATGTCAATAGCAAACCAGAATATATGCAAATCCACCACTTTGCTAACAAAGATACGGCGGCACAGTAGCCTACAAAAACGGCAAAATTACCATAACGCATCACTTACGACAATCCCTTCGATATAACAAGTCACCTCAAATTCCTGGCGCTAGCAGAATGCCACAAAGATACCATAAGGTATGACGTATCAGATAACAACAATACTTCGTCTGCAACAAGTAAACAAAGTTACATGCTTACGGATCCATAAAAAAACGATTTGCAATGACTAACGAACAGGTACAAGTGGCTGTTGACACAAAATTAGTTATGTCAAGTGAACATTAACGTCATCACCAAGAAGACCAAAGAAAGTCAAGAATATTTGCCAAAGAGCAACATACATAATGGTCATCAAAGTAGAACAACCAACGCAACAGGCAATCACAAACACCCAACCAACCTGCGTCAAAAAAGAAGTTGAGGGCGAGTACCACAAATAAAACACTTTGGTTCTACCCTTTAAACAGTCAAGAATAGTGACAGCACCGGACACGACAAATTCACGGTAGATTTATTTAAGAAAAGTATTGTACCTCTATGCACCCCCAAGCCTAAGTCCAAAACCAACTTCCCAAAAAAAAACCGACGGCGCCAGACCGGAACAACCTGCAGTTGAGCCCGTAAAGAAGTTGAAGAAACTGAACAGGTGCCCCGCCACAGTCAGTCAAGTTCGAGAGTCCAAAAAGACAACAAAAAGAGAAGACATCACTTAGCCCACTACTGACTGATAACTTTCAACTAGCGCCACCAGGTGACCCAATCCTACTACATCTACAGCTTCCGCCAGACGGCATCCTAGTATCGTCAACCTCCAAGTAGTAGACCATCTGAAACTACTACCACCACCGCAGTAATGACCTCAAAATCCTCCAAGAAACTGCACAAGACCCTGTGCTTGCACACCCCGCAAGGGTTTCACTGGTAGCTGCAACGATATTTCCACGTCGATCCAAATAAAGCACCATATCCATCCATCCTTAGTGAACTGGCACGCTATGTGTGTCTCAGCGTTCTGAGTGAACGTGTGTGTAAGAACTTTTAGTTCTCTATAAAAAAATGCAAACACGCAACCCCATCGCCTCCGACGCTCCAAAAAAACTAGTCCTAGTCCTAGAGCTAAATCAATCAGCTGCCTCCTTCTGCAATCAAAAAGCACAGCCAGTACCACAAGAACTGTCGGTCATGACCGTAACCATCGACCGTGAAATAACATGGTTGATGAAATTCCATTGCACTCTCTTTTAACTTTTGTGCAGCACACATACATACACACATACCCATTAAAGACTGAAATGACCCTAAAATACGGGAAACCCTTCCCAATCATTCAGCTGTATCTCACTAAAATATACAGGCTCCGCGTCAAAATCTCACTTCTGTTCCACCCAGACTTCTGTTCCACCCAGAAGCACTCCTAATTGCAAATAGCAATCCCATGAGCAAGCTCAGTAATAGGACACTGGCTGAGAACTTTAATACCGATCAGTCTACAGTGGTTCGTCGTCGTGGATAATTATGCATCAACCTAAAATTACCAAAACTAGCCGTCAACTATTTTGTACTCTTGGTACTACAAATCATACAATAGAAGATGAGTCAATTCCCTATTTATATTTCACCACAAATGTTTGCGCCATCTCTTGGTTCCTGCGAGCAAACATTAAGTTAGCAGCGCTGAGTTAGTTTTGCGCCCATAAAAAAGCTGTTTTTAAAAACTTTCTCTCTTTATTTTCAAGCTTGAAACCGACAACGCCAAAGTTGAAAACAGCAATTTCACAAAAATTTGTAAATAAATAAAACTCGATAAAAATAAATAAACTCTCTTTAAAATAATAAATACAAATACGTTATGTCAGCATTAAATAAACAGCTGTTTGACGGAAATAAAATAAAAGCAGTATTCGAGCCACTGCTTTTGTCCTAAGTCAGTGCAGTTCGTGAATTACGTGTGGCCATATCCGCAATAACTATTAATCCCCCACCTTGGTACTACTGGACAAAAATTAAGTTATCTATACTGATGAGTTGGACATAATAAGTTTAAGAATTTTGGTTTTTAAAGTTCATCCATTAGACTAATATAATCTTATCTAAAAAAACGTGCGCTGCATGTCAAACTAATTCTTATTTTACAACATCCGGTGTTCCACAAAGATCTATATTAGATTCAATTTATTATAATGACCTTCCCACATTACTAGATTAACATAATGCTCTGCGTCGCAACCACCCACCGAGCATACTGAACACTAATTACCGTTTGTTGCCAAATTCTATCAACCATCATTCCCTGGCAATTCAAGTAACCGCTAACATTTGAATGCTTTCTCCTATTCTAGACCGCTTCGACTTAAACCACTGCTTTCCTTTCGACTCCAGTTCGGTTCATTATGATACAGGGAGTTTATAAATGAATGGGATTATGTAATCACTTTAAATATGCCGCTTTTTTTAAATCGTCCACTATACTACATATGTTTTCATATGTTTGTTTGACAGCTGTCAAAGTTGATCTGTCAAAACAAATAGTTTAGTGAACAATTTAACAAAAGCGGCACATTTAAAGTGATTACATAATCCCATTCATTTATAAACTCCCTGTACAATTATTACACCCACTAGGCAGCTTCCTGAAATGCAAATTTAAACTGCCACTTTCAAAACGTTATGCAATATCTATCTATGATGCAATAGATACGTTGAAAAATCTGCAACAATTTTTGACTGAGCCTCATTGTGTATGTACGGAGCTTTATAAACCAGCCCAATAACAAATTAACAAACTTAAACTGTCGTTCAAACTTGGAATGCTTTATTTTTTATAACAAGAATGAAACTAAGAAGCATAGCAAACTTTAAATATACTCTTAGCTATTACAACAAATAACATATAATTTTCTACAAGAATTTAGGATAATAGTTTTGAATAATAACACAAAATAAGTAAGTAATTTATAAATTCATAGACATTATGTATTGGCGCAATGTGCACATACTCTCATCTATTAAATTTGTATCGATTTTGGTGAATTAATATCACCCTTTGTCATCCAGCTTATGTACAGTTAAATAATAAATTAATAGTAGACTTTAACAATCAATAAACCCATGTAAATATTAATACATAAAGGTATTTATACAGAACCCATCTTCAGTTCTAATATTTATAGAATTCTCTCAATATTATAAACTAAATTTGAGCTCAAAGTGTATATAGTCTATTAAGAGCATTCCGAACTCTAACTTGATTTCCAATAAAGTAACAAAAACAGCTTTATTCTTAGTAGTTGAGTTGATCTTGTGCATATATTTTATTATATAATCAAATAATATGTTGGAAATAGTCACAAAAATATCCAAATATAGATTTAAATAAATTTTTTAGGTAAATTGTGAGTCCAGTAAGTTGATAAATATTAACTTTATAAAATTAAAATATGTTGGACGCAGCATTAGGTATTTAACCTAAAGCTGCGTCCACACCTATAAATATTTACATTGAATTTATGCTTTAGAAATGTATGCTAGACGTAAGCGGCGCAAATAAAACAAAAATATATTTGGGAGAAGATTATAACAGCTTTGTTGTGACTTCTTCTTTAAAATTGTAAAATTTCAGTAAGAAACGTGATAGTCACGGTTTAATGCGAAGCAGAGTCTCTATTGAGTATACGGCAAATAACGTGGAATGTGTACAATTTAACAATGAGACCTAGTAAACTCTGCTTGTGCACGACGGCCTAGAATTGCTCCACTCCAGAGATAGTAGATTTCTTTTTTGCAATTCAGATGCTTGTGATTTGCTAACGCGTCTAGCAAAAAAGCGTATGTTACGGTGGATAGAACTACTATTACTCTTATTTAAATATCTAAATAAAAATTAGCAAATGCTTGTAAAAATTTTGTTTAAGATCTTCTCCGTAACTTCCCATAAATAGTTGAGTCTAAAGCAGTGCTGTATTCTTCTTGCTGACAAATGACTTATGTGCTAGTCTTTTTAATCGTATGTAAAATTCCGATAGTGTCTTATCGATCTGGCCTTAGATGGTCATAAAGTTTTGTATAAACTTTGCCTTTTCCGTAGTAGCGGAGATTGCCATATCTCAATAAACGGTCGTTTAACATTGCTTAATAAGTGCAAGTGTGTAAGTTTAGTCAGTCAATAGTTTCCCAAGATTAACTTTTGCCTAATTTTAGAATTGAGAAAATCGTTTGAATTGTTATGGGTCTAGGTAGTGCAACTAGGTCTCATCACCAGTACAAATTTTAAAGAAGAAGTCCTCATCTCAAGATAAAACCATTTAATTAAACAAAATCTTCAAAGCAGAAACCTTGCACGTGCTAAATAAATAACTTTTATCTTAAAAATCTCTGGAATTCATTTAAATTATTTCGAATGCAACGGATATTTATAAAAAAGTAACTAAAAGTACATGTGGTTTGTATAAAAGACTTCCGCCAAAAAATATAATGGCCAATTTCAATTACATTCTGGCTAGTTGAATAGTTTTTCCTTATATCTGCGCCAACTTTATAACTAAATGTAATATTTAATATATTTGGTACATAGTTACAAATCTCGTAATGCCCTGACATGGATTAAGTATTTACTTTAATAATTAAATAAAAATTAATATTTTTTGTTGTAATTTGTTTACGGATACAATTATATCGCTTTATTTTTACTAAAATTCTTCATAATCTATAATAATAGTAATGATTCAATCGGCCTTCGTAAGAATAAACTGCAGATATTTAATCATTGTAAATGTAACATTTCATTAATAGTTCGTTTAATGTTAGCAACATAACATTTTGTTCAGTAATTGCCTAAGGTATGTTTTTTTTAGAATGTTTTAATTATAATAAAAGTAGTCCAGCTGTTGACGGGTATCTAATGGGCTAGAATGGAAACCTGTGGCATTTGATTGCCGCAACCCATTATATTAAAGGTGTATAATTAAATTGCAGTTAATTGGGTAATGACTAAATTCATTCACTATTGATTTACTGAATTATTTATGCGCAATTAGTTAATGATTTTATAAATAATTTATATTATTTTTTAGGTTAAATATATACTGAAGTAAGGTGAATTATTAATTAATTAAATTCAAACTTTACACCACATTTTATTTAAATATACAAATATCTATTATGAATAATAGCATATTTTTTAAACTAATCCTTTCTGATAAGACAATTTTTGTAATAAGCATCTATCGTGTCCAAATAAATTTCTTCTTGACAATTTTTAACAAAGTTTGGATAAACTTCGCAGATTTTTCTATGACAGAACATTTTACAAGTTCTGTAATTGTAACTTGGTTATTTAAGTTAATCAGACCAACGCTAACGAAAGTTAAGCAACGACCGCTCGTTACGAGTTACATGGGTGTCCCCAACAAAGTTATGCAGAGCGTAGCGTTCTTTCCAATCCGTTATCTCATATAGGCATCCAAACATTCTCTGTGGCTCGGTGTACCCAAAACCTCGATTGCAGGTGACAGTTCGCGCTTTTTCGCAAACCCAATCTTTGCTATAGACCCAAAACTTTTCGAAATATCAAAGTGCAATTTACAGAAGAAGCAGTGGCTGGCCAAACGTATCGTTTAGGTAAGTCACGTTTTGCGGTAAAAATTGACAAATTTACGGCTGGTTTTGTTTAAAAATTGAAAAACTTTTGATTTGCAATGTTTTGGAAATACGCGTGTCGCACTGAAGAAAGCCATAAAACGACATAAAATGTGTACCAACGGTATACAAAGACCAAAACCTAGTTACAAGTTCAAACAAGATCGTATTTCCGAGTGATACGGCATTGTAAAACCCGCAAAATAGACAAAGACCAATAGTAGAACCCCTGTGGACACTTTTATTATTTAAAGACTACTCCTCTGCGTGCAATAGCAAACAATAGAACCAAGTCAGTAAGATAACCAAATCCTTTCTCAATAGACTACAAAATATTCTTCTTCTAAATAAGGTTAAGGCCTTTAGGTTGCGCTATATATACAAGGTGGGGCATAATGAAGGGGCGTTTTTAGAGCGGCTAGTACACGCGAACGGGTGGGGTAGAAGGCCGCGGTTGACATCGTTCGATTTAGGAAACCTTACCGTTTGTTAGTCACAATGGTTATCTAGACAAGAGAACATAGCGCGTTCGTAGTTGAGAAGTATATAAAATCCTGCAAGTCCGTTATTGTTGTGCAGAAGCGCTTTCGTCGACGCTCAATATTGGTCGTAACGGTTCAGTTCCTAAACGTGACATAATCAACAGGTGGGTACAGAATTTTAGAACGACGGCATCAGCAATTAATCCAAAACCTAAAGGCCGTCCCCGAAGTGTAAGGACACCAGCTGCCGTATAAAAGGTGAGACAAGCAGTAATTCAAAGTCCACAGCGTTCTGTCCGAAAAGGGGCTGCAGCAGTTTGAATGAGTAGTCGAACACTTCGCAAGATTTTACACAAAGACCTTCACTTTCACCCCTAGAAGCTAATGGTTCTCCAACAACTGGAAGGAAATTTGCTCAACGCCAGCTATTCGCTGAAAGAATACAAATAATTTTTGTTGATAAAAATGAACCTGTAATAATGATGAGCGATGAGGCTTATTTTTATTTGTGCGGTTCTGTTAACAAGCAGAACTGCCGATATTGGGCAGCAGAAAACCCCCGTAAATTGCATCAACGCCCACTTTACAGTAAAAAAGTCACCGTTTGGTTGCCGTGAGCCGTCTTGGAGTAATCGGCCCTTATTTCTTCGAGGATGCACAAGGAGCAACCGCAACTGTAAACTCCGAGCGGTATATTGCTATGTTAGAAAACTTATTCATCCCAGAATTTAGACGACGAGGAATCGATACAAGAAATGTTTGATTCCAACAAGACGGTGCCACGGCACATAGAGCCAGAGCCTCCATGGAAGTTGTGCGTCGCATTTTCCCTGAACACGTAATCTCCCGCTTCGGTGATTTGCCATGGCCCCCTCGTTCCCCTGATCTCTCAGCTGCTGATTATTTTTTATGGGGATACCTAAAAGCAAAAGTTTATGCCGATAAGCCTCAAAACTACAAAGAAGCAATCACAGCACAAATTAGAGCAATTGACATCGACTTGTGTGCGAGGGTGATGCGGAACTTTGAGGAACGACTACAGCAGTGCATTGCCGAAAACGGTCGTCATCTGCCTGACATTATTTTAAAAACATAATTTCACATTTTAGTTGTTAAATGGTAATATGTATACTTCAATTTTTTTTAAATACATTTTTTTTTAATTCAAAAACAGACGAGTTATTGTTATTTTAAAAACGCCCCTTCATTATGCCCCATCCAGTATATAGAAAAAAACCAATCAAAAAATTCTAGTAAAAAGCGAGCCAACAGCCAAAAAGAATGTTTCCACCACCAACTGCCAGCATTCTACCACCACCAAAAAACAAGAAAGATGGATATCTTCTAGAATTCACCGCCGCTTCCAGACAACACTGCATCACACAACAATTGCATTATCGCGGTGAGTTGAAAATTAGGAAAAGACTCTAGAAGAAGGAGCAAAAACCGAATTGACTCAATACCATCCATTACACCCTCATACACAACTAACACTCACATGCACTTCTAACATCACTACAACATCACACCTACACATCATCCGCACCCAATGCCACCTGGTCTCCCATCCAGAATCCTAACAACCACTTCTGTATAGCTCCCAGCCATGCCTCCTACACTAGCCTATAAAGTAATTTCTAACTTTCTCTCCCTACTCCTTAATGAGTTCTCCAAAATAAAAAATTATAAACTGAATACTTCCAAGTATACTGGATGTATATAGATCTTGCAGACATAATTTCACAGTTCACATGCATAGCCAGTAATATAGTTATAGTTCTTTTATACTCACTGTTTTGTTTTAAAAAATCACCAAAATTAAGTATATTCTTACATATATTCCGGATAAGAAAACTCCAATGAAACTTACCTGTAACAAAAGAAAATTCAATATTAGTACATTCAATGTCAATTAAAGCATATTATGTATATGATCCTTAATTTTTTTTTGTAGAATTTTTTTTAAATGCCCCCTTAAAAAGTGAACCCATGCCAAATTTCAGCATTTACGAATCAAAAGAAAACGTGTCGCACTGCCTTTGAAGTTTTAAAAGTAAACTCATAACCTTACTTAAAAAAAACAATATTAGAATAAAATTGACAAAATGAAAAAAATACGTACAATACGCCATTTTAAAGGTTTTCTAAATTTAAAAAAAATAGACCCAAGCCTCAAATTCTAATAATTTTTGTTTACGAGTCTAACTTTATGTTCAAAATTTAAAATATAATAAAAAGCAGTTAATTAAAAAAAAAATTAAACAGAGGATATTGATGTAAAGTTTCATGTAGAGCCTAACTAGCAAGTACTCAATAGCCTTTTTAGGGACCCAATGTATGCATCTGACTCAAATCTGGAAGCAATGAAACTTAGTATATTAATTTTAAATACTCAAAGGTAGTGCGACACGTGTTTTTTGAATCTTAAGGGCTAAAATTTGGCATGGATGACTTTTTTTGCATGAAGATCATGTTCTGAGGGTGCACACATAAAAATTGCACAAACAAAATTTTAAGTACCGGTATAATGTATATAAGAAACTTAAACAAACATGTTTTACAAAAACTTTAAGTTTCAAAATTTTTTCTTAAGCACCAACCAATATAACTAATCAAATAAAATATGATCGTAGTCCCCAGGTCCAAGTTCTGTCTAAACCGTAAAAAGCATGACAATAACTTCGTTAATGTTCCCAACACCCAATAACATCTTCAAATTTGAACCAACCTCAGATAGTCAAACATACGGCTGGACACCATCTGCACAGTAGCCCTAGACATCTCTGACAATGTTCCCAACACACAAAAAATATCTTTAGATATAGAACACCCACAAAACAGGACACCCCAAAATAAGCCAATAATATTCATACATATCAAAACCTAGAAAATTCAATACTTAAATAAAGCTTAAATATCTTTAAATATGATTAAGGGCTTTCACGGTTGTGTATTACACCACAAAGAACATGCTCGCAAAAAAAAGAACGCCGCAAATTAGTAACGTCAAAAATGTCTCCGCTCCCCATGGTCCATTTATCCGTAGGAATATTGCCATCTTTTACCCTCCCCTCCGACCCATATTCATTTTTCAAGATATCGGAGTTTTTTCTCGGATTCCAAATCGGACCAAATCGCCGCTTTTTCCAAAATCCGCCGTACAGTCGCCCTCGAACAGATTGAGACGGGACCGGCATCGTCAGAACCAAAAAAGATTGCAAAACGCAAAACCAAAACTGAGTCTGTCTAAAAAAACCCTAAGCCTTATTCTCAGTCTCCACTGCCACATCAAGAAATTAATATCAAACAACGACTTCGAAGCAGCCAGTTAAGAATTGGTGATTTCTGAAGCAATGCGCCGTTAACAAACTAAGAAGATCTAAACCAAGACGGAAGAAAAAGCCAACAACTTCTAAAAAAGCTCGACCAAAACTCATTTGTCAAAAACCCTGTCAAAAGTAGAGTCTTGAATCGTACCCTGCCAGATTTAAAGATCATGCAAAAAGACAAAAGACGCAAGCTTAAGCAAGTTATCTCTATAAATATCTTTTCAAACCATGAAATAGTGTCAAAAACTCTCCAAAATCAAAAGAAAAAAAATTGTGCAACATCGCCACTGTCCGCATGAGGGCAAAGCTGACCCTTGCTAACTACAACCAGGTTTTGTACTGCAAAAGACTTAAAAGTGCAGACACATAACTAGCCCTCACGTGTCTGCAGGCCCTTCCGCCTACAACACCAACAATATAAATCCCAAAACAAAAAACAAAGAAAACTATAGAACTACTACAGAAGTAACAACCAAAGGACTGCTAGTACCAAAAGACCAGAATGCAATAGACCAACACCAGCTTAATTTTTGAAAATAATTGGTACGCAAGATTAATAGTAGCGCAAATTTGATTAAAAAATGTCTTTGGAGATTTCTTCCCCTTAGCAAAAACAGGACTTCATTAAAGAAACAAAACTACTAGAGTAACTACCAAGGGTGCACAATAAAACTAAAAAACAGCAGTGCAAGGACGCCAGACATAGCACCTTAAGGAGAAAAGATAAAAACTCTGAACTAAAATGAATTGTTTCCATTAAGCGTAAAAGGCAAATGTAATATTTGATAAAAATATACCAACACAGCTAATCTTTATAGATAGTTAGTAGTCAAAATAAACAGTAGCGCAAATTTGTTCAACAAATGTCTTTAAAGATATATCTATAAGATAACTATGAACAAAACAATTTAGAGAACAAATACACATATTAAGATCAATCAAATATAGTTAACACCTGCACCCAAGAACGACAACGAAGCATCCCGGGAATCCGTTATCTAAATGTATATCCCTGGAAACGAAATCGTTGACAATAAAAAACCTTGAGCAATTCAAAGAATCATTATCTTGTCATATAAAAACAAGAATTTGTTATTAATTCAGACAGTGGAGCTGAATTGCTCAAAGTTTAATGTTGTTCGCCTAACGTAAATTTCTACACAATTTTAATATCCAACTTATTATACTTATTTTATTATTTTTATAAATAAATAATAGTAAATAGTTAAATCGCGCAGTCGGTAGGATCAATAAATGCGTGTGATATTTCGGTTGTTTCTAAAATCGGACCAACAGACGAAGTGCACAAACTCGTTGAATTTTAAAATTCTTAATTATTGGAAACCCAATCGCTCCGGGGACGCCGCTAGAATCGCCAACATCCCAGGACGGACCGCAGGAATTTACGTGGAGTGGATGCAGCTCAAATCGCAGCATTCCAAGACGAACAACACAGCAGAAAAGCAATCGCCCACTCACCGGAATTAAATGACAAATTTAATATTAATGTTATTGTAAGTACCTTGATTAATTAATGCCAACATTCCCTTTTTTAATCCTCCTTTTTAATAAAATAAATACCATTTGTAATAAAATAAACGTTTTGCATTAAAAATTTAAAACCGGCTAGATTAAGTAAATATTGGTAATAAAATAAATCATCGTGGAAAATTAACAAGATTTATTATTAGCATTAGAAGAAGTAGAAATGGCGCGAGACATTTCAAAGGTTGACCAGGACTTGATACCTGTGTTCGAAGGAGATAAAATAACCTTACGTAGTTACATAAATGCATGTGAATTTTTAATAGAAGAATATTTGCCAGCCCCCCCACAAAATGTCAATGAATTTAGAATGGCTAAACGCTTATTATTAATATTTACGGGAAAACTTCGCGGTAAAGCCCGAGAAGCAGTTGACGCAAATAAAACTCCATCATGGATTGAATTAAAAGATATTTTAATTCACGCATTTGGTGACAAACGTTCCGAAGACGTGCTTGTTTACGATCTTAACTGTTTAACACCCAAAAGAGATGACACAACCGCAACTTATGCGAATAAAATTAAATCAACTCTGTACACTCTTCTATCAAAAATTAATCTCGAAGAAAGAGATATGCAATTAGGACAAATTAAACAAAACCAATTTAATCATATTGCCTTAAGAACTTATCTGTTTGGACTAAATATAATCAACCCTAATATTGGATTGGAAGTAAAACTACGAAGACCCGATAATATTGAAACAGCTGAATCGTATGCGCTTGAAATTATAAATTTCAACACTCAGCGACAAAGATTTGTATCAAATTTTAAACCATCGATACAAATGCAATCTGGAAACTCACATCAATTTTCGCTTACTCAAACAACACCACAACAACGATCAATGCAGCGTCAGAATAAATTTATTCCTCCAGCACAATCGCTACCCCAATATAATCAAAATCAATATCCAAATCAATCATTCCTAAGATCACAAATGTTTGCTAGAACACCAACAACACAATATTCATACCAACAAAGACCTTATCATCCAACCGCTATGGAAATGGATAGCAGCGCACAAAAACGCCCAGGATCATCGGTTGTTAAACCACAACCGAAACGACAATGGATATCTAACAACATTGAGATACCAGCTGATAATATTGAACCTTACGATTATAATGTCGATGCATATCAGGAAGACTACCTACCAGCTGATCACCCCGACGACGCATATGATCAGCAAGAACAAATGCCAAACAATGAAGATACAATACCTCAGGATTTTCAATGGGACCACCAACACGATCGACCTGTTTTAACAATTTCAAATAATGCATATTCACAAACGCCTGTACTTCCTTATATAGAATTTGAAGGACTAAAATTTTTAGTTGACACTGGCGCGGAATGTTCATTAATAAATTCAAAAATGTTCAATGATGCAGAACAAAATAATTACCCTTGTCATAATCATGAAATTAACATCAAAACTCCTCATGGCATAGAAAAAGTTACCAAATCTACTTTAATACCACTACCTGACATTTTTAATTCTCCTGAACATCATTTATTTATTTGCTTTGACTTCTCTTCTTCATTTGACGGTTTATTCGGATTTGATTTATTAAACAAACTTGGAGCTTCGTTAGATACCAAGCGACAAAAGATCACTACTGATACAGCAAAAATTTTATACAAAATTAACAAGCCCACACATGTTGTTGAACCTAATTCAAGTACAACATTAAGTTACCAAATAACAAATATTTGCAATGGACTTGCACTTTTTCCAAAAACAGTAGACCAGAAAAGAAAATTAATTATACCCAAATCTGTAGTTGAAGTTAAAAATCATGAAATTTGTGTAGAAGCAACAAATTGTAGTCAATTACCAATTCATGTTAAGTTAAACCCAATGAAGCTAACACCAATAAGCAAAGCAGAAAAAGAAATTAATATGGGCTATTATACAAAAAACCAAAACAATTTATCAAAACTACAGGAAGAAAATATTATCAAAAATTTTAAAAATGATCATTTAAATTTAGAAGAATCTACAGCAATAAAAACATTACTTATGAAAAATAAAAATCTTTTTCATGTGGAAGGCCAAAATTTAACTTTCACTCATAAAATAAAACATACTCTAAATATGAAGAATAACACTCCTATTTATGTACGTAACTACCAACAACCACTGGAAATAAAAAAGGAAATCAAGAAGCAAACTCTTGATTTACTACGACAGAACATAGTTAGAAAAAGCATATCACCATGGAATGCTCCAGTACACATTGTTACAACCAACAAAGAAGGAAAAAGAAAACAACGAATGGTAGTTGATTTCAGAAAATTGAATGAACAACTAATCAAAGACGATCCCAAATATTACCGACATCTTGGATAAGCTAGGGCGAGCTAATTATTTTACGTCACTTGACCTTGCCTCAGGGTACCACCAAATAGAGATGACTGAAGAAAATATGCAAAAAACAGCCTTCAGTACCGAACAAGGACATTTCGAATTCAAAAGAATGCTTTTTGGTCTCCGAAATGCCCCTGCAACGTTTCAGAAGATTATGGATGACGTTTTACGAGAATTACTGGAAGATACTTGCCTCGTATACTTAGACGATATAATTATATTTTCGTCTTCTTTACAGGATCATATAAAAAAACTTATAAAAGTATTCGAACGATTAAAATTTGTCAACTTCAAAATTAAATTAGAGAAATGCGAATTTTTAAAAAAAGAGCTTAAATATCTTGGACATATTGTAACAGATAAAGGAGTTAAGCCAAACCCTGAAAAAATCTGTTCAATCACTAAATTTCCTATACCTAAAACTCGTACAGAGATTAAAAGTTTTCTTGGACTGGTAGGTTACTACCGAAAGTTTATTAAGAACTTTGCATAAGTAACAAAACCATTTACAACTTGCCTAAAGAAAAATGCAAAAATAGATATTGACAAAACCAGAATATATTCGAGCATTTATTCAATGCAAAGAACTTCTAACTCATGACCCCATTTTGCAATACCCTGATTTCTCAAAAGAATTTGTTGTCACCACCGACGCTTCAGGTATAGCCTTAGGAGCAGTGCTTTCCCAAGGACAAATTGGAAAAGATAAACCGATCTGTTTTGCATCAAGAACCCTATCAGAAACAGAACAACAATACTCTACCATCGAGAAGGAATTACTTGCAGTCGTATACGCTGTTAAACAATTTCGACCTTATATTTTTGGACGTAAGTTTACTATCTACACAGATCATCGACCCTTAGTGTGGTTATGGTCGCTCAAGAAGCCAAATTCAAAACTTATGAGATGGAAGATCAAACTAGAGGTATACAATTTTGAAATTGTATACAAAAAGGGCAAATACAACACTAATGCTGATGCTTTATCAAGAATACAGAAATAAACATCATTACACAAGATGATTTAGACAGTATTACACCAAATGTAGACGACAGTGACCTAATGGAAAACTTAGAAGAACAAGAAATTTCAGAAAATGAGATCTCTGATACAATCCATTCGACAGCAAATCAAGAACCTGCAAAAACTATCGAAATACAAGATACTATTATCGATAACAAGAAAAATCAATTTATTGTTACTGAAAGCCTATCACAACAACTTGAAATTCAAATGAAAAAAAGAGAGAAAAATATTATTATCAACTTTGTAAGAATACCAAGGGATAATTCGGAAAATGCCATATTGCAGCTATTCAAAGAATACATGAGTGATCAGAAAACATTTTATTTATACACCAAAAATGACGAATTATACAAAAAACTATGTAAAGTATATAGTGAAAACTTTACCGATAAAGGCCCTCGAATATTCGCTGTTTAAAGAAACTTGAAGTGATTGATGATGAAAATACAAAACTGGAACGTCATATCACACTGGATTGACAAATCATAGAGGTGTCAAGGAAACACTTGAACATCTAAAACGAAAGTATTGGTGGAATGAAATGGAAAAGCAAATAACTCATGTGATAAAATCATGCGACACTTGCAATCGGTCAAAATACAACAGGCACCCTGAAATACCGCCATTACCAATAACGGAAACACCCGATGCACCTCTTGAGAAAGTATTTATTGATTTATTTTCTTGTAGCAATGAAAAATACCTTACAATCATTGACTCTTTCACTAGAGTAGGACATGCAATAAAAGTCTATAGCAAAAATCCGACAGACATCTTCGATGCTCTATTAACATACTTTAGTTACTATGGGATACCTCAAGAAATTAGATCTGATCAAGGATCAGAATTTAACAACAAGTTAATTAAAGAATTAGCATCTTTTTACAAAATTACTTTACACCTTGGTACAGCTAAAAATCCAGAAAGCCAATAAACGCTTTCACTCGACACTCTTGGAACATCTTAGATGTTTAGCAGATGACAACAATGTACCATGTGAACGAAGAGTTAGGCTTGCATTAATAGCTTACAACAATTCAATTCATAGCGCTATTGGAATGACACCATTTGAAGCACTTTATGGTCATACAAGAACCAGAAACCCAATGGACCTATTTTATGTTACCACTACCTACCAAGAGTTAATATCAAGACATAAAGATCGTATGTCAATCTTGTACAAAAATATCAAACAAAAAGATATTCTAAGCAAAAAGAAAATTAAAAAAAAACAAAAAGATATAGTCAAAACAACAACATGGAAAGTAGGAGAACGAATCTATGTTGAAAATGTTACTGAAAATAATAAAATGATGAAACCTTTTTTAGGACCTTACAAAATTATCAGCATAAACGATAACGGTACTGTAAACGTAGAAACGTAGAGAGGTACCCAAACATATCATACCAGACGACTAAAACATGGCATTGTTACAGATGCTGCTTTGCAGACGTAAAAATAACATCCTTGGATGGCCCGCTATTCCCCCTACATCTTGGAATTGCAAAAAATCAAATAAGTTATTAGACTACAGTAGTACGATGCGACTTGCAACCTTTAGTAGATCAAGTTAACCAGCTAAATTTACAATATGAACAACTAGAAAAGGCTAGACAAAATATCCAGGACAAAAAAGAAAAATCACAATTACATTCATTTGCTATGGAGCTTCAAAGCCTACTCCATCAATTAAACTATGAAAAGAACCAATTAGTACCAACAGTTAGAAGAGCTCGTGGAGCGGTAAACTTTGTTGGTTCCATTATAAAAGCAATCTCAGGAAACCTCGACGCAGAAGATGCCGCCAGATATGATAAATTAATACAAGACCTCGCTACTAGCCGAGAAGAACTAATCAAAAACAATCAGGCACAGATTCATTTAGCCCAAGAAACTCTTAAGAGCTATGAAGCTAATCTTCAAATACTCGCAGAAAATCAAAACAAAACAGCGCAATGCTTTCAAAAAATTATTACGCAACTAAATAAACAGGAACACGAGAAAATCGAGTCCCAAAGTTTATGTAGAGCCCACATGTCAGTATTTAATACCATAACGGCAGCCTCGACCATCACCAGCCGACTTTTAACAGCAAAAACTTTCTCCAAACTGCAAACTTATCATCCTACAATTATTTCTGCAGAAGAACTGTTAAATGAATTTAAATTTGTTCAATCGTCTATTTCTGAACAAAATATTGTATTACCACCTAAAACAGAAAACCTTTATGCTCTTGAAAAAATGATAACTGTAAAAGCTTATGTCAAAACGTACGTCCTCACTTTTTTACTCGAAATTCCATTAGTCAAACCTACAATTTACCAATACCATAAATTGATTCCATTACCAATCCAACAAAATCCAGATTACCTTGTTTTAAATATTCCACAACCTTACTTGGCAGAAAATAATGATAGGTATATTGCAACGTCAGAACCATGCAAATTATTGCAACACCAACAATATCTGTGTTCAGCCATTAGTTTAGATGCTACAAAACACACCTCGTGTGGACATCAGCTACTACGACATCTGCCAACAACAGCCTGCAGCTACACCAGATGGTCGCAACTGGATGCCGAAATGATCCATCCCACAAACTCCGATTGGATTCTATGTCAAGCCAATCTATCTGCCAAAGTTCAATGTGATCTTCGCCAAGAAGTAAGAAAATTACAAGGCAACCTGCTTGTACAATCGACATCCAAATGTTCAATAAGTCTAAGAAACGAAGTTCTACACCAATAAATTTGACCCTGCTGCCAGCAAAACAACCTCAATGGAGATTGGAAGACGTCCACCTAAAAAACTTGCATTTGGAAGGATTGAATGAAACCCAAGAAAAGTTAGCCAAACTTGACGCCCGATTGGAGAAGTTATCCAACGCTCATTCCACGAACAACTGGAGTTCAACGACCGCCTTAGTAACTACCACGGCATTCGCAATCGTTGTTATTATTGGAATATGGTACCTTAGAAGAAAACAACCATCTTCCAAAATGTCAGCAACCCAAGAATTGGAACAAACTCGTCCCAACCCTTGGTTCACTCTAAGAAGGGAGGAGTTAACACCTGCACCCAAGAACGACAACGAAGCATCCCGGGAATCCGTTATCTAAATGTATTTCCCTGGAAAAGAAATCGCTGACAATAAAAAACCTTGAGCAATTCAAAGAATCATTATCTTGTCATATAAAAACAAGAATTTGTTATTAATTCAGACAGTGGAGCTGAATTGCTCAAAGTTTAATGTTGTTCGCCTAACGTAAATTTCTACACAATTTTAATATCCAACTTATTATACTTATTTTATTATTTTTATAAATAAATAATAGTAAATAGTTAAATATATATATATAGCTACATACATTGGACAGTTGAATATGCCACGACTAAAGCAAAAAAATCAGCCAAATTACAATAATAACAAATTCCAGCCTTAAAACATCACAATATTATAAGAAAGCACCAAATCCAGCCATAAACTGTTGAAAAAAGTAAAAATTTGCACAAAATCTCAAAAATAGCAATATTCGGCTATATAAAAAGTACCAAAATCCGACCATAAAATTATTGAAATGTAAAACTCTACTCAATAATTACAAAAATAACAAACATATTCATAGAATTTCAAAAACTTACTGAAGTATTAGTATAAATAGTAGAAATCCAGCCAACAACGGTTTAAAAGTGCAAAATTGTATTCATAAAATGGCAAAATCTGGTCTTGAAACATCAAAACAATAAAATATCAAAATTTAGTCATAAACTATCGAAAACTACAAAATTCTATTTACAAAAAGTAAAAAATAGCAAAACCAAAATATTACAAATTGTCAAAAAAAACTAAAACCCAGCCATAAACAGTTAAAAAAACAAAATTATGTTAAAAAGCACCACAGTCCGGCCATAAACTGCTAAAAAATGCAAAGTTCTATTATTAAATATCAAAATATTGACAGAAAGCATCAAAATCGATAAAAATATCAAATTATTCTAAGATATGCCAACATTTTAGTAATAACTGTTTGAAAATAGAACTTTTATTCATAAAAAGTCCAAAACATCAAAATCCGGCCATAAAGTATAAAAGTATTGTAAAATAGCACAAAAAAAGCAAAATACGATTATAATATATTGAATCATTTTCAAAAAACCAAAATCTGTTTGAAAAATTATTTTTATAAAACTTCAAAAATCCAGCCATAAACTGTTAAAAAGTGTAAAAAACTTCATAATTTGTAAAAAATCCAGATGTATAATATCAAAAATATTGTTAACATAAATTCTGCATAACTTATTGAAAAGTGCAAAATCATTTGTCAGAAAGCAAAATCCGTCCAAAAACTTTTAAAAACGGAAACAGTTTTTCATAAAATATCAAAAATATCAAAATTCAGCTTTAAAATATTAAAAATATTGTCCAATAGAACCAAAATCCAAAATAAACAGTTTAAAAGTGCAATATCAGGCCATTAACTGTGAAAAAGTACCAAATTCTATTCACGGAATGTCAAAAATAGTAAAACCCAACGTATATTTCAAAAACTAAAAAGTTTTGAAACAGATGTCAAGAAAGCCTTGTATGCTTGTGGTTCGTATTGCAGACCCTTGCTTACAAATAGCTACGCCACTGATAGGACCGTAGACAACACTTTCTCAGAAAACAATCAACTTTTGGCATTAATTTTCAGCACGTTTACAGCTCTGCATGTACTCGTTGCACCAAACTTTCACCCTTTTCCCAAACTGGTATTGCAGTCTTCGGTGAATTTCGGCTTATTTCAAACAACTTGTATTGCGCAACAGAAACGTACATAATTTTCTCAGTCATACTAAGGCTATAAACAAAGCAAAGAAGAAGCCTGCTGGGATGTTATCACTTACGCGCCCTACTTTTTCACGTCACCCAACTGCGCCTTACATATGTTTAAAAATGTATTTTTCATCATAAAAACCAACTACGCTTATACATCTTCTTATTACCTTACATAAGTTTGCTAATATTATCTTCAATACTACCGCTCAAAAGTTGTCTATTGAAGTATGTCTTAACCATATTCGCAAATCCTTTAGCTATGAGTTTTGGCGTCTTCCAACGGATCTCTTTCCTTGTATTTATCCTTCGATGATAAGCCTTAGAATTAATTTTGTATCGGTCTTCTTTCATGACGTAACATCGGCAAGCGTCGGCTGCAAAATCTGCAAAAATGATTCAACACTATCTAAAGAGCTATTCCAAGCTGCCGTTTCCAAGATAAAGATAATGATGATTATTGCAAACCACCTAAAAAGAGATGCCACATGAAGAAAAAAGAAGAAGAAAAAGAAACGATTCAGGATTTTTATATTAGTGACCCTTTGTATCCATAATATTCGCAGTATACGTCGATATAGATACATTTCAAATACTTTAATTTTTTACTCTCTGAACGCGTCTAAAGTCCATCTTTTGGATAAAAATAATAGTCAGAAGCAATTATGCATCTTGCAGTTGTCTTGCAATCTGCTTATGCTTTACTAAGCGTGATTGTAATTACACATGCCTACAATCAATAAACTGAGTGCTCCACCCATCCACCTAACTGTTTGTCATCAGGAAATTGAATTTGTCATTGTCCTTCTCTTATTCAGTAACAGCGGCCATTCGTAGAGAAAAGGTACATCCAACTTCTTAACAGTTAAAACTATCAATGAATCGAGATTTTGCAATAAACATTTTGGCAGGATTTGCGCATTTTAAATAAAATTTATGAGTTTTTTGACTAAAATTTGGCATTTTACGGATAAATAAAAAGTATTTCTTAACCAGATTTCTAAAATTTTTGGCCGGATTTTTGCAATTTACCAAAGATTCTTGAAATTTTTGACTGAATTTTGATAAACATTTTAAACAAATTATAAATTTAAAGTTTAGTTTGCTTAGCTTAAGGAACAATGATAACCGTTTGTTACTATAACAATTCTTAATTTTTTTTGGCCATATTTTGAAAGTTTATAAAAGATTATAGTGTCCGGCTCAATTTTGTTAGTTATAGGCCGGATTTTTTTAGTTTGAAGGCAATTCATGAATATTTTGGCCGGATTATAGTCATTTATATAATATAAAAAACAATTTTGCAGGATTTTAGCAGTTTATATAAAATTTTTATTTGTTATAAAAAACATTTTGACGATTTACATTTTTGTTCCTACAAGTATTTATAAATTTAAAGCTGTATTATCTTACTTTAAAGCCAAACATTTTATGCAGTTTTTAGCAATTTACATAAATAATTGTAGATTTTCCGACAGGTTTTTTTTTTTTTTTGCTATTAATCTAATAATAAATAATTTGGCCAAATTTTGATAATTTAAAAAATAATCATGCAATTTTCGGCTTGGTTTTATTAGTTAGAAGAAAACCATAATCATCACTTTAAAAATACCATAGTCTCATACCCAGTTACAGTTTTAAAGAAAACGTCTTCATCTAGAAACAAAAATGTTAAACTCTTTCAAATCAAAACAATTTAAGACATTTCAAAAACACTTTGTTCATTCACAAATCTTCATATAGAATGTTGAAAATACTTGATTCTAATATTCCTATTTATCTGGCTACTACTACTACTAGTGGGAAAACAGACAATGCGAAATCTTTAACTTCCTTGATGATCTTGCGCTTCCTAAAGTCTTGAACTAAACTTGTAGATACTCTAAAGTTTGCAGAAACTTGACAAAATTGTCATAATTATTAACATAAAAAACTTATATTATTGCCTCGTATCACCTAGAGTCTTGGATTTATGATGTCTGTTATCTACTGATAAGAAAACATTTTTGTCCTTTATAATATCATGTTTTTCATCCAAAACCAAAACATTGTTGCAATTATTTATTTTGCCAAAATGTTGCTATTGATTTTTAATTCGAGCAAACCCAAAAATTAATATTGATCTATAAAAAAAGCTATCAATTTTCGTACAAAACCAAAAGATTAATTTTTTTATATTATGCCCATGGTGCAGCCCACCTACACCTTTTAACAAATTCAGAGACAGTGTAGGTTTAATTAATAATAGCTAAAATATATTTTTAAATTTATTGTTTACCAAAAATAGTTTTAATTAACATCCATTTCTAATTAAAACTTATTACAAATATATTCATAAAGAAATAAATAACAAATATCCGTTATTAATACATTAACCATCCCACGCTATTCTTATTGGCGATTATAAATACACAAATCGATATCATTTTGCGTGTAGTCCTTTTTATAATTAGAAAATATACGATACATAAAAATAGCTTTTTATTATCATCGCAAAATAATAAATTTTGCTATTTATATGAACAACTGATAGGTGGGTGGTGGATAAATGTATGCATTAACAAAGCTGTTTCTGATTACATACAATACGTCGACTAAAAATACAATTTATTAATTAATTTCATGTCAGTCAAATACAGATATGTTTGTCAACCCTTATATTATAACATGCTATTTATACAATTAATATTTAGAACCGATGATGCAATGCAATGCGAACGAATATGTCAAGAAAATGGATTTATATTTTTAACTTGTTGCACAATACCAGGGGGATGTTATTTATACAATCTTGTATTGAAAAGTTAATTAAAATTTCTGTTTATTGAATTTTCTTTATTTTTTCTTTATTAAATGTAATCGCCTTAATTAATATCATTTATGTGGGATTTTATTTTATGTTTTAATTAGATTTTGTGATGAAATATATAGGTCATCGGAGTACAATCCGATATATAAGTAAATTTATATAGTTTGTTTGTGTACAGGACATTTACAGATGAATGTAACGTACAAAAATAGAATAAAATGAATATTTTTTTACATGAAAATATGCGATTGACGATATAGAAGTCAAGATCGGGATGTTCAAATATATTTAAGAATTACTTTATATGTTCAACTACATAAACTTCAACGAGTGAAACTGCCTCGCTAAAATTATTACATTGAAGATGACATTTATGTAATCTTTTTAGTTAAACAATTCTGTATTTGTCATATGTAACTGAACAATTCGCGTCAGTCAAATGCAGGTATCTGATAAACCCTTATATTAAGATTTTTTATTCAATTAATTTAACATCTGGTTACGCAATGCAATGCAAACAAATATGTCAAGAAAATGAATTTATAAAATCTCTTTCAAACGTTTCCAAATTTTCTGATTGCTACAGACTAACTTGCAAACTGAGTTTATTTGTTCGAAGATCAAGAACTGCAACTTTGGAATTTTAGTACTGCTCAACCAATGTTAACACAAATTAACGAAAATAAGCTAAATTTGTCCATCCTTAATTGTACAGACACTTTCAACGTCCTGACTTTCAGACCTTTCCAAATCGGTCCAAAGACAAACTTTTCAGAACAAAAACAAAAAAATAAAAATGAAACACTAACAGCCTCACAATAACAACACCAGCATCGACGTGTAACCTGGACTGACCCATTCCATAACAAGAACCGCATCACACTAGGACTCCACCCTCACTCTCCATCGCCAAATCAAAGAAGTAACAACAACGGAACAAGCAACCAAACCTCAGAAAAACTCATCCTTTTCCTTCCTTATCAATCAGAATGTTTCTTCTACTGGTTTGTATACACTTCCACTTTGGCTCACTGTCCAGCATTGTAACTTCTTCTGCGCCTAGAATAACAAGCAAACTTTCATTTTCTTTCTGCAATCTAGTACATACTAGAACCGTGTGCACGGACGTGTTGATAATGCCGCAGTATGGATAGTCCTCGATTGCTCGCAGTTCAAATCACAGATACTTTGAGAAGCTTTCGTGCCCGCTCAGAAATTCAGTAAAGTGATAGTCAAAGCACCCGTATTTTCTTGATACCCATGTATTTAGGTTAGTGATAAAAGTTTTTGTCTAAACGGCCGTGCCGTTGTCCTCCTGCCACTCTTGTTCCCATATCGCGATAGTCGCCTCTCTCGTCAAATTCTTCTGCACGGAGCTGCAGGCCGAGTACAAACGTTCTAAAGCCAGTAGGTGCAGATCATGATCATATTGTGGGCAACTTTAATGCTTAAGTATTTGTAGCTGCTCTGGTTGGTTCAACCGTAAATACGATTTTATGGCTTCTTCTGTCCGTAAGAATAACAGACTTCAACTTTTGCAAAGCAAGTTGAGAGTTTCCTTTTGTTGAGCTCACTGATCATTCAACATACTTTACCATCTCTTCAATGATTTGAACGCAATAATCACTGCCACGTCACTACCATAACTAATTAAGAAAATGCTTTTGAGCATTCCCATTCCGTCATAACTATCGTTCCACAGTGTTGAACCATTAACTGAGCCCTGAGAAAAGTTTCGGTTTCCCAAGTAGCTACAAATGGATGGGCAAGCAGAAACTTCAGTTTAATTTACTCGTTAGCGTTAGAAGTCTCTTTGCGTTAGAAGTCTCTTTGTCCAAGAAGAAAGAAGTAATATTCAATCTTTTGATGACCAACAGTTGGATCACTCTAGATCATAATTAGCAGCAAGTAGTTTAAACTGAAAAGCTCATCCACACGCCCAATGTTTGTAATCAAGAAACTAAAAAGAAATATTTTTGCAAGCGTTAGAAAATCTTTCTATGACTATGAGAATGTAAAACCTCTTAATAACCAACACTAGGGCTGGTAGATTAATCACTCTAGATTATAATGATCAGCAAGTAGTTTAAACTAGAGTACCCACCCATCCAAGAACTCTGCAAAGTATTAAAAGTCCTTTGTTCCAAGAAGGAGCAGGTGTTATTCAATATCTTAATGACTAACGCTTGAGCGAATGTTTGAGTCACTCTAGATCATGATTACCATTAAGTAGTTTGATCTGAAGTGCCCATCCACCCGTCCAAGAATTTGCTATCAACAATTTTTCCTATTTGCAAGCGTTAGAAAACTCTTTGTTCAAGAAGAAGGAAGTAATATCCAATCTTTTGGGTAGGTCTTTCTAGATCATAATTACCAACGAGTAATTTGAATTGAAATGAAGAAAAGTTTGTTATAAAAAAAATTGGAAATTGGTGCTCTGTGCAAGTGTTAGAAGTCTCTTTGTCCAAGAAAAAAAGCGGTAATATCTAATCACAAGTTTGAACTGTAGTGCAAACCCAAGGTTGGTAGAAAAATGTATATAGAAGGTTGCATGGTTTTGTCTCTAAATGATATAGGTGCGGGTAGTGGAGCGGAGTAAAATTGTTTGATGACGTAGGGGGAGACCAATGTCTCACTTTAAATATGTTCTTTTTACATAAATTGATGTTCTAAATTAAGTTAAGCTTAATGAATTGCGCATTATCTTTAATTTATTTGTAGTTATATAATTCCACCATTGCCCGAAAATATCCGCTAATTTAATATATGAAATACATATTATTATGTGTAAAAAATAATTAATTAATTTAATTACATTTTTATATTTAAAGAACGCATATAATATTTAATAGCAATGCTTGTTTACTGTAACCAAGTAACGTATTGTTTGATTGTGTAAAAAGAAGACCCAAGCAAACGACTCCACCCCTTTGCTAAAACCAGGCAACCTTCTAAATACATATTTTCTACTAACCTTGGTGCAAACCCACTCGCAAGAGTTTTTATCAAAACATTGAAATTTCTTTTCTTTACAAGCGTTAGAAAACTCTGTCTAAGAAGGAAGAGATGATATCCAATATTTTAATGACCACACGGCAGTGGGTGAGTTACTTCAGGTCATGATTACCAGTGAGTAATTTAAACTTGGAGTGACCACCCAACCCCAAAAGTATTTTATCAAGAAATTAGAAGTGATATCCAATTTTTTGATGACCAAAAAAAACTTTGTGCGTTTGTGCGTCACTCCCAGTCATAATGATCAGCAAGAAGTTTGAACAATCAGCATGTTACAAATAAAGATGACGTAAGATTTTGTCATTCTTTGCCAGTTATCGTAATAAAATGTTGCAAATGTTGTGGAAAGCTTTTATTTGCTCATCAAACCCACACCTGAAAGACATCAATCGCTGTATCGCCTTGATAATATCCGCCCATTGTACGGAGTTGAAAGCGTTCCTTAATATCAAAGGTTACAAGCACTACACACTTTTTCTCCGCTCTGTTGTTTGTTACCAGTTCCTGCACCTTTTTGCAGAATTTTCCTAAAATTGGAGGTCAAACAAGCCATCCTCTTGCTCTAATTCGTCCTGGAGGCTTCTCTTCAGGATTTGCTAATAAAGCTTGCCCATCGAGTTTAGGATGCATGGCGACCTATATGCCTTTTGTCTTCCTCTTCAGCTAGCTTTTCAATCAAGGTTAGCAGTTTTCCACTCATCTGAAAAAGTGGCATTACTTATGAGCATCTTGCAACAATCGTTTCTTGTAGGATTTTGTCCGGGCAAAACCCGTATTATTCTGTAACCCGCCTCCCTGATCTCCTCCACAGTGATGAGGGTATGTCCTTAAGTTTACATTAATAAGTTGGCCATGTGGCCTTTTGGTGCTCCGGGAATAGTTTCCTAGCCGTCTTTACCTACTCATCGGCCGCAAGATGTACTGGCATGGGTATACTAACTTTACCGGTGACAATCTTGTAGCCAGTACCCCATGAGTCACTGCCTACTTCCTGGTCCACCAGTGCACTGCTTTCTTGCTCTCCCTGCTCCCTTTCCTAGTAAGAAAGCAATTGCATGCTTTTACAATGGCCCCATCACTTCGGTGACCGTGTGAGAGTAAGACTCATGCCTAGTAGCTTATCTTACTTTGCAGGCTAGCTGGTGCGCAAGCTCAGTACATGCCCCCATTCGGTTCAACTGTCATAGTTGCTTTCTCTACGTCAATGGTGTTGTAAAAGCTAAGATTCTCTTCCCCCCTCACCACCAACTTCTGTATATGTTTATCCAGCTTGCTAAAGACATGTTTACGTCTATAAATAACAAGCTATCAACCTTTTCAAATGCCGGTTAAAGCTCGCAAGATCGTGCTCCCCTATACAATCAGCGAGCATGCTCCCTTTGCGGTCCTCGTTAGAAGAGCACCATGTGTGCGACTATCCCCGCCTATCTACAGTCGGCAAAGATACAAAGCAGTATGCCTGCTTTGTATCTTTGCCGAGGCCAAGTAGAATTGTAGCAAAGTCTTCGGCTAAAGCCGTGTGCAAAAAATAACATGAGTAGAAAAGGAGGAGACATATGGGGTGTACAGGTGTACAGCAGCGTTTGCAACAAGATCAAAATCTAAGCTCATTCTACCCCTGCCAATAGTTGCCTGCGTCATTCAGCACAAGTAATTTTGTGTTAAATCTATCATTCTTCTCCTTCTCCTGCGCTTTTAACATTGCTCTATAAGCAGGACAGCGCAAAGTCTATGTATTGTACCCTTCCAGACCCAGTACCAACACTATTCATAGGTCCACTGATTTTAATTGCTCCGGTGTTAAATCCATGTCCCTTTGACCCGGCACCCCCGCTAGGCGTTCGCCGTCAAACACAGTCAAATGTCTATCGGCACCCTACACTAGGATCTTCCCTCTGCTTAATTTCACAAGTAAATTTCATTTAAACCACTTGTTTAGCAGCATCTGGTTGTCTTTCAACATCCTGATTTTCAAACATTTTTAATTTACGCTTGAGTGATTCAATCTTTTGTCGTTTGGACGCCACAACCTACAGTAACATCACGGACCAGCACGAATAAACACACACTCAAACGATACCTCCAGCAAAATGGAACCTAAAGCAAACTCAAGCCTTCTTCCACTAAAAAACAACCTCAACCTCCATCAACAAATCAAAAAAATTGTAATCTAAATGACAAATTTCGAGCACCAAAGCTCAGACAAAAGGATCGTCACGGCACGTCAGGAGCAATTACAGTCCAAATGTCTATCGGCACCCTGCGCTACTGTCGCAAAGAGAAAAAATACAACTGCGTTCCAGTGCCAGCTACATCCTAGCCTGGCCAAACAACAACTTTCCTAGACATATTCCGATTCCGTGGACTAAATCTGCAAAATATTTTGAGGTCACTCTTGATAAAAGACTAACATTCAGATTGCATGTTCAACCAGCTCTGGCTAAAACTAGAATAACAAAAAACGGTTTAATCCCAATTTTGAGACAAAACAGTTTAGCACTTAGCAATAAAATTTGTCTTTACACTTAAATTATTCGTCCGCAACTTACTTCTAAGTCGTCGGCATAGAGAACAGCCGCTACCTCATACCTTCAGCCTTCCATAGCTTGACATTGCGTTGGTTAATTTAAGTGCCGTGGTACGTCCGCAATACTGAATAGACTGTACAAAAGTGTAAAAAAGCATCTTTGAAAAGTAAGAACTACTTGGCATCTTCTAGAGACGTGACATTCATCTCGCAGAGATCGATATGATTCAAATCTAAAACTTTATCAGCAGTTTTTTTATTGTTGGGATGAGAGTTTCGATATTGCTTGCCATATACTCATCCGGTCACATACCTAGTCTCCTCAATTATCTGTGTGCTCAATACCATTTTTGTCAAGGATATATCTGGCATACTAAACATTTTGATGAGCAAGTTTCTCATCCCAAGTTTTAAACAGTGTCGACATCAGTCTTTTTCAGACTCAATCGACAAAACATCATTTTAAACACCTTTCTATTTTTCTTGGTCATGACAACTACTTTCTTTTAATCAACAGACTTAATAATTGACACTCGCGCATCAGCAGACTGTACATATCCTATATCCAACATTTATGTCACAGAAAACAAGTTGAAAGTCAGTTCTGGTACATATAAATCAATGTTACTCGATCCCAGTCCCGTTCATTAAAGGCTTCATTGCCCACACTCCATTAAGCTTGCTTGCATCTTCAATCAAATCAAGTTGGACAGCCAATCCCTCTAAAACGTCAAAAATGCTGTGAAGTCCTCATTATTGAGTCCCACATCTCAACGGTCCAATCAATTTGTGGTTCCTCTGATGTTCTTCCTATCGGGTTTGTCAGTGTTATCATGATTCAAGTTGCCTTGCGACAGCTTTTGGCAATGTGAGCTTAGGCTTA
Source organism: Tachinus rufipes (assembly GCA_963932245.1). Classification (NCBI taxonomy): domain Eukaryota; kingdom Metazoa; phylum Arthropoda; class Insecta; order Coleoptera; family Staphylinidae; genus Tachinus; species Tachinus rufipes. The sequence goes on along the minus strand of OZ010741.1, from coordinate 116,537,118 downwards.
TTTTTTGCAAAACTTCTTTTTCTTAAAACCTTTAAGAATTTGGCTGTAAATATTTTCTAAGACTTGTTCGTCATCTAAAGTCTGAAAGATGCATCAAGTCTTATAAGATAATTTTCAAAAATATCAAAGTTTCCTATTGAAGCTCTTAAAGTAGACAGTCGTAAAAATTCTTCTTTTTATTGTAGGTTTTACCGCTTTTGAAGGTTGAAGCATTTGCAAAAGTTGTCCTTGAAAATGTAGAGCATAGCCTGGATTGTATCCAATGTCATATGTATATTTTCAAAGTTACAGCCAAAGAGCAGTGAGAATAACGTTCGACTCTTAGAATAGCCTGTACCAGCTTGCAGAGTTGTAGTGGCAAAGATTGCGAACTTTCAGATCTTTGATTTTCTCTTCTTTTTTTTCTGATTCAATCTTTTTTTTCTTTGCTAGATCGCTTTGATATGTTGTTTTATATAATAAAAATACAGCTTTTAGGCTATAGAATACAGTTTTTTCAATTATTTAAACAATAATGAATGAACTCGTAACAAACCTTTAAATTTTGAAATTATTAATTGGATTTTTATATTTTGCTTGTAACTTAATTTTTATATTGTGGCTCGGCATCTAATGTTTGACAGCTTCTACTAGTGTTTCTGTCATCAGGATCTCTAGAATCTCACAACAAGTCCTAAGGGCAGAAAGACTCTGGTCGATAGCCTTTTTCATATTCATACTTATTTCTACTTTACTTTTAAATATGTTTATTTTCTTTATAAATATATAAAAAAATAAATTAGTTTACTACTATTTTTACAATCATTTATTTGATTTCAATGTTTAATTGTGTAGAACAGCAAGAGAAATAAAGAATATTATAAATATAATAAATTTAAATAAACTACAATAATAAAAAAGTAGTTTTGCAAACAATTTAAATAAAAGATTTATTGTTGTTAATATTTAAGAATAAATTGCATTTCACAACTTTCTCCGACGGCCTCACCGTTGCGATTTATTAACTTATATTTGATATTTGCATTAAAAAACTAATAGTGATTTAAATATCCTGATATTGGTTTATTACATCCATATTTCAAAAATAAACTTTTTTTAATTAATTATAAGTTAATTAATAGTATATCAATATCCTATTTTCAAACTAATTAATCCCAATATAGTGAAAAAAAAACTAAAACAAATGAACGACTTACGTTATAAGTTAAAAGTTTGCACTTGTTCCTATTTGTTGGCCCGATCATAAATCATGAGAGCTATTCATTATAACTACTACAATATGCACATATTTACATTCGTGTACAAATGTAATGGTAATTATTTTAATTGTATTTACAAAACTATCAACGAGCACAAATTCCACACTGGATAATTTTAGATTGTTTAGATATTTATTTATTGCACTAATTTAAATCGCTTTGTACAAATAAATGACATCCACTGATAGTGCTCGTTTAATGGTAATGGAAACTTTCAGCCTTTTTCAGTTTTATTTATTTACTTTCACAAACTGCTATAAATAGAATAAATAGAATATAATCGTATTAAAGGAAAATGACTATCGATTATCCTTTTATCCTTGCTAAACTATAAAAAAAACTTAAGGCATAAATGGATAGTTCTATAAATAGTTTTCAAGGGTACAGTGTTATATAGTGACACATACAAAAGTTTATAGACGTGTTTTGTTAAATATGCTAAACTTTATTGCTAATAATAAATTCAATTTTAATGAATTTAATTCAAAATAATGCTAAAGTAAATAATTTAAATAGTGTTTGTTATGATTTAGCATAGTGCGGAAAATACATTTACTTAGAATTTATATTTCATTTAATAAATATTAATAAAAAATATTTGACTTAGTTTAATATAACTTTTATACAGAGTGAGGCATAATGGAGTAGTCACACATTTCAAATAATCACTGAAGTTGCCTATTATTTGTTAATAATTTCTTAGCCATGGAAGATTTACTATCAAGTCAAACGGCAAAACTTAAAGAACATGTTATATATATATATATATATATATATATACATACATATATGTAAGGGGTTATTGTACAGCTGCAAGCTATGTTTCTATGTTTTAGTATATTAAATATTAAAAGGTCTATAAAAACAAAACAAAATTATAATAAACTGACTGTACAAAATTCTTGAAGTCACCTAAGTCAGTAACTCTTTGTAAATATGTTGATAATCAAAAAAAACAAGTTTTTAAGACTATTACTTATCATAAACTTACTTTAAACGCTAGAATAGGCTATTAAAAGTTCCCTACAAAATTTAGCTAGTCTTTAAAGATTTTGCAAAAAAAAGTAGATTTTAGAAGCTATTAAGGACAATACACTGCTGTAGGGACTCATAGAATAGATCCTTACTCAAACCTTGCAGGAAAAAAAAACTAAAAGCATTTAAATTGTAAACATGTAGATGCCTGTTCCGTATCTCATAGATCAACAAAATAACTTCTACATAAAGAAACAAAAATTTAAAGATGTATGTGATGCGGCACAACAAATACCAAATATTGCAGTTATAATACAAAAAAAAAAAACAAAAGACTGAAAGAATCCTTGACGAAAAAACACGTCGTCGCTAAAAAATCTTCTAGATTAGTACGACCAAAGCACCAAATCGCTATTCCAAACAAAAATTTGAATTGCCATAATGGTCGCCAATCTTCGATAGAAGACGGCACCTGAAGAAGATAGACAACCCAAACATATTAAAAAATATTTAAAAAACTTTAGAAAAATCTTACCAAGTACAATAAAAAAGCTTTAAGAACAAACAATATAAAACTTTAAACTGCTTGTCCCAATAGATGCAGAATTTTATAAATAATTTTAAAAAAACCCTAATTTAAGAACAACAGAACGTCCTTTCGGCAAACAACAGTTTCTTCTTCAAAACCTTGCCCAAAAATTCCAGTGATTTGCAAATAATATCTACAAAAGCAAAATTTTCACTTCCTCTTGTTACTTTTTGCTTCTTCCCTGATAAGCCCCTAAGCTGTTTGTCAAAGTTAAAAAAAATTCAATTTTAAGAGTTCAGATATACCTAAGTTTGTTCGGACTTTTTGCAGATAAAAAAACCCTTTTCAATATGCATACCCGTCACGCCCTTAAACTCTCATTTACAATTAATATATTTCTCTGCAAAACATACCAACAATACAAAGAACACATAAAAAAACACAATTTAGATTTAGGAATGCCTTAGATACCAAAAAAAGTATTCTTTACACTAAATATCTTAATCCAGAAATGCAACTGATCACAAAAAACTGCTTAATGTACTGAGAAAACCTAAAACTGACGATAAAAACTGTAGCTTAAAAAAATCCAAATTCACATATACTTCCAGGAAGCATTAAATGATATAAAAAAAGAATAATGATCAACAATGATCTCATCGACACTTAAGGTATACGGACAACTCCGTCATTCTAATGAACATTGCTAAAGAACTTCAAATGATGGTGAAAAATACAAATATATCCAAAAGAAGTACAAAATCAGCCTATTATAAATATATAATAGTTAGTAAAAAAATAAAATACAAAGTATTATGGTCCCGTGTCAGAGAGAGCGGAGTCACCAGTTCTCAAAAGCTAGATTTAGCTTTCCTAGTACTTGACAGGATAGCAGAACTCGGCCTGACAGTACAGAACGTGGGGAACAGTTCAACCTTTGTACGAGGAGAAAGCACGTCTATCATAGACATAACACAATCCACCGAAAACACAGCACACCGTATAACAGAGTGGAAAGTCAGCGACGAGGTCAACCTTAGTTTGCACCAAAACTATACTTTAAAGTATCAACGAATAGCGCAAGCTTGGCAAGCATTCAACCGGAGGATTGGAGGCTTAAATTTTTTTTTGCAAAATACTAAGCAAATGGCGCAATCTAGTAGGAGAAAGCTTTATTAGAGCGGTTGTAGAAGCCGCCAACAAAACGTTCCGTAAAAAAAGCCTGGGGTGAAGAAACAGGGTCTATTGGTGGAGCAAAGAAATAGCAAACCAGAGAAGAAAATGCCTGTCAGCCAAATGAGACTTGACCCGCGCTAACGGAAGCAACAAGACAGAGGAAACGGCTAAGAAGAAGCGCGCCTAAAGCACAAAGCCAAAAAAAGAGTCTTACCATAAGCATAGTGAAGTCAAAAAGGCAAGTCTGGGATAACTTGTGTCAAGAAATTGACAACAACGTGTGGAGCGATAGCTACAGAATAGCCACAAAAAAGTTGCGCAGACATCTGCACTCTTCGCCAGACATTGAGCAACAACTCCAGATAGTCCGGCAACTCTTCCCAGCAGATAATGTAGATGTCAGACAGACTCGTGTAGTTAACAAAGTGTTAATACCAAGATTCACAAAAGCCAAACTAGACAATTGCGCTAAAAAAATCAAGAGCAAGAAGACGCCGGGCCGGACGGGGTCCCACCGGAACTGATAAAAATAGCGGCAGGAAACTGTCCGGAAAAAAACCTGAAAGTAATGAACCAATACTTGGTAAATGGTTTATTCCCAAAAAAATGAAAAAGTGCCAGAACAGTATTACTGGAGAAGCCACAAAAAGAGGGAACAAGCGAGCAAACATATAGGCCAATATGCCTCGTATACGGTGGAGAAAAATTGCTAGAGCAACTGCTAAAAATAAGATTGGAGAAAAAAATAGACCACAAGTTGGCAGCCAACCAATATGGCTTGCGTAAGACAAAATCGACTGTGGACGCAATGCACGCAATCAAAACAAAGATCCGGAAGATCAAAAGTAAAGCGTACAAACACAAGAGAGTTTTGTGTCTTGGTTACCATAGATATAAAGAATGCATTTAACTCCGCCAGATGGAGTAAGATATTAAAAAAGTTGAATAAAATGGGGGTCAGCGACTATCTGATAAAGATCATAAAAGATTATCTGAAAGACAGTCATCATAGTCGGGAATAACACAATACTCGAAGTAACGTGCATAGAACCGCAAAGATCCGTGATGGGACCAACTCCCTGGAACATACTATATGACGCGGTAATGAGAATACAAACGCGTACAGGCGTCGAAATAATAGGATTTGCAAACGACACAGGTATAATAATAACAGGTAGGACCCAAGAAAAAATTTAAAAAAAAAAACAACGAAGTAGTCAAAAAATTGTAGCAGTAATAAAAGAAAAAGGTTTGCAGGTAGCTCCTGAGAAAACGAAAGCAGTAATTTTATATGGTGATCGACGATTAAAAGAAGTAACTTTCAACGTAGAGGATCAAATAATAACGTCAAAAAAAACTGTAAGGTAACTAGGGGTATACTTTAGCAGAAATAGTAACTCTAAAGAACATCTGAAGAAGACGGCTGCAAAGACCAAAAACTGGTACTGTCAGCAATAATGCCAAATGTAGAAGGTCCAAGAGTTAGCAAAAGACACACCATGTGCTCAGTGATAAGTTCTGTGCTATTATATGCAGCACCAATCTAGAAAAAAGCTCTTAAAGAGAAGTCAAAACTGACCATCCTAACAAAAGGCGCAATCCGTATATGTAGTGCGTACAGGACGCTATCGCTGGAAGCAGCACAAACAATAGCGGGAACCATTCCAATTGATATCCTTGTTGAAGAGCAAGACCAAGCTTACGCAAAAAAAGAAAAGTTGTCGGAATATAGGAAAAGGTCGATAGAACTATGGGAAAGAAGATGGTCAAAAGACAACGACAGAGCAGTTTGGATAAAATTTATGATAAAAAACCTGCCGTCACAAATAAAAAAAAAGCATTGAGAAGTTAATTATTACCTAACGCAGGTACTAGGAGAGCACGGCTGCTTTGGAGCCTACCTGAACAGATTTAAAATAAAAAACACCGATGCATGCATACACTGCGGCAGCAAGATACAGTCACCCACACAGTACTTGACTGTAATGAGTCCCTGAAGATAAGGGTTAAAATAGAAAAAATGCTAGGAAAAAAACAAGAAATGAACAACCTAGTAGAGATAATGCTTGAGAACGAAGAGAACTGGGTTCTAGTGAACCAGATGATTACAAACATCATTAAAGAAAAGGAAGCTAAACAAAGAAATCTCGATAAACAACAGAATAGACATAAAAAAACAAACAAGTAAGTAGATTGGATGGAAAATAAAAAATACAAGACAGGCGTAGTGAATCAATGCTTCACCGGTCCCGCTGCGCCTGCGAAGGAGACAAAAGGAGTTTTTAGTGCGGTCTAGTGAACTCTAACTCTGGGTAAGCGAAATCCCACACCCTTTGGTGAATGTACTTCCCGATGAAGGTTTTTCCCCTTAAGAGATATTTTCTATGTTCAAGTATATTAACATTTTTTCTTATCATTTCTCTATTTTATTATAATAATGAATGTTTTATTTTCTGCGGTTTCTAATTTATTTTACAGTTTTAAACTTTTCATAGTTTTGAATTAAAAATACCAATTATATGAGTTTACAACAAAGACAGTATTAATCTTGTCAAATCTTCTAAACTTTTAATTTATTTTAAAACATTATGGCTTATTTTCGAATATGTTATGCATAAATTTCATAAGTAACATAATCGTAAATTTAGTTGAAACGAATAAAAGCAAAAGTACTCCTTAGAACTAGTCCACGTTACATTTACCTTCTATTTATATATTACTCCGCCACACATTTCGAAATTAACTTGTCAAAATAAAATTAAGACTATTTCCTCTTTCCCATTGTAGGGATTATCTAAATTATAAAATAATTTATACAGACTCAACCTAAGTCGTGAAATTTAAGAAAATAAACACAACAAAGGTTTTATAAAATAAATTTAAATAATATTTTAAAATTCCTTAATATGTTCCTACATTTTCAACATAATGTGTAAAGTGTAAATGAATTTACTACCATAGTAATATTACTTATGTAGGTCATAAAATATTAATGATAAAATCATTACCCTTCGAATAATAATAATAGTTTATCAAAGTGTAACAAAAAATTTAAATGTAATTATAATAGTATATTGTGCAACAACTACGTTATGATATTCATTTTTCTAGAATATAAATCTTGCACACAAGCATTGACAAAATTAAATTAAACATCATACTGACAGATAATTAGATAAATTAACTGACTTAGCTCCGTGCGTAATAGTCCTATTTCGCAGCATTATGCGTGCGTAATGAAACGTATAAAAATCATATGGTTCTTTAGCAATAACAGTTTCATAAATAACACGTTACAATAGAAAGTTAATCTTTAAAAAATACATAATAATAAATTCATCCATAATATCATTGTTATTTTTTTTTTTTATTCTTGAAGTCAAGATTGAATAAAATATAAATAACATTACGATTTGTAAACATGCGATTGATTCCGTAATACAACAACATACAACAATGAATTGGATTTATGCAAAACGTGTTTTCTCTGTAATCATTTGTTATATTTATTATTATGTGAGGATATAATCTATATGCAAAATAAGGGCAGTTAAAACGATTATTTATGGCAATAAGTGTGTGTAATGGTTTTCATAATTATATGAAATATGGTAGTAAGACATATTTTATTACTATATTTATTCAAACTAATCAAAATTTAAAATTACAAGTCGTTTACTATAGGGTGACTCTTTGCGATGTGGCGGAATTTAAATACGAGCGTGCAAATAGTAATAAGATTTGCTGAAATTGTTCTTTTTTATTATGCAGTTACTTTTAAAATATACATTTACATTTTGTAAATGTGTACTTAATGCAATGAGTGGTATCGCACTCATTGAAACTATCAAGTTGAAAACACACCGTATTTACTGTGCAAAAAACGCCGAGGGCTCATGTATTTTAATGGCACATTCCGTTTAAGCCCCAAATGCTTCCGATTTATTATTTCCTCTCATATTTTTTGTGAGAGCGTTTAATATATAATTTACTGATCTGTTGGAAGTATAAATAATATTCATAATTCTTCTTCTTTCCGTGCCTTATACTTTACGAATATTGGCGATCATCATAGTTATTTAGAAGCTTCTGGGAATAGTTGTAGTGAGCTCACTGACGCAAGGAAATTCGTTTTCTCACCGGCATCTTTCCTCCTGGGAGTATACTGTACCTCATAACATGGTCGAGTTATTATAGTTTGACTTCATTGCAATTAAAATTGCTCGTTACTTTCCTCCTGCAGTACAGAATAAAGAGTTAATGCTCACTTTGTCTGTCTATAAAACTTTGAAAATCCTTGAACGCTTTCAGTTGCTTTTCTGCTTCCTTTACTAGCAAGGTTCGACTCCGTACAGTAGTATTGAAAAAACTAACATCTTAGCATTCAGATCTGTTGTTGTAGGCCTTGTAGGGTCTAGACTAGTAAATTCTTTTTTATTTGTATGCTTTGGTGGCTCTTGCTTTCTTTATTCTACATTATATTTCCAGAAATTAAATTTTGATTCAAACGCAATAAGTTTAGTTTACGTTAAGTTGAAATATTATATCTAGCGTAAATGCCATCACCTACAAACCCAGAGAAGAGATCCTACATCGCAAAAGTCGCTTATGTCGCCGAATTCTTCTGCTCCAAGCTGCGGGCCAAGTATGACCGTTGTAAAGCCAACAGGTGCAGCCATGTTCATATTGCTAAGCCTAGGTATTTGAAGCTGCTCTGGTTGGTTATTGGCACGCCGTCAACCGTAAATGAGAAAGTTTTGAGGCTTCTTCCATCCGCAAGAATGAGACTACGTCTTTTGCACAGCAAATTGTAGTTTACTTTTGTCAGACCATTTGCTAAGCGTACTCACTACCCATTCAACATACTTTACCATCTCTTCAATGTTATTCCCCGCATAACCAAATATAAAAATATTTTTGAGTTTTTCCACCCTCAATATTATCGTTCCACAGCGTTGGACTAAGGGTCTGAGCCCTGTCAGACCCTAGCGATGATTTCGATCTTGTACTTCCTTAAAACGTTGCGATTTTCCATGTAGCTGCAAATAACACTTGGGTGTGTGGTCGGAAACTTCAGAAATTGAAAGTTTTTCCTCTTTTCAAGCATTAGAAGTTTCTTTGTCCAAGAAGAAAAAAGTGATATACAATCTTTTGACAACTAGACTAACACTTGCGCAAGTTGGTAAGTCACTCTATATCATGATTCATATTGAGTAGTGTGAACTAGAGTGCCCACCCAACCGCACAAGACTTTTTTATCAAGAAATTAAACGTGTCTCCTCTTTGCAAGCGTTAGAAGTCTCGTTGCCCAAGTAGGAGGTTGTGATATACAATCTTTTGATAACCAATACTTAAGCGGGTAGATAAGGCTTTTTAATTCATATTTACCACCAAGTAATTTAAACTGAAATGCTCAGCCTGCCGCGCAAAAATTTTATATCAAAAAATTAAAAGTCCCCTGGTCCAAGGAAGAAAAGTTGTTATCCAATCTCTTGATAACCAACACTTGGGCGAGTGGGTGGCTCACTCTAGATCATAAGCTGAAGTGCCCACCCACCCGCTCAACAATTTGTTATCAAAAAATTATAAGATTCTCCCCTTTGCAAGCGTTAGAGAATTCTTTGTACAAGAAAGAGGAGGTGAAATCCAATATTTTGATGACCAATACTTGGGCGGGTAAGTGGGTCACTCTAGACCATGACTACCAGCAAGTACAACAACAACCTTCAGCCACCAAAAACCACCCCTGCAGACTAACCCCAACAACCACCGCCTCCAGACTAAGCCCAACAACAGGAATCACTTTAAAGCTTTGCAGCAGAACTAGAACAGATTGTTGAATTAGCAAAGGCGTTTTTCAAACGGTGGCCCCCAAAATGCAAATAAAGATACATCCTCTCCTCCTTCTGAGACCGCAGCACTCAAAGAACAACTACCGCTCTCCGTGTGATTGGACTGATTCGTCAACACTCAAGAACACTTTACCACCACCACCACTTTAACAGACTCCACGCCCTTGAACTTGGTTCAAGATTTGTAAGCGTGTGGTTTGAATTGGTGTGCCCCGCCAACCCACCCAAAACTTCTTCATTACAAACACCTGAGTGACTAAGCGAAAAACTTCATTCAACTTTTGTGTATGTGTGGTTTGAATAAGTGTAGCCCGCCCACCCATCCAAGTGTTTCCTTTTTTTATCACAAACACATAAGTGGGTAGGCGGAGAACTTAGTTCAAGTTTTGTGAGCGTTTGGTTTAAATTAGTGTGCCCACCAGCCAAAGTGTTATTCATCCAAAATCATCTACTACTGTTAGTTGTAACAAAGTTAAGAAAAAAAGTAGCATATCCAAACATTTGATACAAAAACTTGGATTGGTCGCCTAATCATACAAAATATCCCAAAGTCTTTCTTGTTTACCTGGTTTACCGCCGAGAGTGGAGTCTGTAGTACCATTACAAACTCCGGTAAAATGCTGTATATAAACTCTCAAAGCGCAATATATTTCAGAATGACTCAACATAGATATTAAAAGAACTATAGACCAAACCAAGAATAATAAACTCCTATATCACGCTGGAGACTACAGAAAGACGCGACAAGAAAGTAAAAGTTCAAAAGATTTAAAGAACTCATAAAAATAATCCTATAGAATACAAAATAAAGCAAAACAGATGTAAAAAAATATTTTAAAACAATAAAGCGTTAAACTATACTATACACTACCAAAATACGCTAAAAACTGCAGAAGACCTCCAAATAACGCAGATCCAAAACTCTTTCTTAAAGATGCAACTACAAGTGGCCGCTATAAACTCAAGAAAACGCAATAGACTTTAAAGAAATTGTTCTGACTGCTTACTAAGTAACAGCTTTTAGAAGAAAATGTATGTTTCTTAAAGGATACTATAGACTTCAGAAGAAAATATGGAAAAAAACACAAAACAATAACAAAAAATCAATTTGAGATTGACTATTAAAATACGAGAAATTTCTTCAAGTCCTTGTTCAAAAATATTTTGACCAAAACAAAGGTTTTTGCTTGCTTTTAGATTATAAAGCCTTTAAAAATGTGAAGCATAACATTCTCATTAGTCAACTACAAACTGTTAAGATTGGACAATAAAAAGACAACAAAATCAACTAAAAACTCTAAAAGAAGCAAGAAGCCCAAAAAGAAATTAATATAAGAAGAGTTTATTTATGTTATTTGCCTAGCTATCCCTAAATATTTGGTTCCAATCGTTTAACATTTGTCATTTTTATATCAGTTTAAAAAGCCAAAAATGAGTAATTTGCATATGAAACACAAAAGTGTCATGAATTTTTGGTTCCAATCCTTTAACATTTGTCATTTTTATATAAGTTTAAAGAGACAAAAATGAGTAATTTGCATATGAAACACAAAAGTGTCATGAATTTTTTTATCAAAAGAAGGCAATAACCCGAAAAATATCTATAAAAACATAGTATATGTAAAGTGTTCAAACATTGATTCAAATACAGCAAGAAATCCATTGATGATGACCCAAAGTGTGGAAGCACAACCTGACAAAATCATCAACACAATTAGAGATTTAGTGTTGATTTAGCGCAGAGTAAAACTCAGTTATTGTCATAAACATATGGACATCAGAAACAAGTTTTTAAAATTCGACATAAAAATTTGAGAGTGAGCAAAGCTAGTCCCGAACAAAAACTGTGTAGACAACAAATTTGCAAGAAAAATTTGACTGCTTTCCCAAGATAAAAACTTTTTCTATAGAATTTCAACTGAGAACACTACTCAACAATCCTCCCATAAAACAAAAATCAATGCAATCAGTGCATAAGACATCTTCATTACCCAAGTCAAGTCAAAAACTCAATTCTCTGCGCATAAAGTGTTGGCCAAAGTTTTCCGGAAAGATTTCTCTTAATAGATTGTATGCCAAAAGAGACTACAATACCTAGGAATGTCTACAAAGACACAATTAAAAACTTGAAAGCAACTATACACAAAAAAATATCAAAAAGTAGTCAATGAATGCAAAACTTTAAGATCCACCTTACAGTCCCGACCTTGCTCCTTCTGAATATTCTTCCATTCAAAAACTCAAAAAGAAAATGACGACTTAAAAATTATTGAGTCGTATTTTGCAAAATTACAACTAAAAAAACATAGGAATAAGTGTGTAAACAAAATTTTGTTTAACCTGTTAGTTAGATTAGTTAAATAGATAATTTAGAAGACTTGAATGGAAAAATAATAAGATTCTAACGCCAAAATCAAAACCTAAATAAAAACTGCAAGAAAAATATCGCAAAACTGGACATTAAAAGTATCCTTAATAAACAAACTAGAATCAATTGAGATGTAGATGCACAGATAAATGCCAAAGTATCTAAGAGTAACCAAGTCACCAATGACAAACCAAAAAATATACAAAATACTCACTATCAAAAAACTAAATTCTCTCCAAGAATAGAACAGAAAAGTTTTCGTAGACACGGCAGTGACTCGGCATTCTCAAATTAGTCATAACAATAAATCTTCTGCAAAGAAACGGCAACAAAAAAAATAGACCAACGCAAAATTAGTCGTTCTACCAGCTTTACATAAGACTTGGGCATCAAGTTAAGTTGTCAGGGGCGGTTCCAAAAATTTTGAATAAAAAACTTTCGCAACATCTTCCATTTTGACCGCCATTGTTGTTGCTATCAATAGGCAAATATATGCAAAATAAAGTTTACCCCTAAACCGTAAATTTGTATTAGAAGAATCTTGGTCCAAAGAAAAAACAAAATATCTTCTTTCAAGATACAGAACCAACGTAGTGTCCAGAAACGATGGCAAATACTCGAATCCAAAATAATATGCCTATTTCGGATTTGGGCTTTCGACATCGATAAGAGCAATTTTTAAAACAATCGAATGAGCTCCAACAAAAAGGCGTTTCGTAAAAAAAATTAAAAGTTCGATATTGAGGATAAGAATTTGGCTGAGATGTAGTAAAAACGCCGATTTTTATCCTAAACTAAAAACGGTCAACTTTGTTCAACAAATTTAGCAGAGAAACACGTCACATTTTTGGCCAAAAGTTGTTAATACTTATTTTTGTTTGTCGAGTTTCCACAGGCTTAATTTGATTTATTAGATAAAGGGCAGAAGCAGTGTGAATACTTATTTTTTTCAGTTTATAACTAAACATCTGGTGAGATAACAAAACTAGGCTTAAATAAAGAAAATTGTAAGCAAAAAATAGCACCAAGCAACTATTTCTGTTTTATTTGACAATCGACAAATCCTATTTTGCAAATCAGGAATAAAACTTACCAAGTTCTAAGCAAATATTATGTATTTTGAACTTACCTGAAACAATAGAAAACATCATTAGTATATAATTACCATAAAACACAACAAAAATGAAGAAAATATTTATATTAATTATAAAAAACGTTACATGTGAAGCAAACAGTATCTAAATTGTCGAAAAAAAAAATTTAAGTTGACGCGTGTAAAAGTTATTATGCTAAACCGTTATCGTGGCGTATATTGTAAACAAATTAAATTTGCAATTTAATTGTATTGTATGTTGACAATACATTGTTGCAGAATAAAAATAATACCAAAGATATAAATATTTTTAATAATAAAATTATTTTTTGCCGTTACTTCAATATGATGACTCTGATACTGTACACTAAAACATCATATAATAAAATAATTAATTTGTAATAACAATTTATAGAGTTTTACTAGAAATACGAGTATAGGTATCTCATAAAAAATATTTGCAATTCCATGAACAGATTTTACCAGAATTTGCCTCCAATTAAACCCTTTGATGTAACGTAATTAAAACATAAATTAATACTATTCAATTAACCTCTACATGCACATTTTTATTCTATTTTAAGTGCTTTTTGCATATGCATTAGTTGAATAATAATTAAACGCATTTTCGTGCTTTTTTTTTATTTCTGGCTGCGAGCAACATGTAATTTTGATTTTATTACGTGATTAAATTTAATGTCTAGCAACATGTTGCTTTTTACTCTATTAGTGCATAGCTGTTGAAGTACAGGTGTAACAATACTCTATGCCCGTATCGTCTCTAATGGAATCGATAAAAGTAAATGGGCGCGATAGGCTGGTATAATGATATTACATATCTTAAATATTTATTGATATTTGCGGACAAAAAGATTAGTATAGAAATGAATTCTAGCAATTGAATGAAAAAAAAAATGCGCAACATAATGCAGTGTTTATTTATTTAGTGTGAACTATCTGTGTAAATAATTACAACAATTAGTATTGAATATTATTATCACTTAACGGTGTGATAGCTTAACTAAAATTTATTTTAGATTAAACAATATCTCTTAATTTGGTGTAATGTTTACTATATTTTCAATTCATATTAAGTATCTCATTTATACTGGCTTGTTTAGGAATTTGCTATCTATTGAATTATGTTATGTTGAATATCCATCCCTTGCATTCAGTACCGCAATATAGAATGCGTCTCCCAAATACGTTAGATAATAGGTTAAACGAATGTACCGGTATGTAATATTCTGAATCTGGGACACTGTATCTGCATGTAAAAAAGGTCTAAATGCAAACATAAAAAAAAATTTAAAAATTACTTAGGGGTGTGACAAAGTACATTGACAATGAGGTCATTGGAGGTGTACAACAAAATACATAAGCATTGAAGTCACCGAGGTATTTGACTGGTATTATGGTATACTATGTATTGATGTAATTATTGGGATTCTGGAATCATGGTCATGCTAGAGAGAGATTCTACATTTGCAAATAGCACAGAATATATTAATAATTAGGTGCAGGTCCAATTTATAGAAAAGTACAATAAGTGACAATAGCCGTTCTAGTGAATTAATGATTAGTGAATTAATATACTACGTGAACGCATGGTGTGGTGGATGGGTGGATAAGCGTTCGTTGTGTCAGATATACAAAAAATAAATTTAGATAAATATGTTTACTTCAGTCATATCAACCTGGGCAAAAATATCCAAACAGCGGATTTAAGCAAACAAATTTAAAAGAAATCTTAAAAGCTACGACTTCTTCTTCATCAGCCTGTATTAACCCACTCCTGGACACAGGCCTCTTCCATTTCTTTCATTATTGATCTGTTTTGTGCTAGAAGCATCCAGTTCTTTCCCGCTCACCTCTGTATATCTCTCGCCATCTTAACATGTGTCTGCAAATGCAGAGAGAGAGAGAGAGGGGGGGGAAAGGGGGGGAGAGCGGGGGGGGGGCAGATAGACCACCAAACTTACTTGGCGCCCAGGAGAGACCAAACAGAGCATTTGACTTAAGACGGCCACCACAAAGATGACTAGACAAGAAGCGGGTAGCAGGTCTACGTCCTAAAGTAAATTATTTATAGACTGATGGAAAACAAGAAATCAAAAGACCTGAGATGTCACATAACAGCACTATTTCTTAAAATCACACTGAAAACTAGATTCACAGTGTTTATGATTAACAATTCTTCAAAACAAAGATCATTTAGCAGCAAGAGTCTCTTACAGATGCCGTTTTGTATGCGGTCTTACTCTAACCTAACGTACAAAACTAGAGCAGTCATGTTGCAATGTTAATTAAACAAATCTGGCCAAGACAACCCTTCCACCATCAGAGGCATTTTGTTAGCTTGTTGCACGTAAACTTTTATTGCAACGCAACATTCCCTTGCGTGTTAATTTAATTAATTAACTAGTCACCCGCGCCAAATTCCGGTCATCAGGAAGCCCAAAGTTACATCAATGTATTGGCATTCCGTGTGCTCTGTCTGGGTAAGCGTAAGCGAGCAACACCAATCAGATCTTGTAGAACACGGCCGTTGCTCCTCCAACACAACAAATGCCAACAGCTGCAAAAATAGACGAGCCAGGGCTCGGCACGGTCAAGATCGCTTCCGGCTACATTCGTCCGCAAAACCGTATCAAAACAGTGGATTTTGATACAGTTTTCGATCCACATCCCACAATAATTGCGGGAGACTTCAATTCAAAGCTCGGGTAGTAGAATAGTCGAGTAACTAACGCCAAAGGTCGAGCTCTGTTCGATTACGTTGAGCAAAAAGATTTACAGGTCCTGGGTCCGGTCAAACCCACTTTTCACAGCGCCGCGGGCCACAGAAGGAATGTTCTTGACGTAGCAATACTAAAAAACGTCAACTCACATGCAGTGGTAACTACGCTCAACGGTCTAAGCTCTGAGCACAGCCCAGTACTACTAAAGCTACTCGGAAAAGGGTCAGAAGAGAAGAAAAAATTTGTCACTCAGACGGATTAGACTCTCTTCTCTCGATGCCTGGAAGATAGCATTGGTAGTCTGACCCCAGTACGAAGGGCTGAAAATATCGAAAAAGCCGTCGCACTTTTGACTACTCAAGTCCAACAAGCCTCGGAAAAAGCTTTTAAAACCTTTCAGGTTCGCGTCGATAATAATCTAGGATTATCACAAGAATCAAAAGCGTTGATCCGAACAAGAAATGCCGCCAAACACCAATGACAAAGGCATCGCGACCCCAGAAATCGAGAGATCTTGAATCGACTTCACAATAAAGTTCGAAATGCCATAAGCGAGCATAAAAATCAATGCTGCAAAGATACGCTAGACTCTTTCTCAGAAGATGAACATCCAATGTGAAGGATCTCTAAAGCCCTTAAGAACAGACGGGTTCCCATTCCCGCCATTCATGGTGAGAGAAGGATAAAATACAAAATCCGAAGCATTCGCAGACCGATTATACGGATCTAAATCACATCGAAAGAGTTCGCAGAAAAGTCTAGACAGCGTTAGACCTTCTCGAATCAGAAAAAAAAAATTAAAAGATTCAAATCCCGTTCTGCTCCTGGCAAGTATAAAATACTTAACAAAGCTCTTAAATCGTTCTCTCATAAAGCAATAATGGCTCTAACCAATATTGCAAATGCCATTCTTCGCACTAGGCATTTCCCGTCAGCATAAAAAGGCTCGCACGTAGTAAACATTTCCGCAAAATTATCGGCCTATAAGCCTACTATGCACCTTAAGTAAGATCATAGAAAGGGTGATCTTGAATATCATTCAAGAGCACACGGTCATGAGCAATCTTCTCCCCTCCCACCAACATGGGTTCAGATTGTCCCCATCGAGCGTACATCAACTCAACAGAGTGGCGGACCACATTGTCGAAGGTTTCAGGCAGAAAAAGGGGCACAAAATACTACTTCTAAAGCTAATCAGACAACGATTTCCCCTGCGTATTATAAGGCTGCTAGCCTCATATCTAAAACGCAGAAGTCTGGCAGTCAAACTCAATAACCACATCTCAATATCTCGGCAGATAGGGAGTGTAGTTCCTCAAGGCTCCATTCTCTCGCCGCGATACAGCACTTATCTACTTCTCAAGGTCGACCAAAATGATCACCTTACGTCTTCAAAAAACCACCTCCAATCTGGAAGATTGGATGGATGAATGGCACTTTGGAGTAAACCCAGAGAAAAAAAAGTAAGGCTGTACTCTTCACTCGGCGTTGGTCACTCAAACCGCATGAGAACGTCACCTTTAATGACGTTCCCATACCGTGGTCCGACACTGCCAAGTATCTTGGGGTAATCTTGGACAAGGGACTTTATTAGAAGCCTCAGGTACAATCTATACTGAACAAAACAAAAATGGCCAAATCTCTTCTCTACCCAAATAGCTTTATCCGGCTTTACAGACCATCAGACCGATGATCACATACGCTTCCCCCATTTTGGGTAACGGCGGCAAGTAACCACTTAAACCATTTAGCAGATTTCCAAAGCAAAACTCTCCGGATGCTCACAGGAACTCCATGTTACGTTCTAAATCTGGACATTCGAGCAGACCTTGAGATTCCTCCACTTCGTCCACACATTGAAGCTTTAGCCAAAAAGTACTTCAAAAACCTCGCGGTTCACTCCAATCCTGATCTGGCAAGACTCGCCGAATCAGATCGCAAAGAATTTGCCCACAAACAACCGGTAAATTCAATAGTAGCCGAGTTAAGGTAAAACCACATCCAAAAACAAAATCCCAACCTGGCCTATAAAGCGACTCCTAAACAAGCTCCTACATACACATTTCCAAACGGAAAGTACATGAGCTGAAAGGTCTTGAACTTCCAGGCAAATCCCAGAGTCGGTAGGCACCCTTAAAAAGATGAATCCGGCACGTCCTAGAAACTAAAATATATCCACGGCTTGTCCATTCAGATGTTTCTTTTAAGCTATTTCGTTCAAAACTTGAATGATCTTCAAAACTTTTGAATTTGCTCCAATTTTCGTATGACTGTTACTTGGTAGATCAATCCTGATTAAACTAACGGGTAGTTCATCTTTTTTGATAGCTAGACGAGATAATACATACGCTAAGATGTTGGTTTTACGAAGAGAATATTTCATTACTAAATTGAATGGCTGAAGTTAAAGTAATCATTTGGCTAAACGTTCAATTGAAGAACGAAGTAATAAGTTCATTTAACGAATACATTACTAGTTTTGGCTCTGCTTTCTAGAGATGTGAGTTCATTTAACTTATTACATCTGCAGAAGGCTCTAGTAGAGCCAAAACTAGTAATGTATAGAATAAATTTGTGATAAAAACATAGAAAAATGTTTTATTATTCAAAAATTCGTAGCAAAAATAATTTTAAATTCATAAATTCCATTTTATTCACGCAACACCGGACCTAATAAGGTTTTCTTCTTATCCTAAAGAAGACGTACTCGTTTGTTTGTTATTTTTAACACCAAGTAACTGATCTTTTAAATAGTGGTTTAACTCTTGATATAGCAATTTATAACGCGATTCACATTTTAATTGATTTAAAAAATATCAAATTTGATTATGTACTAAGATTAAGATAATTTTAGTCAACATATTTATTTCCATTTATATTGTAATAACATTTGTATTAATTTGCGTTGCAAATCTCCAAATTGAATCTAATAACTTGTGCTACAAAGTAAGGCCACACACACATACAACAGATTTCTTTTCTTATTAATTTTAATGACCAAAAAAATCAAATCAATATCATTATTAATTACAAATACAAACAATTCAAGCGGCTATAATCCACAATACAATTATAAATTAGTAACAATACACATTGTAATTATTTTTATTGCTTATTAAATTCGCCATAACTGCCATAATAAATCTTGATAGTTTTTACGCTCGCACTTAACAAACCATCGTGAAATAATTTATTAGATTTTAATTTGAAACTTTCAACAGCTATCAATTTCAGTGGAGAGTTGTTCTATAATTTAATTAATAGCGCAAAGCCCATATTCCAGATAATAGTTTATCAAGCTTATTGTTTGGTCATTAAGTAAGCTCTGATATTGGAGTAAAGTTATTAATTACATTTTGTAAATCCTGAATTAATTGGGTTGAATGTAATAATTAAAATTTTAGAAACTTCAAGGATTTAATTTCAATTAATAAATAAGCTTGTATTAATGAATGATTATTATCAGTAAATATAGACGAAATGATTATAAATAGTAGATAGTTGCGTAATGATAATAAAATTCTATTGCTCCAATAAAATTATGCATTTTCTCTATACGTATATTCTTAGATTACACAAATGTTATTTCGCCATAATAATACACGTGCGTGCCCATGAATTTTCATGGCCAAACAGACGGAAGGTTGTGTTGGAAACATGCTTGTTTTGGTGTTACATGTTACGTTATGTGTAATTTGATTGGAAATTTGATGGAATTTGTTGGGCGTTTATTATATTTACATATTAATTAATCTATTTTAACAAAAAAAAATTCCGTATGAAATATTTATTCGAAGAACGAATTCAGTTGAAACATTTTGAAAATAATTGCCTTAAAATAATTGATTTTATAGATAATTTTGTTGAGACAACCATTAATAACATATCTGAGGTAGTCGGTAGAATAAACAAGTTTTTTTTAATTTTAATATTTGATTAAAAAATTGATTAATTATTATTTCGCGTTTTACAGCTATTTTACATCGCCCCAGAAGTCTTACGACTTGTTTGATGAAACCAACGGCTTATTAGGTGACTTCCGAATCACCCCGGTAGATAAAGAACAAGTTATTATTAGTCATACTTCGGGGATCAAACCCCGGACTGTTAGCGTGCTACGCTAACGCTCTATAACTGAGCTATCGCACACTTATTTACATTGTTACATCACAAAGCATCTTTAAGTTTCAACATCTAAAAACTCCCAGCAGTGCATTTCACAACGCCCACTTGGCTAGTCTCTGGACAAGTTTAATGTTAACTTCCTCAACCTTTGGTTGCACATGCGAGCTCATTGGGTTTATTGCACCTGTTGGCCAATTGCACTTGATTGACTTCTCCAAAAAAAATCAACAAATCAGTTAAAAAAATCACCGTCGGAAGCCACGTGAAACTCCTTGCTTCTGGAGAAATCTCCCAAAGGGTTTCACATACAAATGCATACACACCACTTGAAGACTCCACGCTCCGTCCGTCCAACGCCTCTTGAGCCACTTGCCGGTAACAAATAGTACCCAACTAAGAACTTTAAAAAACCCAAAGATAGTACAATCCACAAAATTAATCGCCAATATTATTGGCCTAGTACTCAATCTAGTATCATCCAGACCCATGTTATAAATAAACGATTTAAAATCATTGCAATGGACTTGTTTAGTTCACTTCCTGCAGCACCGTTAAATAAAAAATTAATTTTCATCAAAGAAGATACTGCATCACGTTTAGTTGCAACTTTAATTTCAAAATTCACCGTCACCACTGTCGGCAACTATATAAGATGCTCAAAGAAAACATTTTTCTTTTTTCAGCTGTGTGGATCAGACTTCCGATGGTCCTCAGTCCCGTCCATTGTCTTATGTATCTTAGCCACGACTTCTTATAATTTCCAAATCCCCTCTTTCCTTCGATTTTGCGCTCGATATTAAGCTGTAGTATATCGTACTTCTAATTTCGCATGACATGTCCCAAATATGCAGTCTTCCTTCTTTTAAATTCAATTAATACACAACGTTAAAGTACGGTATGGTGGTTGAGAAGTTTAGTGTGAGTTGCGTCAGTTATAAAAAACAAAATTTAACACTTATTCATTGTTTATTATTTACAAATAGTACTGAATAAAACATAATTCAATATGACAATTTTTGTACAAAACCAATTTTGCAAAAAAAAAATCGAATTTTATTCTTTAAAGCATCCGGACATTATTTAATAAATTTAGCAATATGACATGGACCCTAAAAACTAATATGTTAAATAAAAAGGCCTCTAGCCTTCGAAATATGGTTATATCGAAGGCTGCTGAAAATATCTTGGACGGAAAAGGTCCGGAATGAAACGGTACTCCAGAAAATCAGTAAAGAAAGAGAGTTGCTCTTAACTATCAAGCAAAGAAAAACTGCATACTTGGGACACATCAACCAAAAATACAATATTTTAAAGTTGATAATGGAAGGCCGCATTGAAAGTAAAAGATCGATTGGCATGGAGATGGAGCAATTGTTCCACGCGGCTGCCGATAGGAAAAATTTTAGTAAAGTGGTCGCAAACCTTCAGTAATAAAGATGCACTAAAAGAAGAAGAAGCAATATTATTACACAACAACTTTTAATACAATTGTCCAATTGGTTTTTGTTTTAGAACAAATTTTGTAAAAAAAAATCGAATTTTCATTTTAAAACATCTGAACAGCTATTTTTTTTATAATTTTAATAAATTTGAAAATACTTCGGCATACTACTACACAACAACTGTCCAATTAGTTTTTGTTTTAGAACCATAAAATTAAAAAAATCTTATCTTAAAAACCAAAAAGTGTTAGTTAGAACCACAATGAGTTTTTTTTGTAAATAATTTTTTTGTAATCCTTTTTCCCCAGCCCGGCGGCTGTAAGAACGTACCGAGTCAATCCCTAAACTATTTTACCCGCAGTTATGAAAAAAGATTAAAGAAAAATCTCATCACGGCTTGTAGCTTCCTAGGCCTCTTCAAACCCGGAAGTGCTATAGTTGATAAGTGTCGTTTTATTAAATATTTCCTAACTACATTAAAGTTATCTTCAATTTTACATGACTAACCCAATTTTAGACAACACGATTACAAAATACAAAAAAACCTAAAAAAATTGGAAGCCAAAGACCCACCTTAGCATATCAAACCTTTAAAAAAAAAAAACAGATTCTAAAGGAACTGAAAAAAAATCACCAGATTCAAAGTATTTACTACAGGTGTTGCTTTCGAGCAAGGTTACTACTGCTTTCTCCAATCACAGTTACTTTCTTAAGATCTCTTTACGTTAGTTTAGTTTTTGTCAGAAATCTTTGAAGATGCTTTTTACTTTTATTCTCTACGCTTGGTACACCACTCGTTTTTTTTTTGTGTTTGACGACGTAGATGGCAGCAAGAAGACAACAAGTGGCTCTTAACAAAAATACTGTTCTTCACACACCAGGTACACAACTTTCCACTTTTTCTCTTTGCAGAAAAGCTGTTCTCACTTAGGTTGCAGCACGTTTCTGTTTTGGAGCCATGCTTCAAGTATCGTGAGTGATATGGTACTAGATTTTTGTTTATTGAGCGGACTAGAGGAGATGTTACCTTTTGATTCTGACGCAGTCCGTACATCTGACTTTTGCCTTTCAACGATAAAAAACTCTTTGGAGATGTTCTCCAGGTGTTGGCATTTTTTGTTTCTTTTTTATTAATTTGGTAAAATTTGTTTTAATTGGTAAAACTATCTTTGGAGATGGTGGTCGAAGATTATGACTTTTTGCGTTGCGTAGTGGATGTTTTTTGGTTGACTAAAAGTCTGATGTAATATATTTCTTGCCTCTTTTATAGTTGGCGTGTGGGTCCGGCAGTATCAGGTTTCTTGGTCTAGTTTGTGGCTTTTACCACTAAGCATGACCATACAAAAATATGCGCATATTTTTGCAAATGGCATATTTGCAAGAAATCAGTGAAAGTTTATTTTCAGCTGACCAGCAGGTGATGTTTTAGAACCTCTTATTGGGCTTGTGGTAAAATTAAACAACGCATTATCCTAGGGTATCAACTCTGGTGTTGTAAGCAATTTTTTTGTGGCTTGGGATAGGAGTTTTTTAATGACTGAGTTTTGGATTCATTTTATATGGAGAGAGCCTACCGACTAAACTACCTCCCGAAACATACCTGAAAGTTTGAGACTATGAGGTTCATGTACTTTCCGCTTGGTAAAGAAGCTGTGAATTAGCTCAATCCTGTATTTATAAGATACATTGTTGTCTGCTTTAACTAGTCCGGTTAAATCAGAACAAGGGTCCAATAAAAGGACATTAAAGTTCTTTTTGGCTAAAGTTTTTTTTGTATATCTAGATTTTTTTGATAAACCACCGTAAAGTTAGTCTTAAGAAGGTTTTGAACTGTTTGAGGTATGTCTTAGTAGCCGGTCCTCATACGGAAGACGGAAAAGTGATTTAAGATCTGATTATAGAAATCTACTTTTGAATTTTATTCCGAAGGGTCATGCTGCTATTTTGTCAAAGAATTGTAATCAACAAAATTTTTGTTAATATCGTATAGAAAAATGTTGTCATATGGACTGGTTTGTTGCCGTGAGAAGACAAAAACTTTGCATTTCTTTGGCTTTGCTTTGACTTGCTAGTCAATCTTCCAGATATAAAAATTACTGGTTGTACTTAGGTAGCCTTAGGCTGCGGACAAAACGTGGATCCTTGCTCAGATCATAGCATCATACCCTTGCTCATTATTTAGCGCTTCGCCATAGAACAATGAAGCTTTAGAATAGCGCTGTATTATCAGCTTATTGAGTCATTTTCACCCCGCATTTCTTTTCTGTAGGCATGTTAGCTACATACAGATTAAATAGTAAAGGCGACAGGAGGAATTTTTGCCGTAATCTGCCGAAAAGTAGTTTTGTGGTTTAGTAACTTGGCTGTTCTCTGATTTAGATATGAAGCTGCTTTATAAGACGCAGAGATCTTTGTTGATGTAGAAAAGGGCCACATCAGAGGAGTTCCACATTAGCTTTTGACAATGTGATCAGTCACGCGGATTAGTTGGTGGATTTTAGAATATTCTTGTTGGTGGTTAGGAAGAAGATTATTACTTTCTATGTGATTCTGGATTATGTCCAAGATCACCCGTTCTATGACCTTACTGAAGATACATAACAAACTGATTAGCCGGTAGTTTGAAGAAGTGTTTCATTCTTTTTGGGTTTAGGAATGCAAACTACATGTAAACATTTATAAAGATTTAAAAAGTGTTTGGTGCGAAGAATTGCAGTAGCAACGTTGATTACAGTCATAATTGCTTTGTGTAAGAAGACTTTAAGCATTTTCTAAGGAATACCGTCTGGGCTAGGAGCAGAACGAGGTTTTAACTTAAAGAGAATTTTTCTGATTCTGGAAGGGCGGATGCAGCTTAAAGAGATGTTGTCGTCCGTGTTCTTCAAGAGGTTAAACACATTTTAGTGTTCGACGTGCTCCAGATTAGTGTCCTCAGTCTAAGAGAGGGTGTGGCATTGGACAAAAGGCTTTGGAAATCTTCTGCGGTTGTTTTCAACGTTTTTTATGTATTTTTATAGCCTTTTTGGCTTGGTGATATAAAGAATTTAGGATTTTACGTTTTTTGGGATCTTTTATTGGTGTTTGACGTCGTTTTTTGCGGATTCTTTGTGCGTGGTAATCTTCTTAAAGGGTTATCGGCTTGAACCAGATGGGTTTTAGAAGTCTTGTCCGTGGCTTTCTGTATTACATTAGTCAAATTTTTTACTGGAAATAGTCTGCCTATATTCTCGAGACGAGAAATGAAGGTCCAATTTGTGTGAGTAACTGATTTTTGTCTCTCCTTTTTTGTCTTAATTAAAATTCATTTTCTTAACGATTACTCTAATGTAATAATATAAAGAGATATGATTACCAGAAAGAAAACACACAGCGTGCTACAAACTTCTACTAAAAGAATACAAGAAAAATTCACAGAAAAAATAAAGTTTCTAAAAAATTCTACATCGTTAGATCACCACTAGCGATGATTCTGGGCTAGTGTTGACTGTGTTGATTCCAGAGAAATATGATATTAAAAAGATTTTTGGCATATCAGCCTAAAAAGACTTAGATTAAAATAAAACAAAACCAGGGTACCACAAGATCTCAGCAAAGATCGTCAAAAATACCCTCCAGGGTTACACGTCCTAGAACACAGCAGTAGAGGAACTAAGCTGGTACAAAGCCAATTTCTTAAGGGCATTTACAAGGGGTCCAAAATCCGACGGCGGCGGCCATTTTGGATTTCTGACATCCGGTTGGGCACGGCCATCTGGGCGTGTCAAAGGATGTGGACGCTGGGTTGACCTTGGGATTTGGGGATCCGGTCGGGGCCGGCCATCTGGGCATGTGAAAGTGGGCGCCGCCTGTGGCGCCCTTCTGTGTGCAAAGTGTGCAGTACCGCCATAAGAGTGTGTGAGTGCGAGGGGTGTGCGAAAACTCGGAAAGAGTGGGATGGAGAATGAGTGCACGTCAGCGCCGCGGTGGCAGAAAAAGTAAGTTGGGATGGATGACGTAATAGAAATTTTGCGTGTCGAGACATGTCAAAATTTTTTTAATTTTGGTGAGTCATCGATGAAAGATAAGAGTTGTGTACCGGAAGTAGCAAGTGCGATAAGGATTAATGTACCGGAAGTGCATCCGGTGTGATAATGAGTGTGTGCTTAATTGTAAAGATAAGGATTAATGTACCGGAAGTGCATCCTGTTAAAAAGTGTTGTGTATCGGAAGTGGATTTTGTAAGAGTCGAGCAAATGTTCCTCAGTCGTAAGCAGTCTAGCAGATCAAAACGCAACAACACTTATTAACCAGGAATCCGCTTTCGGCGTCGCTAACCATCTCCATCGTCTTATTCACCTAAAGTCCGTGTAAAAACCTGCATTTGCATGACCTTCGGCTTGCACCTCACACCAAAAGTAGTCGTTCTGTACTGGCACTGTTTTCGGATTAATGCCTCATCATGTCGTAGATTAACAACATCACATTATTTGTGCAAGAGCATAAATAATAAACAAAGTACAAATTGCACGCACCACGTCACCGCCATGAATAGAAGAACGGCCGCTCCCATATCACCTCCAAAGCAAAGCATGCCGGTATCAGAGTTAGTTAGTTAATTTATTTAACGGCTAATCACCGACTCCAGAGGTAAAGACAACCTTCTAAAAAATTTGACTAAAATTCAGGTATTCCAACCTAAATGATTAGATTCTTTAACGTGCATGCAACATTGAAGCAGGATACGTGACCTATTTAAATTTTGCTTCTTATCCGAAAGAAGGCGTACTCATCACAACGCATTTTTTTAACCAGAAAAACTGACCCTCCGTTTATAGTCTACATTCAGGCTTGCATGTGTTCACGTGCTGATCACGCGGTTTTGATAACATACTTTTAGTGTAGTTTTAAATATTCCATAGTACAGGTTGATTATTCCAGCAGTTAGCCACTGACCCAAACAGATATTCTGAAAAAGCAAAATATCCGTAGGATAATTGATTTTTCTTTGTAAGAATGTCTTACTTTAGCAATCGCGCTTATACTTGCAATGACAATTTAATTAATTAAAAAAATGTATTCTTTAACATTTTAACCGTTCCCGCAAATAAAAAATATATATAAATAGTTTTTTTATCAATTTTAGTGGCGACCGAAGAGCAAAATATCCCACTTCCGGGTGACGCAGAAGAAAACGAGCACTCCTACGGCAAGCGACCGATTCCAGTACAAGTTTCTGCACTGGTTTTATTCGCCAATCAAAAGAAAAATCAAATTTATGAAATATTTGTTTGTAAAATTATATTTCTTGTCCGCGTAATAGTTTTAGAAGAAATCCTCATCTCGTAATAAAGTTGTAATCCTCACAAATTTGTCCTTAATTTTCGACTTGCTTATACACAAACTGAAAATTTCACTTGACAGTCAACACCAAAGATTCAACTTCCGGGATGATCTTCCACACTATGGGTCAACGTAAATGGATTCAAGGTTGAAATTCCCTATACACACCATTTAACATAAAAATTCTTTGAGTTATTGCCATATAGATATTAATATTATAGTATGTGTTGAAGTTTTAAATCAATCACTTTGTTTATATTATATAAATAATTATAGAAAACTTTAAGAAATTTGAACTAAACTTAATTAAATTGCACTCTAGAATGTCACAGGAAATTGACAAAACTATCACCACAACAACTTCCTTTTATAGTTAGGTAGATAATTAAAAAAATCCCCTCAAAAAAATTTCATTTAATTTGAATTTATTTGATAAATTAATGTTTCACCTCACAGTGGCAGATGCCTTTATCGCAGTTTATCAAATAAATGTTTGACAAAACCACCTGTGATTTGTATGCGGAGGGCATCAAATCAAATCAATATATTATAATAGATAAAACAATTAAAACAGGATTTAATCATTTAATCTGCGCACTTTTTGCTTCTTATTAAATTTCACTATTTCAAACACAATTTTTCCAACACTCTTTCTAGTCCGAATTAACTCATAAAACATTATCAAACTTTAGGGGGTCGCTTGCTGCTTCAAATTTGCCGTAGACATAGAACTTAATAATATAAAAAAAACTAAATGGTTTATAAATAAATTGAACTTCAAACAAATGAGTTTATAATAATATTGTTATATAATGTTAGCAGAAAAGCTCATTAAAAATGAATTAAACCAGCTGATACCTTTCACCTAATTTTGTTATCATTTTTATTCCAATTTTATGGTATTTTGCATCGTATGTTTACTTAATTTATGAATGAGTTGTATATATTTTTAATTTTATCCTCTATTTTATTGTATTCAATTATAAATACAATCCAAAAAAATATTAGATAATTTTTAAGCCTTTATTATAAGATTACCAATACAACAATAGATCCTTTAATCGAATAATCAGAATATAACTTTTTAAATAAAAGTTTTAAGAAAACTATATTCATATAAAATCAAAAATATTACTAAACTAAACTTTCATTTGAGTAAACCTTTTTCCAATGCTCTTCCGCAATTACTTTCAATAACACTGCAGCTTTTTTATCTGTAAATGTACGTTTATGTTGAACCACAAAGATATTTACGACTACAAAGGTAACGTCGACGTCAACTTTCTACAAATACGCTACAAAATCCTTATAAGTGTCTACAAAAGCAATTAGAAACAGACAACAAATTAGCATTTGAAGGTTTTGTTACAAATTTCTGAAATAAAATCCAAAAAAGCCCAAAAATCACTAACTCGTGCTGTGATAGTAGGCGCATTTGTCCCGTCTGGTCTACGTAAAAAGACGAACAATACACTTTTGATGTTTCCAAGTGCTCGTATCTTTGTCTAAAATCACAAACTTTAGAAAAAAGCACACTTGTTCGCATCTGCCCATCACCAAAACAGTGATTGCTGGTTTAGTAGGAATTGCTGCAGAAATCCTAAGCACGAGTCACAGCAGTTGCAACACTATAAAAAACAACTAAGCAAATATTACTACAACAACACTCGCAGAAGCCAGAAAGCTAAGAGCAACAATAACAACTTTGGTCAATATAACAAAACAAATGACATCTTGCAAAAACGCTTCTCAAAAAAGACCTACCCCTCACAATCTGCTAAGTAAATTTTCCATTATTCTTGCAGAAACCTAAACGTTGAAACTCAATGATAAATTCAAAGCAAATATTGTTGCATCCCGTTTTAGAACAAATCAACCAAGTCGACAGAATAGTAGAAGACATTATCTTAGATAAAACACTGTTCAATCGTATCACCAACCAATAACAACTTATTGGCATTATCTTAATTCAGTAATCAGTAATTTTCACTTAAGTTATTGTGGCAGAGCACAAATCCCAACATAGGACCACCTCGTGAGTACTACCTTGTCTTAGTAACGGCACTCAGTACATTTTGCTTAAGCCATGCTGGCAAGAGTATATACTCCTGGCAGAGCCGCCCATGCCATATGAGTCATTAAGCAAAAGTAAAACCAAAAAAGCCATCCTCGCTTTATCCCGTCATATACCTTTTACTAACAATTAAACTATTCTGGCCTAACGACCTAACTGTAATGTGGCTGGATGTTTAGCAATTGCACAAAATATGTAATAATTAAGAACAGCTTAAAATTATAGAAAAACACGCAAATGACAAATCAACCACTCCTGTGGTCTCGGGTTACAGCTGTCACAGCCTAGAAGGTCAGTTCTAGTTAAGAAAAAAATTGTTGTGATGAGTACGCCTTCTTTAAAAAAAAAAGAGAAACTTTAGTAAGTCCGTGTACTGCTTAAATGTTGTGTGCTTGTTAAAGAAATTCCTAAATTTGCTACAAAATTCACAGATGTGGTAGTCTTAACCTCTGACGTCGGTGATTAGCCCTGTCAGCAGAAATAGACCGACATTAAATAAGTGGATTAACTAACTAACTAACCAATGACAGGTCGTAGCAGTATGCGAGAAGACAAGATCTCCCGGATCAAGTCAAACAAAAAGTACTGGAACACGTGATAATTGCGCAACAAAGAAGTAAAACTATGCAATCGCATGAATTGCCATCAAACGACCGTTGATAAAATTTGACAAAAAGAGGCAATGACTATTCCAAGATGAATTAGTGTTTAATGTATTAACATATGACACAGTTGCTTGGAAAGTAGCAAAACTCGTTCTACTAGAAAAAGCTCGCAAGCAAGAATAGAACAAACCAACCGCTCTGTATGAAAAAATGTCTCGAACAGATGCTGAAAGATAGAATACGACAAAACTGAAAAAAAAGATAGAACAAGCTTCTCCATAGAACGGCTTTGTAAAGGGCAGATCGACAATTGCTCCAATAAACAGAATGTTAGAAGAAGACAAGGCACAAAATATAATGTAAAGTCATAGAGAGTTTTGTATGTTAGTCACTCTGGATGTTAGAAATGCGTTCAACTTTGCGGATTGGAATTCATTGCACATCTGTGGTAGGTGAACTTCAAGAAAAAAAAATCTTACCATACCTGTTGCAAATGGTAAAAAGTTATTTCTCCGAGAAAACATTGCTGGTGGAGTAACAGACAATAAAAACTATCAACTACACCGCACATCAAAGAACTTTTTTTATAAAACTTGTACTGCGATTGAATGCAGATGATCTTGCGGTGATAGTCACAGCAAAGACAGAGGAGCCACTAATAACAACTTCCAACAATGTCACACAGCAAATCACAGATTAGATCAAACAAATGATAGTAGATAGAGGTAGCTGCGTAGAAAACAAAAGCTGTCATCCTGAATGACACAATTATGCTAAAAGTAATAACCATTAAGGTGAAAATGTAAGTACCAAAAGCGAATTAAAATACCTCGGACTTTTAACTTTAGAGAAAAATGACTCGGCACATAATCTCGAGTATTGCTCAAATGTGTGGACTCCATACACCGCCCTCAGTAAAGGAAAAATCCAACAGATTAAAAAAAAGTTAGTTCGTTTTTTGGCGTATAAATGCAACATTGCAGGTAGCTACACAGAACTGTTCTCTACATTTAACATAACCAGTCTTAAAAAAAGACGTTTTAATTTTGACGTGACACTAGTTTTTAAAGTGGTTCGTAGAATTATTGACTGTCCTGACTTGCTCGGCTCAATTGGTATTCATGTCTAATCTCAAGTTTAACGCAATGACTATTTATTTCATATACCGTACAAACGTACAGACTATGCGCAGCACTCTGCATCTACACGTATTTTGCGGCATGCCAACAAAGTTAAAGTAGATTTTTTTAAGATTCCGTTAATACCCTACGACGTGCACTTGTCACCCAACGTAACCTTTTTAAATATTTTAGTTTTAATCTTATTTTGTAATGGCTTCCGTTGACTAATAAATAAATAAAAAAAGTTGTAAAAACTGATGAACAAGGAAGGATTGCTATTCCACTTGATAAACTATATAAGAAACATTATTAATTAGAATTATAGATCTACTACCTGAATCAACGGAAAGTAAAGATGACAAAGCAGAAAATAAGCAACCAAACTTAATCAAAAAATGTTTAAAAAAATAGGAATAAAAAATTATGCTATGCGCTAATAATATGCGCAGTAACTCACTCAATAATTAGTATGCTGCTACCATCTGGTGTAGAAGCTGAAAGTGGCAAAAGTAGAAAAACATATTACTAAAGATACAGAAGAAAATGGGCACACGCGTATGCAGTGCGCAATACATTAGTAGCAGGCATGCCATCTATAGATTTCAAGGTAGAAGAGAGGAAGAAAAAGTACGGGAACTGACAAAATAGATGATACAAAATGGAAAATGTGAGTAAATTAATCCCAAATATGAAGCTGTGAGTGCGATAAAACTATGAAAAAACAAATTATTTATTTAACCCAAATCAGACGGAACACGGGTGCTTTAAGGTATACCTACACAGACTCAAAGTAAGAGCATCGCAAACCTGTGCGTATTGTCAAGACCTGGACGATGTAAATCATACCATCTTTAAAATCCCTCGCTGGGACACAAACGAGGCATGATATTGCATCATTTATAAAAATTATTAATTTTATTATTAAAAAAACTAAATCTACTACTCGCAGTACCAATGCGATGCGCAAAATAAGCTTTAATCATACAGCTGATTGTCATAAGAAGCAGATCTGTGTGTGCAAAAAACTTCATTCAGCTATGTTGTCTTGTAGACATTCGACTGCTAGTAGCCGACACAACCACATTGAGAGCGACCCACTGCAGCACCCAAAAGAAGCAAGCTCAAAGTACATGACTTGATTGCGTATTAATTATATGAACATCACTAACCATAAACGAAAAGGATGCACCCCCTTTCGCATAAGGATTTCCGAAAAGACGTTAAAACGTCAACGTTACCGAATGCATCAAGACTGATGTGGTGCAAGCAGAGATCATCGCTCTAGGGTACGTTCTACTTTCAGTCAAACAAATGGGAAGAGATGTAAAACGTTTCCCGGTGTGTTACGTTCTACTACCGCAAAACCCACAAAGTCGAGAGATCATGTGTCTCTCAAAATTGTGCAAACTTACGGTCCGAGTAGAATACAAACGTTAGTCTGGTGACATTGTACAGTACCACCGTTGCCAGCATTATAGTCACACGGCAACCAAGTGCAATTCACCGTATGTTTGCGTAAAATGCGCTGGAGCTCATCCTAGCTCCACCTGCACCAAGACAAAAAAAGCGAAGCAAGATGGCGCATCTTGCGTGCTACAAAGGCTGAGCAACTTATCTCAAGCTGAACTTCATCTAAAACCTGTCCCAATGCACCTGCCTCTCAACGGCAGATTTCTGCTTCTCCCCGGACCACTCGCAATGTACGCAATAAAAAATCCTAAGCGAACATCATCTCAGTCAAGAATAGCCGCTTGGCACAAGCAAGCAAAACTAAAAAACTAAAGATGATAGTCAGAAAGAGTCTGATGAAAGAGTTAAAGATCTAAGCCCATCATCAACAAAAAAAAAACAAAAGACCGAAAAAAATGCGTGTCCAGACGTACCTTTTCTGATGCAAGACTAGTTGCTAATTCCAGAATTGAACACCAAACGTCAAGCGGAGATGGGGTTTTAGTGAGTGAGAGCCCCACACATAGATTGAAAGAGCTTTCCCAAAACCACAATTTTAAAAAAAGTGTAAAAACTAAAGACAGACAAATTGTCCAACAGTGTTTTCCCAAGTTAGAAAATTTAAAGATGGCATGGTCCACAATCTCTATGCAACGCCTATAAGGCTGGTTCTCATTACAACCAATATCAGTTAGGCAGAAAGATCTATGGCCCAATAGATGCTAAAAGAATTCAAATACAGGAAAGTTTAGTCGGTAGGTGCTCGTGAAAGAAAATCCGACACTTTGTAAGTGTTTAGAAAGATTCCACCAAAAAAATTGCGGAAAACTTCTGCATGAAGAAACAGAATGTCAATAGCCAGTAACGTGTGTCAATTGCAAAGAAAAACACGTAACTGCCCAACACATAAAAAATTGCTATTAAAGAAATAATGACAAAAAACAAATAATCGTATTTTGAACCACACAAATTAGTATTAGTCTCTACACCAATAGCCAAAATACCATACGCTTAAGCTATGACTTTATCAAAAATCTCAGTGAATTACTTCGGAACAACAACAGGTAAGAAGTGATCTGAAGCATCCTCTAACAAACATGTAAAAAGAATACCCTCTAGACGACTCCCACAGAGCTGACACTCCGCTATGGCAATCGCAGAGCAATCAAATCGCATTGACGTCAATGTGACGTTGCGTTGCTAATCTACTAAATGAATTAAATAGTACAGTCTTTTTATTCGATTGCAATGCAATCTACATGGCAAAACGTCAGCCCAGGTCAGCCCATAGTTAAAACCAACATACCACTATTTGACATATTTGCTAAACTTGTTTTTCACAGTCGGATTCTAAAATGGTGCGTAGCTTTGTCGTAGGTAAGTTTTCTCATAGACATTACGTATTGTCAGTAAAATGACACAAAATGCTTCTTGACAAAATTTTCCAATACCAAAAGTCAATAAGATCTGAATCGACTTTCAATTTTTGTCAAACAACTTCGGAATCCAAAAAAAAAACTTGGCTGGAAAAAAAAATACTACTCCCAGCCACATCCAAAATAAATCATTTTACCATAAACTGTTTTTTTGGCATCGTTTAGTTTAAGGTTCTGGCACCAAAAACTTTACAATCTTCAATTTGATGCAAGTAAAGTTGTTATTTTATTACAAACTTCCTATTTTTGTTGATAGGCTGGCTCCTATCGACACTCCATAGTAAAATGTAACCAAGAAAATGCTTAAAAATATCCAAAAAATAAGGTTTTAAAATAGTTTGATACTCCGAACCTAGAGCCTGGTAGCAAAATTAATTTTGTAAAAATAGAATTTAAATGTGTTGGAGTAACTCTTGACAAGCAATTGGGCTTCCTAGCTTATATCAAACAAATCCCAAAACAAAAGTCATTTTCCTTTAGATCACTAAAATATATGTTTGTATATTTTATTTACTGTTTAGTTCAGTTAAATACATTTTATTTTGAATCAATCAAACAATAGTCTTTTTGGAATAGTATTCCAAAAAAAATTAATTTGAAAGATTTACAAACCGTGCACACACAAATTACTGTGCATAAAAGATTGACTAAGCCTAAGACAAACTTTTTTCAAATCTAGTGTGGAACCAACCTTACAATATGTTCGTCAATGTTATTGAAACATAATTTAAACATAAAATCAAGTAATTTTTAAACTTTAAACTAATTAATACATCTAAGCTTACTTACATATATTATAAAATTTGCAAATTATGCTTCATTTAATTAATTTAAATCTTTTGTTAGTTTAAATTGAACATAAATCGATAAAGCATAACTGGTATTTTTATACAAAATTTCCCTGACCTTCACAAATATGAAATAATTAAATAAATGAGGCGTCGGATTAATTCCTCCTCCCACATTTACTACTCTCTTGGGAGCGCCACACATCTATTTTCGTCCACAAGTGTTGCCCGAGAATTGTTTATTTTCTTACACACACGTCTTAAAATATGAAATAATTGAATTTGTAGCATGCAATGCAGTAAGAAGAAGCGTCTACTCTGAATATAACATGGGAAAAGAAATTAGTAAGTAATGAATTTTTTTATTTCTCTTCCTTAATGTCATAACATTTTCGCCGATGACATTTTCATTTCTTAATGATAATTGATTTGTATTACGTTCAAAAAGTTAATTTACTTTAATAGGGTAACAATATAGATATTTCATTGTATGGATTTATGCATTGCTGGGCATGAATTGCATATTTAAGTTTACACACGCATCTCGCTTTATAATGGAAAATATAAATTAGTAAGGATTCTTATTTCACGTATAAATTAAGTAAAAATCACGTTCCTACCAGCATTACGTATAATGATACTGTAGCTCAGACATTTAGTCATTACTTTGCTAAGGCGTACAAGAATCACAGTCAGTTAATCAAAACATTACTTTTTCACCCAAAGTAACTGTTGATGCAACATCTATCCACTAAAATTACAATTCCTGATAACATTGCCACAATCTTTTTGAAATATTGTGCCAGTAATCTGTTGATAAATATTGTTTCAAGAAATATTTCAAACTAGTAACCACAAAATAATACAAAAAAAATTGTCATTTTTCGGCCGGATTCAGATTTGTTTTGGTTTTTTTGTGATCTTGTTGATTTTGTTTAGAACGATTATTGCTTCTTAACGTTTCAATCAACTACAACTTTTATTTTAATCAATCTGATAAGTAGTAATGATTTAAATTAATCAATCACGTATCAAATTTTATCTCATTAAAAATCTACAACATCGTAGGCACATACAATATACTAAAAAAAACTATTATTAATGTATTAATTAATCTTTAATGTAATACCAATAATTAATTTGCAAAATTTCGTTCATAGCAAATTATGAATTAATCCCACTATTTGTTGTGAATACATAACATGCATATACACGCGGAAGTCTGAAAATAGCTTTAAAAATTTGGCATAAAAACACTAGCTAATTTATAGCATCAAACAGTACTGACGTAAATACAAAATATTCGTAAAATTATTTAACGATCGCCATTCATATCTAATATTTTCTTATAACTTTAAATCAAATTTATTTTAAAACTTCCTATTAAATATCTTTTATCAAATCCGGCGATAAGATAAACAAATATTATATAAAAACTTTCTATCGATAATCATTCCTTAAATATAGTGAAATCTTCCACGATTACCAAAATAAATAAAAATATTGATGAATGAGCAGGTCAAATGATATGCTATCTCTTTTGTTGTTCTGTCTGTGTTAAATGGTTAAGAAACTTTATACCCAGCAATTATTATAAAATTTTGCAATTCACGGTAATTTATATGCTTTATAAATAAAACTAAAATGTTTTATATAATTCGTCATGCTATTTATAAGTTTGTAATTAAATTGTTATGAGATTAATTATAATATGACTGAAATACTGACACTGTTTATTTGAATAATTTGAAATGTTTCGAAGGTCAGCGTTAAATTATATTATATTTACATCTTATGAAATCAACTAATGTGTGAACATTTTTTCGCTAAAAATAATATGTATTTTCTAAAAACGAATGCTTCACCATATGTTATGTGTTTAGTGAGTTGGTTTAAATTGATGAGTATGTTTAAAATCATTTTCATTTTTATAACATAAATCAAAAAATTTACAGATTATTTATTATAATAACATTGAATAAATAAAAATTGTCATATTTATACTCTATAGATCTTGCCTAACCTGTTGATGGATTTACACAGTATGAGAATAAAATTCGTTGTCAATGTCAGGCATTCTAGGGGCGGAGTAGAAATCGCCAGTGATGCAAAGTGCATTATCGGCGAGCCGCTTGAATAAATAATAAATAAAACATAAATAATATTGTTACCAGTTTGGGGTTTGTGTCGCTATTAGGTGTCGTTCCCAGTGGCGTAGCTAGAATTTGTAGGCCACCCGCAAAATATTGAAAATGGTCCCCTTAGAGTTAAAAATAGCGTGTATTTTTAGCAGGATTGGAGGCCCCAAAACGCCCCCCCCCCCCCCCCGCGCCGCCTGCACATCAAAGATTGGAATTTAATAATTGTTTCCAATATTGTTTCATCACTGTTACTGTGACTACCTACCGATACAGTGACATGTTTTACGTCCCAAAATGATAGTGTGGCGACCGTCGAGACAAAGAATTTAATATGATCAAATTATTTTATTTTGGTTACTATAGAAATATAATGATTATTAAGAGGATTTGTAATTAGTGTCAGAAAAGTTGATAAAAATAAAGATTTAAAAGCTACACCCCAAAGTGGAATATAAATATAATACAAATGCTTTCTGGTTAAAGCCACATCTTATGTGCTGCGCTACTTTACAGGAGGGTACCTCAAGGCAGAGATTTTTAATC
This sequence comes from Tachinus rufipes, assembly GCA_963932245.1. NCBI lineage: Eukaryota > Metazoa > Arthropoda > Insecta > Coleoptera > Staphylinidae > Tachinus > Tachinus rufipes. The sequence goes on along the minus strand of OZ010741.1, from coordinate 116,500,082 downwards.
ATCTAGATATGCTGGCGAGTAAAGTAAAAACTTCAAAGAACTAGAAAATATGAGCATCGCCCATCAAGGCCAAAATTTGAACCAATGAGATGCACCTGAGCAGGACTTACTAAAGACAAAATGTCTGTCTCAAAGAGAAATGCTTTCGCTGCAATTGCTGCCGCAAACATGCCCGTGGAATTTTGAAATAAATTCGTTTTATGTAATATGCTCACTTGTGATTGCTTAACAAAGTAGTTGTTCCGGTGGATAGCGCCATGTAGCCGTAACAATATGTAATCTTAGAGGATCAGGTAACCTACATCGCAAAATACGCGAGGAATAGTGCCACAAAAAAGTGTTATACTTCAGCTATGCTAGATTCCTACATATAATATAAAAAACCAATTTATAGTGAAACAACCTGGTAGGCCTTCACCAACTAGGTCATTGCACGAGAGAAGCACAACATTTCACCAAGCCTAAAGCCAATACCTTGACACCTGAGATTCTTCATTCATCTCCCGACAATTGCACAGCAGACTTACACTCTTAACATTGTGGGTGTCATTGCACAAGAGCCACACCCAAACGGCTAGAGCTCAAAACCAACAAACACACATATAGATCCACCATACTTCCAGAAACATACCCCATCAACATCGACACGACGTCCAACTCCAAAAGAACAATACAAACCTTAAATTATGCCTGCAGCTACAGCCGCAACCAACACAAGCCCCATATCACCATCAACGAGAACCTAGAACCTCCTCGACCCGAGTCTGCCACAGAGAGTTTGACCCAACCTTCATACCGCCAATGCACCTGGCAACAAAACTAGTCACCCACCCAAGTCCCGCAGTAAAATAATCAGTGGGTAGTATCACGTTGTGTAGCGTAGTACTGCGCCCTGATTGGACAACACTAACAATTATTTTATTCTTATCGAATAACTACCAATAAAGCCAAACACTGAGCCACCATCGTAGGTCAACTCAATTTTCAGGCCAAACCGTGGACAACTTACCCGACAATACTGTCCAAAACTAAACCAAAAACTGTCAGTCAAACCAACCTCAAAGTCACCAGCCAAATCAGAGTTGAATACCATATCATAATTAATAGTCGTCAAGTAGAAGATCAAGAAATAACACCACAAGAAAATATCGTCAACCAAGGATCCGACGAGCTTCTAGATATCTATCGAAAGAATCGAGCTCGCCCTGTTAAAAACAAAAAACAACAAATCCCCCGGCGAAGACAATATAGTTAAAGAAGCAATACTAGCAAGAGACACGTTTCTGATGAAAAAAATACAAACACTACTTTACCTCTGTCTACACGATAGCACAACTCCAGACAAGTGGCGCAACGCAATTACCATCTTACTCCACAAAAAAGGGGATAAGGCCGACTTGCAAAACAACCGACCCATAACACATTTGAGCCAATTCTACAAACTGTTCACAAAAATAATAACATCAAATTTAGAGAAGAAATTACATTTTTACCAACCAAACAAACAAGCTAGATTCCGCTCTGGGTTTGGAACAAACGACCATTAGCAAAGCATCAAAGTCCTAATCGAAAAGTCAGTGGAGTACAACAGACCACTAGCCCTTGCATTCGTGGACTTCCATAAAGCTTTCAATACTGTAGAGTTAAACGCCATCATGGACGCATTGAGAGTGTCGAATTGATTACAGATACTCAGAACTAATCTATAACATCTACCAGCACGCTACAATATGTGAAAAGTTACATGAAAACACCAACCCCATTGAATTTGGAAGAAGAGTAAGACAGGGAAATACCATGTCACCAAAACTATATAACGGTCTTCTTCTTATAGTGCCATACTCGCTATGAGTGTTCGGCGCCCCTCTCGTATGTTTGTGGTGCGTGATAATAGTTCCACACAAACATACGGGACCTACAGTTTAACGTGGAATCCAAACCACACCACTAGAAGGGTTTACTAGGCAAATACTTTGCTGGTTTGCCATTGCCTTGCAAAGGAGACGACTGCATCGAAATTGTGCTACGGTCGCCTCGCAGTATGCCCTCAATAAGCTTAATTGGAAAACAAAAGACATTAACATAGATGGAAAAAAACTAAACCACCTTCGTTTTGCAGACGACATAGTCCTCATAACCGACAACCTAGGAGAGTTAAGACAGATGCTGTAAGAATTAGAGATTAACTTTTCGAAAACAAAAGTAATGACTAATTTGGTAGCAAACACTTTAACATCGGAAACACAAACGTAGATTTAGTCTACAAATACATATACCTTGGTCATGAAATCAGAATATCTAGAGATAACCAGACCTGCAAATTGCAGAGAAGAACCAACCTTGCTTGGGCAGCATATGGGAAACTCAGCCATATCTTTAAAAGCAAAATTCCGATATGTCTGAAAAGGAAAGTACTTGACAAATGTATTCTGCCTGACCTTACATATGAGGCGAAAACCTTAACACCAACCGCCAATACGGCAAGAAAACTTTAAATAACCCAACAAAAAATAGGAAGATCAATGATCGGAGTAACCCTACACCACCATACCACCAATGAGGAGCGTATAACTAAACTCAAATGGAGATCGGCTGGCCACGTGGGTCGAATTAAGAACGAAAGATGGACGAAGAAAATACTAGAGTAGAGACCAAGAGCCAATAAACGTAGCAGAGAAAAACCACCTACGCGTTGGACCGATGACCAAAAAAAGATCGCAAACAACTAGAACCACAAAACTCAAGACAGAAGACGATGAAGTACTATGAAGAAAGCCTATGTCCAGCAGTGAACGGAACGGGCTGGTTGATGATGATGATGAATAAATATTATTCGGTCTAAGAACGCTATCAGTCGATAACTGAATAATGGTTTTAGAAACCTTAATTACAAAGCCTTTCAAAAGTGTGACAAAATATTCCAATTTTTTGCAGTCTCTGTAGTTTAGATTTTATGAAGCAAAGCTTATTTCAAAGTTTTTTTGGTTTATCTTTAAATTTTTGATAGATTTTATGTAAGTTTTAATATGTATTGTCTATTTATCGTTGGAGATGTTATCATTAATTGGTAGCTTAGAATTGTCCATAGGTTTGAACTTGCGGGCGTTAAGAGCCGTTTATTTGTGCTAATACTGATGTAGAAGAATTTGGGTCTTTACGTTATCCTAAGCAGGGTGTGGTGTTTTCGTGTTACTCTTGGTAAAGAAAACTGATTACTGAGAGAGAATTTTTTATATGGCATTTGTAAACAAAAGTTGATTTGTAACGATGATATGAGTCAGGAACTGGTTTTAAATGTTCCTATAGGTTGCTGAGAAACTGGAATGTGGCTTCAAGGCAAAAGTTCCAATAAGGTGCCAAAAATTGTCCTGGTAAACGCAAAAATTCTCCACACCTCAGTTCAGCGATGGTTGATTAAAAATCGTCGAGCCAAGCCGCTGTGATATCAAAAAGATTTTTTAAATGAACTCTGTTTACTTCGGCAGCATGACACTTAATTCCGACCTTTAGATGACAATAAAATCGTTCCACCATATCATTGGAAGAAAGATACGTCATCGTGTGGATATGTTCTCTTCCGGGTAGAGCGTTTAACTCTTTAAATAGATTAGATTTCAAAATGTTTACCGGTTGAGTACCTTTGCAAACCGGTACTTTAAATCTGAAAACCCATCCGTTGAATATGGTTCTGACAACGAATTCTGCCAGGATGTTATCTACCACGTACACTTTTAGCCAGTGTAAAAAAACAATTAATGATTATCCCGGTAACCATTTGAGAAAGCTAAGTATCTCACACAATCGATATGTAAATGTGTTCGAATTTTTTGGATGGTAAATGAATCTTTCTACTGGCGACAAAACGTGACAAGAAATCTTTGCTTGTTGAGATTGTAAACAAACTTTTAATTTTGTTTAATTTTGATGTGGGTTTTGATATAAAACCACACGTATAGTTAAACTACTAACTTTACCGTAACATTAATGCCAAGATGTTCTAAGTTGTGCAAAATGTCAAAAATAGTTAATTAAAAGAGTTCTGTGACAAATAGTCGGGCTATTAAAGTAGACACTTTACAGTATAGTTCCTAAAACTGTCATCAGTTTTAGTTGAAGCACCTAGTTGTAGATATTTTTAAAACGCTTTGTCCGTTGTCTGAGATTCTTTCAAAGCTATAGATTGATCCCTTTGGAGACTCATTCAATCCTAGACACGTGTCTCTCTCAACGTGTTTTGAGGTGTTGCTGGCCTTTATCTCAATTTACAATACATAATTGCATGGATTACATTTCTTACCATCTGTGCCCAAATTCGAATGGTACCAGCATATTTTACTTCAAAGTAAGCTGCGCGATACTGTTTTTTGATCGACTGCAATAACAGTAGTGGTACTGATTCTGCTTCTCAAAAAAAAAATTTTGCAGAGTTGCTGTTACGTTAGCAATCTTGTTTGTTAATATAGTTAATTGCTGAAACATAGCTTCTATGCTGTTTCAGCAACGTGGTTTTGTAGATGCATCTAAAATAGTGTCGACAATGTCGGCTAATCAAAATCAAACTGTGTGGCAAGAATGGCTTGTAATAAACTTGGTAATTTCCCAAGCCAGAGTAGTTGTTATGCATCGTCTGAGAAAACGTTTCCGGTTAACCCCCAAACTCCAAGAGTAGACAAGTCTTCTGATCATATAAAAACCGTAGTATCAACATTGTCTTTAATGTTGTATATTTTGCTACATCTGCCAGGAAAGTCAAAATATCACGAGCTTCGGATGCGAATTTTGAGTCTACGTTCCCTGCAATGTAACTAAATTTGGTCTCTTTCATAGTGATGCTTGTGAGAGTGAATTGTGTTTCGACTTGTGTAAACCTAAACTTGGAATTTGTTGACCAAAATTAAATGGCAATACTCAAATAGCTACAAAGCCGACTAAAGTAAAATTGCTTAAATTAAAATATTGTGATATTATTTTAGGAAACTATAAACCTCAAGAAGGAAAATTAGATTTGAACCACAAAGAAGATACTAAACCGATAAATCTGTTAAACACAGAGTTAAGCATTAATAACCTAAGAATTCAAGAAACATCCATTCAGTCGGATCTACTGCCAAAACTAGTAAGGTTGGTAGCTGAGATCATTTAAATCAACTCAGAAATTTGACGCATACATTATTATATTATAAGTTTATGTTCATGCGCACACATGGCAAAGCGTGTATATTCATAGACAGACATATTATGATATATTATCAAAGATAAGATAATTTCACAATAATAATAAAAAAATATACAATAAATATAAGTGTACTCACATTGAAGACGATATTTAAGTCTGTCAACATTTTTCAACTGAAAACGTCAAAAGCATTGCTGCTGAAGCCACAGGTTCAAAATCAGAGGTCAATTTTACATAGTAAAGTGCAAAACACTTATTTTATGTTTTTAGAAAAATTAGAAAAACAATACGGAGACATAAAAATATCAAAAGAAACAATCGGAAATGAGGTATTTAAACGTTTTTACGAGTGGTAAAAACAAAGATATCCCATACAATTTTTTCAAAAATCGATATTTTTTTGATAGCCGTAGAGAAACTCTTTTGCCGTTGGATTTCTGCACTATCAAAGCATTTAGTATCGCTGATTACAAGTACTCTAGCGGCTTTCTGTGTTTTTTTTTTGGTACTCAAAACCTTTTTTTGATTCAAAAAATCGAGTAATCAGAATTAATTTCTTCAACTTAATTTTATAAAATTAAACTTTTTTCAAATCAAAAGAAAACCACGTATTCCATGGACTTCTGTGTTGGTAGTGTATCTAATTAAGTTATTCTGCTTCTATATTTTGTAATTAGGTCGTAAAGAAAATTTATCTAATAAAGACGGCAGTTTCAGAAAAATATACAATAACTACAAAAACGTTTTGAAATCTGGGAACTATTTTACCTATAAAACCAAAAAATGCAAAAATTTTGCCACAATTTTGCTGTTCTTCATAGAAAGTCAAACTTCTTTTGACCGACAGAGTGCATCTCTCCAGTTTTCTCGGTTCTCCATTCTTTTCTTCATTTCACTGTACCTTTCTCATTTCTTTAGAACATCAGTCATCTTGCATATTCTCCTTCCTCTTTCGGATTTGCATTCACCATTTCTTGGATAACGTCCATCCTTTCTTTAATTTTATGATTGTACCTACTAGCGCTCTTTCCTCCCCTGCTCTTATCAACACATCTTCATTCCGTGCCATGCCCATTAATCTCCTCCAGAGCCACATTTCGATGCGTTTTTTATCTTATTTTTTCTATCCGAATTTCGCATCCATATAGAATAACTTGCTACTCAAAATCTTGCTCTTCCTTCTAAAAGCATCTTTTGTCATCCTTTTCTCTCTTGTTTTTCCAATTCTCTGTACTAAACTCAATACTACAAAAAAATTGTAATTTTCTAAAAAACATTTCAAAAATAATATTGATAACTAATCAAAATGTCTTGAAAATTTTAACTTAAAAATAATAAAATACTAAGACAAAAAAATCTTTAGTTAAGCCTCTGAAAGACAAGATAAATATAGAAAACAAGTTTAGAAAACAGAGAAGACCACGATGCGGAAAGAGCAACAAAGCTTTCAAAAAAACCGCCCCACCACAGACGCTATCTACGTGGTACGACAAATCGCAGAGAAAGCGCTGGAGTTCAACAAACCTACCTATCTATGTTTCGTAAGTCTAGAAAAGGCGTTTGATAAAGTCAAGCTCTCAGACGTACTAAAGACGTTAATTATCAAAGAGATACACCCAACATAATCAAGACAATAAAACAACTGAACACAGATACCACAAACAAACTAAGAGCGACGAACGAGAAGGAAACTGATATCCGAATCAGAACTGGGATACGGTAAGGGGACAGCCTGAGTCCTCTACTGTTCAACCGCCTCATGGATAAGATTATAACAGCCCTCGACCCAATAGAACATAGTTACAAACTGGGAAACAAACTCATTAAAACAGTGTGCTACGCTGACGACGCCGTACTGATCGCAGAATCAGAAGACGGTTTACAATAGCTACTAAACACGTTCAGAAAGAAGTGCGAGACATTAAACATGACAATAGCCACAGCTAAAACCAAAAGCCTAGTCATCACAAAAAACCCAATCAAGTGCAAGCTAGACGTGAATGACATCATCATTGAACAAGTCTCAGAATTCTAATACCTGAGAATAACTATAAACCCGTACGGAGACCTAAAAGCCAATGTCCTGAACCAGGTAAACAGAGCGTCCAGGATATCAGGAAATCCCGTCTGAAAGAATAAAAATATATCAACTAAGAACAAAGCAAGGATCTACAAAGCGTGCGTGAGACCCAATCTCACCTACTCCGCTGAAACCAGAGCCGATACAGCAGAGACAAAACGTCGGCTAAGTTGCGCAGAGATTAGTACCCTCAGACCCATCACTGGCTACTCACTTGCCGACCAAAAAACTAACATTGAAATACGTGAGAAATGCAACACACCGGATATTGTGAGATGGGCGCAAAGCAGATGAAAACTGTGGAACAAGCACGTGTCACGCATGCAAGACGATAGAATCGCCAGGATAGTCCGAGACGGTGAAACATTCACAAGGTGCCCTCTCGTCAAGCCAATGAAGAGGTGGAAGAACAGCTGGACGATATCACAGGAGTAGAACCCGGGTAGAAGTTTGGCAAAAACAAGCCACACTTTTTCGAAAAGGAGAAGAAAAAGAAGAAGAAAAAAATAATAATTTCCAAAGACCAACATAACATTCCATAAAGCTAAAATCTATAAAAACATGATAAAATTAAAAAAATAAACAAAGCATTTAGAAAAACCAGCAAAACATTGGTTCATCAACGAAAAAAATTTTTTCACTAAATAGCTCACCATTATCAAACATAAGTACTATGTTCAATCATTAAAACTATCCAGCAATGCTATTTTTATAACAAATAAGTAATATTTTGAGTGCGAATGAGAGTTAGCTACATACAGTAGTAGCCTTTCTAGAGAATAATGTTTAATAACAAATTATTTTTTAAACTAATCGGTAGTAGTCACAAGTCCAAACTGTGTATAGATTTGATTAGACTTTATGAATAAGCTTCAGGTTATTCTAAAACAAATAATATAATAGTTCATCCTACAATTAAACAAATAAAGATAGCTGACATTAATCCGTCAATTTATAAACATCCGGTATAATATTATCATTACAAAAAATAAAAAGCGAATAAATTAACTTTGTTGCATTGACACGTAGCACGCATTAGCGCAATAATAAGCGCAAAACCCCCACCGTGTTAATACGATTCGAGTCACATATTCCCATAACATACAGTGAAATTAATGCAATTCAAATGCGTACTAATATTATTTACATTTTAATCCGTTGTAGTAGTATTTCAAAACGCTTTTGAAAACAGTATATCATAAGCACGCCGCTACTCATATGTGAAAAATATTCAAAGCAAAACATATGATAATGTATTCCACGCGCCGTGCATAATGCATTTTAATATAGTATTTTATCTACAGCCTACAATAAATTGTATTACATTAAGTGCATGTAACCGAAATTGATGTGACACCATTTTATTATACAGACAAAGCCAAAATAAGAATCTAGAGATTAGATAATCGGATATCTAAAAATAATTTCACGCATAAAAAAAGAAAACAATGAAGGACGTCTTTTATTGCTTTAGACAAATTTGTTTTGGCTATTATATTGTTTTGGAAAGAATAAAGGAACTAAAATTTGCACAGTTTTTGGTTATTTTTAGATGACTACTGTGTAAATATTTAAATTTAAAAATAATAAATGATGAGATAATACTGTTTTAAATAATAAAATGCATTTTAATTCCAAGCTCGTAGATTCGAGATGGAAAATATCTAATAATAATGTAGTGAGTAATATTTGTAAGCAAGATAAAAATAATTCAAGTATCCACTTATGAATGAAGTGATATTAAATCATTTAACGTTTTTATATTTTGCAAAACAATCAAACAAAGGCTTTTATTTTTAGATTTATATAATCATTGCTTACTATTTATTGCATTGCGATTGCTTGCGATTAAACTGGTCAATGACTTATTACAGGTATTTTAAAAATGAATTATTTTATAGGTTACGCCACATTTTTTTAATTATTCACCTAATTTGGTGTAATCATTTCGACTCTTAAAAAAATTATCTTTTTTAGTAATGATTGACATAACTGATTATTTCAATAATCTTGTTATTACTAATCGATTAGTGAAATTATTAGATTATTATGTATATAAAAAAACTATAATTCCAAAAAAATTTAAGTTTTACTATAAAATTTTACTACAATATATTAAAGCAAAATATGAAAAAAAATTCTATAATTACGTTTTTAAGTAAATCAAAGAGTTTAGTTTCCTTTTTTATTTCTTAAAAGTTATCATAAGCCTATACAAAAAGAATGTAAAATATTTAAGGGGGTGGTACCACAACAAACAAAAAAGTCTTAATAAACATGGGTTGTCATAGGAACGGTTTCGGAGATATGGAACATTATTTATTTTTATTATTCTTTTTCCGTCCATTTTATATTTTGCTAAAACGTGCATTTTCTGATCATAGTTGGCTGATGTTTTGTGAAATAAACATTCAGTATTTGATAGTTGTTGTTAGTGCACAAGTTTTCATTGCTATAGCTGATTACTCTAATGCAGAACTAGCTAACATGCATTTCATGTATGGTCGTGCTAATGGGATTGCCACCAAAGCGCGACGTTTTTATGTAGAAGCTTATCCAAATCGCCAGATTTCTTCACATCGTATGTTTGGAAAAATTCACCAGATATTGAGAGATACCGGTTCACTTCGAAAACAGTGCTATCTTTCCGGCAGACCAAGGTCGGTATCTACTCCTAGAGCAAAACAAGAAATTATAACACGGTGGATTGCTTGGTCTGATCTATACGATTGTTTTGTCGCACTCGACCAGATGCGTATTAATTATCGATATGCTAATTCGATTTTAGCACTTTTGTAGATGAGGATTGAAATTAAAATACTGTTGTCGACTCGGAATTGTGTTTAACACTAGTTTTATTTATTAAAATACAGCTATATATATACAATGCGAACTACATATTTACATAAAATTAAAATTATACAAATTTCTAGGAATTACAATTTATATAATCTTGGGATAATCTGGTATACCTAAACCGTAATAAAAGGGTTTAGTGATGGCTTAATCTTGTAAATTCCGTTTTTATTTTATACTCATGCCGGCAGACGTAATAAAGAGTTTTAATGCCATCTGTTTTAACATCTTATTAATTTACGGAAAGTCCGCTTGTTAAGCCCTTAACATTCTGCCAGCCTTGAAAGATTGCTTTTAAAGTTATTCGTCGATTGGTAGTATGCATAATTTTGAGGCCGGTCTCCTCACTTGTTTTCCGTTTATCTGTATAGAGGCTGTTCTGACTACGCCGTCTGATCCTGGATGGACTTCAAGCACCCAACCGGTGATCCACTGAGCTGGTAGTACATTATCTTCTTTGATTATGACTAAGTGGCCAATCTTTAATTGGACAGGGTTGTTACTCTTCCATTTTGTCCAAGTTTGTAGTTGTCCTTAGTATTCCCTGGACCATCTTTTCCAGAAATGTTGTCTTAATTGTTCGATGTATTGAAACTTCGATCATCTATTTTGGGCTAGTGACATTAAGTTAGGTTCTACATATGTCAGTAGATTATCTCCGATCAAGAAATGTCCAGGTGTTAATGTTGTTTCGTCATTCGGATCTTCGGACATTTGGGTTAATGGTCTAGAGTTGAGAATAGCTTCTATTTGACACAGCAATGTTGACATCTCCTCATAGTTGAGAGATGAATTTCCTAATATTCAACGTAAATGATATTTCATTGACTTCACTGCAGCCTCCCATAAACCTCCAAAATGAGGTGCCCTTGGAGGAATAAAGTGCCAAGTGATTTGTTTCTGCGTAAGAAAACTTCTTAAATTATTCGTTTCGTTTTCTGCTTCACATATTGTTTGTATTTTCTTTAATTCATTATTGGCGCCTACAAAGTTTGTTCCATTGTCAGAGTATAGATGACTTACATGTCCTCGGCGTGCTATGAAGCGTTTAAAGGTTGCCAAAAATGCTTCTGTGGATAGACTCGTCACTAACTCTAAATGCACTGCCTTTGTGGCCATACATACAAACACGGAGATGTATGCCTTGTAGGTTAATTTGCTTCTTGATGATCCTTGTTTAATTAAAATGGGTCCGCAGAAGTCAACGCCTGTATTAATGAATGGCCGTGCTGGCACTGTTCTATGACTAGGTAGCGTAGCCATCTTTTGCGGTTTGTTGGTAGGTCTTGCCTTAAAACAGATTACACATTTTTTTAGAGTTTCAACTACTACTCTTCGACCTCCTATGATCCAGAATTGACATCGAATAGCTGCCAGCGTAGCTTGAGCTCCAGCATGAAAGACGCTGTTATGTCGATCACGAATTATTAACTTTGCAAGCTCATGTGAACGTGGTATAACCACAGGATGTTTTTGATTGTAAGGCACAATTGCTTTGTTTAATCGCCCTCCGACTCGTATTATTCCATATTCGTCAATAAATGGATCTAACGCAAATAATTGTCATACCTCAAGATATGATATCAGCTGGATTATCGGAGCCGGATATATGTCTCCACTCTTTGATGTTTGTATGTTCTCCAATTTCGGCAGTGCAATTTGCTACAAAACTCTTTAAGATTTTGTCGTCGGCTTTTATCCAGGCAAGCACTATTGTTGAGTCTGTCCAGTAATATGTTTTGTTTGCCTTGTGTATCATATTTTTTTTTTACTTCACTCATCAGTCGGACTAATAACAGCGCTGCACATAATTCCAGTCGTGGTGTCGTCGTTGTTTTAAAGGAGCCACTCTGGATTTGGAACATACGAGGCAGACACTCACATCATTTGATTGATATGACTTGACATAAACACAGGCTCCGTATGCAAGATTGCTTGCGTCAGCAAATCCGTGAATCTCAAACTTTGTGTATTGGTCTTCAAATATACATCTTGGAATACTTAGTTCCTTTAAGTATTGTAGTTCGTGTTTAAATTGTACCCAAGTAGAGTATATGTGTGTCGGAACCGATTCATCCCATGCTAGTTGTAATTGCCATAATTGCTGCATTATAATCTTCGCAGAGGTTATGACGGGTCCAATTAATCCGAGTGGGTCGAATATTTTTGCAATTTGGGATAATATCGTACGTTTGCTTACTTTTTCTTTTGGAGTTGTTGGTGATATGCAAAATCTAAATTTGTCTTGTTTGGTTGACCATTGCACTCCAAGGGTTCTTACAGTATCATCGTTAATTGTCATCCACTCCGAGTTAGTATTTTGTTCACTGAACTGTAGTTCAGGAGCATTAGTTGTCCATTTTCTTAAGTTAAAACCTGCGGCTGACAGTATCGTTGTGACTTCGTCTTTTATCTGCATAGCTTCTTCTAACGTGTCGGCTCCAGACAGCAGATCATCAACGTAAAAATCTCGTAATATAGCTACTCGTCCCAGATTGTGATCATTTGTTCTCTCATCTAGTGTTCTTAAACATTTTATGGCTAGATATGGTGCTGATGATGTACCATACGTGACAGTTTGTAACTCATACGTTTGTAATGGATCCGTCGGTTTTTGTCGCCATAAGATACGATAATATTTCATATCTTCGGGATGCAATAGTATTTGCCTGTACATTTTGGCTATATCTGCGGTGATCACAAACGTATGTTCTCGAAAACGCAGTAATATAGCAAACAGTTCATCTTGTAGTCGTGGGCCAATTAGTAGCTTATCGTTTAATGATGCTCCGGTAGTTGTCTTTGCTGAACCATCAAACACAACTCGTAGTTTTGTTGTCGTACTGGTGTTCTTTGTGACCCCATGATGTGGTAAATAGCAGTGTTCTTGTTCAAGGTTTGTATCTTGGACTAACTTCATGTAGCCCAATTCTAGGTACTCTTGCATAAAATTCACGTAGTCTTGGTGAAATTCCTTTTGCTTGGAGAATTTTACTTCCAAATTATAAAATCGATTTTTGGCTGATATTATGGAATTCCCTAAAACTACTGGATTTGGTTTGAGTGGCAATTTTACTACGAAGCGGCCTTGTTCATTTCGGAAGGTATCTTGAGTGAATTGTTCCTCACAAATTTGGTCGATTGGTGATTGTATAGTTTTAACGGCTACTTCTTCAAGAGACCAAAATCTTGCAACATTCTCGTTTAATGTTAAAGTGCATTGTGTTCTGGCTGATGTTGTTGGTGTCGATATGCAATTTCCGGAGAGAACCCATCCTAAATGTGTTTTTTGTAAACAAGGATGTTGCATTGTAAGTTTAATTTGTCCGATACATAGCATTTCGTAAAATAGCTGTGCTCCAATAATTGCGTCTATGGCTGTTGATTTAAAGTAATAAGGATCTGCAAGCGATATGTTTCGTGGTAATGTTAACGCAGATGGATTTAATTTCACTCCTGGCAAGGTTGTAATAGACGGAAGTAGCAAAAACTTTAAATTGGCCGTAAATGAATTCAATCGTGATTTTATTTTTGTTTGACAAGATTCCTTAATAGTAGTAGACAGTTGATTGACACCATATACCGGTATGTTTACTCGCTCGATAGATAGTTTTAGTCGTCTTGCACATTCTTCTGTCATAAAATTTGATTGTGCTCCAGAATCCAGTAGCACTCGACATGAATGCAGCATTTTCTGATTATCTTCTATAAACACTGTTGCTGTAGATAAGAAGACATGAGATTTTTCCAGGGAATAGTGGACTGCCGTTGCGTGTGTTTCTACGTATGGTGTGTGTAATAGAGAATGATGCCTTTGTTGACAGGTTTTACAATTACCAGCTTTACAATATTGTATTTTGTGGAATCCAAGGCAATTGTGGCATAGTTTGTGTTGAGATACCCTTTCTTTTCTTTCGTTCGGGTTTAATTTGAGGAATTCGTCACATTGATTGATGTAGTGATTGTTTGAACATATGGGACACATTCCTTTTGTCGTAACAAAAACATTTGTCGCTGGTCTGTGTGTTTGTACCCTTGGTATGTGCGGATTAGAGTTCAGTTTTCTCATTAGTTGCATTGCTTCTAGTACTTGGCACTTATTTGATAGAAATGCTTCAAATATCTGGAATGTAGGTATCGTGTTGCATACTAGTTGTTCTTCCCAATCACGTCTTGTAGTAAGGTCTAATTTGGTTGCGATGACGTATATTAATATCGCATCCCATTGATTGACAGGAACTCCCAAATTGTTTAAAGCACGAAAGTGTTTTGTAACTTCGTCAAGTAGATGGCGTACTGCTGTTACGGATTCGCGGTTTATTGTTGGGATGTCAAATAATCCTTTTATATGATTATTAATCAGTAAACGCTTATTTTGGTATCGTGCTTGCAATAAATCCCAGGCTATAATATAGTTAGTGGCTGTTTCTTCCATTCCATTTAATAAATACTTTGCTTCTCCTTGTAATGACAGGTGCAAGTAATGGAATTTTTGAATGTCTGACAATTGTACGTTTTCATGTACAAGAGACTTAAACGAATCAAAAAAAGGCATCCAATCTTCATATTTAGTTAGCAGTTAAAAATTAATAAAAAGTGCCAAAAAAAACCGAGCCTATGAGGAGGTTTTAGAAACAGTACAAATGAACACTTCGAACATCTTGTATAACTGTTCTTTGTAAATATATATAATTCATATCTCCAAAACCGTTGCTATGACAACCCATGTTTATTAAGACATTTTTGTTTGTTGTGGTTCGTACTACCACCCCCCTAAATATTTTACATTCTTTTTAGAACACCCTGTATATTACTGCTATTACATAAGAATTTATATTGCAATTTTACAGAATATTCTTAGTTCGTCGTAAAAGCTAAAGCATTTTCCTAAAATGCTTTCAGTTATCTGTTCTCTTCAAAATATTTACTCCTCTCCAAAATTTAAAAAAAAAAATATAACAGCTGCAAATGATTTTACCGCCCTAGGGCCGTAATGCGGCACTTCTCAATGTATCATAATACAAGCTAAAAACAATTTTTCAGTGAGCAGACAAAACAGTAATTCAAACTTTTTTAAAATAATTAAATTCTGCAACTATTCTATTACTTCAACTTTTCTTCCAATTTTTACAACTTCCATAAGTACATACTTTTTTTTACAACTATTTCTTCAACTTATGCATTTGAAGAAATTCTGAAACCAGGTATTGTTTCAATTTTTACTTTTTCCAACTTAAAATTTTCATAACTTTCAAGATATTTGAAGAAACTGTACTTTTGACAGCTTCAATGACAAAATATTTACAAAATACTATATAAACTTTTTTTAAAATTTGTTAAATTACTCTAAAGAAATAAACTTAAGAAACTATTTCTTGCAACTTTTGTTCTATAGCTTTTATCCAACTTTCATAAGTTTCAAGATAAAATTAGCTCTAGCTAAAATCTGACAACTTTCAGAAATTAGTTCAATTATAACAACTTTTTATCAAACATTCATAACTTCTGAAATATTTCAAGAAAGTAGCTCTAAAACCAAGTTTCTTCAGCATTTATAAACTTCAAAATACCATGTTTTCTGCATTTTGATAGCTTAATTAAGTGACTTTCCTCGGGAAGATTCAACAATATTTTTCATATTATATATAATTTTAATCGATATTTTTCATATTATATATAATTTAAATCGATGTATGTCACTAGTATTGTCTCATCATTACTATTTATTGAAAGTTCGCAAGGTCAGATCTGATATAGAAATGCAAATATTTTTGACAGATATAAAACAAAAATGCGCTTTAATGAAATGAATACCAGTAGATGGAAAAACTAGTACAATAAGGTGAAATAAGCAAGGTGTTAGAAACCTATCTGAAGTAGACGTAATGAGTGTTGAAAATGATTCAGATGTCTTACAAGAAAAATTACCAAAATGCAAAGTAAAGTATTAACAAAAAAAATTTGCCAGAATGAGTCTCACAAGCAGTAGCGTAGCTATCTGTAAGCAAGGGTTTGCAATGATGAAGCATACAGAGCGCTCTTGACGTCTATATTAAAACTTGGGTGGACAATTTTTGTTATTTTTTACATTCTGTGAATTAAATTTAGCATTTTTTGGCAGTTCTTTTCAAAAATATTTTTCATTTCTATTTTATTGCTGCATTTTTGAGATTTAATAAAAATTTTCATTTTTTTATGAAATCTCAAATTTCATAAAAAAATTGATACCGTTTAAGAATTTGTGGTGCTTTCTGGCAATTGATCTAAACATGGTCGGATTTTGCACTTTTCAACAGTTTATACCAAATTTTGGTTTTTTCTAACAACTTTTGAAATTACAAAGCTGGATTTTGTTACTTTTAAGATATATTAAAAAAATTACAGTTATGGATGGATGAATAAGACCGAAGTTGCTATTTTAAAAAATTATGAACAGAATATTGCAGTTTTCAATCGTTTTTGGTCTTTTTATAAATAGAATTGTCATTCTGAACAGTTTATGATCAAATGTTGGTACTTTCTTACAAAATTTTTATACTTTATGACCAAAAATAGCAAATTTTTGACATTATACAGGGTGTCCGGAAAATACGTGTACAACGTTTGACGACAGACTCCTGACGTCAAAATAGTTCGATCTAAGCCGACTTAGTTATATCCAAAATTGTCTCGTTTAGCCGGTAGAGGGCGTCAAAAATTTGTAAATATTAAAAAGAAATTACCTGTAACAATAATTTTTTAAGTGACCTTGTTGCTATGGCGTTTAATAATTTGACAATTATTGACAAATTGTCACCAGTCTATGAAATTTACTCAAGTATACGATCAACATTCTTGAATTACAAGTTCATTTTACCATTAAAAATGGAATATTATACAAACTCTCAGAAAGTTGACATGCTCCTGGTATACGGGTTTTGTCAAGGAAATGGGCGTCAGAGTGTTAAGGTTTACATGGAGAGGTTTCCTAACCGTCGAATACCAAACCACCAAACATTTGCCAATATTGAGCGTCATCTTCGGGAAACGGGCAGTTTTGAGAAAAAGTTTGAAGGCAGGGGTCGTATGCGAACAACTCGAACTGTGGAAACAGAAGAGATGATTCTGAAAAGAGTTGAAGAAGAACCAAGTACCAGTACCCGTCTCTTATAACGTGAGTTAAATGTTCCTAAAACGATTGTCAATGAGGTTTTAAGAGAACAGTTGTTACATCCTTACCACATACAAAAAGTCCAGGAACTTTTACCGACTGATCCCCCCATGCGGCTTACATTTTGTCAATTTATTAGAAACAAAAGAATCCTTGTTCCAAATTTTTGTAGAAAAATTATGTTTACTGACAAGGCATGCTTTACAAGATCTGGGGTAACCAATCTGCACAACGAACATATTTATTCCGATGAAAATCCACATGCCATTAAAGTTGCACATCATCAGCATCAATTTAAAATTAATATTTGGGCAGGTATTATTGATCACTACCTTATTGGTCCCATTGTTATTCCAGACAGGTTAGATGGAAATATTTATTTAAATTTTTTGCAAGACACATTACCAATTCTTCTGGAGAATTTGCCCCTTTTACTTCGGAGGGAAATGTGGTATATGCATGATGGTGCCCCGCCCCATTTTTCCGTTGCCGTTCGGCAATACTTACATCATCAATATCCCAACCGATGGATTGGAAGAGGCAATGATGCACCAGTAAAATGGCCACCACGTTCTCCTGAGTTAAATATGTGTGACTTCTTTTTGTGGGGCGCTATTAAAACAGAAGTTTACAAGACTCCGGTAAACACACGCGATGATTTATTGCAGCGGATTTTAAATGCAGGCAACCATTTTAATAATCCCGAGACATTAGATAGGGTCCAATATCATTTTTTAAAGAGTGTTCATAAGTGTATTCAGCAAGATGGCGGTCATTTTACACATTTGCTTAAGTAATGTTTTTGTTTTACTTAGTTTCTTACAATAGATACTTTCAACTTTGTTATACTTTTGTTTTTTTTGACGCCCTCTACCGGCTAAACGAGACAATTTTGGATATAACTAAGTCGGCTTAGATCGACCTATTTTGACGTCAGGAGTCTGTCGTCAAACGTTGTACACGTATTTTCCGGACACCCTGTATAATAGAATTTTGTACCTTTTAACAAATCATGGCCGGAATTTACTATTTCTTAATATTTTGATACTTTATAACCAAAGTTTATACAATTTATAGCCAAATTTTAGTGTTTTCTTTCATTATTTTGATGTTTCAACTACTTTTGACTTTTTAAGAATTTTTCGTCCGTTTTTGGCCGGATTGTGCTTTTTACTAACATAAATAGATATTTGCACTTTTAACAATTTATGGCTGGATTTTGTGTTTTTTTCTGACATTATTGAAATATTTTATAAGCAGATATTAATACTTTTAAAAAAAATCTAATAAAATATTAAACTAAAAATTTTGCACTTTTCAACAGTTTTTGACCAAATTTTGCCATTTTGACATTTTATAATTTTGCACTTTTAACCCGTTTTTTGCCGGATTTTGATTCTATCTAAAATATGTTTTGTGACCAGATTTAGTTATTATTGACTTTTTATAAACAGAAATTGGCATTTTTAGCAGTTTAAAACTAATTTTTGGTGGTTATTTTGATGTTTCAAGGCCGGATTTTGCAGTTTATGACTGGAACTGCTGATTTTGACATTTTATCGTTAGAGTTTTGCACTTTTTAACCATTTCTGATCTGATTTCTTTTTTTTTTTTAATATTTTAATATTTTTTTACTCAATACTTCTAAGTTCAAAAATCCTAGCTACGACACTGCTCACAAAATTTTAGGCAATTATCTGAGAAGCTTTGCTGCCATTTCCAACTACTTATTAATGTAAAACAGGATTTTCCTGTTTTGCAGTCATAATAAATAAACACAAGAATAGAATTCTCAGCATGGTATACGGTGTACTTTCTATAAAGTTAACACTTCCTATAAGTTTTATATGCTCAAAAATACACCAAAGTAGTTAATGATGCTGTGATGCCGATGATAAAAAAAATATTTTTTTCACCTTATGGATATAAATTTTGTTACATAAATTTTACACCCAACCTATAGTATAGCCATAGATATAGCGTCCTCAGAAAATTATTTCATTACCAATCTCCTCAGAGAAACAATTATGTTTGTATTATATACCTGGAAGCTATTTAACACCTCGGTATTCAAGGATAATAATATTATATAAAAATATAATATTTTCACCCAACAGCATAATTGCTTCCCTAAAGCGATTGGTAATAAAATAATCCGCTGAGATAATTTAAGTCCATGTCGTATAGACACTATATCTATGGGTATAAAATTTATGTTAACAAAGTTTAGGTAGGATCGCAGGCATTAATTATTTGTACTTAATTATTTGTACTTCGAGTTCGAATCGCCAGCCAAAAAGATTAAGAACCGCTGGCTTAACTGATAACATATTGAAAAAGGTATTTAAACTGTATCCAGATAATTTAATTCTGAGAGATTAGCTTTAAAACCATATTATCTGCATTTTGGCAAATTAATTGTCAAAAACATTTAATAACTTGCATAACTTTATCAAGATAAATAAATTTTCCATAATTTTTATATTTTAATTATTGGGTATAACTAACAAAAGTTACGAAACTTTCGAGATATTTGAAGAAATTAAGGCTAACTATATTTTCTGCATTGTGAAGCTTATTTGTCAAAATATTAACGAAATTTAAAGATAATTAAATTCCGCATAATTTTCATATTTTAATTATTAGTTCTAACTAATAAAAGTTGATAAAACTTTCAAGATATTTAAAGAAAATAGCTCTAAAAGTATGTTTTCTGCATTTTGACAAGTTAATTGTAGACATATAAAAAAGTAACAAAAACTTTATCAAGATATTTAAATTCTACATTTTTTAAATTTCTACTAGTTTAGATCTAACTTTAATAACTTTTGAAATTTTAGAAGAAGAAATCTTTAAAAACCATGTTTTTTGTAGTACGACAGACTTAAAGAAAGTTACAAACACTTCACAAACATTTTGTTTTAACAATTATAACTTTCAAGACATAACCTCTAAAACCATGTTTTCTCCATTTTGACAACTTAATTGTAAAAATATTTTAAAAAATTACAGAAATTTTATCAAGACATATAATTTGAGCATAGCTTTTTTATTTCAAGTTTTGTACTAACATCCATTCATATATTTTAAAAATATTTGAAGGAAATGTCTAAAACCATTTCGACAGCATATTTGTCAAAATATTAAAAGAGCTTGCATAAACTGTATCAAAATAATTTAAGTTTTATTTTATTTTCAATTTTTAGTTCAAACTAATTAAACTTTTGAAACTTTCAAGATACTTGAAGAAATTCTAAAACCATGATGTCTACATATTGACAGATTAATTGTAAAAATATTTAAAAAAGTTACAAAAACTCTAATATATTTAAATTGTTCATAACTTTTTTATAACAAGTTTTGTTTTAACATTTATAATTGAAATATTTAAAAAAAACTAGCTCAAAAACCATGTTTTTTTTTTTAATTTTGTCATTAAAGAAACTAAATTCTGCAAAATTATTATATGTATTTCAATTTTTAGTTTTAATTAACAAAAGTTATAAATTTAGAAAAAAAGTTTTCAGTATTTTGACGTAAAAATATTGAGGAAAATTACGGAAACTTTATCAAGATATTTATTTCAAATTTTGTTTTAACAATTATAACTTTCGACAGATTTGAAGAAATTAGCTCTAAAAATATGATCTGCATTGAAAAAATTGGATTTTTGAAGAAATTAGTTTAAAACCATGTTTTCTAGAAAAAAAAACATTTACAGAGACTACAATACCAACCAAACCTGCAGAGATAAAAGGAAGGAGACAAAAATATTGAAAAAAGCAAGAGCCACTTGCCCAGACCAATGCCTCACTACTTCATAAAAAAAAAAATTTTGTTGTAACTTTCAAGCCATGGTTTCTGTATAAATATAAAAATTTCAGAGAAAATTTATCAAAATATTTAACTAAACAGTTTTGTTCCAAAAATGCTCTAAAACAATATTTTCTGCATTTTAACTTTATCTAGATAATTTAATTCTGCAAATTTTTATACATATTTCAACTTTTAGTTTTAACTAACATAAGTCATAAAACTTTCGAGATATTTGAAGAAATTAACTCTAAAACCATTATTTCTCCATTTTGTCAGTTTAAATGTAATAAAACTAAAGACTTTGAAAGCTAACTCTAAAAACATTTTTTCTGCATTTTAACAAATTAATTATCAAAATATTAAATAAACTTAGTCAACTTTATCAAGATAATTAAACTTAGCATAATTTTCTAATAAGAATGTTATGCAACTTTCGAGATACTTAGGAAAATTAGCTCTAAAACTATGTTTTCTGCATTTTGGCAGCTCAAATGTTATAAAGTTAAGAGAACTTTATCAAGTAATTAAATTCTGCAAAATAATTATTTTGATTTTAGCTTATAACTAAAAGTATTGAAACTACCTCTAAATCCATGTTGCATTTGCATTTTGATAGCAAGAATGTTAAATTTTTGTCCTAAATTTCAAAATAATTGAAGAAATTAGGTATAGTATTCAGAAGATTAATGTTTACAACTAATAGACGGACAGATCACTCTAAAAATATATTTTTATGCATTAAATATATCATTAAATTATGGTAATAAAATGTGATGTCACCATTACATTACTCCATTGATATAGGTTTGGTATCAATAGATAAATCGTCTTCTGTAATTTGTCAATTTTCCATGTTTGGAAAAACTAAAGAATACATTTCATATCAATTATTAAACACTAAAGATATAAAATGTTATAAATATATTATAAGATAGTCATAAATAAAGTATAATGTAAATTAAATATTAAAATTCCATTAGACAAAATTAGCTAAATATAAATGAATTCCAATACCATAACCATAAAGACTGCAATTCTCTTATTTTACACAAAAAAATATTTCGTTCTGTATATATAATGCCAGGACACTGTTCCAATTGTCACTAACCCCAATGTTTGCATAGCAAAGAAAGCTTGTATAACAAGAAAAGCATTTAAATTTTCTTATCTAATTTAGGGGACCCTTAGTCAATATTTAAAAAGCTATATTGTAGATGCAAGTTTTATTTAGATAACTTGCATGAGAATTTTATGCATGTAATAATATTATTTAAAACTTAATTAACCATAAATAAATTTTATGATACATTCCACATAAAATTTATACTATGTTGCATCAAATTGGCAACTTAGTTTTTATGAAAAATTAATTAGTGAGATAATCACTAACGTGCTTAACTACCATAATATCTTAGTCGTAAATTATTGGAGTCATATTCCGAATAATATTTCTTAAGGTAAGTAATACCAACATTTTGCAATTTAACACTAAATACGTCGAAATTTCTATACATATTTCGCGTAATAAACTGTTAGTAGGAAATTCTATAACAATCCTATTGTGTATTTAAATAATAATAAAGATATTAATCTAATAATCAAAATTTCATCCCCCTTTAGGATCAAATTAAATAAGATCAATAGAATTAAAAGCTTTTCATTAATATACAATACCAAAGTACATAAAATGATTATTATTTCCCCTAATACTGAATTATTAAATCAGGTTTTAAGTTATGATAGGTTAGTTTTTTAAACTTTCACCAGACATTTTATTAATATAATAATTAAATGAAACAAACTTTATAAAATCATTGTAATATTCAAAACCATATAATCATATCCATTAAAATAATTTATTACAGTTTAAAAATCGTAATAAAAATAATGAATTTAATAATATTATCCTAACATAGGTCAGTGTTAAATAAATTAATTTACAATCATTATAAATATGTATTAAGGGTTGATAAAAATTGGTTCGTTTTATTATTTAGTTATTAAATGCGGTGGTTGAATTTGTCGTGGGTTTGTTGTTGTCGGTGGTTCTGCCGAAGACACGTGTATGTAGATAGAGAGAGTGACAGTGTTTACAAACACGGAGCCGTTGGTAGGAGCGATCAGCTGATATAACCGCCGCTTTTACAGAGTTGAAAGGGCGCGCACTTTAAACCTGACCTAATACAATAAGAATAGTTTTAAGGGATGTATAAAACTTACCAGGAGTTTTCCTGATTCTGGTTGAGGTTCGTCTTCGAGCATCCGGACGCCCTTTGCCGCAGAAACGATTGCAGCTTCTGTTTAACTTCGGTGGACGCGATCGCGCTCTCCTCGTGCTTTTCTTTCTTGCGGAGGGCTTCCAGTTGTTCCCGCTGCCTGATCTCCTGCAGCTGCTTCTGTTGATCCCAGAACTCCTTAAGATGCTGCCGCAATTGTTGTTCATGCTGTTCGGCTAAATGTTGTCGTTGTTGTTGAAAGTGTTGCAGGAGAATCTGATGTTGCAACTGGTGTTGCTTCTTCAGCTGCAGGATTTGTTGCTCCAACAGTCTCTCGGGGGCCTCGCGCTGTTCTGCCATGCTAATCTACATCACCGCACAATGCACTATAACAACACCAACACTCACAGATCACAACGCACAAAATGGCAGCAGTTCTACTGTCAGAATTAATTCTTTAATTATGTGTGAGGTCATTTCGGTCGCTCTCTGCTGTTACGCTGAATATAGGAGCGGACTGTCAGCGCGTCAGTCAGCAGGCAGCAGGAGAACCAGCTCAATGCGGCGTTGGCACGATCTACAGACTGCCGCTGCCCGCTTGCTCCGACATACACGGGATCCACGCAAACGCACCAATTCACCTAGCGCCGAAGCAATGCCGGCCGCGACGCGCGCGATATGTGGAATTGCGGTGGAGGGACTCGCGAGTGGTGCCGGCCACTAAAACCCCATCCGGACCTAGTTACTACCCTGCCGCTATCCCAGCTTTCGTAATTTACAATCTAAATATACACCATAACAAGTAGCAGAACTATAAATTCTAAATAAATCTTATACAAAGAACTAATTATATCAACTTCTGCGCACCAAAAATACCCCTTTGGTGTTATATTTTACTACACACACACATCTCGCAGCCATAAATATCACAACCAAAATACATCTTCTATTTACAACCACAATGCATAAAATAATAGCCAACAATATTAATAACTACACTTTCAGAATTATAAAATATTAAATTCATTGCAATTATTTTTCTAATTATGTTCTAAAATAAAATTAGAATCCCATTTAATTATTTATTGACTAATTTAAATCATATTTTATAGGAATTACTTAATATAGATTCATAATTCTCAAACAATTTCTAGAAAAGATGTAACTGCAATTAATTAATTAATTAATACATTTAATTTATTCTTTAATAGCATAATTTATATTTGTTTAACTATAAATAAACTTGCATATTAAATACCAATTTAATGTAATTATGTTTATTTCATATTTGCAAATTATGTACATTTATTTTTATCATCTAGCTACGTTTATTATTATTATTCTTCATCGGTGGTGCGTGAATTTTTTTTTTCAAATCTTGCATCA
Organism: Tachinus rufipes; assembly: GCA_963932245.1. Taxonomy (NCBI): domain Eukaryota; kingdom Metazoa; phylum Arthropoda; class Insecta; order Coleoptera; family Staphylinidae; genus Tachinus; species Tachinus rufipes. The sequence continues at coordinate 116,475,402 of OZ010741.1, read as the reverse complement.
ATTAAATTTGTACAAATCTTGCTTGCTGAAACTAGAATAATATAATACATTTTTTTTTATTTGTTAGTTAAAATTTAATCACGTTGATTCACAAATTTTAAATTTAATAGATTAATGTTTCTCTAATCTCTTGGTCAGTTTTGTGATTATTTCAAATTTAGTGATGAACAACCATTTTTAATTTATTCATGTAAATTTAATGTGACAATTGATCAAGTTTCTTGTTTGATAAAATTAAATCCTTTCAATAGCAACAAAACTAATTATAAAGTAATTAAATAATTTAATCAAACAATCACTGACCAAGTATGTAAAACAGAAACCATTTACTGTGATTGACTTTTCGCCGCTTTAACCTTTTGATTGAGTTTGAATAACTATTTAATTACTTCATAATTAATTAAATGATATTGTAAAATAATACAAAATGCACCAATTGAAAAAATACTAATAATACCAATTAATTTAGAATTAAATTGAACTTGGTTGGAGTATAACCGAAAAAAAGATCTGCAGAATTATCTTTTTAAGTTTAATATATAAATTATGATTTCACAGAGATTTTTCGCAACTGCTTGTATCTCTTGCCCCTCATTTAGGATTAGAAAAAATAGAACTTTTTGTATTTGTATTAAGTATAGTTTCGTATTTTTATATTCATAAATATTTTTAGATTATTTATAAATCTAACTTTTTAATCTATTGAATCGATCTTTTTGCACAGATTCGGCTTTTTATGCATAAATTTGACTTCAAATGCAATTGTGATATGTATGTATGTCAACTTGTTACTTCGGTTTTTCGTACATAAATCTAAACTTTTAATGCATACATATCCGGCTTTTCTTCGAAACTTATATCCGGTTTTGTTAGTGTTGCGAGCAAGTATAACCGAGCTCTGCAATGTAGGCAACTAAATGTACGCTAATTGTAAATAATATTCAAAAAACCTCTCCCATAGGCGTAACACATTTTTTTTATAAATATAAAAAAATTAATTTAATTGTATAAAACCTTTCTGTTTTGTTTTGCTTTTTCTTGATTAATATACTCCATTTCACAGTTTATGTTAAATGTCAGTACCTTAACTAAAGTTTGTGCTACTAACATTTATTAATGTTATGTCACTTTCTGAAAAATTCTAAAAACACTAACATTTTAAAAAAAATTACATTTACAGTTTGAAAAAAATGTTTGTTATTTGCAAATCAGGCCTTATTTGCCAAAATGATTTTTTTTGCATACATTTTGCAATTTATTTTTACTTAAAACTTAATGTAGATCGTTGCATATGTATGATTGACCTACTTTTCATACATAAATCCAATCCTTTTTAACTGACTTTTTTTGCAAAGTTTTGACATTTAACTTTTAAATCCATTTTTATCTAAAAAGCTAAAATATGAACAAATCTAGCGTTTTTATAGGTAAAGTAAACTTTATCGTGCCAAAATTGTTCGTTATTATAATTAAAAATTTTACACCAAGATCTATCTTTTTAAAGCAATAATCCGACCTTACTTAATATACATAAATCCAATTTTAATATACATAGTTTTAAACCAATTTTTAATATGAACAAATCCGGCGCTTGTATAGAAAAACTCAACTATATTATACCAAAATTGGTCGTAATTATGCTCACAATTTGTCTTTAGATATGTCTTTAAAGAAATAATCCGGCTACATGCAAAGTCTGATTATAACTTTGATATTTTATGCATAAATCTGGTTTTATACGAGTTTGTGGTTCATTATGCACAAATCCTGCATTTTACATACGTAAAATCAACTTTATTTTACAAAAAAATTTAACATTATTATGGATTACCACATAGTAAAAGTCTTATATTAATAATAGATCATTTTTTAAATAACAATCACTACACATTGTTGTACGCCGCCAACCTACCCAAATGTTTGTCATCACAGATCAACAAATTAGATGTCTTGCTCATTGTTGATGATTCTGCAACTATGACATAAAATATAGTAAATGTCAATTGTCATTTGCAGAAAAAATAAATAACCAATTTCTAGATAACATTCAGTTTGGCGGATGAGTGGATTACTGAGATTATGATTTTGAACGCAAAGTTTGATTAGTGCCACCCACCTAAATGTTTGTGATCAATAGATTAGATGTTTTATCCATTGTCAATGACATAATAACTCATTAAGATTTGTAACCAATTATATACATGATATAAATCAAGTCAAAATATACAATTTAATTTTTTTATTAAAATTGCTACATTTACTACTAAGTTTGCTAGACGAGTACAAAGCTGACTAACACAAACAAACGATAGCTAAAAAATTAAAAGGCATTTAAAATACAATACTGAAAAAAAAAATACTAATGTTGTGGAACGTTTTCAGTTTTTTTGTTATCACTAAACCTGTAAGGAATTTTTCTTATTTTAGTTGATAAATGGTTGTACATTTTAATAGAAAGATATTCATAACTTGTTTATTTGCAAAATTCTTGTTTGGTGTTTTGTGCAATTTTTCTAAGCATTTATAATTTTGTAGTTAGATTACATGCTAAACTTACCACAAGAATATTTTTGTATTTATTATATTAAGAACATTAGTTCTTATTAACCAATAAATTGCTTTACTCAGTCTTTGATCATATCTGATATATCTTGTAACAAAGTTTAGGCAGATGTTACACTTCAAGTATATAATCAGGAAAGGCCAATTTTTAGATGACACTCACTTTAGCGGGTAGGTTGCTCACTCACATAATTGTAAGCGTATAGTTCGCATTGGTGTACCTCGCTTATTTACTCAAATCAATAAATTGAATGTTTCACACACATAATCTATGACATAAACAGAATAAGTGTAAGTTGTCATAATGTATAATATATCTAGATGACAATTACTTTAGCAGGTGAGTGGTCAGTCAGATCAAGATTGTGGGCACATAGCTCGCATTGGTGTACTCCGCTTATCCATATTTTGACATTAAATTGAATAAATGTTAGTTGTCATTTAATGTAAGCAGGACAGATAGATAATAATAACTCTTAATAAATTTTAATTAAAAAATACAGCTTTTAAAACTTTAAATCTACCTTTCAAAGCCGAAATTCTGGCCACCAACGTGTTAAATTTTTTTGGCTGTTAACTTTCAAATTATATATTGGGCTTTTACAATTGTCAGTCCGGCTACTAAAGTATTTTCACAAATTTGGCTCTCAAATTATTGATTCGGCAACCAAATTTTTGAAATATTTTTTTTTAAATTGAAATAAGTCTAGTTTATTTATTCTCAGCATTATTTTACTCTGAATTAAATTTAATCGATCAATTATTCCACTGGTACAAAAGTGATAAATAAAAATAATATAATTTGATGCATTATGATCTTTAGAAATAATACAACTCAAGCAATAAGCAATTATTATTATTATTAAAAAAATTGTTTTGGAACATCATGTCTTGAGCAAAATCATTCAAACTAAAATACAACATTTATCAACATTGTATTTTAGTTTCATAGTTTTTTCAATGCAGTCTAGTTTTTTGACCAAGCCAATTTTTTCTTTGTATTATAATATCAGTTTTTAACAGATTAAATTCAGCCTTCAAACTTCAAACTAACGTAATAAATTCTGTTACCAACCGGTTGATCTGCCTTCTAAATTATAAATCTGGCCTATAAAATTATAAATCCGGTTTTGCTTATTTGTATACTTATTACTGTTAAAAATATAATGCATGACAGTATAAGAGACGTTTTTGAGAATATTGTAAATTATAAATATGTAATGCATAACATTTTTAAGAAGCAACAAATACCATTATCACAATTTTACTAAAATGAATTTTAAATTTAAATGTCCCGCTTTTTCCTGTCTCAGAAAATGGCCGCGTTCAGAACGACTCATCATGAGTACTGAACGCGCTCGCTGACTATCGTTTGTTGGCAGCGCTTGTCATTTTACTTACATTGGTTGCTGACCAAGTAACTCATCAATCAGTAATACTTACAAATAATGCGTTATGACAGATTAGATTAACAAAATTATTCATTTTTTTAATTAAAATACATGAAACTAATTTAAACTGAGCTTAAACTCAAATCATGCTTAAACAAAAAATTAAAGACCGGCTCTTATTCGGTTAATAAAATAACAAATACTCCGTATAACATTTTTTTTTGTTTGTAAACAATTCAGTACGAGTATACTATCAACAGATTATGGGTTATATAAAGTCGCGTTAAGGCTACAGCCAAAATCTTTTAGTGGTCAAGATGATGCCAGAAACTGTAATTTTGCGAGTCAAAACTTTGTCTGTTATAAGAAAAAAAAATTACAGACAAAGGTTTGTAAACACAATTTTTTAATTTTAAATACAAAACTGCAGAAAAAAGGAAATTAAGTCAATTTAACGATGATAAAAAAAATGGAAGATATACTTGTTTCTAAATTCAACTTTTTGACTAAAATTAAAACATTGACCCTTGTAAAAATTTTAAAATATGCAAAACATGTCATTGGGTGCTTTATAAGCCCGTTTTTTTGCATTGCAAGTATTTAAGCAAAAAAAAAAATTAACTATATCTACACTTTTAGTCCTGTAGCACATCATGCGTCAAATCGCCTAATAATTGATCCAAATGTTGAAAGGTTACAACTTTTAATGTCAGCACCATTTTTTTGAATAGAAATCATAGATAAGTTATTTAATTTTAAATACAAAACTGCAAAATCAGCCGTTGATTACTGCATGCAGCTGCAACAACTCACCAAAGATCTTCAAGCTAGAACATCAAGAATAGGATTTTGTCCAAAATTTTGGGACTACTAAGCTATAAGCTGTACTATTTTTGTACTGCTTGAAATAATATTGATGCTGCCAAAAAGACTTTTTCCAAACTTTCAAACGTCTATATGATTGGTCTTGACTACACCGATCAAAATTTTGTTATCATTAAACTAATAACATTGGATACTGACCGTTGAGATGTAGAGCATAATGGTGAAGACTTCTAGTATTAGGACTGTGTAGCCACATCACATATAAAGTTTTGGAAGGAATGGCTGTTCTTAGTTAAACTCAAGAAATGCTCAACTGTCATGATTAAAGATGCAAGCACGTTTAATGAAATTGGTGTGAGCAATGTTGTATTTGTAGAGCCAGCGACTGTTTAGAGTTAGTCATTTCACAAAAACGAAAATGTTTCCTAAACTTTATTTGGTATTACTGGTAAGTGAATGGACTTCCAGCTGGCGCACCTCCGAGGGGTGTAGCTGCGACAGCCTTCCACACACTTAAAATAATAATTAAAAAAAGCTAATACCGCAAAAGCTGAAACTTTGTTCACTTGTTGATCATGCTATAAATAAAAGAAAAAACGTATCCAGTCAAATTTAGAGTGGGAGATTATGCTTCAGCTTTTTACGTAAAGAAGTGAAAAATATGCGCTGGGTAAACTGATACCGCAAAAGCTGAAATTTGGTTAACTAATAGTTAAATTAATAACTTAAACAAAAAAAACATCCAGTTGTACATTTAGTAAGGGAAAAGTGTCCAGCTAGTGCAGTGAAGAGTAAAGTAAATATTTACATTATTTAGTTTTTTTTTTATTATTATTTTACGTGTGTGGGAAGCTGCTGAAGAAAAGATTTATATGTACCAGAACTGACTTTTAATTTGTTTTTTGTGTTACAAATGTTGGATAAAAGATATGTACCATATGCTGTTACGCGAGTGTCAATTTTGAAGACTCTGGATAAAAAGAAAGAAGTTGCTATGGCCTAGCAAAACAAAAAGATGTTTAAAATAATGTTTTTTTAAGTTGAGTCTAAAAGATGTCTGTTGTCGACTTCGATTAAAACTTGGCATAAGAGTCTAGTTTATCAAAATGGCAAGTATGTAAAAAATATTTTTGACAAGAATTGAGTACACAGATAATTGAAAAGACTATGTATGTGAAAGATGTGTATATAGTAAGCATCATCAAAACTATCATCCCAATAATAAAAAAACTGCTAAAAAACTTTTAGATTTGATTAATGTCGATCTTTACAAAATAAATATCACGTCTCTCGGAGAAGCCAAATCTTTCTTACTTTTCAAAGTTGATTTTTCACACTTTTGTTGAGAATGTCAAACTTAAGAAGTGTAATACAAAGATCAACCATAATCTAAACGTCAATCAAGAAGAAAACTTAAATAAATTTACAGTCTGCAGTACACTAGATAAAAAATTTGAGTAAAGTATTTGTACAATCATCTCCTGCATTTGAAGAACCAAAAAACAGATAAAATTTTGCAACTAAACTTGTAGTCAAAACTCCAAGAAAGCCAAATCTGCATAATTGTCAAACACTAAATCGTCCTGCTCGTTTCTCAAATTTTGTAATAAACTACCTTTAAAAAGAAAATCAAGCCAGTTTATCGATAATATGGGAAGATATCTTTGTTTCCAAAGCATTGAAAGACAAAAAATGGTATGCAGCAATAGCGAACAAATTCAACTCCATGACCAAAATAAAAACATAAAACCTTGTCATTAGTTTAAAATATGCAAAACCACTAACCTGTTGTTGGGTAATGCGTAAGAAACAAGATGACCGTTTGAAAACTTGTCTTGTTGCAAGAAGATTGAAGCAGAAAGAGGGTATCAACTATACCAACATTTTTTGTTCTGTTCACGTCATGCGTCAATTCAACTGATAGTTAGCATTTCAGATATGCAGTATAAGTCAAAACTGCTTTTTTGTGTAGAGATCATAGAAAAAAATTTATACGTATTAGCGTAAATAACAAGATTTCTAATGTCTTCAAAACACTGACTTTTGTTAACACAGACGATAATCCATGCATTTTTTATGATAAAGACAGAAGCATGATCAGTGCACTTTTTGTAGATGACAGACTTATTGTTGGTAAAAATGAGTTAAACATGACCATAGCTCTGGATAAAATTAACAGTAACTTTAAAGTCATTTTTGAAAAAAAATTTAAATCAACATTAAACTAGAAGGAGGTTTTGTCAGCCAACTCAAGTACACCAAAAAAATAATTCAACGTTTTAATTTTGATAGTCTAGTCTACATTAACTCCTATTCCAAAAAAAAATAGTGACCAACAATATTTTTTTTTAAACAACGTACAGTTAGACAATTGGTAGTCCAGACATCAGTTTTGAAGTAATCTAAATTTTCTTTGATGGAGATAATCAGCTTCATGTCTATATCGACTGGGACTATGAGAAGGACATTCTACCAGTGTATTGATCATCTGCGGTGGACCCATTGTCAAGTATATTCAGAAGCAACTACTTTATAAGTTAAAGCAAAGTATTAAGCTGCTGTATCTTCAATTGGTGTCAACTGCTTTGTCTGTAGACAACCAATCTGCAATTCTTATGTTGAAGAATACTTATAATGACAAAACCACAAAAAAAAACATATTGAAATAAAATCTCGAAAAAGTTCATTTAACAACACTTTGGTAATACCGTCAACCTGAGACATGTAAAAAGTTCTAACTAACTTTCTGATTAGCACCTCAGAAAACGGAAGAGGCATGGTTATCGACAAAGAGGACAAATAGAGGAACCGAAAAAATACAGGTAGGTGAACAAATAATAACCATGGAAAAGAAGATTAAATACCTTGGAGTTACACTGGAAGCAAAAGGATGGAACGAACAGATTAAGGAAGCGGTAAGAGGAACAAAGAAAATGGAAGGAATGCTTAGTAGGCTTATGCCAAACAAGGGAGGACCAGGACAAGAGGCAAGAAGGCTAATAACAACGGCGGCCAAAAGTAAACTATTGTACGCCGCAGAAACATGGGGAGATGCCTTAAAGACAAAAAAAAACAGAAAAGAAATAAGAGGAGCCACTAGAGCAAGCTCGTTAAGAATATGTAGGACTTACAAAACGGTGTCGCAAGAAGCGCTAGATGTAATCGCGGCGACACTACCCGCAGACTTGATGGTAGAAGAAAGATTAAACATAAAGAAACTGGTAAATGAAAGAAATAGTAAACAAGAAGCAAAGAGACAAGCAAGAGATAATACAATAAAAAAATGGCAAACACAGTAGAAAGACGGAGAAAAAGGTGAATGGACAAGAGAGTTAATACCAGAAATAAAGGAATGGGTAGAGAATAAACCGGAAACGTGTTACTATACAACACAACTACTCACCGGACATGGAGCCTTTGGAAAGTATTTACAAAATATAAATAAAATGAAGAAAGAAGAGAAATGTATATTCTGCCAAGAAGACACGTATGACGACGCAGAACATACGCTAATAGAGTGCAGCGTGAGAGAATGATAGGAAAGAGTTAGAGAATGTATTGGAAAACAAAATTGATAAATCTACAATAATTAATATTTGCCTGAATGACAAAAACAAATGGAGAGCATTAAGAAACTATGCAACGGCAGTAATGAGATAAAAGATAGAGGAGTTTGAAAACTCAAGATCTAGATAAACAAAAATGGAAGTAAACACACACATCAAAAGCCACAGAAGACAAAGGAAGGAGGAAAGAGAAACTAAGTGGAAGCAAAAGAACATAAAAAAAAGCAATAAAGAAAAAAAATACAAAGAATGTCAAGACAACTATGCCTACCAAGGAATGGAAGAAGAGAAAGTAGACAAGAAAAAAATATACAATGAAACATTAGTACCAACCAAAATTGCAGAAATAAAGAAAAAAAAAGAAAAGAGCTGCTCAAAGAAAGCAAACTGACGGAACTGACCAGAGAATTTCCAAATGGTAGATACGCCATTTCGAGGTTGACTGACATTGTAACCTTTAAAATGGTCAGAGTATATTTGGCAACCAGGGGCCACAAAGAAATATTTCCAAATAGAGACTCAAGAATATCCTTAGAAGTTAAATTGGCAAATCTAGGATTACCAAAGGGGATACACCTAATGGAGCTCCACAAAATATTCATGAAAGAGAGAGGATACGCCGACAAAGAAGTGAATGAAGACTTAGAGAAACTAAGAAGACATCTAAGGACAAATCAAACAACTAGGCTAAATAGCAATAGAATGGCAGAAAGAAGAGATGAACGTCAGTATAGGACAGACAACAAATAAGGTATAAGGAGAGATGAGCCGGGGACAACATGTGTTGCCGCAGCAGGCTGTGTGAATCCCACAAGGCCGAAACCAGCTCATCTCAAACTAATAATAGACTAGAGACAGACATGATAAGAACAAAATGACAACAGAACTAACGTAGAGAAGAAAACTGAAAGGTATTGCCCTGCGTTAGTTATTCTCAAGGGCCACTTGCTGAGGCCAAGACCTCACTACGTCCTTAAAAAAAAAAAAAAAAAAAACTTTCTGATATAATATACAGAATGGTTAAGACGTACCACATAGTAAATAGTATTTAATTAATTTGCTGATATTTTGTAGTCGCTTTATATAAGAAAAATATAAAGGTTAGTCGCTTAATAAAATATAAAAAATTCTATCTAAAAGTTATTTTTTGCTTATGACTATTTCCATCCAGCGTGTGCAAATTATCAACAATAACATAAAACCGGGAAAGATGAAAGGCATAATAATTTATTAAACTTCCAAAAAGAGTAAACTTGACTTTAATAAAAAAAAAGTGAGAGTAAGCTAATTTTTATCAAAAACAGTACTTGCATAATTTATCCCAGACTCAAAACCCAATTTTGGCTTAAGAAATTATGGCAGATATTAAGTCAGAATATTAATCTAATACATGAGTAGTGTTTATGTAACTCTCTATTTGTGCATGCGTCAATAGATTTCATCGTTTCTTTTTATTTCTATAAACAAGAGCTTAAAACTGCACTATCTCTTTTAAATTTTATTCAAAAACAAGATATATTCAAAATCAATGTTTACAGACTGATTAAATCTCGTCTTGAAGGTGGTAGTTTTAACGAGTGTGATTTCATACTTTTTTGACAACGGTATGAGGTATAAGCAGTTTCAAATTCTAGTGGATGTATTAAATGCAGTCAACCAATTTTTTGATTATACAAAAGTTGACAAAAAATTCAGTGCGACGGTTTCTAACAAAAAAAAAATATATTTTACCATCAAAGCCCGCATGAAGTTTTCAATCAACTTACAAGTTATTAAAAAACCCGTCTTTTCATCATATTAGATTTTTTGAAAAGACCAGAAAATTTTGTTTATGAAGAATATGATTATGATTTCCAAAAAAAAGTTTATACTTTATATCTTAGTAATTATGATTTTACTTTATTAATAACATTCTATTGTACTAATTAAAAAGATTTTATTAGATTTGGTTGAGTTGATTTTATACAAATTACAGAGAATATATTAAAAATGTAAAAATAATACAACAAATACGCAATAAAGTACTATTATATTGTAACTGCGTATCTGGTGAAACGGGATATTTTTAAACTATTTTAATTTTAATCAGTTTGTTGTTTGTTCAATGTAACTATTATAGAATATTAAAATCGATAAAAATATAAAAAAATATTATTAAAAACTGTAATAATATTATGTTATACATTATTTTGTTTGTTTGCATACTTTGTAAGATAATTCGACCGCGTAAATATAAGTAATAAATGGCAAATTTCTAGCGCAAAAAACTTATTTAATTTATTAATTAATAAGTAATAAAAATAGGCCTTCAAAATTTATTATTATATTATATATTATAAACAATTATAAGTTTATTTTTATTATATAAAAGTTTTTTTAATAATTTTCAGAATTTGTACAAATATTTAGAAACAATATATTTGTGTAGAGAATAAAGTTTCCAGTCTAATGAAATATATGAAAATCCTAAACCTACAATTGCCTCATTAAGATGGTTGCGACGGTTACTATGTGGTACTCCATATTTAATAAGTAAATAAAACACTACTACCTTTTTTGTCAAAATATTTGCTTAAACTTTAAAAACCTTACTTCATTGAATATCAAATTTAGAAGACTTTTTATTGTGCTATAAATTATTTTTTCTAAAATAAAAAATTGTTATAGTACTGCTCGTAGTTGTGAATGTATTCTACTTTGTATTCTACTATCTACATAGTCTCCCCATTGTCGTCTTTGTAATTTAACCTACCTATCTACGTTATCAGTATCTAGTTCTTCTCAGATAACGCTGCTTCTAATTTCATCACGTTGGTTTACTCATTTTATTATTTTAAAAACTTTAATTTCCGTATTCTTCATTAATTCTTTGGTTTTTGACGTTTTTGTAAAAGTTTTAGCAGCATAGGTTAGGATCTGCCGTACACAAGTTTTATAGATCCTAGATTTTAGATTTTTGGCGTATCAGCTTAAGTGCTAGGCTTAGACTATCTTCTTGTCTGATTCCAGCTTTTAAGTTTATTTCTGGCTTCAATGCTCCACTAACTTTAATATGGGTTTTGCTGTTTTTGTTGACGTCTTAGATAATCCTGACTGATTTGTTGTTAACTCCATGTTGACGCAGGATAGCTATGATGACCTTAACAAAGCAAAACTGAACGTAATCCGTTGACAAAAGATGCTGGATTTTATTGAAGAGACAGAGCTAATAGAGCAAAACAACAGAAGTGTACAACAGAACCGTAGTGCAAGAGGTGCCTATCAACCCACCTCAGAGAAAGAAAGAAGAAAGATGGGGTCAGTATAAACCTTTTGAAGATTTTGCCCTTCCTATGTAAAAAAATGATAGATGGCAAGCAAAAAAGAAAATTAAAAAGCAAGATGAGTGACGTACAAAGAAATAGTGTGACAAACGAACAGAGATTGAGGGATGGATTTCATGTCTCCACTTAGTTTAGATTTATAGCATATCAGTTTTAAAAACACTATTAATATATTCTTCACTCGAGAGAATACGTATTCAGTTAGTTAAATTTAACGCGTAATAAATACATTGTCAAACCTAACGACTAAATTGTGCAGAACTAACAATTTAAAAATTAATTACATTATAATATTTTTATATAAAAATGTAATATATTATTGTACCGTACATTAATATAAACTTCCAAAACTTCAAACCCTTCTCAAATAAATTTTTAATAGGCTTTAACAGGCTTAATAATTATAATCACAAATTTAATCAACTTAATTGGTTTTTAATTTATTAATAACAATTTGTAAACTATCTTGATTCTATTAATATAATTATAAACATTTCAGAAGCCAAATCTAATATATCTACACACTCAATAGAAACGTGTAATACGTACGTATGGTTATCGCCACTCTTATCAATTTGTGTAGCTATTTTTACACTAACCACTGTTAAATATCAATCTATATCGTTTCGGTTAAAATGATTCATTATAAATGATAAAATAAAGTAGAAACATATCATAAAACTCTATTTGATTTATGGTGATTCCATTTTTAGTATATTGAAAAAAAAATAACTTGAACGAGGGGAAGAAAAGTTATGTGAAAACAATGATATACAAATCCCTGGAGATATTTGTTATTATAATTTATTTGTTTTCTATTTATATGATAACTAATGCGGTAATAATAATATCAATCTTTGCTTCATTGCTTTGATTATGGCAAGCTTAGTTATTTGCAGAAAAAATGTCAATAACCAGTTATGAATTTTAAAAATTATATTAATTTATTAACAATATTTTTTTTGTTATAAAGAATTAACAAAAAATCTCCAGTCTCAATAAAATTCATATTGAGTCGTATGATATTTTTTATTATCTATGTACATATATTATAGGTAGATAAGACAAATACAGCTGACTTAATACATGATAAAAAATATGAATGATATTTTAATATTAATTTAAAAATTATAATTGTTTTTGAGTTCTCAATTTACATTTTTCATAATTAAATTATAAAACTATATTGTATTAAAACTCTGATGTATATTTTATACCTATCCGAGCTTTATTAAAATATCAACAAAAATGGCAACATCCTCAAGAGTAGATTTATGTTATCATAAAATCAATAATAATATAATGTTTAGTGATTTAACTATAAATTTTAACAAATGCAGTGCCACAAAGTATTTAAAAAAAGAAAATGATTTTGGAGCTGAAATAAGATTGTTAGTTTAGTGAGAAGTTTTTACCGAACCGTTCTTTTTACAAAACATTGAAAGTGAAGGCTCTGCCCTTCATTTTATTTTTAGTTTTAGGATTGTAGTTTGTTCTGTATAATGCTTGCTACTAAAAAATTTCTTTTAAGTTTCTTATGATTAGATTGAGCGAAGATCCAAAATGAAACTTGTGATTTTAGTTTTTATCAAATGATATGAATCGGGAATACTTCTTGTCTTGTGAATGCTAGTTATCTGCATAAAAAGATAACAAATTCTAAAGCTATTCAAATATCTGAAAAAACTTATATTACTTTTTAGTTGAGTATCTGGAATCAAAGCCGTTATACTGTGTTTAACCGCCCCGTGGTGTAGTGATTAGCGTGCTCGACTGCTATACCAGGGGTCTTGGGTTCGAGCCTCAAGCTCCTATCTAGAGGGTCAGTTTTTCTGGTTAAAAAAAAATGTGTTGTGATGAGTACGCCTTCTTTCGGATAAGAAAAAAAAATTTAATAGGTCCCGTGTACTGTCTTAATGTTGCGTGCACGATAAAAAACCCAATAATTTAGGTTGAAATTCCTGAGTTTGCGGCAAAATTCCCAGATGTAGTAGTCTTAACCTCTGGCGTCGGTGATTAGACTTGGCAGAAATAGACCGACGTTAAATAATTAAAATTAAAAAAAAAAAAATACATTGGACTAACATGCATACATTGAGCAAAACCCCAAACTACAGCAATTATTCCTGCTCGTGTACAAATTGTAGAAAACTATATATGGGCAATTCCATTTCAAACGGACCAGAGCTGAGGGGGGGGATGCATTGAGAAACTTGCTTATGTATTTTTTTTAGTTTCTATAACTTATTAGTAGTTCTTTGATCGGTATATGAAGGTATGAAACCAATTTTTTTTAGTTTTTTTTGTCATTTTTTAATTTAATCGCATTTTTTGTTAAAAAACCGCAATTTTTACTCAAAATAAATAAATTTACTAATGAAATCAACCAGAAATTTTCCATAGAATTCAAATCTGGCGCCATTTCAAGTCTATACCCAGTCTATAAACCGCAAGAGCCATAAAACCATGTTTTTGTTCTCAGTGGGCTGTGCAAAAAGAGCATTTTTAAAATTTTTGTTAACCGCCAAAGTTGACGTATTTTAATGTAAATTATTTGGAAAATATAAATTTGTTCTGTGTATTAAAAGTCTAAAACTCAAAAAATCTGCAAAGTAAGCCTATTATTCAACATAAACTCTTACAAATGCACGTTTATCCGCGCTCATAGAAACAATACACCAAATATTATTAAAAATTTAAATTCTGTGGACAGAAAATAGTCTGTGTTGTACTCATAGTCTATAGAAAAGTATATCTAGAAAGAAATGTTTACAAAATTTTCAGGCAAAAAATGCGTCAAAAATGAATAATTTTTTTATATTTACAAAAAAATTTATAAACACACTAAGGTGTGGATTAAAACTTTTTCTTAACAAATTTTGATAAGCGTCAGGCGGATTTATGTTTGAATGTCAAAAATAATAATATTTTCAAACTTTGGCGCCGATAGATCGAGTCGAAATTTATGCCGCAAGCACAAAAACTATCAAATAAAGAGTAAAATGGCCCAAAATTGGCTCAAGCGACAAAAGATGTATTTGTTACATTTCTGAAATAATCTTAAAAAAATATAATCTAAATAATCTTTAAGAAAAATGAAAAAAAATATTTTTAAGTAAACGTTTAAAATTTTTTTAATTCTAGATGGATTTTTCTTTGCCAGATAAGCACGACACTGACTATTTTCTATGTAGAATTGTTTGCAAAACTCATTTTTTAGTAATAGTTGGTGTATAGTTTCTCTGAAAACTGCTAAATGTGCATTTGTAAGAGTTTATGTTGAAAAATAGGCTTATTTTTGCAGTTTTTTCGAGTTTTAAACCTTTAAAACCCAAATACACAGAACAAATTTATATTTTTCCATTAATTTACATCAAAACCCGTCAACTTTGGCGGTTAAAAAAAATTAAAAAAATGCTCCTTTTTGCCCAGCCCACAGAGAACAAAAACATGTTTTTATGGCTTTTGCGGCTTATAGACAAAATGAAAACTTGAAATGGCGCCAGATTTGGATTCTACGGAAAATTTCTGATTGAATTCATTAGTAAATTTATTTTTTTGAGTTAAAATTGCGGTTTTTAAACAAAAAATGCGTTTAAGTTAAAAAATGACAAAAAAACTTTAAGAAATCGTAGAGTTTTTTTTATAAATTTCATACCCTCATATACCGATCAAAGGACTACTAATAAGTTATAGAAACTAAAAAAAATATACATAAGCAAGTTTCTCAATGCACTCCGTTTGAAATGGAATTGCCCATGTCACTTGAAAAACTGTTTATATTGCAGTAAAGATAGATAAGAAATAGAGTTGCTTTAATGATGTTGTGTTTGTAAAAACCATTGGCTATCATTGTTTGTTTCTGAGAAAAATAAGGTAGTGCAAAGTCAATCTGAGTTGTGTGACTAATTTAATTAAGGTGTAAAATATGTAGAACTAATAATACTGATAAAACTTAAGTCTAATTTACAAATGTTACCGGCTACACCTTCCATGAATGAAGAGGCTGCCGGACACCAAACTCAAAGGACAGTTAAGCAATCTTGGGGTTGAAATTACACGGCTTAGAAGTTTTTGCACATTAGTAGTACTTTGTTTTGATTGGTTCTTATCCTGTACTTTGTTAAAAAATTTTGCTTACACAGAGCATGTTTTCAATAGAGTTTTTAGTATAATATGACGTAATAAGGCATTAAACCAGCAATAGTGGTCGTGTTAAATTCTTCTCTCGGTAAAGTGTGCAAGCCAATAATAGTTTATTTTTGCATGGTTTTCTTATGCATTGGACATTGGTCTTAGCAATTTCTATCTGTATAAATGTTTAGATAGATTGTTTAGTGTTTAGTTTTGTTGTAATATCCCAGTGCAATGATACTGAGTGAGTGTAAGCGTCTTCCACTATCGGGAAGCTTTCAACATTTGGGATGCGATCCGCGGGCTGCCATACACTAACTGTGTAACCAGTAAGAAACCCCGTCTAGAACACAAGCTGCAACCGCTACCTGTCGTGCAGCATCTCTGCCACTAAAGACGAACTTGGACTATTACCCTTACCAAACGGGCTAAGAAAAGAAGGTGTTGCCTCTGCTGAGTGCACAGGCACATAATTTATTTGACAGCCTTTGGGCATTGTTTAAAGTCTTCTAAATCAAAACTTTTTCAGGTCACTGCCGTGCTCAATCTTTTCAATCCAACTCCGTGCACTAAATCAAAGACAAGTACGCAAGTACTTAAACCCTACTAATTATTATTTTTTTTCCACAGAAAAGAATTTGCCATGCAAACAAAACCCGGAAACGGACTAGACTGCTTAATCTCAGACCCAGACCGACAACACACTCCTTTCTTTTAAGGATTAAGCGCATCGGAAACTAGTGTTTGTTCTTTGGGGCATCTTCATAAAGTAATATAGTTCAGAGATCGGTAGCGTGTACTTTGGTGGAAAGTGGTATAGTAGATCTTTAATGCAAAATCATTTTCTCCGGCCGCGGTAATTAGGAGTTTGGGGGCTATCTAATCATTATTTTTGCCCGGTTGGTACTTGCGGAATATTTTTTTTAAGGTATAGGTACTTGCAATGTTTTGCCTGTTGCTGCCGGAAATTATGCTTCAACAGTAGTTAGCTTAAATTTTATTCCGTAGCCGCGTTTATCCGTTAGTTGTTGATGTAAACGCCAAACAATTGTAGCTTGTCCCTGTAAAGTCTTAAATATTTTTTTGTCAGGATTTAATTTTTTTTTTTAGTCTGTAGTGACTGCGCTCTGCCGTTTGGGGTAATATATATTCCTGGTATAGTTGTCGCATATTTATAGTTGGGTTGCCTCTGCAAAATATTGGCTTGTGAATTGCAAGCCGTTGGCCGATAGTATGTTCTTTGAGTAGCCAAAACGGTAAAAGTTTTTCTTTCAGCAGGAGAACGGTTGTCTGCGCGTTTGCTGCTGGGTGCACAAGTCTATCATTGTTAGTACAATTTTATTTCTTTTAATGATAACAATGACCAATTTAACCAATGTCCACTATCTCTCATGACCTTTCTTCCATTTTTACTCTCAGCAAGACCGTCGGATAACTTGCACCAGTTTTGGTGCAAGCGTACGTAAGAAACCCTTGACAAACGTGACTAAATCTTTCCATACTCCGGGTCAGTAGTAATTGCAAAAAACATTATACGCCGTTTTGTCTCTTTCAGGGCGGTCAGTCGTCTCAGTGAAAGTGTTTAAATTTTTTTCTCTGTGTCGCTGGCTGTACCGCACATGGCTCTCAATCGGAATAACTCACCATTATCTCCTACTTGATAGCCCAAATCCACATTGCTTGATTTTTGTTGATTCTTGGTAACGTTCAATGATTCTGGGTGCATTCTTGTAGTGCCCGTGTGACTATTTCTGCCACTGTATTTGTTTGGAGTAACGTTATTTTTTGTGCCCAATTATATTATTGATCAATCTGGGCGTTATTTGTGGTTTTGTTTCTCCAAAAATGTATTTTTTGAAAGACATTAATTGGTTTATGTCCTCGACTTTTTCCTGAGAAGTTTGTCTTTTGGTTGTTGGAACAAAAAATTAGATAGTAACTTTAAAACGCCAGGACTACAATATAGTTGAACTTTTCCAGTAAAAGACCACTTGGTAAATTTGATTTAGCGTTGGTGGATATGTGCAGTCACACAAGTGCTTTGTTGTCTGTTTGTAGTTTAAAGATTTTATTGCGTGTATCTCTTGATTAGTCAAGAGTCGGCCATGCATTCCAATTTGTTAGAATAATAATAGACTTGCTCTATCTGCTCGTTTTGCGCTATTATACATAAAAATCTGGCATTTGAAGCCTTCCTCTTAGTAGAAGACAGGCCGTGTTGCAGACGTTGGATTAAAGCACAAAATGCATTCTAGACTGGTGTTTGATTTTGAGCTTTCTTAAGTTGTCCATCAAAAGTTTTGTTTGATACCTTGCATAGCAATCTCAGCCAAATGCATGCTAAAGAAAATGCTTTTTTATACTTCACTTAGGGTTGTCTTTTATCAACTTTAAGTAGTGCTCCAGATGTTTGTTCTCAACCGCAGTGATACTGTGGCCTAGATACTCAACTTCCTGTTTACCAAATTTCTACTTGACCACGTTGCAAAGCAACTCGTTTTCTTGTAGTCTAGTCCAACTCAAATAATCCATCTGTAAAAACAATTAGCAGGAATTGATCTTTTTTTATTCATATCCTCCTCCTTCTTGTCTTTTTTTTGTAAAATTTAGTAGAGTACTTTGCCTAACCTCATTTTCAAAAGAATCGTAAATTATTGGTTACATATGTGTAAGCATCAAGTGCTGTGTCAAGAACTAGGCCGGGTTTTATGGTGCTTATTTTTTTTTGTGTTTACTTCTGTGTATGTGTGGTTTGATAGGTGATTGTATAGCTTTCGTTTTCTTATCTTCCATTATTTTCAAAGTAGAGCCACCTTGAAATGTCACTTTTTCTGTCACGGCCAAGTTAAAGCTGGCAGTTTCTTTGTAGCAATCGGTTGCAATTTTATTAGATCTGTAATTGTGAGTGTTGCTTGCTTCTTTAGAGTCGGATGTAATTTTGCTGAACGGGTGGTCTTGACGTTGGAATATGC
Organism: Tachinus rufipes; assembly: GCA_963932245.1. Classification (NCBI taxonomy): domain Eukaryota; kingdom Metazoa; phylum Arthropoda; class Insecta; order Coleoptera; family Staphylinidae; genus Tachinus; species Tachinus rufipes. The sequence continues at coordinate 116,456,629 of OZ010741.1, read as the reverse complement.
TCTTAAATATGTCACTTTGCTGCGTAGGTTTGTGTGCAATGTTGATGCTTTGCGGGTCAGATCTTTCACCACGGCATGTAGGTATATGTTCCTCTTGTAGTAGGAATATTAGTTTAACATCATTTTCAAACTCGTTCGAAGCTTTCAACCAGTATGTTTTTGGTTGCAATGCACATTGTACTAACTCTTTCAGTAAACTAGCGCATCATTTTCTGTGTAGCTACGGTCACGTCTGTGGTTAGTGGTGCCTGACTGACTGACGGCGATCATAATCTCTTAAATTTAAGTAGACGTCATAGTGTTGTGACTTATTGTAGAAGTTGATTAGTTTGAGTTCAATTAGTATCATCTGATGAAATGACTGATGGAAGGTGCTGCTATTGATTAACTGTTAGTATTTATAATTTTGGCAATTCCTATCTGTATGATTGCTTGAAAAATGCTCTAAACAACTGACTGCTGAAAAAAATGTTCTTTGTCATCGTTGTAGTGTTGTGGCTACCCAAATTTTATTTTCTGTCATGAATGTTAAAGAAGTGGCCGTCACAGAACCCAAAGTCAATTAACCAACTTTTTAGTGGGTTTTTTGTGCATATGTACTTTATTATGATTACCACAACTACTATTTGTTATAACTTTTCAGATAATTACACAAAACATGTTTTCAAAATCCTATTCGGACCTAAACTGTCAAAAACTATAAAATTTTATTCATAAATCAAATTCCGGCTATAGACTGTTAAAATATTGTCACAAAAACTCAAAATTTTAGCATAAACTTAAAAATGCAAAATTCAGCAGTCTTTTGATTGGATCATGAAGGTATAAAACTTAAAAAAAAAATCTACAATTTTTTTAGTTTTTTTGTCGTTTTTTAACTTAATGGCATTTTTTGTTTAAAAATTGCAAATTTAACGCAAAAAAAAAATTACTAATGAAATCAATCAGAATTTTTTTGTAGAATCCAAATCTGATGTCATTTCAGATCTATACCTTGACTATAAGCCGCAAAAGCCATAAAACTATGTTTTTGTTCTCAGTGGGCTGGGCAAAAAGGAGCATAATTAAAAAAGTAAAAATAGACCTATTTTTCAACATAAACTTTTACAAATGCACATTTAGAAGTTTTTAGAAAAACTATACACCAAATATTAAAAAAAATTGAGTTTTGCAAACAATTTTACATAGAAAATAGTCAGTGTCGTGCTTATCTGGCGTAGAAAAACCCATCTAGAAAAAAATTTATCATATTTTTTGTAAATATAAAAAAATAATTAATTTTTAACGCATTTTTTGACAGAAAATTTTGTAAACATTTCTTTCTAGATGGATTTTCTATAGACATTGAGTACAACACTTTCCATGTAAAATTGTCCACAGAATTCAAATTTTTAATAATATTTGGTGTATTGTTCTTTTGAGCGCGGCTAAACGTGCATTTGTAAGAGTTTATGTTGAAGAATATACCTACTTTGCAGATTTTTCGAGTATTAGACCGTTAAAACCGTGGCCGTCACAGAACCCAGAAGACAGGACAGGATATAGACTTGAAATAGCGCCAGATTTGGGTTCTACGAAAAATTTCTGATTGATTTTACTAGTAATTTTTTTTTTTGGTAATTTTTTACAAACAAATAATGCGATTTTAGTTAAAAAACAACAAAAAAACTTTTAAAAATCGTAGAATTTTTTTAAGTGTTTTATACCCTACCTTATATACCGATCAAAGTTATAGAAACTGAAAAAAAATATATATAAGCAAGTTTCTCAATGCACCTGCTCTGGTCCGTTTGAAATAGAATTGCCCATTTATGAAATGTCAAAAAAGGCAAAATCCGTCTATAAAATATCAAAATATTCTTAAAAAAGTGCAAAACCTTGTTTCTCAAAAATAACAAAGTCTAACTTTGAAACAATTGTCAAAAAGCACAAAAATCTATAAACTGTTAAAAAGTGTACAAATTTTTATGAAATTTTAAAAATACTAAAAACTGGTAAATAGAAAAATTGTTTAATAAAATGTAAAAAATATCAAAATCACGTCATGAAATATCAATATATTGTTGAAAAAACCAAAATCTGGCCTAAAACATCAACATATTGCCACAAAATAACAAAATTAAGCCACAAACGGTTAAAAAGTGCAAAATTCTTTTCATGCAATGTCAAAAATAGCAAAGTCTGCCCATAAAAGTATAAAAATGTTATCAGAAAGCACCATTAACTGTTAAAACAACAACATTTTATTTATAAAAAGTAAAAAATGTCAAAAATCCGGTTATAAAATATTAAAATATCTTTCGATGGGATCAAAACGGTTAAAAAGTCCAAAAATTTATTCATAAAACGTCAGAAATGGCAAATTCCAGCCTTAAAGCATGAAAGTATTGTCGAAAAAATTTAAAACTCGGTCATAAACAGTCAAAAAGTATAAAAGTTAATTACAAAAAATGTCAAAATTAACAAAATCCGAGTATAAAAATATTGTTAGAAAGTACAAAATTACTTCAATTAATTAGACTCACCGAAGGCATAATGCCCCGTGCCTCCACCATATTGAACCCTACACCGTAATTGTAATATACTGCGACTTAATTTAATTATTACTTTAGACTATATAGGGGTGCAAAAGATAGAAGGAAAACGTCTTATCTGAATACTAATTAACTTTACAGCAATATTTTAAGCAGCAACAATTTGAATTTTATAGGATTGAAAAATATTATATTTTGATGTTTCTCTACGGATGCAAAACATGAACAATCAAAAATTAAAAGTGTTTAAAATATGAATTTGAAAGAAAGTATTAAATATTAAAAGATTGAACAACGTAATAAATAAAGAAAAATTAGTAAAAACTAAAAGACGTTATTAAAAGAAAAAAAATGAAAAGAAAAAAAAAGCAATTTAACTGACGTACTGAAAAAAAGGCAAGAATATAATGCAATAAAATAAAAAGATCTGAAGATTGTAAAAAACGTAAAAAAAAACATTCCAGACATCTACAAATTTTAAAATGCAACATTTAGAAATCTCTAGAACCAACATCAACCAACTTCTTAACCTCAGTTTATGGGCGTTAACATTTATTGTGTCAATACCTGTACCTTCAAGATACAACCACAACAAATCTTCTAACGCTAAATGCTTAGTTCTTCAATATAAATAGTTCAACCCAAAAATTTGATGTTTTCTACCAATTAAAGCTTCTTTTAATGACTGTACTGAAAAAATAGTTAACGGTTGACCTAATAAAACATTTATTAGTAAATGTTGTTATAGTCAAATTTTATCTTGGTTTAATAAGGTTATTTGTTTACTTTTTTGTATTTATCAAAAACAGAAAAGCATTGTTTAAAGCACGAAAATGTTTGGCTGCAGAAACAAAGCGAGGGCCGCATTAAAGTGCAACAAATCGGGAACAGAACACAGAAGACCCTAACGTTTATTTCAAAATCTGAAAGGCAAATTACAAAAATGACAAAATTGTTTATTCGAAACCGTTCAAAACTCTGACTGAGCTTTTTAAATATTTTGCAATGAGACCTAAAAATCCTAGTTTTGCTACTGTTGTAAAATAAATTTTTGCCTGTGGTGCTTACAATTATTTTTTGTTTGTAAATAAAATTTTAAAAAATTCGAAATAGTTATTATTTAATTTTTGTTAAATTTTTTAAAAAGATTTAAAACCTTTTACCGCCTTAGGGCCGCAAATAATCACTTTCCAATCCAAAATACAAGCGGAAAAACTATTTTTTTAGTGAGCAGGCAAAAAAGCCATTCGTCATACTTTGCAAGTATATTTGTTTGTTGATAGATTTTTGAATGACCCAAATATTTGTCATACATTATTACTCACAATCAGCTGTTTGCACAAATGCTGCCAAATCAAATGACTTTCTAAGATCAGCATATTATAACAGCAGCTAATGCTTTCATTTTCAACTCTAAAATCAATGGTTTCTAACAAAAAATCAAATTTTGTTTCATTTATAAACTAAAACTAAACTCATTTGAATTATTAGAATAAATGTAGAATTCATTGTGCGAATTTATTCTTTCGTTCTATAATAACAATAGACTCGAAGCGAGAGCAAACAAATTTATATTCATATTTGCTGTTTTAAATAATGTAAATGTGATCAATCTTAAATAATATTTAATCTGCATAATGCAAATAACAACAAATAACAAAGTTTCACAACATTTATTGGTCAATTTTATGCGTTATAATACTTAAAATAAATTTGCGGAAATCTCTGCAGCGTGTGTATTTATTTTAAGAATTATGAATTGCGTACGTAAATATTCTATAATTTAAATGCGTGTTTACTAAGATTATGATGTTTTGGTGATTCAGAGGTTATTAGGCTCCGTATTTTTTTTCATTCAAATTACGCGAAGGTATTTCCGACCTCCAGAAATAATGCGTGCGTAATAATTTCGATGCACATTTACAAATAGATGTCGTACAGTGAATACAAATAGCAGCATTTCAATATCCAAGGTCGACAATCATTTAATGAATTGAAATAAATAAACAAATAATATCAGAATGACATATAATTATATAAATACGACGAAGGTGACAGACAATGATAAAAAAATAGTATTTAGTTTAATTATATATTTTAAATACAGGGTTAAAACTTTTATAATAAAACTACAAAAGATAATAAAGAAATTGCCAATTAAACAAAGGTAAATAAAAAAAAAATTAATTACAAATTTTAGATAAAAGAAACTTAAAAAGTTTTATTGTTTGTTATTCTTCACATTAATTTTTACTACCTATTTATTTCTTCACTTTTCTGTTATAATTTGTTAGCATTTTTTCTTACAGTCATTCTTCTTAAAGCAAGGTTTCCTAACTATGTTTCATGGAAAAAAGTATTAAAATTACTATGAACCTAAAACTACTTTAAAGTTGCGACACGTTGAAGTATGACACCCTTTTTTGCTTAAAAATAATAATTTGGTGTTTCCGTCCTGGAGTGTTTTGCTGAACATCGTAGATGACATATAATAAGTGTGTTAACACAGCACTTGTAGCTCACACTCATGCTAGCCCGGGCTCAGCTACAGGTCTTGCCGGTAGACATCCAGGAGAGAGAATACGATTTGAGTTGCAACAGTAAGCTTCTAATCGTTTCCTTTTTTATTACATCTTAGGTGTGAATTGGTTGGTATTTGTATTTAGTTACGTCAGGTAGGTTAATGTTAGCAGTAAAGCAACTTTTTTTGGTTTTGTTTTGTCAATGAAAACCCTAACCCTTACCAAAGCAACTGCTAATAAACTCTAAATAGCACAACGTAAGATAGAAAGAAACGCTTGGACTCACGCTACAAGACAGTGAGATCTTCAACTGCTGAATAAAAAATTTTTAGGTAGAATGTTTTATTCTACGCTGTTAGGTTTGCTTTCGGCTGTGAGACTTGACTGAAAAAACTTGAGAATAGTTACCGTCTTGATTCATGGTTTTGCAGCACTGTGTAGTTGTATTTTGTTCCTTTGAAACGTCAATATCTGCTCAAACAAAACATAAGAAGCGTAGCGCAGTAGTCTAGGCATCTGACTGTTGCACCAAAAATCTTGGTTTTGAATTTCATAGCTTAACTTCTGGCTGAGTCGTTTCTGTTATTAAATCCTATCATATTATTTTATAGAGATAAGATTTCTTAGGAAGATTGAAAACAAAACAAGAAAAGAACAAATAAAGAACGAGACATACAAGACGAATTTAAATATAAAACCAATACAAGAAAAAATTATTGAAAGTCAAATGAGATAGTATGGACATATCAGAAAAATGAATAAAGAAAGAAACACTAAAAAAAATTATGAGACAAGAGTAACAGGAGAACAAAAAAGAAGAAGGCCCAGAAAAGAATGGAACAGCGCAATAAAGGAAGAAGCTACAAGAAAAGAAAACACGTGGGAAAAAACAAAAGAGATAGCCAAGGATAGAAAGAAATATTATACAAATTAATAATGTATACGCCTGACACCAAAAGGTAAAAAAACAATGGAAACAATAAATAAAATAAATAAATAAATATTATTTTATTATTGTAACTTTCTACTTCTTACCTCTTTTGTGGAATTCAATTATTACAAAACTCATTTTTACCGTCTTTGCTATTTTCGATATTCCGTGAATAAAGTTTAGCATTTTTATGACAGTTTATCACAACTGATTAACACTTCAAAGTCGGATTTTGCTATTTTTATTTTTCTATAAATAGAATTTTGCATCTTTCGACAGTTATAACTTAATTTTGTTTTTTTTCTATCAATATTTTTGATACTTTTTAATTGGATTTTGATATTTTTATGAATTTTTTACACTTTTTAACAGTTAATGGCCGGATTTGAATGTTTTTTAACAATTGTTTAAAATTTCTAGACCGGGTTTAGCTATTTTTAAAATTTTATTTAAAAAAATGTAGTTTTCAACCATTCATAGTTGCATTTTGTTTTTTTTTTATATATATTTTTAAATATTTTATTTTATTTTAATTTTGCCATTTTTTTACTTTTATAAATAACATTTAACAGTTTATGACACAAATTTGATCTATTCTTACAATATTTTTATACTTTCTCAAACAGTATTTTGATATACCCAAGCCAAATTTTGCTATATTTGAGATTTCATATTTTTCTTAAATTTTTCAACAATTTATTATTTTATTTTGCTATTTCTGACATTCTATCAATATAATTTTGCACTTTTCGACAGTTTATGACCGGTTTTTGATTTTTTTTAACAACTTGCTCATATTGCATTGGTTTATTTTGCTATTTTTGACATTTTATTAGAAGTATTTTACACTTTTTAATAGTTTATGCCAAATTTATAGCTTACTTTTGCTGTTTTTAACATCTTTCTGATATCATTTTAATTTTTTTTTATTTTAACTTGCAACCGGATTTTGCTTTTTTCTAACAATATTATTACAATACTTTATAAACAAACTTTTACAGTTTTCAATTTTAATAAACTGAATTTTGCACGTTGATGCATTTTGACAATTCATGGCCGGAATGTGCTAGTTTTGAAGTTTTATAATTTTTTTATATTTACTTTTGTGTGTTTTTGGCCAGATTTTGATTCTATTTGAAAATATTTTAAAGTTTTGTTACCGGATTTAGTTATTTTTGTCTTTTTATGAATGAAAATGAATTTTTTTAAAACTTATCTTAAATTTTGGTTATTTCTAACAACATTTTAACACTTCATGATCGGATTTTTATAAATAGAGTTTTGCACTTTTCAACAGTATATGAACGGGTTATGGTTCTTTCTGACAATATTGTAATATTTTATAGCCAAATTTAGCTATTTTAGATTTTTTATAAATAAAATTTTGCGCTTATTAATAGTTTTAATTTTATTTTATTGTAAACAAATTTTTTTTATGGCCTAATTTTAATGCTTTTGACAATATTTAAATTTTATGGCCGGATTTTACTATTCTTAACATCACATGTAAAACTTTACACTTTTAACAGTTAATAGCCGGATGTTGGTGATTGCTAACAATATTTTGATGTTTTAAAACTTTTGACATTTTATGAGTACAATTTTAGATTTTTGACAGTTTTGTAGCTGGATTTTGGTATTTTTTAACAACAATTTAACATTTCATGACCGGATTTAGTTAATTTTGTCATTTTATAAAAGAAAATTGCAGTTTTTAACAGTTTATGACCGGATTTTGTTATTTGCCCAAAAAGTTAATACTCAGCTAGAAAATAATTCTTTAGATTATCTACTCAAAACCATTATAGCAAAACCAAGTCTTCCAGCATTTTTTGGTATGTGGATTGTAATAGGTCAAAGTAAACATCACAGAGTTGAAGACTATATTTGTAAATGCAAGTTTGTTTAAAGCTTTAAGTCTTTCAAAACTTCAAAAAGTCTGAAAAAACTTCCAATGAGTGATCAATTAAAAACATTTTCAAAATCTACCTACCCGGTCAATTTACATACCTTGCCAAGTTTGCTGAAATGACAAACTAATCGGTGCTAATGTTCTCAGCTAGTGTCCTAGTGATAGCCCTTCCCTTGTTGTCTAAGCAGGTATTACCATTTTTAAACAAACCAACCTAATCGTTTTCCAAAAACATCGTTGAGATTGCAAAATAACTCAGTGACTTACCACCCTTTCTGAAAGTGGTACAGCATGATGCGGCGTATGTGTCTATAGTTTTTGATGCACATTTTGATTAACTTGCTTATTTAAAAATTATATTATGACAAATGTCAATTAAACAACAAATCAAATTCAAACAACAGAACATAACTTGTAAGACGGCGGATAATTAAGCATCAACTTAATATAAAGATGTAAATATTATAACAAACTTTGAGAGCAACCATTATTATTATTATTATTATTATTTATCCTTAGTCCTTAATACCCTTTTCGGGTGTCGGGCTGTATTATTTTATTCATCCATTTTTTTTTTTCAAGCTTGTCTATCTTGAGCCATTTTTGCTATTTCACTCCATTCTATTCCTCTTCTCTCTGTTGCTTTCTGGGCCTGTTCAGACTAGCTCTTTTTAGGTCGTCCTACTTTGTTTTTCCCCTGTACTCTCAACTCATGTATTTTCTTTGTTATTCTGTTTCCATCCAGTTTGTGTATGTGTCCTAACCATCCTAGCTGTCTCTCTTCTATTACTGTTTTTATAAGTTTTATTTTTAGTTCTTTTCTTACTTCCAAGTTTTTTATTTTATCTTTTCTTGTGATTCCTTTAATTTTTCTTAGAAATCTCATCTCCATTGCGTTTATTTTGCTTTTATTTCTTTCTGTTGTTGTCCAAGATTCGCTCGAGTAAATTAGGGCCGGTCTTACTACCTTTTTGTATATTTCTGTTTTTATTGTTTTTGTTAAAAAATCTTAAACAATATTGCTTGTAAGTAAGTCTTACTGACATCTACTAATGGCCTGGTTACAGAATACGAGTTACTGACCTGACAGTAAACAGCTACTGCGAGAGGCGAATGTTACAGTAACTCGGATGCTAGTTCAGTCAAACTAAAGTTTTTCAAAAATCATAAAGTACGTCTTATCATCGGCATTGATGTTCTGTTTTTTTGCAGATCCTACATGTCTCTCCCCCAGACTTCTTGGTCCTTTATCCTGTTTTCATTTCACTGTACATTTTTTCTTTCTTTAGAACATTAGTTATCTTGCATCTTCTTTCCTTCCTTACTCTTTTTGGATTTGCATTCATCATTTCTTACACCACTCCCTTTAATAAACAATCTCTTCTCAATGCATACCCTATCCATCTTTTCTTCTTTTTCTGATTGTACCTACTAGCGCTCTACCCTCTCCTGCTTACTCAACACTTTTTTATTCCGAATCTTGTCTAACCATTTCTTCTTATAATGCCATACTTGCTATAAGCGTCGGCACCCCTCTCGTATGTTTGTGGTGTGCGATAATACACCACTAGAAGGGTTTACTAAACAAATACTTTGCTGGTTTGCCATTGCCGTGCGAAGGAAATGACCGCATCAAAATATATTCGACAAATTAGATATTGCCGCTGCCGGGAATCGAACCCGGGCTGCCTGCACAAAAGTCCTCGCACTAGACCATTGTGCTACGGTCTTAACGTAACCTAACCTAACCATTTAATGTTCATTAATCTCTTCCAAAACCACATTTCAAATACTTTTAAGCGTTTTTCTTTTGTTTCCTATCAGCATAGTTTTACATATGTACATCAAATATTTCACAATCCTTTTTTGCAGATTTATATCTAACTTGATACTCAAAACCTTGTTCTTCCTTCTAAAAGCTATTTTTGCCATTCCTATGTCTTTTCACTTGCTCCAATTTATCTCCGTTTACAAACACGTCAATTTCGTTTGCCTCTCCAATTCTTACATCCTTTGTTTTGTTTTTGTTTATACTCACTAGAGTAGGTTTTATTCTTCTTCTTCATATGCTCAACTCTTGCCATCTCTTTGGCATACATATTAAACAACGTTGGTGATAGACAACAGCCTTGTATCATTCTTTTTTCTTTTTTAAATTTTAAACCACATGGTCCTGAAAGCTTCTAAAGATTATCAATATTAAAAAGCTTAAAAGCTAAATACTAAAAAATTAAAAAAAAAACTTTGCAAGATTTGAACTGTTTTGAGAACCACTATAAGTAATTAAAAAAACTTAAAAATCTTAAGTTGCACCACTTTAAAACACTTTTATAGTACTTTAAAGGTATTATACCCCAAAATTCCCTATACTAATGTTTTTCAAAAATCACAAAGCAGAATGTGATAATGCTTTTTTTAGATCAATATAAAAAGTTTTATAAGTTACTAAACAATTAAAAAAAACTGTTTATTATTAAAACATAAATTTTAAGTTGCATCGCTAAAAATCTTACCAAATATTGCAAGTATAATTAAAAAAACACTTAAAAATAGCAATTTTGAAGACTTTAAAGAAGAGAGAGTGTGGCGCAGTAGTTAGACATCCGACTGCTGCATCAAACATAGGTTCAAACATCACAACTGAAAATTACAAATTTCAAATGTATTTGCTCTTCCTTCTCCGGTCCGAAGTAGATAAATAATCTCTCCAGTGGTTCGAAACTCACTCAAAGCTATAGGTTCGCCCGTAATGTAAGTTGCCAGCATTACGGACAGAAAAGAGGTTAATGAGTCAGCAGTTTCGTGTTACGGCTAAATTATGAGAAAACCTAAATAAAGTACATAAAATTTGACAAAAATTGCTGGGTGACAGATTACAAAAACCACTTTGCAAGCTATTGATGAAAACCGTTAAGAAGTTTGTTTAAACGCTAGTCGCTAAAATTATAAAAAAGAATTTTAAGAAAACTTTGGAATAACTGTTACAATTCGATACGCCAGTCTGCAAACCGTATATTGATAAAAAAAAATTACAAAATTAAACTTTAAAGTAAAAAACCCAAATTTGTGAATAGCATCTGGTTCCGATCATTTTAAATTTGCAACTAGTCTACAAAATATAATATTTTAATTTATGTAAAATTACTTACTTTAAAGAAAATTAGTTTTTCTTGCAGAAATTTAGTCGTTGTGTACTGTAACTCAATTGTAGCAGGTTAAATTTTAACGTTATTGTCGACAAGACCAAACTTGCAAAATTATTATAATTTTGTGAGTGATTTTAAAATTTAAAAATCGAATAACAAATCAAATTATCTTATATTTAATGAAAAAATTGTATTAATATATGACTATAAAATTAATAAAATTAATACATTTCAAAATGAATCAAATTTAAATTTTAAAATATTTACAAAGTGTTTTAATGTAGTTAAATTTAATATAAACATACTTGAATGGATTACAGGCTATATAATACAATAAGTATAGGAATTATAGGAATTTATGCTCTGAAAATAATTCAACACGAACATAAAATAATCTTTAAAATCCAACAAGTATTATCGATGTGGCAGCGTTGTCCGTGGAATGCCTCAACCATAGCCCCACCCAGCGCGGTACATTCGCGGAACAAAGACAGAGCTAGTCACGTGTCATCCGCCACATGCAACAGATTATTATGTTTTTATCGCCACGGGTACGAGTGGCAACGCTGCTCGGAATGTAAAACACCAAGGTTGAGATAAAAATAGAAAATCTTTATTATAAATAAATCCATTTTTTTCATAGCCGTTCACAAATAGAGTGGATGTGCGCTGTTGCTCTCAATGATACAATACTAAACTTAAAAAATAATACTTAATTTCAGATATTTAAACTTAATATGTAATAATCTATTAATATAATCCAACGGGATTCTTATAATACTAGTGGAGGTGATTTAAGCTGCCACTTGTTTAATAAGTTGGATATATCTTGAACCTGCAAATATAGAATCTCGTTAAAAATAAAAGCAGTCATACTAACGCGAACGCGCTCTACAGTAACAGTTATGGGCTATTTTTAACACACGAGGGACACTAAAAACTCTACCGCTTATCTAAATATAAAAATAATACTTATCCAAACATAAAAACGTTCTAAATATATCATATGTCTCAATATATAACTGCGGTCGATATATTTTTGCGTCTTTTGTTTCATAAATATCGACTTTATCACTGCCAGACTTTGATACTCGTTTATATTCGTACGCCGCATTTTATTATTATTATTTATGCAAATTTTAATGCGAAATTAATATTTTTATTCGTCTATCTATGAAATGGAACATTAATTATTACTAAATATGGAATTAATATAAACAATATCACTTAATCACAGCTTTTTGCATAATTTTCAGATTATACAGGAAAGGCAATTTTTATCTATTGGCATCTAAGGCAACTTTTAAGGAATCAAATAGGTTCAAAATGCAAGGGCAACAGATTTGCTAAAAATGTAATTTTTGAAGAAAATAAACGCGCCTAAACAAAAGCTAACTTTACTAAGATTGATACTGCAATTTTTGCGAATTCTAGCTACGCCACTTTCGATGCGCATTTGCAAGAGTCAGTGGCGTAACTAGGACTTTTTTGGCCCCTCCGCAAAATATTGAAAAAGACGGTTTTGGAAAAAAACATCAAATTTTGACTTCCCAGGTTTTGAAATAAACCTTAGGGAGTGGTCAGTGCTAGTGGCGTAGCTAGGATTTATATCCCTCTCCAGCAAAATATTGAAAGGCCACTTAAAATAAGTTTAAAAAAAAAAGTTTATTTTATATTGGTTTTGATAAACTCATTTTTATGCTCTTTAGCATGACGTTTGGGGCCCCAAAAACTACTCGGCCCCCAACACCGCAAGGCCCTAGTTACGGCGCTGGTTTATGCTTGTGTAATCTTCCGCATGCAGACCTTTCTTACAGGTAGCTCCGCCACTGACAAGAGTGTTGATCGGTTGCAAAAACAAATGAGAGGCACTGCATTATAGCGTACAACTTGGCAAGAATATTAGTCACGTTTGATTCGTAATATCACTGAAGTTTTTATCACTTGGCGATGACATCAAATATCACTTCATTCATCTATAAACAGTAGAGTATATAAGTTTTATTTAAATATAATCTATGATAATAACCGAGAATGAGCTTCAAAAAAGTGTAGTTTACCTAGGAGATAAAAACAAATCGTTTTGCACGAAAACAGGCTACAATCAGCTGGTGGTACCGGCCGTAATAAGGCGCAAAGTTATGAACCAACACTACGATAATAAAATTGCTAACTACCCTACCCCAGTGTTGTTAACCTGTAGGGAATTTTCCTTTTTGTAGGGAAAAACCTCACCATTATCAATCATGAGGGGAAAAGGAACAGAAAATTAAAATATGCCTAAATGTAGGGAAATTTTGAAAAAAATGTTTAAAAAATGCACAAAAGGTCTCGATTTTGCCGATAGGTCAGACAAAAGTAGGTAAATTTGATCTTTATTGGCTTCTGTCATAAAGACTGAATCGACTTGACGCGTAAACTTGGAAATCAGCGGAAAGTTTTTGCTACTATAATGTGCGTAACAAGCAGATTTAATCTTTATTGGCATTTGTCATAAGGTATTGCCAATATAAATTAGGTAAAATTATTCATTAATATGACAATATACTGTTTTTAGTAGGTAGGAGAAGCATTTTCATTCTGAGTAGGGGAAAGTAGGGGAATTTTACGTGGTTTGTAGGGAACACATTTTTTTAAGGTTAACATCACTGCCCTACCCTTCAAAACCATGCAAGCAATCCTAAGTCATGGATAGCTCAAATGTTTGACGCTAACGATACCGCCAAGACAAGAAAACGCCAGCGTCGTTACCCCAAGCGACTGGCCGCTGTACTGTCTCACCCTAGCAACCAAGTCTTAGTGCAAGTTAGAAAAATAAAAGCTTAGTAACCAAATAGATGAAACCTGCTATTGAATAGAAGATCAATCATATCCCTGTTTTCAGTACCGTCTTCTCAATATATTGCGATGAGTCCCAAAAATTCTAGCAATGCTACTGTTGTACAAAGTAAAACTTCTATGTGCGGATGTACCTCCGCAACTAACAAAAATAACAAAAACCAAAACACGCAAACAAAAAAATACAAAAACCGTATACTCAACTTTTATTATAAAAGTTTAAACCGTAGTAAAGTACTTAACCTCACAGTTATACAATCAATAAACCCATAACCGTTACTTATAACAATTACCACTTACCTTATCATCTTTTCCTAAAGAATTAAGATACAATTTAATCTGAGAATACGGAACACTAATATACAAACTGCAATAACCAGCCAATCTCAACCATGTCTTCAAAAACGCTAAAAAATCTGGCTTGTATGTTTTCTGTCTGCACTCCTTTTTTATAACGTATATATTCCTATAGTTAGTTACCATCACTTCTTGAGCCTTTAATAAATACGTTAATAATTTGTATACTGCAGCACTAGATTTAATCTTTCTTAAATTCAGCAAAGCATTATACAAATCATGTGATGGTACTTCAATAGTCAAAAAAGAATTTTTGTTTTTAGCGCTTAAAATAAAATGCAATAATCTTAAGCTGTGATTTATACGAGTTTCAGAACCTTTTAACATTAAATGAAGATCGACTGTTGTGTTAAGATTTGTCAAAAATTGATGTTGTGACTGTAAAAATAAATAAGTTTTATTTCTTTCAATCAATAAAGCTCATTAACTTACATGTATTTTTCCCATCTTAGTCAAAAACATTATTCCTTCAATAGCCAATTCATCATTATCATGACTGGTTAATTTAATTAAATAATTTATAAAATATTTCTTGTTAAACGGCATTACAATATCCGTGTTGTATTCATAATAAAACAACAGCCTCTTGCTACAGTTCAAGCAAGATCTAATCGCTTCCAAACAATCCAATTTAGTAACAACTATTGTAATCTTAGTTGCAACCACCACTGCAACCCTAATATCTTTAGGTACTGCAAAACATACATTCAAAATTGTGCCCAATTTTTTAGGCTCAGTATTAGCAATATGCGGAATCATATTTTTAATTGATTCTGCTATTACAGGATCGTCAAAATCACGCAACAAATCTATAATTCTAAACAAAAATAATTAGTAATTAATTATAATAAGCGTAATAAAAACCTGTTTTCAATATGTTCATCCGTTGAGTACAGCAATAAATGGATTAACAGCAAAGATGATTTGCATATTTTGATGCAATTGATTATATCTTTATCATTTTTATAATTTACAATCCACAGTTTTAATACTTTCAATTTTAAATGTTTGGGTCCTTTATATAAAATCCATATAAGTTGTGGTGGTTTGTAGGTTAGCAATAATGCAATATGTTGACTATCTGATAGTAAATTTATCAAATCTTTTCCTAAATATTCATTTTTATACAAATATACTGAATACAGCAGCAAAATTGATTTTAAAATTGTTATATTGGTTGGTACTCCTGAAGACAATTTACGTGATATTAAATTTACTATGTTGGGACCATGTTTGTATCTAAAATTAAAATTATTTTTTTCAAAAATGGCGCAGTCGGTACTATATATTTAAATAATTACTTACTTTAAATATATAACTTCAATGTAACATATAATAAAAATTATATCGCAACTTAGTATACTCCAATTTTCGCAAATTGTAAGCATATTAATTTCTTTTTTTAGATTTTGATTGTTCCATTCTGGAAAGGATTTAATGATAACTGCTTCCATTATTTTAGCTGCATATGTTGCACTTTCTGTATTTTTTAAGCAATAGCATATACAATCAAATTTATTTAACATTTGTTCTGTAATTCTATTAATTAATTCCACATTATTGCTATATGCATATATGCCGTATATTGCTTCCATAAAATTTATAATTATCTCATTATTGGTATTCTGAAATAAATGTATTTGAGAATGTAATGTTTTCTGGTAAACTAAACAGTACTTCAACAAACGCCAATATGGCTTGCATAATTTAAGTTACAAAATTTGTTTGTTATGAAAACAAATAAATTACGTCAGAAATTCAAAAAAAAAAACTACAAATACGGAATCCATAAAAACAATTTGATGACAATGAACTTAACAACACTAATTGTCTATTACCAAAAAAGATTGCCTGAAATAAGACTTCAAAACAATACCTTAAGGTGGCAACAAACAAAAAGATACCAACTTGAACAACTAAGCCGGACAGTGGCGTAGCTAGGATTTTTGGGTCCCGCCGCAAAATATTAAGAAGAACCTCATCAGAGATGATTTTAGAAATAAAACGTACAGTTTTGTAATTTTTTTTACTTCATTTTGTAACTCCTTTTCTCCAGATTTTGAAATAAACGTCGGGAGAGTGAGCGTTGTGGCTTGTGGACCTTACCTTGTTGCAGACCCTTGTTTACAAGTAGCTGCGCCACTGTTCCAAGTTGCTTATGATGTATTTTCAGTTAATATTGTTGTTTTAATGTTATGTGAGTAGCTCTCACAAGTTACCAATTGCACCTGAACTAGAGTCTGGAACTGTATTTGAAGTGTTCTAAGCTATTCATTAGTCTACTAAAGTTGTCCAAATTGCATTTGAACTGTTTTAAACTATGCTTGAGCTATTGAGAGTTGCACGTAAACTGATCCAAGCTGTTCTGATAATCATTAGTTTGCTTCAAATTAAATTGAAGTTAAACTTAAGTGTTTTATTTCTCACTTGTTTAACTGTTCCTGGGCGTATTGAGCTAGTTTAGGTGAAATTAATCTAATTCATAGTAATTTAAGTTTCCTCTAAATAGGTCACGTTTGTAATTTTTAAACTTTTTCAAATTGTCAACAATTTCTTAGTACTGAAACTGTTCCTAGCTGCACCAAAGTGTTCCAAGCAATCCCTGAATGTATTTATTTATTTTTAATTAATATTAAAAGCAAATACGCACCGCGCACTAAAAGTACGACGGTTTAACACCCCAGACTGTTGACCGGCAGGCAAAGGAAGCAATAAACGCCTCAAACCCTAAAATGGCCAATAATTGCCTATTACTTTTCAGTACAAAAAACTAGAGAGTTTTGACAAAGCATGTCAACTTAAAAAGCACAAACGGTAAAGTTTCAATCTATGGTTTTGCAGAAATTTGATGTTCGTAGTTACTGGCGTTCCGTAGTAAATGTTTGATCTTTATAGGAAAGCGTTGGTGGTGTTTTGATAGAACGCCGCAAGTGGTAAGAACTCGTCTCAGTGTTTGTAGAGTTAACTCTCCCGCAACGTCCTTATGCATTTCTTAAGTAAGCGTGTTTGCGTTTTACCTAAGCCCTGAGAGTAGTATAGCTATCCTGTAATGTTGGACAAACAACCCAACATGTAGAAGTTCCCGGGTCGGTCATCGGTATAGAACTCATGTTTTCAATAAGCGTGATCAGTTCATAACGCTGGTAAAATCGTAAGTGTAGTTGTAGTCACTATGAGATTGCATAGTAAATTGCTGGGAGAAACGGTAAAGTTTCAATCTATGGTTTTGCAGAAATTTAATGTTCGTAGTTACTGGCGTTCCGTAGTAAATGTTTGATCTTTATAGGAAAGCGTTGGTGGTGTTTTGATAGAACGCCGCAAGTGGTAAGAACTCGTCTCAGTGTTTGTAGAGTTAACTCTCCCGCAACGTCCTTATGCATTTCTTAAGCTAAGCATGTTTGCGTTTTACCTAAGCCCTGAAAGTAGTATAGCTATCCTGTAATGTTTGACCTTCCACTGTTGCAAGGTTTTCAAAAAATGTTGGCGCGTAAACTGGTTGCTTAGCCAATAACCGCAAGACCGGTATTACCTCCACCCATCTCGTCCATCATAATAAGTGCGTATTTATTTCCAGTCCGTGTAGTATGTAAGGGTAATGGCAATTCTTTCTCATGATCGGCAAAAAAGATTTTTTTTGGCAGTGGTAGTCCTGACATAATTTTGGCACAGGTTAAACGTGCGTAAAAACGTACGCCACTAGCCAGAGGTAAGCCCGGAGAATAGCAGCTGTAGTCTCATCCTTTTCTGGTTGTGTTTGTCAAGTGCTGTTTAATGATTTCTACCTGGGCGTTTGGTAACCGCCAGTTAGTCCTGGTTAACGTTTGTTCTAATCAGCTCTCTATGTTCTCCCAGCAAACATTGACGTGAGCTACGCATGTCCATTTCTGCAGTGTTTTCAAAGTTATCAAGCATTTCCTGTTGTCGTCAGATAATATTTTCAATCTGTTTACACTTTCCTTTAGCTTGCCAGACCAAATCCGTAACAATCTAGTCTAGTCTAGTCAGCAGACATGGTTGTGCTCCATGTGAATTGTAAGTTCGGTTAAAGTTATGATACAGACATTGATTAGTTTTTTCCTTGGTTGCGTCTTTAAGAGATAGCAACTGCTCTAATTCTTCCACCAAAATAGCGATGAGAATATCGCTCGGGTGCCAACTGAAAGCGTCAGGCAGTAAGATAACAGTGCCTAAAATTAAATTAAATTAAAAGCCGCAGAAGACAAAGAAAGGAGGAGCGAGAAGCTAAATGAAAGCAAAAGAATATGAAACATTAGTACCAAAAAAAAATGTAGAAATAAGAAGGAAAAAGATAGCACTGCTTAAGGAAAATAAGTTGACAGAATTGACTAATCAACTTCCAAACGGAAAATACGCCATCTCAAGGTTGACAAAAAATGCAACTTTAGAAATGATCAGAGTATATTTGGCAACCCCCCTGGTGAAATAAATTAAATAATAAATTCTTTGATCATCAACACATGAGCAATGAGCAGGTGGGTGGGTCATAGTAAAGAAGCTACCCGCCCACAACTTAAACTTGGTTCCCACTCCCCCACCCAAGCGTTCGTTGTCAAGAAATTTATTGTAAACTAATCACTTGTTGTATTGCTACTAAAAGACAATTGTTCTCTTGTTAAACACAGCAGCAGGAGCACAAAAGGTGGATAAAATAATAAATGCTTTAAAGGTTAATACTTAGGTGGGTGGGTGAGTCATAGTATAAAAAGCTACTTACCTACATCTTAAACTTGGTTGCCTCCCACCCACCCAAGCGTTAGTCGTCAAGGAATTGATTGTAAACTAATCGTTTGTTGTATTGCTACTAAAAGACAATTATTCTCTTGTTAAACACAGCAGCAGGACTACAAAAAGTGGATAAAATAATAAATCCTTTGATCACCAATACTTGGACGGGTGGGTGGGACCATAGTAAAAGAAGCTACTCGCCTATACTATAAATTAATCCCAAATGAAGATTCAAAAATCTCACTAAAAGTTAAACTGGCAAATGTAGGACTACCAAAGACTTAATAGAGCTGCCCAAAATATTTATGAAAAAAAGAAGATACAACAAAAAAAAAGTTAATTAATGAAGATATAGAAAAACTAAAATCTGAATAACACAAGAATGGAAGAAAAGAGAGTGGGATGCCAGTGTAAAAAATAAAGCAGAAAAATAGTGTTTAGGAAGAAATTTTGCAAAGCCAAAACCAGCCCAATTCAATCTAGTACCACATTAAAGATAATGACTCAGACAGCAGGAAAAAGTATTGCCATGCGTTATTTTTAAGCGCCACTTGAAGAAGCCAACATCTCACTACGTCCTTAAAAAAAATAAATAAAAAATCTCAGTGCCTGGGTGTGAGAGTGTGCAAGCAAAAAAACTTCCTTGTAATTTTAAGTTCTCCCGCAAACCAAAGTTTTGTTATCAGTCCTTAAAATAAAAGGTTTGTCTTCTAAGTTGGCCCGATATTTTTTGAGTATCCATTCAATTGCTATGAATTTTAGATTATTAGAATACTACCTAGTCTAGAAGAGCATTAGCTTTGCATAATTGTAGAATACTATGTATTAGTAAAGGCCTTCCTTGTAGTATAAGACAGTTCAAACTTTAATGTTGCAAAAATCTGTCTGCAGTACGAAGGGTATTTCCGATTTTGTTCTAGCAAACATCAGTAATTGATCAAATGCGGTCTTGATTGCTAGGAAAGCTTTGGCCTAGTATCTGTCTACACAAACGGTAGTTTGATACCTTGTAACGCCATCAAGAAGACCGCTATTTTAGAATAATCCGGCATGTACTCTCGCTGCCATGAACACAAGCCTAAAAACTCTAAAGTTGATTTGTAAAGTATTCTTCACGCAGTTTAAACTGCAGCCGTTCTAACATTAATTGTAGGTGCAATAAGTGTGTGACGCGGCTTTCTGAATGTACGTAGTATGTCATCCAAATAGACTAGAGAAATGCTTTCTAGTAAGCCTGCTAATGCATGTAACATTAATTTTTGAATCGTCGCTAGTTCTTCATATCAGTTTAAATTGATAGGTACGAGTCTGGTGCAGCAGAGGCAGTTTAATTTTGGTGCTGTCATTTATAGATATTTGCAAGTACCCCGTTTTTAAATAGATTTTACTAAAGACTATTGCTGCTCCAAAAGTAATTCCTCAGTTTTGTGCAGAGAGACAGCTTTCTTTCCGGTGATACTACTAAGAGTCTTGTAGTCCACGCAAAAACACGAAATGTTGTCCTTCTTTTTGACAATAACTGCTGGTGCTTTTTTCAATAATGCAATTAGTCAACAGTGTGTCCACTAGTTTAAAAATCATTCCTTTTTGTAGACGTGTAACGGGCGGTTCGCTATGGCGTGGTGTTTGTCAGTTCGATTAGTTGTTTGGCAATGCTGTAGGTGCTACTTCCTAGCCAAACGCCATTAGTGACAAACTAACTATGCAAATCCCGTGGTTACTGAAAATGGATGCTTAGGTAGCCAAATAGATTTATGCGCCTCAGTTGTTAGTGTCTTTTCGGATGCCCAGTAGAACTGACGGAGATGACGGAGATAGTCTATGCTAGCCAAAGGTAAACTCAAAATCATGTATTCAACTAATTTTGGAGTGGCCAATAAGCTAACTAAGTATTGTTGGTCCTCAATGGTCATATTAATGGTGGTTTTGCCCGTTGTCTGCATAGAAATTGCTGAGGCTGTTTGCACATCTAAGATCATCAAGGACTTTGTGTTGGCCAACTTTAAACGGGCAAATTGTTACTTGGCTCCTGAATCAACCAGTATTTCCAAAACTTTTCTGTCAAATGCAAGGGATATCCAAAGTAAACACCCATTTTATACTACGTCTATCGTGGCTTAGTGAAGCGTTGTGTTTTGCGCCGTTTTGATATTTTCTGCTTAGTTTGAACCGGTAGTTTTTCGTTTTTTCACAAGCTCTTTATTCATTTCCCAAAGCTGAACAGGTTTCAGTCAAGTTTGTCTTAAGATTAAGCCTAGTATTCCGCCGGAAAGCAATATTGGTTTCAACTTTTTCGTGGTGAGCAGTTGCTTAAACAATTTGAGGTCGGCAATGCCCAAAGATGATTGTATCTTTGCTTCTACTGGCTATAGTTTGCTCCGGATAAAGCGGGTGGAACCGCTAGTACAAGACCACCTAGCGTCGCAAAAAGCTTTCACTGTTTCTTGGGGGTTGTGTCCCTATAAGTGGTGAGCGTGCCCATTAGTCAAGTTATTACTGCTGTGATTTAACCCACTGTATAAGGTGCAATACCGTGCAGTTGGTGTCTGGAGGCAAATAGATAAGTAACCTCCAGATGTTGGAAAGCAACTTACGGCAAGGTGTGCAAGACCGTAAATTAAGTGCAGGCTGAAGCATGAGCATCATTGCTTGCAAACTTTGTCAAGGTTTTGAGGATGGCCACTGGTAGCTGCTACACGTACTTCTATGTTGCTCCACAAACCAACCAAACTCTGTGTAAGTAAGTTCGTACGCATTCTGGATGTGCGTGTGTTAGTGAAAGCGCTAGAAAACATATTTTCAATCCGGTCCTGGGAAACAGCCTCTGTCCCCATCCGCTAACATTTTTTAAGTATAAATATATGTGAGAGGCAGTAATGCAATATTACGAGTAAGTTAAACGGTACGAGTCGAAGAAGTACAGTTAAATCTTTACAGATAGGCAACGACATAAATTTGTTGTAGGTATATTTAAATCAAACAACCGCAAAGCACCTGTTGTTAATACCTATAATAAATAATTTCAAATATTGTCTTAAAAAGTCTATGCTTTTTTTAACTTGTTGTCGTTGCTTCACATTACCGTACTAGAGAGATATAAACTCATTTACGCACTAGTGCGGAGTAAGATTAACTAGTTTTTTAAAACATTCATATTTTTAAAAACTTTTAAATCCAATATTATGTTCTAAAATTTAAATTTGATTTCTAAACCATATATATCTTTATTAATCCTTTACATATTTTGAATAATTTGATAAACTTTGTACAAATTACATTTCCCTAAATTATAGTTGAGCTCATAATTTTCTTAAACGGTAAACTGCTAAATTACCGATGAAATAAATTCAACTACTCTCATAATACTTAATTAGTAGAATAGTTTATTTAAATTTACATGTTCACCCCAATCAAATTGTTAATTAACCCTTACCTTATTTATACATCCTATGCTTGATTCCACAATTACAGTAACGCTCTCTAATTTCGGTATTAAGCAATTGAACTGCGCCCTGAAATATAATTTGCTTTATTTTTTTTAATAATTCAATTAATATTAACACTTACTTATTAATAGCATTTACAACTTGCAAAGACAGCAACAAATCATCTTTAATAACCATCAACAAATCCGTTATGCAACCGATAGTAACATCTACATCCAAATTGGTAGATTTATCGCAGTTAATTATGTGAGTAAAAATATTGCAACTAGTTTCCTTAATTGGATAATACTCTATACAAGAAGATTTAGTAAGTGATTTTATAAAATCAAATATAATGTTGATGTCCATTTTGATGGATTTTATATTGATTACTCTAAAAATAATTAGATAATTTATTATTCCATTTGATCCAATAATATTACTGTTGTAAATATAGTTTTCAATTACTTTAATAAACGTCCACTAAATTGTGTATATAATTCAATGGATTTGGTTAATTCATATTAGCAGCACATAACTAAACTTGTGAAATGCTATTCGGGCGTTTATTGAAGATAATTCATGCGAATACATCAGCGGAGATGAGTGTGCGGCATTCCGCTCGATTCGCGTTGCTTTGTAACAATTCAATTAATTTCTCGCTTCTGGTGTCATCTTTGGTAGAATATCATAGCGAGCTCACTGAATATGGATAGACTGATGATAGCCGTCCAATTAAAAGTGATCCTATTTGAAACATTAATTTAAATAATTGCATAAATCGAACTGCAATGTTTAGTAATGCTGATTGACATTAGATGCATTTACATGGACACTTATTTCACACAAAATATCTCAAAAAGCGTGCTGAATTCATTCGGGAGGAGTGTCAAAGAAAGTGACCCCGTTAACGCAGCTTATATGTAGTGTCATATGCATTTTCCATATAATGCATTTATAGGTGTTGTGCAACATATATTTTTCTCAAACCAGTCTTTCAAATCAGATAATAGATGCGTTGTACTTTATCTTTCAACTAAAATAGCTTACCCACGGTAAGTTTATTCCTCAAAAAAATTTGTCAAAATTTAACTTTTTTAATATTTTAAAATTTGCTACCACTCTATGTGCAAGAAATATAGTTTGACAAATATGTTGGTCATTACTCGTCATTACTCCTAATCACCAAATAATTGTTGTATGTATGTAAGATTTTTGTGCTATTTTCTAACGCTTACCTTACTATTAACCAAACGAATCTTTTCAAACCAATGTAAACGTAAAGCTGATGGTGCACTTTTTTCTTAAAATTATCTGCTTTTTTTATCAGATTTTTTAATTAATACTAAACTAACCCCAACATCTATGTAGTTTGTACCAAAACTTTAAAAAAAGCAAAGTTCCATTTAGAGCAAACTTAGAGCAATTTTTTCTGTTGTAGGCATTTAATACGCAAGAGAAGTGGCCTAATAGTCAACAAAACCACGCCGCGCAATAAATCTGCAGCCAGTTTCACCGGCAGCTTTGAGACCACAACATCAACTCTGCGTCACCAATACATACTACGAAGAGAATCTACTGATTGCAATAAGCAAAAACCACCTGTTCCAAGATGCCATTCCATAAAAGGTATCTCCAACAACCCTTGCCAAAACTTCGTAGTATCCCTAGGCACCACTACCACAAATCCCACATGAATACCTTTTTTCTTATACATACCAGCTTTGAACCGTTACTAACCACCACTTTAGTCAAAGTCATACCTTAACAATTGACGCCCAACGTATAGCAATTTGGTGCAAAAACCCCAACCCCACTGAAAACTCACTGACACAAAGAATCATCTTAGTAAAACAATTTTTTTTTCACCAAGTTCATTTACTTTATACCCACCAGCTTTAACAATTGCCAAACCGACCAACTGCACCAAGGAATTGTAATCTTGGTTAAAACTCTAACCAATATGCATTATCCTGACCAACCAAAACAAATCACAAAAGTTTTAAAATTGTAAACCAAAACTCATAAGATTAAATTAAACTACATCAGCAGAGATAGAAAAAAACTATAAACAATAAAACTGCAAAGTTTCCAGACCCCTACTAAGACCACCCCTATTTTAACCTAGACCAAAGTATACCATCAAATTCCTATAGCATCTGGGAACTCTACACTTAGATTACAGGAGCACCACCCCACCCCCGGGTGGAAGCATCACTTATGAGAGAACCCAACCCAGCTGCCTCCTGACTGATTCCAAGCTAGTAAAGAATGCTGCTTACTACACAGAAATGGTAAAACACATTGCTGGACTATTAATTTTTGTCATTATCCGGCATAAGAATCACTTTTTTTTTAAGGCAAACAACACTAAGATGTTTCAACTGCCCAAAGTTATACACCACAGTTGTTTAAGATCTGGGAGATACAAGTGGACCCGGACCTCATAACTGACTTAAGCCAACAACTGTAGACTAAACAACATGGCCCCAAGAAGTTAGTGCCCACCTTCTTGTGTCGCAAAGTAGCCTTATACAAACGCATTATAACTGACACACCAAAATCCGCCATTGTCAAACAACTGATAAACTGCATCAGCAAATCTAACAAACTGCTTGTGTTTTGAACATCATTGTTCTAAAGCATATTACAGACCGGGACAAATAAGCAAAAAGCGCAACTCCCCAATTTTGCCGCCATTGGAAAACGAGGAAATGACCAAGAACGCGTAAGCACTAAAATCATAGCGCCAAAATTACTCCCTGCACAAACACCCTTGGTTTGACGAGAATTAAATCATTTTTGATTAAGGGCAAAAACTGTTCTACCTCAGACAGAAAAAGCTGGTGTACTAGAAACAAAACCAGTCACACTACCACGTCTGCCTTTGATAGACTTACCACAGCATGCTTTCTTAAGCATTATTAAACCATCCAACTGCAACTACTGTGCACTAGTCTTTATCCAAAAGAAAAACCATAGTTTTTGTGAGTAAATTTTTAAAACCTTATCAACGCCTGTCAAAACAAGTAAAGAGTTTTTTAGATCTTAAGGAAGAAATTTTTTTCCAAGATTTAAATAACCCAAAAAAACTGTTTTGCCCGCCTCTACCGAAACCATTTGTTTCAACCCTAAAATAAAAGTTGAAACAACAATTTAGCGGCCTTAAAGCCAAAAAGTTAATATGCGTTATTTGAGTAAGCTAATCATAACCGCAAGGAAATTATCACTGGATAGAGAATTAACCAAATGACCCAGCCAAGCCAGTTCAGTACGCGTCGCTTTTGGGAGCAACACCTACATAAAAAAATTCTGAATAAGACTACCTATTATGCTACTCGCAAAGAGCTTATATACAAAATCTCCAGGTAAAAACCGTAAACAGTGCAACCGCCAAACTGTGCAAAGCCGATAAACCAACACGTTCCCCGTGCTGAACTACAGTACTCAAGTTTGCCCGGATCACACAAACCCCTGCCCAACTGGCTTGATAGTACCATAATCCGATCCCAACTCTTCTATCTATCTATTGCTTAAGGTTTTTCCAGCAACTCCAAACACCACCACCAACAATACACAACAACAACATAACCCTTTTATCAATCAAATTAAATTGCATTAGATAGTCATAGTAGTTTGTTTGATTATTTACATCACTTTATGTTACTACACTTGTGCGACAAAGTGTAATTTTATTGCACTAGACCGGTAAAATGTAATTTTATTGAGCAGTAAAATACTTCAGTGCGGTAAAATAGTTATTATCGCACTAGTGCGGTAAAGCGTTGTTTAACTTTAACAAATTTGCAACAAAAATGTAAAATGCAGTATAAAACAAGATGATATGTACCTCGGAGCATATTTGCTTGTACTATTTAGTTAAAACTAAAAATTTGATAAAGAATTTCAATTAAGATGAATTTGGCATTTATAAAACACAAGAAATTGTTGGTTTGTTTGTTTTTGTCTTGTTAACACAATAAATGTTTATAGTATTTGTTTCTGATTATTGCACAGTTTAAAATAATTGAGGTTAGGGTATTTTAATAAAAATTTATATACTTTATTGTGCTGATTTTACTTTTTTATATATTAAGACCGGTTTTGGCTGTTAGGCCATCATCAGTTTTTTCTTTTTACAGGTGTTGTTGTGTGTTGCGGGTGGTGTGAATACTTACTGTCAGCTATACAATGTGTTTACATTAGATTCAACAAGATAATTGAAAATTGAGAATAGAAATTTATATTGGTCTTAATTGATTGAGGACATTGAGGACTGCGAATAACATTTATTGTTGAGGTTAGGGTATTTTAATAAAAATTTATATACTTTATTGTGCTGATTTTACTTTTTTATATATTAAGCCCGGTTTCGGCTGTTAAGCCATCATCAGTTTTTTGCGGGTGGTGTGAATTTACACCACCCGCAACACACAACAACACCTGTGAAAAGAACAACATTATGTTGATATTTAGAAATTAAGACCAATATAAATTTCTATTCTCAATTTTCAATTATCTTGTTGAATCTAATGTAAACACATTGTATAGCTGAAAGTAAGTATTAAAATAAAAACACCAACTGCTGTTTTAAGATAATCCCTTGTAGTGTAAAGTTATTATTAATAATAATATATAAAATAAATTAATAATTTATTCAAAAAAAGTCAATCGAATCACAGCGGCCAAGGGTCAAGTATAGACAACTGTTTCGGTTCTACAAACCTCTTCAGTATGCCTTGTACGACCACAAAGCAAAGACAATTTTGATGGCAACACCAGTCTTTCGTTTGATTATTTATAATAATAATATAATTTTTATTACACTCCATAAATACTCCATACTTGTATAAATAACAAGATTAATGATTTGTGCTAACATAACTCCGATATTATATTTATTTTATTCTCATCGGTAGACTACTACAGTACATACTCATATTCGTTACTACCCTAAAGGACCTTTAAAAATAAAATAAAATTTATCTTTAAACATAAATTTTCTGTTTAAAATACTGTAACCTGACCGTTGCCATTACATCCAGACACGAGCGTATGGAGTTGCGCCGCCCCCGAGAGCATAAATTGCAACTTTAATCCTGCAAAATGTCAGCGGAGGCCATCGCCTCTTCCTTCTGTCGCTAAGAAGAACGTGAATTACAGTTGACAATTGCAATACACTTAGAGCATTGTTAATCAAAAAACTAGATCGATAAATTGTAATTATTTTTTACTTAAAGTTTTCAATGTTAATCTAGAAATTACATTTATAATTGAATAAACTACTGTAAAAAATAGTATATTATTGTTTAGCACAGGTTATATTATTCATTATTCACGAAAGGGAAAGTTCGAACTTAAGCGTGGCGAGCTGGGTTCGTGAAGCAATCTTTTTGTAAAACTAAAATGTGCCTTTGTTAATTTACTAAACGCATTTTGTTTTGGTAATTTAAAACTTATGTTTATATAAATTTTTACGTTTTATCAAACCCCAGGTTTTTTTAAATACGTAGCAAACCCATAGCTCACCATTTATGAACCCGAATCGTGAGCAATGGCGTTACCACTGGAGTGAATTAACAATTCCACAAGAGTAGAATATTATACTTTATCTATAACCATTTTATAATAATACGTTGCCCATCTCATACTATAATAAAAAAATTGTATTGGTCACTTTAATTCGCAGCCAACATTTCTTCATAATAATATATAGGTTTTTATCTATTTTTTGCATACTTTTATTAAATTATTTTAGGTTATGTTTATAATAAAATAAATTTTATACTTATATTATTATGCTGTTTTTAACTTTATCATTGTAACAATTGTGTAATACATTAACTGATGATGGCAAAACTGACCAAAACCAGACTTAAAATAAAAAAACTTCAAATAATTCAGTTGTTATTTAATTGTCATAAATATATTTTTTTATAATTTGACTTTGAGTTGTAACATTAATTGTAAAAAAAATTATGTGTAGTATTAATAATATTAATAACTTACCTTAATATTAGTTGGTACAAGACATCCATCAATAAATGTACTAAATCATTGTTGTTTTCCATTTGAGTGATTATACATTGTATATTATAAGTCAAAAATTTAAATGTGTGTTCCAAATTACGCAAATTATTTACAAAGTCTTCGCAACACACAAAATATTTTAACAGCTTTCCAATCGATCTAAAAAACAGAAAATTTTATTATACAAATATAAATTAAAAAATTTGTATGTTACAGTTACAGTAAACCTATTTTAGCTTAGCTCAAAGATTGTGTAAAATTTGTGAAAAAGATGCTAAAACGCCCTAGCAATATTTTCGCGTATATAGCGGCCAATTTATGTTTGGAGTAGTAGAATTATTATTTTCAATCAAAAATTATCCTTCAAGATAATATAAGTCTAATAAACATTACAGCAAAAAATGTTACGGAAATTATTTACAAAATAATTTTAGTAAAAAAGTTATACACAATTTATTATTTTCACTAACAAGACAATAAGTGCATTTTGACACTTTTAAAACCATTTTTTGTGTAAACTTCAGAGGTCTTTATACCCCCGGCCAGTATAGAGAATTACATGTATACGGGCGCCAAGAAAACTAACGCATCAGTTAACATAATTACAATCCGAGACCCGATTTAGAAAACTTTAACATTTATACACAATTAGATGGAAGGGTTTTAAGAATAATGTTGTCATTAACTTGTTAAGATAGATAAAGTTTGCATACATTTTAAATTTTATTAAAACTCCTCAAACCAATCCAATCGTAGAAAAATGTTTAAGTTTTCTAAATTCGGATTGTAATTATGTTAACCGATGCATTAGTTATTTTGTAATATAATACATGTAATTTTCTATACTGGTCGGGGGTATAGAAGAACACAGATTCGGCGTGAACGTCGTTTAAAGTGTCCTTGTAATAACAGCCAAAAAACTTCCGGAATAAAAAATCATCTTTCTTTTAAGGTGGGAAAATTGTCCCATAAAACTATCGTGCAGCTTTTCTCGGAAGTTAATTAAAATAATTCATTTCCGTTTTCGGCATTATTATGAGTATAATAACAACATTTGAATAAGCTATTTTGGTAAAAATATATTAATAAATAAAAAAGTTTAGTGGTAAAAATTGTTCAATTTATTTCATATTAATGATATTTATATAAAAAAAATTATGCCGAAAAAATTATCACAAAATGATTATTTGTTTGCTTTAAAAGTAGTACCGAAGATGAGGATACTTTTGTGTTTAAACTATCAGCCTACCAATAGCTCCGACAATTACGTTCGGTACTGTTTTTATTACACAATTGGTAGTTTGATTTTATTGGGTGATCGGCGCCATGGGCGGTATTTTACTACAGTGCGAGTGAAGCGCTCCCGGTGGTTTACCACGGAACCATTCCTGACAATTCTGTCCTTAAGTAATAAGAGTCCTTTTGAAAAAAAAAAAGTGAAAAAAGTGGGAAAACAATTTCGGTATCAAAGAAGTGTTTTAAACCGCCAAAAACACGTTTTCAACAAAAATAGAAGGAGTCGTGTCCAATGTACAAATCAGTAATTTTTGGATTTTTGAAAAAATCTCTGCTGCCCATTGTCTGATCATCTTATTTCGGCCCAAAATTAGCCTTAGAGCCGATCGACACAATCAAGTCCACTTTTGCTCTCCGACGCTTCATTTTTGAGATATCGGCGTTTTTACGAGATCCAGATCGGACTTGGTCAAGCTCTCTTTCAAGGCCGACCCCTTGGCAATCCGCGCTTTCGAGGTAACAGAACTAGTACCACCGGGACCAAAAAAGACGGAAAAATAAAAATCCTGGGGAGAATGGACCATCCGTCAAAACAACACATAGAGAGATCAACTCAGACACCCTGACTGAAACAATCCCAAAAGAATTGCAGTTATCTTGTTTTGATTGCAACAAACAAAGTCACAGATGACTAGATTGTTTATTAACTTACTTAATCAAAATCATCTACCCAACTAACTTTACTGAATTAAACAATTAAGATCGTCGAGTCCTGGATCACCAGAACAAAAAAATTGACGCCCTGAAGAAGTTCATCGTCCGGCTTGTGAATAACAAATCTGATAGACATCCACAAGAAGAAATTTAATCAAATCCGCACGGTTAAAGAGGACTGCCATGACACGTTAAAAGAAGATCTAAAGAAACCATTTAAGCAACAAGAGGATATTCAGACCAACTCCAACCACCAGGCCTCCCTAAAGAAACCCGCCGGATCCAATGTTCTAACCTTCATTAATAAGGAGGTGATTGATGTTCAGTAGAACCTTATCAACAAGATGCATTTGCTTTATGTTCAGCTCCACTCGCAATAAAGCAAAAGAGTTAGGGCATGTAGAAACATGCGCCGCGTGCAGAAAGCCCCACACTGCAAGCTACAAAGGTTTCCTACCTTATTTCTATGCACCTCCTAGCTTTAAAAAAACACCGCAGGCAAAAAAATCTTAAAATTGTCGTGGACAAACGCGGAATCAAATTGGCGAGCAGTTTGTGGCAATAGTTTTGCTCTCTTTTGACTTATAAATTTAAACTATGTTTCAATCACAAACGGTTGTTTTTTTAGGTGCAAGAACCGTACCTTCAAAAAGCCGTATCGTTTTTGCCGTAAATGATAAAAAAGCCCCTTTTTGGTACCAAGCTACCAAAACGCGCAAAAGTGGCAGTGTACATTTTTTTTAATAAAATTTTTGATAATTTTTTTTCTTCAAAACTTTCTAAAAAAATTGCTCCACAAAACTAAAATCAAATTTCTAAAAATATAAGTTCGGTGAATCCGAGAGAAAAACCAAAAATCAAGATACAACCTCAAAGCAGTTCCTAAGATATGCCATTATTGAATATGAGCATTTGCTACAAGCAATGGCGTCTCGAGTGGCTTCCTAATTTTTAGCTTAATCGCATTTTTTGAAAAACGCTTTTTGTTTTCTAGGCGTCAGAATTTCGACTTAAAGTCTGTCATTCCCCGTCTACACTTTGCTTTTCTTGTATTTTTTGCAATCTCATCGATTAAACTTTTAGCGATTCGTTGACGTACAAAAACCAATTTTTAAATTTTTACCTTACTTCAAAATCCCAGAAACTTTTCCCTTTTTTGCATTTTTACACTCATAGCAAAACATATATTTTTGTATGTATAAAAGTAAACAAAAAACTACATTTCTCAAAGCATGTGCAAAAAAACAATAGTTGTAACATCAAATCCAAGACCTTCCCAAAGTTTAATGTACTGTTCACTCCAGCCATAAAAACAGAAAGTAAAACAGCTTAAGATGAAATTCCAACACTCTCAACCAGGATCCAGTTAGAAAAAAACGCTACCCGACTCTCATCGTCTTTTTGGAAGTTACGCTAACTCTGCCCAACATTACCGCTCACTAAACGCTCACACCCAAACAGCCCAAAAAAGCTTCTTTGGTACCACTTCTTCTTGATCCAACGTCTTGACAGACGTATGGTGGCATGATGTATCTCATTCTTGTCCTATTCATCCAGAGCATCTATTACTCTTCTTACGGTGTTGCGCCATCTACTCCGATTCGCAGTTTTGCGGACTGCAGTCTCAATGTTGGTGTAGAGAAAATTTTCGATTATGTCAGTCTATCGGGTCGGAGATCTTCCTCTTCTTCGCCTGCCATCTAGTTTACCCTGCACGATCAGCTTCTTCATATTATTTTCTCTTGTAATATGCCCAAAGAATTTTAGAATTTGACTATAGACCATGCTGGAAAGTCGTTGCTTAGGCTCGATCTCGTTAAGCACTGATATTTTTGTCCGCAGGGCCGTCCATGGTATTCTTAGCATTTTTTTCCAGCACCACACCTCGAATGAATCCACTCGGCGCCGGTCTGCGGTTTGCAATGTCCAAGTCTCCGCTCCGTATATAAACACAAAGAACACAAGCGTTTGCACCAGTTTAGTTTTGGTATGTTTTGTTATGTTGCGGTTTTGCCATATAGGTGTTAGTTGGAACATTGCTGTTCTTCCCAATTGGATTTGACAGCGTATTTCCGCTTCGCAGCAACCTCTATTGTTGACGACGGCGCCAGTCTACGATCATAGTTTTAGTTTTGTGTAAGTTTATTTCTAAACCGTAGACCAAGCTAATGTTCTCTAGCCTTTCGATTAATTCCACCAGTTCTTCTTCGCTACTGGCAAGTAGCAGCGTGTCGTCTGCAAATCTAAAGTTCAATATTTTTCCCCACCAATTGTTACACCACCTTCCTAGTACATAATGTGTTCGCTGTACAGATTAAAAAGCAAAGGCAACAAAATGCAACCCTGTCTCACCCCCTTACCATATTGTATTGTGACGACAGATAGTTGTTAACCTTGACCACAGCAGTACTGTCCTCATAAATATTCTTGATCAACTGTGTGAGGTGAGTTGATATTCCTATCTAGATTAGGATTGGCCACAGTTTGTGCCATTTGACTTTGTCAATCTACAACACAGATGTATGTATATAGGTGTGTAGTATTCTCTGGCCTATTTTATTAATTGTCTTAGATTTAAAATTTTGTTCTCTTGTCCCTCGTCCTTTAACAAATCCTGCTTATTCAGGCGCTATTTGCCATGCGGAAAAGGGTTGTAGTCTGGATTGTAAGATATGGAGCATAACTTTACTTGTATGCGATATACACAAATGATACTAAAATTCAAAAATGTAGTTGATTACGTTAGCCTCTACTGTGCTTAAAAGATAACAGGTTGCAGTAACGGTTATAGACTCCTGCATTTAATAAACCAAAGCTGTTTGTGTACTCGTCGCTAATCTGATCAATCTTAGAAGCTAAAGTGTTTTTGTGGTACTACTTTTCTAAAACAAGTATATCCTACTACAAGCCAAGGTTTTTCCAATTGCAAAAAAGTAAAAATGTCTCCACCACACTATTATCCATATTAAAAGAACCAAAATCCGCCAAAAAAAAGTGCAAAATTCTGGTCATAAAATGACAAAAATAGCTAAATCTGACCTTGAAACATTATAATATTGTTGAAAAACACAAAAAATCGGTTAATTTTTTTAATAAAATTCCATAATTAAGGGTTCCAATGCAATAACTGGACAAGTCCATTTTTCTCATAATACGGGTTATTATGTAGACATGTCCATCTAACATATCTACAGGGAGTTTATAAATGAATGGGATTATGTAATCACTTTAAATGTGCCGCTTTTGTTAAATTGTTCACTAAACTATTTGTTTTGACAGATCAACTTTGACAGCTGTCAAGCAAACATATGAAAACAAATGTAGTATAGTGGACGATTTTAAAAAGGCGGCATATTTAAAGTAATTACATAATCCCATTCATTTATAAACTCCCAGTACATAATCCTGTACAAGAACTGAACATTTGCCGCCTATAGTATTCCGTACATATCGCCGATGAAACTGTAATACTAACTATCTGCGTTTAGATGAATTTTACTAAAACGTTTTTACTTTCTCCTCAAAAATTTGCATAACTAGACTTGTCCACTTATTGTATTGAGGCCCTCAATTGTAACTATAAAATCAAAATAATGCCAAAAAGATTCAAAATCCTGTCATAAACTGTTGAAAAGTGTAAAATTCTGTTCATAGAATATCAAAAATAGCAAAAATCGGTCAAACTATAAAAATATTGTTAGAAAGTTCTAAAATTTACTTAAACTGTTAAAAATGCAACAGTTTTCTTTATTGTGCGCTTTACAGCTATTTTACATATACCAAAAACTCATATGACATGTTTGAAAGAGGTTGAACCAATTGTTTATTAGGTGATTTCCAAATCTTCTCGGTAAGTAAAGAGCAAATTATTATTTCACATTTTGGGAATCAACCCTAGACTGTTAGCGTGCTGCACTAACGCTCTGGAACTGAGCCGTTCTGTTTATGAAAAATTAAAAATGGCAAAATTCTGTTATAAAGTATTATAATATTTTTTAAATGATCCAAATTTCAAAACGATTGAAAAGTGCAAAACTCTGTTCATAAAATGTCAAAAATAAGAAAATAAACATAACAAAATCCAGCTATAAGAAATTGTTGTTAGAATAAAACATAATTTGACATAAACTGTTAAAAAGTGCAAAATTTTATTTATGAAATATAAAAAAAATTATCAGACTCAAGTTTTGAAATAGACGTTAAGTGCCCTATAATGCTTGTGGGCCTTTCCGCATTGCATACCCTTGCTTACAGATAGCTACGCCACTGCATTTTTGAGAGCACAAGCTCCAAAAAGTAACCTTAATATTACAACGACAATTTACAGCATAAATGGTTTCAAAAAGTTGTTTATTCTTTTCTTAAAAAATATATTTCTTATGACACTTAGATAACCCTAATGTAACTTTTGACATTCATAAATAAATGTCAGTGAAAAACTGATAAAACCGTAATTAATTGCGAGTATCGGCAACATTGCCAAAGATAGATGCAAACCGTAAATAAATCTCAAATCAGTTAAGTAAATTAACGTCTGATATGACATTATAATAATTAAAATATTGTTGAATGCAAATTACAGCTGATTTTGCCCGTATTAATTTTTTTTATATTTCGCCACCTTTTGCTTAACTAAACTTTTTAATATTAATATCAAAAAATGTTTTCCAATATTGGTAACAAAACATTTTGATACAATATTTTAAAGACTATATTCATTATATATAATGCCTAAAATGGTGCCGTCTATGCAATTTAGAATGAACCTATATACACAATTCTTTACAACAAATCTAATTTTTTTCCGTAGAATTCTTTCATGATTATAACAATAAATACACTTTTTTAAATTAAAATTGATTTGTTGAATGATGTTTTCAATCTAATTTATAAACAAAATACCTATCAGCAATAGATATATAATTACATCGTAATAAAGCAAAGCCCATACTTACTTAAAGTTCCTAACATCTATATTTGTTACTTGAACCAACTGATTAAATGGAAAATGCTTGAGAACTTTTGCGATGTATAAATTACGATCTAGATTTGCATCTTCCAATTTGTGTTCCAAACATTGTATAAATTTTATTAAACTGGTATTATCCGAAATATTAATTACTTCCATATTTGTACCTTTATACCTTGACCAAATCACAAACTAATTTATTGTTGAATATGTCAGATTTAATGTCAACTTGCATTGTTACCACACACTTGACTAAAAAACTTAATTCAAAATTTGCCGTATACTTAGTTGCATAACTTGCCCAACATATGAACTTTGACCGTACTCAGTTTAATGCTAATATATTCATTTAAACAAACTAGTACAGTCAAAAATAGTATTACAAAATAAATTGTCATTTAATGCCCGTATGACACTGATCTATAATTCTTTATTGAATTATATATATAAAAATATTTAAATCTTAAAAAGTCTGTAAAATGCACAAATAATCATCAATTATTGTAGATTGAAATTTTAAGAATATTTTTAGTTTTTCTTTAGAATTAACACAAAAAATGTACGAATTAACAGTTTTTAAAAATAGTTATATTATAAATGCTATTACTCACATGTTATGTGTTAATTATAAAGAAAACCTAAAAATATTCTTAAAATTTCAATCTACAATAAGATTGATGATGTTTTGTGCATTTTACAAACTTTTTAAGATTTAAATATTTTTATATATATAATTCAAGATATAATTATTGACAGTGTAATACGGGCATAAGACCAATTCCTTAATGTTTATATGACACTGTTTTGATTTTGCTGAATTAGCTCATATCAACATGGTTGCCAATTTATGCCTTTTTTTCAAATTGCTTTTATTAATTTTACACACAATTGACTTTTAACTTCAACTTCATCGTAAGTCTAATGTAAATTGCACAAAAATACTGTTACTCTGCTAGATTGTTTGTAAAAATTTACTTTGATTGTTGTAGATATTTTGTTAAAAGATTACCCTTTTAACAAAAGATTACCTTGATAAAACGTATTTTCCAGCAGTGGCGTAGTTAAAACTTTTGATCCACACTGCAAAATATTGAAGAAAATTCGAAACGCTTTGCCACTATGATTTAACAAAAGGAAGTAGTATTTTGAAGAAGAGTTTCTATTTATAAATTATTTTTTGTATGACATATTATATGTTGTCTTATGCAGCGGATTTTTTACCACTCCCAGGTATTTGACGTAGTCTTGGCTTTCTTCTTCTATATTTCATATTTGAAAGCTTATTTTTTTGTCTGCGGATCGCAGGTAAAGAATACGCTATCTGTTGGCAGATTTGTTAACAAACCAATATTAAAATTTTGCTATGTTCACAGTAGTCCCGGCTACATAGTGTTTAAACACATCAATTTTATTGACATATGAATGACGCATATCTTGTTTACTTGACATTTAATATAACTTAATAGCTGCTTTCCCATTACTAGAGTAACTAACCCAGGGCATCTTACCCCAGCGCGCGACAGTGCAAGTTACGCTCGAGCCTCTTGCACCTTTATGGGAACATGTTTCTGTATCGTTTGCGCATAAAGCCTCGTTCATACTCATCCGATTTGCGCTTTGCGATTTTTTTTATTGTAACAAAATATTTCTCGCAAAATCTTGTTCATACTGATCCGATTTTTTTATTGCGATTTTTTCTAGTGACATTTTGTTTTTATTTTAGTAACTTTTATATTTATAGTTTTAAACAATAATTATTTTATTGTATTTAAACATTATTTAAAGTTTAAAAGTAATTTTCTTTTTTTTTTATTATTTATATGAACCAATTTTTACCACATATTTAAAATAATTATTTGTGTAAACATAGTTTTATGTAATTTGTAATAATCAGTAAAATTATTATTTTTTAAATACCTAACCTATATGACATATCAACCTTTAAATGAAATGAAGTTAGGCACATTTATTAAAAATAAAATCGCACAATGTTCAAATTGATTGTCCGATTGATAAAAATACAAAATATCATCAACAATGACTTGCAAAAATTCAATAAAAAAAAAATAAAAAATTATTAAAGTTAACCTCGAGAACACGTAAACAAATGTAAATATGTTACAAAACGCGTAAAAAAATGTTTATATTTTTGTAATGTTGTTAGAGTTGAATTATTTTACTTTATTTGATGTTTTAATCAATAATTAACATTGGATATTGTCAGTACTAAAAAAATAAATTGTTTTTAGCTTTAAATTATTGTACTTAAGTTTGGCAACAGCGCGCGTAACGTCGGTTAAACGAAGAGTATAATGAAATGAAGTTACAAATACAAACCTAACCACAATCTGACTGTTTCATTACAGAACTGGCGTTTGATTTAATAACTGTAAAATCTCATTTAAATTTAGCAAAACTTTTAATTTACAGTTATTTTAATACTTAATTACAATTCATTTAA
Organism: Tachinus rufipes; assembly: GCA_963932245.1. NCBI lineage: Eukaryota > Metazoa > Arthropoda > Insecta > Coleoptera > Staphylinidae > Tachinus > Tachinus rufipes. The sequence continues at coordinate 116,418,808 of OZ010741.1, read as the reverse complement.
TTACATTATTAATAAAAATTCAATGACATGAAGTTAGGTACATTCTTAAAAAAATCGCAAAATGTTAAAATAATCGCAATTTTTTGGTTTGACAGGCGGCCATTTTTAATCGCAGAAAAAATGAAAAAATCGGATGAGTATGAACGAGGCTTTACACTGTCAATAATTATATCTTGAATTATATGTATATATAAAAATATTTAAATCTTAAAAAGTCTGTAAAATGCACAAATGATTATCAATTGTATTATAGATTGAAATTTTAAGTACATTTTTAGAGTTTCTTTATAATTAACACATAAAATATAAGAAATAGCATTTATAATATAACCCAACTATTTTCTTAAAACTGTACATTTTTTGTGTTAATTCTAAAGAAAAACTAAAAATATTCTTAAAATTTCAATCTACAATAAGATTGATGATTATTTGTGCATTTTAGAGACTTTTTAAGATTTAAATATTTTTATATATGTATATATATAATTCAATAAAGAATTATAGATGAGTGTCATACGGGCATTAATCGCAGAAAAAATGAGAAAATCGGATGAGTATGAACGAGGCTTATGTCGTAATCACATAGTTTATGTGATTATTATTTGATTTGTTTCAATAGCTGCTTTCCCATTACGTTCTGACAGACCCTGGTGCATGCCAGGGCAAGATGCACTGCGTTCCAGTTACATTTTATGAAGTGGGGTAACTTTCACAAAGTTGTCCTTCCCCTTCCTCTTCTAGAGCCAACCTTTCAAGCAGGGCGAGTTGCACTTGCTCATTTGATTGACTAATTTAAAAATTACATCTGACAGCTGCCGATAATTATTTAAAATATATATCAGGAACAACATCATATGATGATTTGTTAATAGCGTTTGGATTGATTTTAATCTAAACAAAAAAATAATGCTACATTTCTATAGTTTGTTCGCGTTAAGACTGCAGTAGTAGTTGTTATGGCAACTGAGAAACAATGCTCTGGTTGGCTTAGAGGCCTACCCATTTTACAATAGAATATCTTCCAGATTAAAACAAAGCTACTTGTAATTGAATCAATTTAGTTAAAAATATTTACTATTTAATATTTATTAATTTTTTGCGTTACTGTAACTAGGTTAACGCATTTGTAAATAATTATATGTATTTCAACTTTAAATTACAGTTTTTTGTTGCTGACGTACAGTATAACCTCAAAAACTTAAATATGAGTAAACGTCATGCAATTCTAAGAATTGTTTTTAATAAATTTTAGTATTAAAAGTGACTAATATACATTTCTATTAAATATGTTAATATTTAATTAAGAAAAGTTTTTAAATAATTTAAAATCATTTTATTATAATATAATAAACAAAGTGAAGTTAGCTGTATTATAATACTAAGGAGAACATGTTGCAATTACAGTTGTGTGACACTGACTTTATAAACCACTCCCATCACTGCAGTCTTAACGCGGACAAACTATAAACACCCTGTGTAATTATTTAAACAAATATAAACACATGTACTGCCACCTATGAATAATTTTCTGAACTAAACATTAACCTGAAGTTAGATGTAAATCAACTTGACACAAAGCATGTTATTTTTTGGTTAACCTAAAAATTACAAGTTAATACAATTTTATCATAATACATAAATAAACTAGCTAGAATCATGAAAAATTTAGTATTCTACGATTATAAGCATGTTTTCTACAAAACTGAAATACAAAACCAACGTACATGTACGAATGCAAATGGAACTGTATACATAATAACAACAAATGAAGAAGAAAATTCCTTACAAATACACAGAATCGATGAAGAAAATAAAACCGTGGAGCTTCTAAATACAAGCTCAATTATATCAGAACTAGTATTCCTACAATTCGAGCAAAAACTCTGGCTTGCATTGCATGATGAAATAGTAATAATCAGCCTAGATTTGGAAGAAATCGAACGTATTTCATTACCTGAAGAATTATTAGCAGCGAAATGGAATTCAACACAAGATATGTTAAGTATATACCATGTCAATGGAAAAGTAGCATGTTATGCAATTAATTTCGGAATAATGGAATTGGTATTATTGGACGAAGGTGATATTAATGATAAACCGCAGGATAGCGTATACGTTGGTTGGGGTTCTTCGAAAACACAATTTCAAGGATTAAAAAAGAAAAAGGATGTTGAAGAGGTATGCGATTATAAATGTACGGAATTGAAAGCAACGATCGATTGGCGTGGGAATTCAGAAATGTTTGTTATTAATTATTTTAAAGATGGTGAGAGACAGATTAATGTTTATAATAAAACTTGCGAATTGTTGTATAGTACTGTTAATAAAGAATTGAGCGGGTTTTTGCAATTTGCTGCATTTCGGCCAACTGGGAATAAAATAGCTTGCATTACTTCTAAAAACGGAAAGGATTATAGTGTTACTTTTATTGAAAAAAATTGTGAGCTTATTAATAGTTATTTGTTGGATGAAGGGGTGATGGTTAAGGATATTAAATGGTCACTATGCGGAGAATATTTGGCTATTCAACAACAGTTAGGTGATCAGAATTTTATTGATTTATATATTAATACGCATGCTGTTTGGGCTGTTAAGCAACGCTTGCCGATTAAAGCATTGAATTCATTAATCAGTTTTAATTTTGTTCCGATTTTATCGAATATGCTCGGTATTGAATTGTTTCTGGAAAACGGTTCATATCAGTATTCGTTTGTTAAAAAAATATTGAAAAGTGCTAATGATAGTGGGATTATTTGTAGTATTCAGGGTAAGATTTTAAATTCTTGGTTTTATAAAGAAGCTATATCACCACCGGATCATATTGAGGCTCATTATACGATAACTGAGGATGAAGTTATTAATGCGGTTGTATTTCATGATAAATTGTGTCGGGTTGCTTTGATTCAAGCTGATGGTAATGTTTGCATTTATGATTATACCAAATTACATGAATGGGAACGTATTAGTAAGTTTAAATTAAGTGATGAAGGTTTGCAAATTGCTATTAGTCATTATCGGTTTTATTTTGTTAATGATGATTTTATAAGTATTTCTATAGAAGCCGAATCGGATTTAAAAACAATTTATAATGAAGTCATTGAAAAATCAAATTGTGAAAAAAATGTTATTCATGTACGAACAAATGATTTCATGTTTATGACTTCAAAAATACAACGAATGCCGTTGATTGAAATATTAACATATGAAATCGGTGATTTAGTTTATGATTTTTATTTAACTGCAATTGGAAGTTTGTTTATTAATAACGTTGAATTTATTGGTGAATTTACGTCGATTCATTTGCACGATAATTTTTTCCTGGCTACTACTAAAAAATTAAATAATAGTCAATACGGTGACAGCTTAGTTTGTTTAGATCTCGATAATATAAAGAATGCAATAGTCGATAAGGATATTTTAAAATATGGTTACATCCGAACCGTCGAGCAAGGGGCTATAATATCTCATTCAATTACCGATTCTCCTTTGATAATAATTTATTTACCCCGAGGTAATTACGAATGCATTGAATTAAGAAATATAAGTTTGATTAAATTACGGGATCATTTAAATGCAAACCAATTTAAAGAAGCTTATAATTTAATTAAATTCCAATCAATGGGAATTAACTTATTAATCGATGTCAATCCTGATGGATTTTTAAACAATTTAAAAGAATTATACAACCAATTATCTGATAGTAGCGTTTTTATAAAATTAATGTCTGAATTAAAAGATTCCTCGACTATATCAAAGGAAGATTTAAAAATATTGCAACCAAAAATGTTAAAAAATAAACGCAAAGAAATATCTGCCGGATTAAAAACATTCTTTTTAAGATTTAATAACGTACATGAGAATCTCCCAGTGTTAGCAATGATCGAATTATTTAATATTTCAAAAGGCTTTAATATTCAAGCAGCGCTTGAAATAATAGGCTCTGTATGTCAAGGAGAATATGATAAATATGAAAAGCAAGTATTAACAGCTTTGTCTCTAATTAATCCATATGTTGCGTATCAAGAAATGTATAAAGTAGCTCTACAAATGAATGATTTAGAATTAGCCAGAATGGCTGCAAATAAATCAAATTTAGATCCAAAAATATACGCCAATTTTATAATTAAATTAAAAAATTCAGATGAATTAACTCGTCGTTATTTAATATCTAAAATGAATCGTGATAGTAAATTTGAATCATTATATATGTTGGAAAGGTATCGCCAGAAACAAATCGATAAGGATGAATTAATTAATTACGTTATTGATTCGAAAACATCCGAAAGAATTTATAATAATATCGATAGCTCCGATGAAATTTATAAAAATATAGCTCAAATATATTCGGATGAATTGATTGGAAAACAATGCACGAAAGAAGCCGGCTTGATATTAATTAAAGCTAAACTATATCAAGAAGCCTTTACAATTTTAAATCGATCATTATATTGGCAAGAAGCCATTACAGCAATTTATAAAATCGATGATGCCGAATTAAAATCTGAATATTTCAAACAACTTGCCGATACTTTACAATCATCTGGTAAATATACGGAAGCATCAGATATTTACATCCATCACTGCAAGGATTACAAATCAGGATTAATATGTTTGCTAGAAGCGAAAAATTATTCACAAGCATATCACATGGCTTTATTTACAAACACGTCCGATTTTATTAATTCATATTTATTACCACATATGCTACAATATTTAAACGAATTAAATCCGAAAATATCTGAAATCTCCACAAATTTTGTTAAAATGTACAATCGCCTCCTTCAAGTTAGAAAAGATAAAATTAACAATTACGATTTACACGGAGCTGTTGATAATGATTTATACACCGATGCTGATAGTATAATGACGAAAACAACCACAACAAAAAAATCTTCATCAAGTCGTGCCAGCTCGCGTAGCTTGAAAAAAGAACAAAGAAAATTCCAGAATACACGAGAAGGATCCAAATATGAAGACATTGCTTTGATACGTGAATTACACAATATTGTAACTGCAACCTTTGATATATGCATGAATGTTAAGGAAACTGCAGATTTATTAAATTTGTTTTATAATTCCAAGCAGGATGCTCATGTTATTGTTTTGTTACGTAAATTAGATGATTTGCAACAGTTTATGATTGCAGTTGCAAATCAAATATGGGTTCCCGAAGCTCAAGTTGTTGAAAAAGAAAATGAAGGTGTATATGAGAATTTGATACATCTGGAAGGGAAATATAGGGCAAAACCTGATAATATGAGAAGGTGTCATATATTGTCTTTTTAATTTGTAATGTTAATTTTGAGAATTCATTGTTGATTTATTTTGTATATTTGTAATTTTAAATTATGTTGAAATAAAATTATTTAATTTGTATAAATAATGTTTGTGATTTATTTAGGTTTCCTTAACAGTATATATGAGTATTGTCAATTAATAATTGTCAGATTTTTATTATATCTGAGAAAGAATGAATTTAGGCTACAAATATATGGCAGCACTTTAATTACATGCAAAAATATCAAAATTTTCTAAAATTGTTATGGAAATACAAAGTCCTAATTTTAACTTAATCATTCACTCAACTTGAAATTTTCCATAATTCAGTAAACTTTACATTGACCAGTGTGTTAATCATTAAATTTAAGATCTAAAAAAGAATTCATATATTGTCAACTTTCATTTTGATCATTTACCCTTTAAATATGTTTGTATTTGGGGCCCCAAAAAATATTTTGCACAGGTCCACGGTTAGAAAGAAGGCTAAAGTGAACATTTTATATTACTTACTTCACGTTAAAATGTAGAAAATTTGAAGCAAGTTTTAAAAGTTTTTCTTTATTAATTTTTGCTAAAATGCAATTTTCTACGTAACTTTACATTTATGTTGTTTTTTTTTTAATTTCAATCATTGGATGTGCGATATTTAAACTGTAAATACGTTTTTGAGCTGTTTCTTATATTTTAGTAAATTTAGATACATTTTCAAAATGTTTTTATTCAGAAAACTATCTTTTCTGAACAATTTTTTTTAGTTTTCACACGTTTACTTATAGAAAGCGTTTTTCAAGAGCTATAACAGTGATTTTTTCAAATTGTTGTGCAAAAAAGGCATTTTTTGTGTGGAAATCGCATTTTCAAAGAATTTTAAGAGTTTTATTTATTTTTGTTTATCTTCGAGCATAAAATGTGCTAAGTTTCAGTTGTATATGAGTTTTCAAAGCATTTTTATAAAAAAAAATCACCAATAAATGGATATATATCGCACTGTGACGTTCTTGCAACTATTATATGAGAGATTGAATGTTAGTTATCACATCTTTGCTGACAAACACTTGGGTGTGTGGTCGGGGCACCCAATTTATGAATTGTAGATATAGTTGGATAACTGCAACTATGGCCAAAGGCGGGTAAGGAGATGATAAGCCCATCTCAAATCAACCTCGCCTGCGAGCGGTGCCCGCTGCATGGAAACTAAAGGGGCTCTGGCAAACACTTTCTCTTCATTTTCCGCTATGATCTGTCGACCTCCCTTGGTCAAACCCTTCGGTCTACTCTAGACCACCTTTCGGTTCCCGACGCTATTAGATATCGAGGGCTAGGGAACCAAAAAAGCAATCTCTCGTACCCTACATAGGAGGATAACCTATTAAAAAAATAGTCCCTAACCCGACATCCCCTATCTCCAAAAACCCCTCCCAATTTGGACCCCCAATGACGACCACCTTTCAGTCCAGATAGGTGTAAAAGAATGGACAAGAACAAGATTTTTTGGTAATATGGAAGATACAACGCAAAAAACAAACGTTTACGGGACAGGGGTCGGATCCCCAGAACCGGTCGATAGTGGCGAGGTAGTAGTCCACTTACGATCGTCAGCCAATGACTACGCCAAAACAATAAAAAACTCGGTTGAGGAAGATGAAAAGCGCGATCAAGAGGGCGCACCTCAATCGGCAAATCACTACAACAAGGGTGATGACGACCCGGCAAGGGAGAAAGAAGAGGAAACGAGAAGATTTGAACTGGAGCTTTTGAAGGAACAGGGCAAACGGGGTAGCCTGAGCAGGTCACCTATCAGGAGGATCCCGGATGCAAAGAAAGAAACACCGGCTGCTCAAACAGAGAACAAGGATGGGAAACCTGATCACATAGTCTTGGGAAACCTAAGTGAACTTCCCGCTACTCCATCCAAGGAAACAGGAATAAAAGCGGAGGAAACCCTGCTCCAAAGCAATAAAAGAATGAGGATGGCTGACTCTCCCCAGAAGAGGGAAGCAGATCTAGAGGACTTTAAAATGGACTATAGAAAGCTGAAGGATCTTCTAAGGAGAATAATAGCAGAGAGCTCAAATCTGAGAAACATTGCGCTGGTAAGCAATAGAATGAAACCGGAAGCTAGAGATGCAGCCAACAGGTTGTATGGCTACTCATCAAGGCTGAGAGAGGATGGAGAGATTAACTTCCTAGAAAAACAGGAGGGTCAGGGGTCCGTTATAGGACAGCTCCCGAAATGTATAAGCCTAGTGGATAAGGCGGAGCAAACAGAAACAATGGAGACAGCGGAGGAAAGGGATCAACGAATGCCTTTCACGCAAAAAAGGGGTCGAAGCACTACATGAGCTGATGGAAGTAGACTGGACAGAAGACCTATTCACGAATTGCGAGCAGACGAGTGATACCTTTAAAGCTGACAGTAAGGAAGACTTAGTAGTAATATTAAGTAGTAGCGAGAGCACAAAGGGATACCCTGAAAAAATAATAGAGGAGAGACACCCGGAATTGATAGCAGCAATGACGGAGGATCAACAAGAAACTAAATGGTGGTGTGGGGTTACAAAAAGCTCCATAATTGCCCAAAATGGCAAAGCAGAAAAGGAAAATGAAAGACTCACGTATGTAGTGAAAACCATGAAGGGGACGGGAACACTAGAAGGAAGTAGAGGAATAATCAACGCAATGCAGGAAGTAAAGGCAATGACAATGGAAAAGGGAAAATCGAGACTAGCCTGTATCACGGATGCAGAACCAGATATGGCCAGGAAAGTGATGGAATACTGTCTTAAAAATGAGGAGCTTAAAATGACTATCCATGGCAAAAGGAAACCAACGCAAGGAAGAAAAAACGAGATGCCAAAGAAGCGCTGGGATAGACAGATGGATACGATTCTAATCAAACCAAAAGAGGGCTGCAGCTATGCAGAAGTAATGAAATGTATGAAGAATGAAGTGAACACGGGCGAGATCATCATCGCAGGGATAAATAAAACGAAAGATGGCAACATTAAACTTGTGGTTAAAAATAATAAGGAAGAAGTAAGGAAGGAGTTCAGGAAAACACTCGATGAGAAAATCAACAAGGTAGCCAACATTGAACTAAATGAAAGAAAAAAGACAATACGGCTTCTAGACGTGGACGGAGACTTCAATGAAGATGAGGTGAAGGATGAAATCAACATGGAACTCCTGAGTGACAACCTGAGCGCCAAGGTAGATTCGGTGAAACTATCAGAAAAGGTCAACCAGAATGGAGTAAGATATGCCTTCGTGAACATGCAGGAAAAGGCAGCAGAGCACCTTATAAGGAAAAGGAAAATAGGCTCAGGCTGTAATAGATGGAGGGTGATGGAGGTATTTGCTCCGCAAAAATGCTACAAATGCCATAGAATAGGTCACAAGGCAATGGACTGTAAAAGTACGGTTGGCGAGCCCTGCAGGAACTGTGGGGGACCGGACATAAAGTGAAAGACTGCACCAATAAACAGAAGTGCTACTTATGCAATATCACAAGGTCACAAAACGGACAGCATGAGATGCCCGGCGTTCAGGAAACTGGTGCAAGCACAGAAGGAGAAAGAAAGGGCCGGAAGGGATAGAAAATGAAGGTTATGCAGGTTAACCTAAACAGATGTAGAGCGGCTATGGATCTACTAGAATGGAACTGTCAAAAAGCAGGAGCAGATTATGCCCTAGTCTCGGAACCAAATAAGAAAATAGCAGCAACTAGGAAAAGATGGATTATGGATAAAAATGAAGACGCGGCAATATACATCCCTGACAATACTAAATCTCCGGCATTAAAATCAGGAAGTGGGGTAGGCTACACCTGGGTGGAGGACCGGGACACAGTGATGTATGCCTGCTACTTCTCCCCAAATGAAAGCATTGAGCATTTCGAAAAGTGGCTAACAGAACTAAGTAAGGACCAAAAAAAACACAAGAAAGATAAGATCATTGGCGGGGACTTCAACGCCAAGTCAGGCATATGGGGGTCTCCCAAAGACGACCGGAAAGGTGACATGTTGGCGAAATGGGCAAACGAAAACGAACTCTGCGTCCTGAATAGAGGGGGAGTACCTACGTTCCAAAAAAACGGAGCAAAATCCTTCATAGATGTGACCCTGTGCACCTCTAAGATGGTAACAAAAATTAGCAACTGGCATGTGGGCGAGGAAGAGAATCTGAGTGACCACATGAACATACACTTCGAAGTCAGGCAGGGGAAGGTAAAGACTTGGGAGAAGACAAGAGAAATCACCGGATGGTCTTTCCGCAATGAGCAAGAGGCAAAATTCCTCTCAAACCTGGACCTAAACACAACGGGAATGGAACACACTGCTGAGAAGCTAAAAGAATCTATAATAAAAACCTGCAAAAAGACTTTAAAGAAAAAAGGGGGCAGGGTAAACTACAAACCAATGTATTGGTGGAGTGATGATATTGCAAACATGAGAAGGAGATGTATAAAAACTAAAAGGATTGAGACAAGATTAAACGGAAAAAACCCAAGAGACATATACCTTCTGCAACAAGCACAAGAGGCATACGCAGGTGAGAGAAATGACCTGAAGAAGGCAATAATGGAATCCAAGAAGATGGCCTGGAAGAAACTGTGCGAGGAACTAAATGTGGATATATGGGGCAAAGGATATAAAATTGTCACAAATAAAATAGGACAAAGATCCCCAATAACACTGTCAGGGGAGGAGATAACGGCTGAAGCCAAGAAACTCTTTCCGAACCTAGGCAGAACAACGTGGTTAGAGATAAGAACAGATATGGATATGATACCGGAATGTACAGAAGAAGAAATACTTAAGGCAGGTGGTAAAATTAAAAGAAAAAAGGCACACGGGACAGACATGATACCGCCGGAGGTGATCAGAGCGATAGCAACAAAAAGACCTCAACTCTGCGCGAAGGTCCTTGACAAACTCATAAAGCAAGGCATCTTCCCCAAGGACTGGAAAAGGGCAAAATTAGTACTAATCGAGAAACCTACCAAAAAAAACGAAGACAAGGCATACCGACCTATATGTCTACTGAACCCACTGGGAAAGCTGTATGAGCACGTCCTCAACACGAGACTTACAGAGGAACTAGACAGGAATGGTGGCCTGAGTAAAAACCAACACGGGTTCAGAGGTGGCCACTCCACACTGGATGCACTTAGACATGTTAGGGAAGCAGTACTCCACACTGGATGCACTTAGACATGTTAGGGAAGCAGTGGGGCAGGTAGCTGAACATCCTACACACAAACTGGCGGTGTTGATCACCTTTGATATAAAGAATGCTTTCAACTCGGTGCTCTGGAGGGGACTAATAGAAGAATTAGAGAGAAGGGGAATTTCAACATACCTCAGAAAAATCCTATGCCACTATCTACAGGATAGAATCATAGAATGCAGCTCCGGAGCAACTCTGGAAATGACTTGCGGGGTGCCTCAGGGGTCTGTCCTGGGTCCCACCTTGTGGAATATATATTATGATGGTCTGCTGAGAGAGCAGATGACACAGGGGATTACCACAATAGCATATGCTGATGATCTAGCTATGGTTGTCAGGGGTAACAATATAAGGGAAATAGAAGAGGAGGCAGAGTGGGCGTCCTACAAGATAAAAAGGTGGATCAAAAAAATGGGTCTAGAACTGGCAACCCATAAAACGGAAGCTGTTGTCCTGGTGGGTAGAAGGAAGGACATCACAGTTAAAATCAATCTAGGGGATACAACAATCACATCCCAAGGCAGCATCAAATACCTAGGGATGAAGATAGGTAAAAACTGGAATATGAGCCCTCATATAACAGAGGTAAAGCAAAAAGCAGAGAAACTTGTAATGGCCCTGGCACGTATCATGCCGAATGTAGGGGGTCCAAGGGCGGAGAAACGTAAAGTTATGGGTGCAACGGTGGACTCAATACTGTTGTACGCCGTACCCATCTGGATAGAAAGCTGCGAGAAAAAAAATACAGAATAATACTAGAGCGGGCCAGAAGAAAAATGGCAATTAGAATAGCCAGTGCCTACAGAACAGTTTCGTCCAAGGCCATACAAGCAATAACGGGCACAATCCCCATACACCTTCTCGCCAAAGAGCGGGCCGAAGGTAAAGGGAAACAACCAAAGGGGCACAGCAAAGACAAGAGAGTGGAAACAATGAAAAAATGGGAATCAGAATGGCAGTGCAAGGGTGACGTCGCCAGATGGACACAGACCCTCATACCCTTGGTGACACCGTGGGTAAAAAGAAAACATGGTAACCTGAACTACCACCTCACACAGATCCTAACAGGTCATGGTTGTTTTGGGTCATATCTAAAAAGAATGTGCCTAGCAGAACAGGACGAATGCCCCTATTGTGGAGAGAAAGATACCCCGGAGCACACAATGGTAAAGTGCCCTCGCTGGAGAAGCACCAGAGAAGAGATGCAGCTAAGAGTCGGTAAAGAGATAACCGTAAACAACCTGACCACACTCATGCTTGAAAGTGCATACAACTGGAGGGCCATAGATGATGGCATACGGAGAATAATGGCAACAAAAGAAGAAGAGGAGAAAGCAAGAGCAGGAAGTCAAGGATAGTAGGATAAATAGAATGTGTCCAGACTTTGTGAAGTAATACCACAACGGTAATCCCGCAAGGCTTGGAGGGCTTAGAGGTTAGGGTTTTTAGTGGGTATACGGGTAACCGGGAGCCCCACACAAAGTGCGTAAGGCATTTTCCCCCCTCAATTAAAAAAAAAAAAAAAAAAAAAACTATGGCCAAAGTATATAAAAGTAAGTTATTTACAACTCAACTTCAAAAAAGATTTTTATAAATATATGAAAAAAAATCATCAAAAACACAAATATTAAATATATTTTTCATTTAACCGCTTGTTAATCATTTATTTATCACTAATCAAGATCATTAATATTCTTAAAAGCATTTCACTAAACTTGACATCAATAAATTACTGGGTTTAGAACTACTTACCAATGTTTCTAATTCAGTTATACATTCAGCACATTTTCTACAAATTTTACCGTATTTATCAAATTTAAATTAAAACATGTAAATCATAAAACATAATTAAACAACAAAATGTAATTTTTATTCAAAAGATACTTATAAAATCTAGAAAAGAAATACATAGTACAACACTAGAATGGAAAAATTACCTTAATATATGTAAATAATAGGTTAAATAATCCTTTTCAATATTATGTAATGATTTTGATTTTTTTTATTATTGAAAAAAAGAAACCATCACATTAACATATGTAACTAAAACTACAAAAAATCATTGTTTGGCTTTTAAGGGATCCAAGAATATAATAAAATTCCCAACAAAATATAAATAACAAAACAATTATTTTAAGAAGAAATTAATAAGTGAAAAATTATATTGAAATTTCCATTGAGTCAGATGGATGGGATGGCGGCAATGCTGGAATAAATTAAATTAAATCATAATTAAAATAAAATATAAAAAAAATAATGGTCAAATACTTGACAGCAACCAATAACTAAACTTGTTATTAGTAAATCACTAAACTAAAAAAATGGCAACGATTATTTATGATCGATAAATCCAAATTTTTTTGTCAATCTCTAAAGTCAACGCATTTAAAATTAATAATTAAATACACCAATACAAGTACATATACCAGTTGAGAATTAAATTAGTAATAAACAAATATTCAAAGCTAATTTGATGGTTGCGTTATTGTAAATACATTATATCTTATACAAAAATTCTAATCAAATTTGCATCCAATATTACAATGTTAAATAGAATAATAACAGTTTTAAATATAAACACTTACCGCATTTACAAGCCTACATGAAGATTCCCGATTTATGGTAATGAATCTGAAAAAAATACTATTTTTATATTTCATTTATTTAATTCATAAACAAAACTCACCATAATTTTGTTGCTGCTATAGTTACTATAAATACTAATCATAGCTCCTGTTTTGTGATTCTTCAATACCTCTGAAAACCAATTGATCCAATCCAACATATATTTTCCATTCAAGTCTGTACAACTCATTATACGATTCCTCATCCATTTCTATCAAATAAACTATACCATTCTGATACACGTAACTATGATAAAGATCCCATTTAGATGTATCAATCATCGGATTTTGACCTTGCAATCTACTCAAAATTTTCTGAGTTGCTTCTAATTGTCCTGGTATAAAAACAGACAACCGCCTACGCTTGATATAACTTTCTGGTACAACACGTAATCCAGGTTGATTACTTATACTATTTAAATGAATGATAGAATTAACCAACCAATCCAATGAATGCATATCAGCACAACTTACATGAAAATAATTTCTGAGTAAATTGGCTTCTTTGAATTTAGGTGTTAACTGTTTTCTTTCTATGCTTTCGTCAATCATTGATAATATTCTTGCTCGCAATTTAGCCGCGTCTGTTTCACTCATTGATCTGTCAACAGTGGTGTTATCTAAGATGATTACATCGAGATCTGTTGTAATATGATAATTTGGTTCTGGTTTAACTCGTGTGCGAGGATCTGAATTGACTCGAGGTTTGGTGGTTGATTCAAGGATTGGAGAATCTTGTCTTCTTTCTGGAGAATCTATTTCCCGTTTAATTGTACTAGTTTCGATTTCTCTACTTTGAGATGAGTTTCGTACTTCATAAGGATAGCTTCGACTGTTTCTATCATTGGATGTTTTTCGATATTCATCAGGTCTGTCCATCCTTATCCAAGTGCCTGTTTCAGATGTGTTCTGTCTTCTGTTATCTATGCCTCGTACTTCAGTGTTTCTACTATAACTTGTAACTGTGCTACTATTTCTGCTAATTAGTTCATCATTAGCATAGCTTTTATTCTGTCTATTTAGACGACATCTTTGTCTCCTACTAAGATTTTGATAAGCTTCAGTAGTAGAAGTAGCTGGTATACTGATACCGCCTAAATGAAAATTTTTCAATTCAATACTGGAGTTCTCCTTCGGTATAATTGATAATGCAATCTCTGAACGAGTATCCCTGAAGGTCCTTTGTGAGGTTCCTTCGTATCTCCTCTTTGTACTGCTGTACGATAGGTTCCGCCTTTGAATCTTCATTGCTAGCGCTTCCTGAGCTAACTTTTCTTTACGCAGCCTTCGTCTTGCTGCCCCCGAGAGCCTTGGCCTCAAGGTTACTATCGGATGATTGCTCCCCCCAGAATCCAGGGAGCGGCCCGGTTGGTGACCGGGGTGGGATTTTGCACAATCAGTGCTACCCACCTGGGGTACTTTGTTTGTATCGACCGACATTTCATTAAAAAAACCCAGTTTATGCCTCTGGCAGGCTTTTAGTTTGTTAAGAATAGTGTATAGTGTTTTGGTTCCCGAGCCCTCGTTACCTAATAGCATCAGTGACCAGAAGAGGGGTCTAGATTAGACCGAAGAGTTTGACCAAGGGAGGTCGACAGTTCATAGAGGAAAGAAGTGGAAAGTGTGGTGGTAGTCTCATTGCTGAAGCAAGGCTACCGTGCAATGGTGTTGGTCCGCGTGTGCAATTCCCCTATCCGCCACCTGGGGACGCGCCTGGAAGGGGTTAGCACCTTCCCCTACCCCCAAATTATGGAGTCCAGGTTCAAAGGTTTATTGTAAATGACACAAATTAATTTTCATATGTACATAGTATTTACAATACAATAAAAAAATAAAAACATGTTTTACAAAATTTAATTGTAACCAGGAATAAACCATTCCCTGACATATAGATGGAGTTTAAGACAAAATATTAATCACATTAGCAGTGGGGTGGCAACGACTGTGATGGCGACAAAACATTACATATTGACATGGCTGCATTGTTGAATTTATAATCAAATACAAAAAGCCAATTAAAACTCCCAACAAAAATTTTGTCATTACAGTGTAGGAGTTGTCCCAGATTTATCTGTTAACAAATGTACATATTTATATTATTCATTATCTTTATCTCAGGGAACAATATTATATCTCGGTTGCGTATCTAAATCTAAAATAATAATTTTTATCAAAATCATTTTTATTTATTGTATTAGTTATAATACAATAATAATACTATATTGGGGTGCTTTGTAAGAATTATTCAAGATATGTACAAAAAAGTTATGTCTATGCTTTAAGGAAAATAACTTATTTATTCTATAAAATCCAAACAATTTTCTCTTCTAACACTTATAACATTTATCTGCGTGAATTAATCAGATCCAATCAGTACAGTCTGCATTTTTTTAAATTCGTATGACCACCTTATTTTATATATGTGAGGCGTAAGTAACCAAAAAGAAGATTGAAATTCAAAATTGGCTTTCGTAATATTTGAATACATGCATTGAATGCTTTCTGTCCCAAATCTATACAATAATAATCTATACTAAGCCTGATTTTGGTCATTAATCTTCTTTCTTTATTCAACCTCACATATACATACAGTATAAATTTAATTTAAAAAAAAAGAGATTACTTGGTAACTATTAAATTATAATTTTACAAAAAATGATCACATTAATTCATAATTATACAAAACTAACTACATTAATAATAGATATTGTCATACAACTGACATTTTATTACCTATTTTTTAGAACGTTTAGAAGGAACAGTAGAAGGTACACTTTCTTCCCTCAAATTATGTTAATTGCTGACTGGAAATCTGAAAAAAAAAATTATTATTGAACAGAATCCAAATTATACATTAATTAAATTAAACATTAATTTTTTTAGTTAGATTGGCTATAATATATATTGATAATGAGTTAAATCTAAAAGAAAAATGTTAGCAGTTATATCATTGAATTCAAGAAAAGTACAGTATTGCCACTTAAGAGCCGTCTGACACGAGACTGATTTTAATACAAGTGTTAGTACAATAATTTTGCGCGCCAATTTATCAAATAATTAGCAAGCTTTTAAGCAAGAAATTAGAACAGGTTCTAATTTCTTGGATGAAATCTTACTAAATAATTGACACATAAATCCGCCAATTTATAGATATGTCGCCAAAAACACTGGATTATAAAATTAAATTTTTAAATAATTGGCGGGCAAAATTATTGTACTGACACTTGTATTAAAATTAGTCTCGTGTCAGACGGCTCTAAGAGCCAGGACAAATCACAATAACAACAATTTGGACATATTTGTAATATAACTCAATAAATTTAATGAAAAAATAACTTTGTGGTAATTTCAGCTGGAACTTAAAGGTCTTGTAGAGTACCCCAAATTTATTTGATCAAAGTCAAATCGTTTTTTCTGCGACAGTGACGTCCCAAAAACGTCATTTGAGAAAGCGCTACTAGTAAACCCAAAACAATAACCCGTTAGATCTCAAATGAAAAATCCATCCTCCGTCTATTTTTCATTTAATTTTTGAATGTCCATACAAATTTGTCCAAGTTCAAACAAAACGTTCTTTTTGATTAAAACTTGTTTTGCGACAAAGCCTATTGCTACGGCAGTTTTCAAAATAGAAAATGGGATGTAGCCCCTTTCAGAAAAGAAACAAAAATTTGATTTTTTTGACCACAAAGTAAGGTTGCCAACATTGTGCTGATGGATAGAAAAGAAAATATTATGCAGGTATATCTATAATTTGTATTGCAGCATTACTTTAAGTAATTAAATAAAAATTATTCAAATAAGAAATGAAAACCCAAAGCAATGGACGTCAAACCCAAAGCCCAAAAAATGATTGTCAAACCTAAAGACTTCGGGTCAAAATGACTCTGTTGACAACCCTACCACAAAGTTTAAAGGACAATTTTTCGATTAAGTTACTTCATTATTTACTTTTCATATAAAACTTAATAAGAGAACTTTGATTGGAAGCTAAAGTGCTACAAATGTATTTACTTACATCTTAAAATCTTACAACAAATAAAACATAATTTCTAGGCGTTATTAAATACAACTGAACACAATCAATTAACTTGCTCTAATACCATGTTCAAACAACTATTTCATGCAAATCAGGAGGTGGTGCGTGAAGTGCGTGTAAATACATGATATATTCATCACCTTTAAAAATAGTCACATTGATGAAAATTAAATAAACTACGCTTAAAATATGTTAGTGCAATGCAATAAAAATTAAAACTACCCTTAAAGTTAACTATAGTTTAATTAAGCATAGATTTAAGCCACTATAGTGCAAACAGACCTAAATAAATAAAGATTAGATTTTTACATTTGTCAATTTATTGTTCAATTTTAATGTCAGAAATAAGTATATGGCATTTCTATTAGTGTGCAATTCTGTTTTAATACTTCCAATGCTTGCATGTTAAATTATAAATGAATAATACTTTGTTTTCAAATTAGACAAATTATTCTTAGGTTATGATGTGGCAATACAAAGCCAGTGCTAAAACTAAAGTCCACTAAATAAATACCAAACTCAATAACACAAATAAAAAATTTACTGTGATTAAATTATAAAAACTAAATTAACTTATAAACTTACCTAAACCACAAACTAATTAAAGTCGCAATAAAAGTAATATCTCGCCGCGTGGCCACAAAGGTTACATTACCGAGCCCAAGCTAAAAGAATAGAAACCGATAAATTGTCATGGTCCCGAGCCGCGGACCCTCGCGTTCGCAAAAACTCAACCGCGCAAAAAAATACCCGCGATATTTATTTATTTAACAAATAGGAATTTATTTATTATAACCATAAAATTTTATTTATTTAAAAATTCCGGAAATTTTGAATATTCATTCTCTACACGTTGCAAAAATACCAATTTTAAAATTAAATTAAACTGTTCGAGTTGCGCAAAAAAAATCGCGCCCTTAACGACTTACATGCAAGCAAATTTCTGAATAGAATACATCGTACCACAAGAATTAATTCTTGGCACACTTAATTTTTAATGTATTTATTAATGATTTACCAACACCTATTGGCGATCGAATCTGCGCGAGCCGACCTAGGAAGCTAACATATCCAACGACATCGCCAAACTGGTGGTGCCGTATTCAAAGGTGCAAGAACAACCTTTCGCAAAGAAATTGCCCAACATGATACGGCACATGACCATCGTTCCAAAGGCTCGGGCATGAGTTTGAAGCTGAATGTACTAGCAAACGACAAACTGAACAAACAAGCAGCGAGTCGATCAACCATCAATCACTGCTCAAGTAGGAGTAGTTGGCAACTACCATAACCAGCCAAATTAACATCACTTATTGTACTATAAATAAATATGTTAAATATAAAGAATTTCTACAAGATAAATGAAGAAAATATTAATCACTTATTGGGTTAAAAACAAACTCCTGATAGATATCGTGGCTAGCCCTACATTCATCCGGCTAGCCCTATCTGGTTTGTACGCAACCGACTATTTCGTACGCCTCCCAATCAGCTCGCCATCGTTTGAGACCAACGACTATCAACGCGGTGACACACCACCCCCATATATACGTATCCAGCCGTACTAGTACAACGAGAAAAGAAAGTGCTCGTCTACAAGCTCTATACGTTGCTAAAATACCGATTTTAAAATAGAGTTAAATAGTTCGAGTTGCGCTCAAAAAACCACGCCCTTAACGTCTTACATGGAAGCACCGAGCATATGCTCTTAGCCAAAAACCACGACACATTATCCCGAGCATTAAAATTAAGGGACAAAATGGCCACTAAATTAAAAAACTGTCCACAGCCTATTTCTAATCAGAAAAACCACTAAATTTGATATCAGTCAACACTAATTTTTAAAAGTATATTTTATGAAGTACTCTGTAAATTTGAAGTCAATCTCTTTTAAAAACTGAAGGTTATTGTGAATACATTAAATCTACACAAAAATGCAAAATCAAATTTGCAGCCAATATTGCAATATTAAATAGAATAAAAACAGTTTTAAATATTTGTATTTACTGTATTTATAAGCCTACATCTGAACATTCCTGATTTATTGGTAATTTAATCTAAAAAAAATACTATTTTTATAATTCATTTAACTCTTTTTCAAAACTCACCATTATTTTGTAGTTGTTAGAGAGATTAACTGCTTGCTATAGTTATTATTATCACTAATTATAGTAACCATAATTCGATGTAGAAGCAGTTCCGTTAGTCATATCCTGTGTAAAGCTCTTATTTTGTGACTCTTCAATACCTCTGAAAACCAATTGATCCAATCCAACATACATTTTCCACTCAAGTCTGTACAATTCATCAAATGATTCCTCATCCATTTCTATAAAATAAACCATACCATTCTGATACACATAACTATGATAAAGATCCCATTTAGATGTATCGATCATGGGATTTTGACCTTGCAGTCTACCCAAAATTATCCGAGTGGCTTCTAATTGTCCGGGTATAAAAACAGACAACCGTCTACGTTTGATATAATCTTCTGGTACAACACGTAATGCGGGTTTATCACTTATACTATTTAAACGATCAATAGAATTAACCAACCAATCTAATGATTGCATATCAGCACAACTTACATGAAAATAATTTCTGAGTAAATTGGCTTCTTTGAATTTAGGTGGTATCTCTTTTTTTTCTATGGTTTCATCAATCATTGATAATATTCTCGTTCGTAATTTGGCAGCGTCTTTTTCATTCATTGATCTGTTAATAGTAGTATTATCTAGAATGATTACATTGAGATCCGTTTTAATATGATAATTTGGTTCTGTTTTGAATCGTTTACGAGGATCTTCTGAACTGACTCGAGGTTTGGTTGTTGATTCTTGGATTGAATTGGATCTTTCTCGAGGATCTCTTCGCCGTTTTGATGCAGTAGTTTCAGTTTCTCTTCTTTCATTGTTGATTTGAGTTTTGAGGTCTTCTTTGGAGATGTTATTACTTTTATGAGATGAGTTTCGCACTTCAGAAGGATTATTTCTGCTGATTCTATCATTAGATGCTTTTCGATTTTCATTAGGCCTGTCTATCCTCCTATTGCTGTTTCCATTTGATGTGTTCTGTTCTTTTTTATCTATGTTGCTAGTATTTCTTTTTTGAATTGAGTTTTGTACTTCAGTTTTTTTACTGCTTCTTCCATTGTTCTGTGTTTCTTTGGTTGTGTTAGCACTATCACTATAACTTTTTACTGTGGTGTCTTGTCTGCCAATCCGTTCATCTATATCCTTTTTAACATTGGATTTGTTTTGTCCTTCTTGTGCATTGCTTTTTTTCTGTTCATTTAGACACCTTCTTTGTCTCCTGCCAAGTTTCTCATAAGTTTCGGTGATAGGAGGTGGTATATAAATATCGGCTAAACTAAAATTTTTCAATTCGATACTACCCGATTTACCATTTGGCAACAAAACAACAGCTAATTTTGATTTTGCAATTGAATACCAAATAATGCTTCCTGGTTCAATATCTTTATAAAAACAGATTTTTTTTTGAAGTCCTAATGAAATCAATTCTTTAAAAAGCAATTCTTTACTAATCTTGAAACAATACAATCCTTCATTTTTTTTATTCTTAACTGTTACTAATAAATATCTATAGTGACAATGCATCGATGTAAAATGACCTTCAATTTTGATATCGTTAATAACTAAACCACCATTTATATTCAATGAAATTGTAAATAAATAAGATTTAAAGTTTATTGTTATTAAATTCATTAAAGGTACACGGTGATTTCGACTTGATATTAAATAATCACGTTTGAATTTCATTAAATAGTGCGCATAAATTATATGTTTATCACAAGTAGCTCTTGTTGCTTTTCCTTCCGAATATATTATTTGTATATCATACTTATGTTGAATTCCAATGCCAACAAGATCTCTTTTTTTAAAATAAAATCGATAATGACCTATTGGGCTATCCAAACTAATATTTTCAAGTTGAAAACTTTTAGATTTTTTCCAATTTTGTAAATCCTGATAATCGTAAATATTGACCAAATCTGATGCATTAACAACAGCTAATAAATCGAACGTCTCGTTAAAAATAACTGCATTAATAATATCTTCTTCGATAATTTCATTAATAACTACTTCATCTTCATCAGCGGAATAAAACTTTGTTGTCAATTTACGTCCATCAATATTACAAACAATTCCGTAATCTCTAATCCAATCACATTTTAATATATTTTTCACATATGTATACTTGTAGGAACCATTTTTTAAAAATAGTTTTATACACAAAATTTTACTCTCGACTTTAACAAAATCAAATGTAATTAACGGATTAATGCGTTTTATACAAATTCGCTTCTTAATTTCACAATTGGCTGCTAGAATTAAATCAATAAAATAATCTTCATTAAATTTTTGATAAACTGCCAAATAATCACCATCTGGTGACCATTTAATATCTTTCACAGCAATTCCATCTTGCAACAATAATTTGCTTTTTAATATGCCTTTACAATCAATTAAAGTTAAAATCTGATGGCTCAATTCGTGCCTTGCAAAAGCCAACATATTACTAGTAATCGGTTGGAATGCGACAAACGGCAACATACAATCGTATTCAACTTTACGATATAATTGACATTTGTTATTGAATAAATTAATACATCTCTTCGCACCAGTAAAGCAATTAATTGCAAACAATTCAGAATTAAAACTCCAATCAATTGCAACATCAAAATCAATTTTTTCAGTTTTAATAGTCGAATTACAATTCACTAATTGATCAAACGTTTTAATTTCATTTGTATTCAACTCATCAGGTAAAGTAATACGTACACTGCATTCGCCTTCATGAAGCGTAATTAATTCATTAAATTCAAAATCAATGGAGTAGCATGCAATTTTTTCAGATTTAAAATAAGCGCATAAGACATCTTGCTTTGTATTCCATTTTGCTGATAAGATTGTTTCAGGTAAATCTACTCGTTCTATTTGTTCCAAACTTAAATCAATAAGAATCAACTCGTCTTGTAGTAAGAGCCATAATTTTTTATAAGTTTCTAAATAAATCAGTTCCGATAATATCAAACTTGTGCTTGTTAGGTGGATGGCACTTCTATCTCCATCCCCATTTATTTTATGTATTTGTATGGTTTTTGCACCCTCACCTCTGCTTGCAATGTATATTGAACTTGATGCATTTGTACAGGAGCATTGGTTTTTAATGTCTGTCTTGTATGTGACATGTTTGTAATCATAGAATGATAAGTTATTCATTGGTGAAACTATTAATTATAGTATTTATACATTAATACTATTTGATCACTTCGTGATAAAACGATAAAACTTATCACTCTTCACATAACCAAAAAGAAGTCATTCATTCAAACAATTATTCATGGCTAGATTCACTTTGTTATTGTTGGTGTCGCCACTTGTTTCTGAATCACTCATATACGGGGTAGTACATAAAAAATTATTTCACATATTTCAGTTTTCGATAACAGTGTCAACCAGGAGTATACTGTGATACACAGGCATTTTTTACTTTTACTTATTTTTGGTAAACATACTGATTTATTTAGATAAAGTATTTCTATTCTTATTACAGTTTTGTAAAAATGTTTGTATACAACACAGAATAAATTATACTCAAAAGTAGTCAATACGCCATTATTTCTATGAAAATAAATAAAAGAAATGTATACAAATTTGTTAACAAAGCGTATAACGAGTAAGTGAGTATATATATTGAAGTAAGAACATATGATAGTACATCAGGTAATACATAGAGGCCATTACAGTTCTCTGTAATGTACTTATAGATTGCTTTAACACTTCTTCCCAATTTATGGGTACATATAGTACATATTATAAACATTACAATAATGGTTAACACTTAAATATTACATGAAACAATACTTAATAAATCTCTAAGTTTTACAAACTTGTCATGGGATAAACCCTTTGTTAATATATCGGCCTTTTGCCTTTGCGTAGCAATATATATAACATCAATTTCCTTCTTTTGATACAAATCCTTAATAAAATTGTATTTAATATCAACGTGCTTCAAACGTTGATGTTCTTGCCTTTTTAGTGAAGCGATACATGACTGATTATCTTCAAACATTTTAATTGGTTGATTACAAGTGATATTTAGTTCACAAAGTAACTGTTTCATCCACATGACTTCAGTTGTAGCTGTTGCCAATGACACATATTCAGCCTCAGTTGAGGACAACGCTACTGTTTTCTGTTTTCTGATAGTCCAATGGACAATGTTTCCATATACTTCAATCATGAAACCAGATGTTGACTTTCTGTCTTTGGAGCTTCCTGCCCAATCGGCATCTGCATAGCACGTTATTATATCTGCCTTTTGCCTGTTATAAACCAAACCAAGATCCAATGTTCCCTTAATATATCTTAGTATACGTTTTAACCCATTCCAATGAGCTTCATTTGGATTAGATTGGAACTGACTGTAATAGCTAACTGCTATTCCAATATCTGGTCGAGTAGTGAGCATTACATACATTAAACATCCTATTAGTTCCCTGAATGGTTTTTCAATAACATTTTGTGGATCATCACTTTCCGGTGGTTTGCTTTCAATAGGCGTTCTAGCAATGTTGCAGTCTTCCATTCTGAATCTGATTAATAGTTTCTTTAAATAACTTTCCTGACTTAGATACATTTTATCATTAGTCCTTATAATTTTAATCCCTAAAAATACATTCAAATTCCCTTGATCTGTTACTGCAAATTGCATTTTCAACGCTTCAACTAATTTTTCAATCTCATCTTTCTTATTGCTTGTAATTATTATGTCGTCTACATACAAAAGTAAATACATACAAGTGCCTTTCTGATTTTTATAAAAAAGACAATAATCATTCTTTGATTGTTCTAGACCATATTGCTTTACAAACTTATTAAAGGTTGCATTCCACTCTTTAGGTGATTGCTTCAACCCGTATAAAGTTTTATTTAATTTATAGACATTGTTCTTTTTATGTGTCGTACATTTTGGAGGTTCAATATAAATATTTTCTTTCAACTCTCCATGCAAAAACGCATTTTTGACATCCAATTGTCTAGCAAACAAATGTTTGTTACAAATTATAGATAGCATAGTTCTTATGGTAGTCAAGCGCGCTACAGGAGCATACGTCTCCTCATAATCCATACCGTGAATTTGTGCAAAGCCTTTCACAACAAGTCGGGCTTTGTATTTGCATATGTCTCCAAATTCATTTCGTTTAATTCTAAACACCCACTTTGTTTTCAGAGCTTTACTTCCTTCTGGTAATTTTGTAAGCGTCCAAGTGTTGTTAATTTCTAATGCTGTAAGTTCCTCATTAACAGCATTTTTCCAGTCCAGTTTGTCCTCTCGACCATCCATGTCATCAATGTCACGTGGTAGATTTTCTACGTAGGCTTCAGCATGGAGTGCGAGACAGGAGGTATAGTCCTTCATCCAGACTGATGGCTTTGTTTTACGTTTTTCGGTCGGTGGTGTGGAATTGGTTACATCTTCTTCCGAATCGGTGTCATCCTTATAATCATCGGAAACGCTTTCCAGATTTTCATCGGATACATTTTCGTTGTTGGTATGTATGAGGATTGTTTCGGAGTCGTTCTCGTCACGAGTTATTTCTTCGATACTCCAATCTTTTTCATTAAGAGTTTCTTTACTGTGCACGAACTTGTTCTCTTGGAACACCACATCATGTCCAACAATGATGCGTTTCTTTTCATCGTCCCACAGACGATATCCATTTCGTTAATATCCTACTAAATATACGTTCTTTGATTTTTTATCAAATTTCTTCCTGAACATTTTTGGAACATGTAGGAAACCAATACATCCAAAAATTCTAAACTTTGACAGATCTGGTTTAACATTGAACCACATTTGTGCAGGCGTCTTGTCTTCTAAACAGTCAGTAGGTCTTCTATTGATTGCGTAACATGCGGTGTAGATACTTTTGGACCACATTACTTTCCTCAATTTGGATCCCAGCAGCATTGTCCTTGCGGTGTCAACCAAGGTACGATTCATACGCTCAGCTACTCCATTTTGTTCGGGAGTGTATGGCACTGTTGTTTCCAGCAGGATGCCTTTCTGCTTACAGTAGTTGACCATTTCATTAGAGCAATACTCTTTGCCTCCATCGCATCGGAAACGCGATAGCTTTACGTTGAAGTGTGCGGTAGCCATTGCGATGTATTCTCTAAAACACGAAAAAACCTCAGACTTTTTCTCAAGTAAATACACAACATTGAAATGAGTAAAATCGTTAATAAAGGTTAATACGTATCTTTTGTTATTCCATGATGTTGGGTTGATCGGTCCGCATACGTCGCTGTGCACTATCTCGAGTGGGCGTTTCGATGATGGTCTCGATCTGTTGTGTGGTAACTTGGTCTGCTTCCCTTCGTAACATGTTGTACAGTCGAATTTGCCGTCGACCTTCAGTCCACTGAGTCCATGCCCCATCTCTTCTCGCACCATTTTTTGCAACGCACTTCCGGATACATGTCCCAAACGTTGATGCCATAACAATGACGATTCGTTGGATTTCTTCACAATATTTACTTCCGCGCGACACATTTC
Source organism: Tachinus rufipes (assembly GCA_963932245.1). Taxonomy (NCBI): domain Eukaryota; kingdom Metazoa; phylum Arthropoda; class Insecta; order Coleoptera; family Staphylinidae; genus Tachinus; species Tachinus rufipes. The sequence goes on along the minus strand of OZ010741.1, from coordinate 116,393,044 downwards.
AAATTCGACAATGTACAGTTTGTTTACCTTCTTTCCAGTTATAATGACACTATTGTTATGGATGATTTTAACTTGACCATTTGCAAAAACAATTTCAAATCCAGACTTTTCCAACTTTTGAACTGAGAGAAGATTAAAGTTCAAGTCTCTCAAATAAAGCACTTTCTGAATATTACACAATGTTGATTTTCCATTGACAGTTGAATTTCCCTTTATTTTTCCGACTTTTGTTGCAAGCATTGAGATTTCCTGCTTTGCCACATGCATTTTGATTGGTTCAGTCAACGTTTCCACTTCACTATAATACTTGTCATTATTAACCATGTGTTCAGTAGCACCTGAGTCGAGAATGAACACGAGTTTGTTGTCATCATTTTTACTGACGTTATTAGCCGTTGCCAAAAAAGAAACACCAGCATTATATTCTTTATTTTGGCTCTTTTTATAAACTTCCTTTTTGATTCTGCAGTCAGCTTTTCTATGCCCACGTTTACCGCAGTTATTACAGCGATACTTAAACGGTACTCCAGTTGCGAAAGCAACTGACTGTTCACCTTGTTTTAGTGGTTTTTCATCACTTTTATTGTGTTTCAGTTTGGTTTCTTCATCAAGCAACTTATTCTTGACGAACTCCATTGTCAACTTGTCTTGCGACATAGTTTCTATCGCAGTGATTATGACATCATACGCTGCCGGCAATGTAAGAAATAAGTGACAAATTTTGTCTTCTGCAGGCATCTGAGCACCTGCTTCAGTCAGTTGGCGTATTAAGTTGTCGAATTTAAGAAAGTGCTCTTCCAAACTTGAACTTTTTAATTTGAGTGTTAGCAATTCCTTCCTTATGATAATTTGACTTGCAATACCCTTCCTTTCAAACACCGCTTTCAACGACTTCCAAATATCGCTCGGCGTTTTCTTATCTCTTACATACTCTAAGTGACTATCGGCAATACTTTGAATGATCAGCGACTTACACTTCCTATCCTTCTCGTGTCGTTTATTCTTTCGATCAATAAGTGCAGATTTTTGCGCTTCTGTAGCACCTTCTTCAGGCTTGTAGTCATCTTCCTTTATTGGTTCAAGGCATTCTGAAAAGCCATATTCCTCCAATAACACATCGATTCGGAATTTCCAATTATCGAAATTCTTTCCGTTGAATACGGGTATTCGATAACGTTCTTCTTCTGAGCGATGCATGGTCTAACCTCAAAGACGACCGGTTACACGTGATTTTACACAAGTTGACCAAAAACAACACGTTCGACAAAAAGTCTGGTTTTTCTTATTTAACACACTTGTGGATTACTTGAATAGCATTAATTCGTTAATTTTCCCGCAATGATTACACAGATTAAATCAGATTTCTTTTCGCGATCGAAGGCCCATAACCTGTTAACAAAGCGTATAACGAGTAAGTGAGTATATATTGAAGTAAGAACATATGATAGTACATCAGGTAATACATAGAGGGCCATTACAGTTCTCTGTAATGTACGTATAGATTGCTTTAACAAAATTTGTTAAGAAAACCTGTTCTAATCATTTTATTTTTTGAATGACAGGACGCAAATGTGCGAGTTATTCAACATGGCTTAAGGTATTGTGAAATATAGACAGTTTATAGACAAAAGAAAACATTCACGAACTAGATTAAAGTGGAAAAGAATAATTTTTCTGTCTTGTTTTGTTGTTTGTACATTCAGCTTAATTGCAAACTGTTTGTGTGCGTGGCGTGCCGGAAAGTAGTTTTGACTGCATTTCGGTTAGGGTTTTCGCTACCTCGGTTTTTCATGCGGAGATTTTTGTCTGTTAGATGAAGATGAAGAGTCTTGTAAAAAGGCAACTGAAGAGCCTGATTGACAACAAGTTCAGGCTCAGTGGACGTTGCTACAGAATAAAGTTAAGTTGTTAAAAGAGCAGGACGCAAGAGCTAATACTACAAAACAAATTCACAGAAAAAGATTTAACGCAAAAATTGATTAATTGCGAGCCCTATAACATAAGATTTGTCAAGTTGACAATTATATGTAATAATTTATTGCAGAAAAAAACGGATCCAATTTGAGTTGCGCATACTTCGATCAGTGATTATGATCAGCAAAAATACAAGCTGCCGGTAATAGAATTTAAGAAGTTTTCTGGAGATGTGAAAAAATGGTTGGCGTTCTGGACGCAATTCAAGAAAATACATCTAGATCTGAACATGGATGAAAAAAACAAGTTTTAATATTAACTGCAAGCCACTTCCTAAAGCTTGAGAGCCAGAGAACTGGTGGAAAGTTTTCCCTCAACACAGGAGAACTACCAAAAGACTAAATCACGTTTTGGTCAAGATGACATGCTTGTTGTACGTGAAAAAATTATTTAAGATAGTTCTTTACAACGCATTGAACGGCAATGCTAAAGTACAATTTGATGGCCTAGGCACTCTTGGGGTTACCGCGGACCGGTTTGAGGCCATGCTTTACCCATTAGTGGAATCCTGCCTGCCGGAGAACATATTGAAAGTTTCTTCCAGCAAAACGCTCACTCTCATAAATCGATTGACTGGATTGATGAGCCTTTTCAAATCAGAAGTGGAAAACCGAAACACGGATCTCAATAGCAGCTGAAGGTTTTAAGTTCCTCAGACTCAGGTAACACGAACCGAAGTAAAAGAAAATCAGCGACCGGAGCTTCCGTTCCGACAACCGTGCATTTATTAAACAGCACGATAAGCTGTATATTTTGTAATAAAACAAATTGTAGTGAAGAATGTTTTACAGCTCGTAAGTTTTCTTTGGTTGAAAAACGTAAGGTAATGACATGTTTTGTGTGGCGTGTAACGGACCACATTTTACATTGCTCTGTCGTGTCATTTTAATGAATCTAACAGTTGAAATGCGAATAAGTCGTCCGGCAAACGATTATCGATTGGCCAGTCCAGATGGTAGTTACGGATGCAGATTTAAGGTTTTGAGTCAGCAGATAATCTGTACCACCCTGTCCCATATTACAAATGGCGATTGAATGAACAAATTGAAAGAAAGAAACATAAAAACTGCTGACAAGTTATCTGGCTCAATAGAAATCTTAATTGGCGCATATATTGCTGGCAAGTTGTTTATAGGTAATAACCTGGTATTAAAATCTGAGCAAAAGGTTCTTTGGCACAACGTAATGAATAGCATCACCATGACGGCCACTGCATTGTTGGCCAAAAACATTGCACTAGAGGATCTATAGAAGCTCAATGTCTTGGGGTGGAATCGGTTATATTCCACCCAGAGACAATCGAGACAAGAAATGAAAGATGCCGCGCAGCAGCATTTTTAGAGACTGTGACTAAGGACGAGAGCTACCAGGTTAGTTTGCCATGGTTAGAACAGCAACTTGTCCTACCGCGGACAATATTCATCTTGCAATGAAAAGACTACAAAGTACTACTAAGAAACTCAAAAGCGATAGTATCTTTGAAGATAGTTTTCGACTGGCAAGAAGAAGTCATCATCGAAGATAAAGTTAAACCAGAATCTGCCAAAGCATTATTTACCTCACAGGGCAGTAGTAAGAAGAAAGAGTTGACAACCATAAAGATTTGGTCGGTATTTTATGCTTCAGTCCGGGAGAAAAATCAGCCCTCTCACAATCATTGTCATGAAAAAGATCCAAATCTTATAGAATACCTAGGATTTTTCTGAAGTTCAGACTTGGAAAGATTGGTGTTGTAGCCGACATAAGAAAGGCCTTCTTGCAAATTGAAATACACGATAGAGGCAGAGATTTCTTGAGATTCTTGTGAACGACAAAAGATGGTCAGCTGAAGATATTTTGACATAAAAAAAGTTGTCTTGTGTGTGCAAGGTGACGCAAGTTTGTGAAGCGGAAACCTTATCATTTTCTGCACAAACTATTTGTAAATTGTAAGATAGTTTCTACATCAACAATTGTGTCACTAGCGTCAATGATTATGGCAAAGAATACAACATATCGTCAGATAGCCGTATTTGATTTAAAAGGGAGAGAGAGCACGCAGAGCAATCACAAAAGACAAAGATAAAAACACCATTTCTAGGCATAATGTTGAATAGAGCAACAGATAATCTATCTATACGTCGCTGAAGTTAGCCTCGTTTCCGTACCCGTTCTTGCGTCGTTTTTATGACGTGATGCAAACACATAACTGTACATTACAGTCGCCCAGCAAATTCATTAAATTGAATTCTCTTTATATATATTTGAGTAAATTTACAAATTAAAAAAAAGTTCTGCAGTTAGGTACAAATAACAGCAAGTACAATTTAAGTTAATAATAATTATACTTTGTTTTGTTATAATATAGTCAATTAACTTAATTAAAAAAAACATAATACAAATTTTATGTGCAATAACGAATAGATTCTATATTACCTGATGGAATATTACAGATTATTTATTAACAATTAAGAAACTAAAATTTTCAAAGATAATAGAAAAATGTATGTCTTGTGATAGTTTAACTAAGCAATCAATGCATCGATGAGCGGCTCGCTTTTATTGATGTAGACACCTTTATAGGTTTCATATTACCTGATGGAATATTACAGATTGTTTATTAACAATTAAGAAACAATAATATTCAAAGAAAATAAAAAAAACCATGTCGAGTGATAGTTTTACTAAGCAATCAATGCTTCGATGAGCGGCTCGCTTTTATTGATGTAGACACCTTTATAGGTTTCATATTACCTGATGGAATATTACAGATTGTTTATTAACAATTAAGAAACAATAATTTTCAAAGATAATAAAAAAAACCATGTCGAGTGATAGTTTTACTAAGCAATCAACGCGCCGATGCACCTTGTGAGCGGCTCGTTTTTTGCTGTAGGCACCTTAATAGATTTTGTATTACGTGATGGAGTATTACATATTATTTATAAACAATTACAAAAACAAAATTAAAAAAAAAAAACACAAAACTCATTTCCGATTGATAGTTTTACTAAGCAAGCTTTATTTGCTGTAGACACCTTAATAGATTCTATATTAGGTAATGGAATATTACGTGTTGTTCATAAACAATTAAAAAAACAAAACTAAAAAAAAATCCATTTTTGATTGATGGCTTTACTAAGCAATGAATACACCGCACCGGCGATGCTCCGTGAGAGCGGCTCGCGTTTTTTGTTGTAGTCATCTTAATAGATTCCATATTACGTGATAAAATATTACATAGTGTTCTAATTTGTAAATAAAACAGAACATATGGAACAAACAAAACAAATAAATTTAATAAAACAAAACAGATTTTTTACCCAGGTTGCATAACGATGAAGCATATTTTTTTGATAATAACAAGCTCGAAACTTATTTTGAAGAAAAAAATAAAATAAAAAACAAAAAATATTAAATTATTATTATAACATTGATGAGTATCTTCTAGCCTAAGAATTGTAAATATCTTTTAGTTTATAAGTACCATGAAAAACCTCTTTAGTTGGTACTTCTTCGCTCATTATTTCAATAGTATATTTTCCAAATATGTAAAATGAAATTTTATCACATATGTAAGGTAATAAAACAAAACACGATAACATTCTATCGTTACAAACATGTGATGAAATATATTTGTAAATAAATATCATATCTGACAAAGCAAATATTTCGGTAGCATAAGTTTGCATTACATTAATACGATCATTTTCTGAAAATAATATATATGACGATGCACTTGGATGAGTAAATCGTTGTTCATATATTTGTTTTAATGTATCTTCATTATCAAGTATTGTTCTTTCGTAATCAATATTTTGCAAGTACACTTTATATTTAGTATTATCTTGCCAGAAGTAACTTTCGCAGAGAATACAAGTGTCATCAGATGTGGTTTTACATTTGACGTCTCGCAGCGTGTACAATTAACGGCAGACTCCCGATTATGTTTGCCACATTTGACACATAAATTTTTAACACACTCTGAATGTATCAAAATTGATTTTTGGAGTGCTACTCTATATACAAATGGATCAAATTTAGAACTGCAATTTTTAAAAAAGTCCGCCATTGTCCTTGATTCTGACAGTTTTTGTATAAAATGTATGACAAATATGCCACAGTTATACGCATCCTTTTGTATTGGAAGAAAATCATTTATTCCAATTTTCCAACTTCTAGGATTTAATCTTTCCAATTTTAAAATCCTGCTTTTTCTTTCTAAAAACTTTTTAATTTTAGACAAAATTGAATTGATTTCATCATCAGAAACAAATAGATTATAAGGATCAATATAATATATTAGACTATTTTTAATATAAAGTCAAAATATCAAAATTCTTGTTGGATGCGGCGCAATTATAACATTAACGTACACAACATTCTTTAAATTTAATGAATACCAATTACAATAATAAGGTCAGAATAACAAAATTTTTATTGGAGCCGGCAATAATAACATAAATGTACACTACATTCAACAATTTTTATTAAACTTGGTAGACAGAGATGTTTAAGTATGTCAATTACAATAATATAGTCAGAATAACAAAATTATTTTTGGAGGCTGCAATAATTCACATTTAATGACTTGTGGAAAAGTCAGTATACCAAAATTCTTGTTGGAGGTGGCAATAATATCATAAATGTATATAACATTCCATGATTTTAAGAAGAGTTGATAGACAAAAGTATTTATTAAAGCCCGTTTGCACCATGTTGGCTTAAATCGGCGCTTAATTAAACTCTAGTTAATTTTAAGGGTAGTTTTAATTTTCATTGCATTGCACCAACACGTTTTAGGGCCGCTTTTACAATTGTCAGATAACTTAAACCAAGAATAAATTTATCTTCAGTTTAAACCTGGTGTAGCATTAGTTATGCCTTTGTTGTAGTCTAGATAACCTATTAAAACGTCAATGATGACTTATAAACTGACGTATAAATTATTTATACACAAATTTGTTGTGCGCGTTACTTGGTTACTACACTAAAGATAACTACTGCTCCAAGCACCGGATAAGTTATCTCTGGTTTATTTTCCTTAAAACATACAATTAAAATTTTATAAAATTGCCAGGACTCCTAAAGTGATCGAGCCATTGTAAAATTTCAATCACCCACATACTCAAGTAGAATCTCTACTCAATGAATCCCAAATTAAAACTAAAAATAAAGACAAACCCTTTGAAGATCCCAATGATTAGGTCAATCAAGGAAATAATGCGACAATTATCAATTTTCTTCTGTGCAAAAATTTTAGCAACAAATCCTACTTTAGTTGTAACGCGTTTTTGCATTTTCTAAAAAATTATTTATTACAAAGATGGCCGTTTCTGGAACTGACTTATAAATTGACGTATACGTTGTTCATACGCTAATTTGTTGTGCGCGTTACTTAGTTACTACACTAGAGATAAGTTATAAGGGATTGTAAAAGCGTATTTTTATATACTCCTTAGATAGCGCTACTCCTTGTTTAACTGACGATTGTAAAAGCGGCCCTTAAGCGTAGTTTAGCAAACTGAAGTTTAAAATAGATTACACATGGAAACATTGCACATTTCTAGTTATTTTACGAAAACTGTTGGTGTTTGTGTCTATTTCTATAATAAAAATGCTTAAATAACATAAAACCTAACCTTTAATAGCGTATGTCAGTGTAGATTATATTAAATTTGGACGTTTTTATTAATATTGTTGCATTTTTAACGGAAATACAGCCAAAATATCAATACAAAAAAATAAATTTTGACGTTGAATTATATTTTTAGGTTAAGTTTTTACTAAGCCGACAATATTGACCGCTTAAGTTAAGGGTCCCTTAAATTCATAAACTCCCTTAAATATGTGGTGTGTTGTGTCCCAACCCGATTTTATGACTGTAAAAACCCATTAAGATTATAAACCATCTGTTTATGGTCAAGGGTCGGTTTCATCTTCATCCCTATCTACCAATATAAATATGCGAGAGGAATAGTTTTAAGTCAGTTATATTTTAAGTATTGAAAAGAGAGCGAGTCCACATCGTAGAGAGAGCCCGCCAGCAATTAGCCAGCAAGCGACGTCTACGGATAAATGCAATTTTTATTGCAATTCGCACCGCTAACTATTGTTAATTATTTGTGATTTATCACATTTAATTAACAATATTTTATTTTTCAGATCCACAACATCCCGAAATGGATGTAAAAGTGAAGCAGTTCGAGGCCGCTTTTGTCAAGTTTGACAAGAGAATATCGACCTTAGAAGATACGCTCGCCGGGGCTATTGAGGGCATCCACAAAGTGATCGATGGATTTTCCTCGAGAAGCGTGCTGGAAGCCCTCACGGCCTCGACTATGGACCTCGTCACGCCGAGACTGCAGGGACTAGAAGTAACCTTCCGCTCTATGCAGTCTTCGCATGCCGAGAAAATCCGCGGACTGGAAGAGACCATCACGCAGATGCGAGGCACGATGGAGCAGCTTATGAAGATGCTCATCAAGGATACGTCAATTAGTATCAATTGCGAGCCTATTAAGGCGGCAATTGATACTAATAATTCAAATCTTGTTGAAATGTTGCAGGTGGAGCAGGAGCCACAACAGCAGCAAGCAACCAAGAGGCAAGCCGCCCTAACTGACTCCGACACCTCATCAGACGACGACGACGCATTGAAAACGGACCAACCCTCCGGGACCGGTGCCCGCGATGTATCTGTTGAGTTATCGCAGATGGACGTTCAGCAGCCCGTAGTGCAGGAACAGCCATACCAGCTCGTCGAATCAAAATCGACAAAGAAGAAAAGACGAATGGAAAAGAATATTAAGAGTAAGAATTATTCCGAAACCCTTTCCCAATCCCCGCAGAAACCATCAACTTCTGCAGCCCGTCAAACCGCAACTCCTGTTGTTACGGCACGCAAACCATCTGCAAAGCCGGCGGTTAAAAATAATGCGTCCTCAACGCCCTCTTCGAGTTCTGTTGAAAAGCCTCCACCTCTTGTTCTTCGCGATAAACGCGAATTTAACAAGTGGAGCAAGACGTTTAAAGACAGCGGCGTGAAAGTTGTCAGCGCTATAAACATCAGCGACGGCATCCGCTTTACTTTAAACGCTATGGAAGATTTCCGTACGGCGACGGCTCTCCTGAAAGCTTCAGGTAAAGCCAATTATTATACGTTTCAAACGCGAGACGAGAAATCCGTCAAAGCGATTGTAAAAAACATCCCCAAAGAGACTCACTCTGAGGAAGATGTTAAGAAAGAACTTGAATCGCTGGGATTCAACGTCCTTTCTGTAACTCGGCTGGGAAATAAACTCCTCGATGTCAAATATCCGATGCTGTACGTGCAGCTCGAAAATTCCGGTAAAAGCCAAGAGATTTTCAACCTCAAAGAGCTTTTTACGCTGACCATTAAGGTTGTGGCAAAGCGTCGTACGGGCGAAATCAGCCAGTGCCATACATGCCAGTGCTACGGGCACACGGCATCTAGGTGCTACGGTAACCCCGTTTGTGCAAAATGCGCCGGTCCGCACTATTCTGCGGAATGCACGAAAGACGTGAACGCGCCGCCCAAATGCGCTTTATGCGCTGGGGAACACACGGCATCATTCGCTGGCTGTGATGTTCGTAAGAAATTACGGGCACAGCAAGCTTTTTTTTTTTTTTTTTTGGTGCTAGGAGGAGAATCTTCCTAAAGACTCACAAAGTGTCGGATTCACCCTCACGGGCGCCTACCGACTAAACTCCCCCCGGTTGACTGCTGGAAGTTCGTCCTCGAGTGGACATGCCTTCCGAACTGGTTGTATGCAACACGGGATATTTACATAATGCACATATGTGCCAACCATATAGGTGTTGCCTAGAATAAGTGGGAACTAGTTCCACTTCTAGGTCTGAGTTTCAGACTGACGGGCCGGGTCTGAAATTATTAGACGTCTAGTCGTCTAATAGAGCGTGTGAAGCTTTTAATAGCTTGGCGAAGTCATCATTACTTGCTTGCGATAAGCGAAGTAACAGCTGATCTTTAGCTGATAGAAGAGGTGCGCTAGGCGCCTGTCCCGCCGCCTGTGCAAAGGATTTCTCCTTGCTGGCATTGGGGCCGCTCCGAGGGAGAGCGTGAGACTGCTTACGGGGAGCAGGTGTCTTACCAGTGACCTGGCTGTTGCGACTAGCCTTTAGTTTTTGATAAACTAGGCAGCCCTTATAACTTGCCGTGTGAGGCCCACCACACGCGACACATTTAGCTAAATGGCCGCTCTCTTTAGAAAGAGTGCAACTGGCGCTCGGATGAGCTCCAGCGCACTTGACACACCGATATGGTGCGTTGCACCGGGATGCCCCGTGGCCGTAACGTTGGCAACGGTGACATTGTGCTATTTCGGGACTTTTGCGTTTGACCTCTGTGGTCACGCGAAGCCCGAGCAACTTGGTGAGAAATACAATTTCTCTACTTTTAGCTCCCTGGGGAAGGTGGACGTACACCATTGGGAAGGATTTCCCGTCCCTGCCCATGCGTGTCGTCGAGGTTGGAGTGTACCCCTGAGCGATGAGCTCAGCCTGCACTATTTCAGCCGTAATGCAGGTGGGCACACCCCAAATAACATACTTTAAGGTCTTTTCGGACCCTAGTTGGTAGGTGTGGTGAAAGATGACATGCTCTGTGCAATAATCGATCACCGCCCTGAAGTCATCCTGCGTTTGGGGGTGCAGGCGAATGCCATCGACCACGTTTACTGCGCGATCGATGGTGATATTTAGTGACTCGAAGGTCGCCTTTAGCCCTAGATACGCATCCTTATCATGGATGGTAATAGGAGGAGGGCGGCGTGCACCAGCACCCTCTGTGGGCGCCGGCTGGGTTGGGTGGCCTAAGGAGCTGGTAGCCGGACCTGAGTTGGTCGGCTTCGCCTTAGGGGCGGGCCGGGTTGAAGACCCTTTGGCCTTGGTGGCTGATGGCCTTGGTGGTGCTGAAGGCACCTGACGTGAGGGGCCGGCTGAAGGCCTCGTATTGACAGAATTAGGCTCACCCAGATCCTTCTTCTGTTTCTTCTTGCTTTTGGAATGGACCACCACGGTGAAGTCGTCCTCGTCGAGGCGGGGTTCCATCTGGGTGGTGGCATCATTTTCCTGAGACGTCTCCATAAGAGAGTCGTCGTCGTCGGAGCTGATGTCCTTTCGCTCGGCTGGCCTCTTGAGGGAGGTGGCCGGGGATTTGACGGCAGTAGGTGGAGGTGGTGGTTCCATCCTCATAACCTCGATGGGAGCGGCCGATGCCGGGGGTATGACAGGCTGGTTGGGATGCCTGCTAATCAGCGCTATTGTTGCCGCTTTGACGGCGGCGGCGCTGACCCCAATCTCCTTTGTGATGTCCTTTCTCAGGACGTAGAGAGACTCATCGAGTTCAAGCTTGCTCTGCTTGATGTCATCAGCGAGTAGGTCGATCTGCTCGGCGCTATCATCGACCATTCGAATAATGGATTTCTCCAGACTTCTAAAATCGGCAGCTTGGGTGGCCAGCTGCTTTTGCATCTTCTGGAACTCGATATAAAGATATGCGAGAACCTCGCTGTCGCTCATCGGTGGGGGATCCATCCTGAAAGAAATCTGAATTAATTAATTAATCGAAATTAATTAATTAATTCAGTTGAATTAAATTTACGAATAGCTTGATTTGTAATTAAACGCGTCAAGCTATCCGTCGTCGCTTTGGGTGGTGCAATTAAAATTGCATTTGTTGCTGCATCTACCGGGCTGCGGGCTCGCTTGGGAGTTGGCTCGATGTAGACTCGTCGGCTGCTGGCAGTCGACTTTACACAGCAAGCTAAGCAGCGGAATAAAACCCGTTTGCAATCCGCTCCGAAATATATTAATTCCGACATGGCAGAGTTCTTCAAACAGATGACTGCCTCTCAAGGGACTTTATTGTCGGCTGTAAGAACCCTCGCACGATAAAAAGTGAGAGGAAGATGGCAAACGTGAGCCATATCTAAAGTAACGCCTATATGGTTGGCGTCGTAAGACGCAATACGATACATATTTTACGGTGCGTTCATTCATATTTCGATGGGAAGGTTATGCACAAATGTTTTTTACATTACTGTTATGTGCCGCACTCCCGGGTATGTTCAACGGGGCGGATTTTATTTGGTAGGCGCTTCATATGAGGTGAATCCGACACTTTGTGTTAGTCTTTTGAAGATTTTGCCGCCCCAACCCAAAAAAAAAAAAAAAAAAAAAAAGAGTATTGAAAAGAGCGGTAGCTCTGAGCTTGGGCCGCAAGGCTCAAGTGAAGAATAGATTATTAATAAATAATATTAAAGTAGTAAGTGTTTTAATTAAACAACAACCAAACCACAACAATCAACAAGAGATACTACATTTTGGAGACAGCGCTGGGATCGAACAGATTCCAGTTGCCTTTGCCGTTCTGCCGCCATCGACAACGACGCCGCTGCTAATAACATAAGATACCATCCACGCCGTCCGAAGAATAGAAAATGTCGCCGTCGTGTTGTCGCTCGCACGAAGATATTTTCGTTCTTCGCCGTTCCTTAGTATAAATGAAATGATTAAGGTACATACGAAACATGTATATATAAATGGATAGATATGTATTTTAAATTAGTTATGTAATTTATAAATAGATTCGATTCTTTATCAAAATTTTAATAATAAAATTAGAGACAAAGTATAATTCTACATTTTAACTTTGAAAATCAATACATAAATCTTTGAAGATTGTAAATGGTTTTAGTTGATTAAACCTTAGCTAAGAGCTGGCGGGTAAATCAAGACGTATCCTGCTCTTGAAATTTAGCTATGTGCGATTCAAGAAGACTGGCGTCTATGTTTGTAATTTATTTGTTTCAAAGTAAGACAAATTTAAGTATTCAAAAATTAAAAAGTTTTCATATGAAGTAGTATTGACATAAAAAGTTGTAAAGGTTGAATTAATTGAATCAAACATTTTTAAACGGTTTATTTAGTAAAAGAAGGAATTAAAACTATTTAAATATTTTATTCAAATAAAAATAAATATATATATATATATATATATATATATATTTAGTTTAATATTATGAGCTATTAATTTTATTGTATTTCTTTAGTTAATTAATTATTATTATTATAAATGTAAATTTTTAAACTCCACATAATTATATTGGTAAATTTTTCTTTCATAAAAATTTTTATTTTAAGGGGGAAGTAATGAAAAGAGCGGTAGCTCTGAGCTTGGGCCGCAAGGCTCAAGTGAAGAATTAATTATTAATAAATAATATTTAAATATTAAAGTGATAAAAGAGTTTTATATAATAACATCTACAACCAACCCAATCACCACAAGAATTACAACATTAGAGAATTACTACAGGTGCAACGCAATAAGCCACCCTTAACGTTTTAAGGGCAGTTTAAGATTTAAGCGACGTTGGTGCAAACGGGCCTAAGTAGACCAATTACAATTATAATTTTAAAATACAAAAACCTTGTTAGAGGCGGCACAATTATAACATTAATGTACAAAGTATTTTTGTTGGATATTCGGATTAACGTAATCAAACACTTGTGTGAATTAATAGTATATTGTTGGAGCAAAGGAAAAACACGTCTGTTACGTACAGCGTCACAAACAAGAAGTAGGACGCTTAAGAGAGCGTCACTTAAGCTTCCCTAGTGTTAACATCACTAGATGGCGCATAAGTCAGATATTACAAATTTTAACACCCCCACTAGATCTGATAATTGCGCTACATTTAACATTTATTGAGTGAGTCCCATCTCTCTCACGAACTTATTGTGCTTTTCTGTACACAATGCCTTTGTAAGCACATCCGAGGGCATCTCATGTGTGGACAAATACTTTACTTCCACATGTTTCGCGTTTACAGCGTCTCTTACAAAGTGGTGTCTTACATCTATGTGCTTTGAACGCTTATGAAACACCGGGTTTGCTGACAACTTAATAGCACTTTGGTTATCACTGTAAACAGTCACGCATTTATCTTCATCCACGAGTTCACTGATTAGATTTCTCAAATAAATGGCCTCTTTAGTGGCTTCAGATAAAGCCATATATTCTGCTTCAGTGCTACTTAATGCAACGGTAGTTTGCTTTCTACTTTCCCACGATATTGTGGCGCCTGATAGCTTGAAGCAAAACCCTGTGACTGATTTGCGATCAGCTGGGTTTCCCGCCCAATCGGCATCCGTAAAACCCTCCAAAGTTTCTTTACCTTGTACATATTTCAGTTTTAAGCCTTTGGTTAGTTTTAGGTATCTAAGCACTCTCTTTGCCCAAGACCAATGGGTTGAATTATAACAATTATTAAATTGGCTTAAAAAACTTACAGAATAAGATATATCAGGCCTCGTCAATACCGCTAAATACATCAAGCTTCCAACTAACTGTTGGTATGGCACATCAACTTCTTTGGCTAGCTCTACGGCGTTATCTCGTGACATAGGAGTCTTTATAGTCTTACAATCTTCCATTGAGAACTTAGTTAACAATTGCTCTATGTACTTTTCTTGACTCAAAGTAATTTCTCCATTTCCTGACTCGACATCCATTCCGAGACAGTGCCTTAGCTCACCAAGATCTTTGATCTTAAACTTATTTATAAGTACATTTTTCAAGCATTTGATTTCTTCTACACAATTTGAAAAAACAAAGAAATCATCTACGTATAATGCCACTATAGTCAAACGATCACCATTCTTCTTGGTGTACAAGCAAGGTTCATGTTTAGAATTCTGGTAGTTCAATTTATTCATGACAACATTCACCTTCTTATTCCATGCCCGAGATGCCTGCTTTAAACCATAAATGGCTTTGTTCAATTTAAGTACCTTGTTAACATTGTCTTGCACATTGAAACCTTCAGGCATCATCATAAAAACTTCCTCATCTAAATCCCCATTCAAAAAAGCAGTTGGTACATCTAAATGATACATTTTTAACTTTAACCTTACTGATAGAGCGAACAACAATCTTAAGGTCGAGTGACGTACAACAGGCGCAAATATTTCGTTATAATCTACTCCTGGCTGTTGACTGAATCCCTTAGCCACCAAACGCGCACGATACCGCACTTCAAGACCGTCACACTTGCGCTTGAAAACCCACTTGCACTTCACAATCGTCCCTTTCGTTGGGACGTCGACGATTTCCCACGCACGGTTCTTCTCAAAACAGCTGAGCTCGTGGTCCATCGCGCATCTCCATTTCTCGTGGTCTGGACGAGCCAACGCCTGTTCCACACTGGAGGGGTCTTCTTGCACGTCGATGTCATTGTCAATTCCCGCGTAGGTTGCATAAGTCACATAATCGTGAAGTATCTTCGGCTTCGGAGTTCTGGATGACTTTCTTACTTCTTGTTCGATGTAGTCACCATGTCCCTCGCTGCCTGATGCGCTGCAGTCATCTGGGACATATGAGTCTCCACTGCTGTTGACTATTTCCGACGGTGCAATGGACTCATCCGATGACACTGGAGTCTCTTCACCATCGTCTTCACTTGCTGCCCCCGCTGAATCAGTTGCCTCAACACCAATGTGTTGATCTTCATCCAGGCTGTGATCTACATTAATGGTCAACAAGTCATCTTCTTCAAGGATTATGACGTCTCGGCTCACGATTATTTTGCTCTCTGCAGGATCATATAGCCTATACCCCTTTGTATTGTCACTAAAGCCGACAAAAATCATTTGTTTGGCTTTCTTGTCGAATTTCAGCCGCTTCTCCTTTGGCACATGCACCATTGCCTTGCTGCCAAAGATGCAAAGATGGCTCACATCTGGCTTACGGCCTGTCCAAATTTCAGTCGGTGTTTTTTCACCCCTTCCTGCTACCGGAAGTCTATTTCTCAAATAGATAGCGTGATTAACGGCTTCAGCCCAAAAACGTTTGTCCAGTTTTGCATCAAACATGAGACATTTAGCCTTTTCCACCACCGTCCTGTTCATCCGCTCAGCTGAGCCATTCTGCTCGGGCGTGTAAGGAGTGGTCATCTGGTGAATGATGCCTTTTTGACTCATAAAAGCTTTAAACTGCTTATTACAAAATTCACCACCGTTGTCTGATCTCACTATCTTTATGGAACAATTTGTTTGATTCTCCGCCATTGCAGCAAACTGTTTAAACTGGTTGAAAACTTCATCTTTCGTTTTCAGGAAATAACCAAAAGCCATCTTACTGTAGTCATCAACTATTATGAGGAAATACCTAGAGCCACCAAACGATTTCGTTTCGATTGGCCCACACACATCCATGTGAATGAGCTCCAAAATGCTCTCTGCTCTATTTCCTTTCTTAGGAAACTGTGCTCGAGTCTGTTTTCCTTCACAACATACCATACAGCTTCTTTTGGATTCAACGACTTCTCCATCCATTTTCATACCAATGACACTTTCTTTCTTCGACATTTGATTTAGTGTTGAACTGTTTGCATGACCAAACTTTCTATGCCATGTGTTAGTTGCAAGCAAACATGCTTCATCATCAGCTGTGTTTAACTTGTAAACATTGTTCGTCTGTGTAGCTGTTCCCACTAGTTGATTATCTTGCGTGTAGATAGAGCAACCATCCTCATCAAATTTCACTTTATTCCCTGCCTTTATCATCTGGCTAACTGAAAGTAAATTTGTGGATAACTTGGGTACACAAAATACATCTCTGATGGTGACGTCATTCACCGCATTGTTCACACGCGTATGAAGCTTGACGATACCCTTGCACGACACAGTCATTGTTTCTTTGTTTGCAGCGATAATTTCTTTAACAAATTCACTATTGGACGTGCTCTGCAGCCACTTTTCGTCAGCAACGAAGTGAGCGCTGGCACCTGAATCAACGTACCAATCATCTTTGTTAAATTCACCCGATAGGAACACGGCACTTAGTCCAAAGTTCTTCCGTGCACTTCCATTTCTGTTATCGCTGTCTTTCTGCTGTGGGCACTTGTTCTTGTAGTGACCAAACTGTTTACAATGGTAGCATTTGACGTTTGACAATTGCTTCTTCTTGTCCTTGTCAGTGACCTCACTGGCACCCCGGACGCCTTTCCCATTACAGTTGCCTGCCTGTCCACGCCATCTAGCGCTGAATGCGCTACCTGCACTGTCAGTATCTTCCATGTCGAGCAGCTTCGATTTGATGTTGTCGGCCGTTATGGCGATTCCACTATGCTCAATCGCCATTATCATCGGCGAATATTTCTCCGGCAAACCTGCCAGTAGGAGAGATCCAACCCATTCATCGGAAATTTCGAAACCTGTGCTCTTCAGCCGTTGGGCCGTTTCCACAATCTGTCTAACATACGCCAGCATGCTATCACAGTTATCTAATCTTGTGGAAATTAATGTTCGCAGCAGTGTTATTTTCCTTGTCGACCCTTTGTCATCAAACATTCCTTTCAAGCATTTCCACAACTCTTTTGCTGTCTTTGCATTCTTGATGTGGACATATAACGAAGTATCGATCGTTAATATCAATTTGGCTTTGCACTCAGCCACCTTAGCTTCAGTTTGTCTGCCAGCTTCGTCTTCTATGATGCATCCATGAAGTCCTTCGAGAACCAAGAAATTCTCCACCGCGAAGGCCCAATTATCATAGTTTTCACGACCCTTCAGCCTCGGCACATTCACTAAGTAACTTCCCGACATCTTTAACCTCACACCAAACACGTGGTTGTTCGCGACGATCGACCGGTAAAAGTCTTAAGATCTCGATTACTAAACCGCACTACTAATTAACACGCGCACTGGGCCCATAACCTGTTGGATATTCGGATTAACGTAATCAAACACTTGTGTGAATTAATAGTATATTGTTGGAGCAAAGGAAAAACACGTCTGTTACGTACAGCGTCACAAACAAGAAGTAGGACGCTTAAGAGAGCGTAACTTAAGCTTCCCTAGTGTTAACATCACTAGATGGCGCATAAGTCAGATATTACAAATTTTAACAATTTTGATAAAAGTTGTTGTGTTTTAAATAATTTTACTAAACAGCCATTTTAAACTATTCCAATTATGCTTTGTAAAGAATATAGACTTTAATATAAAGTTTTATGTTATTCCTAAAATGTTACTGATACTGTTTTACTAATTTCTAAGTTTGTAGGTAATAATGAAACTAGAAGACAAATGTATTCAAATTTTAAATTGAATTGAATTTAAATTGAATGTAATTATCTAGTTTGATGATAATTTGTGGTATCGATTATGATTTTTTTTGTAGAAGTATAATAATATTGTAAAAATTCATTCATTTCAAAACAATAATGAGTAATGAGTAATATTATTTATCCGATGATATACTTTAAGTTTATAATTGTAACTAAAGCACCAGAAAATATATTTTAAATTTCTTAGTCTTAATGCATATCTATTTATAATGTTATAAGCCTGCAAACTTGACCTTGCTCTATTATTGAAAAGAGTTCAACGATATTCATTCATAGAATACAAAAACATTTTTGTATGGCTTTCCGTTCTCACATTCCTGTTAAGATAATACATTTTGAATGTTATAGTTGGTAAGAAATATTCCCAATAATAATCGATGGTAATATAACACCGATTTTAAATATATAATTATTATTGTTAAATTTTGTTGAGTCATTGTACTAGTAGTTTTAATAGAAGTATATGATAAATAATCAATTCAATTACATTTTATTGTCTATATTTATCAAATAAATCACTGGCTGACATAGAATTTCAAAAATGATTATAACTTGTAAGATATTTTTATAAATAAATAAATAATAGAATGTTCTATACTACAAGAAGGGCAATAACATTAAGTAAATAACAACAAAAATGTTATTATTTTGAAAAAATATATAAAAGCAAGTTATAAAATATCATAAAATAATGTAATAATATAAAAGCCATTCAGAGATATATTGTTAAAGAAATGGTATTAAAACTATTCAAACATTAGTTTGAAGATATTGCCAAAGATGTGTGATAATATGAACAGTAGTTAGGGAATATCGTCAAACAAGTGCTACTATAAAAGCATTAGTTTGGAGATATCGTCAAAGAAGTGCGATAATATAAGCGGTAGTTTGGGGATATCGTCAAACAAGTGCTACTATAAAAAGCATTAGTTTGGAGATATCGTCAAAGAAGTGCGATAAAATAAGCGGTTGTTTGGGGATATCGTCAAACAAGTGCTACTATAAAAAGCATTAGTTTGGGGATATCGTCAAACAAGTGTCACTATAAAAACATAAGTTTGGAGATATCGTCAAAGAAATGTATTTATATTAACACAAGTTGGAAGATATCCCCAAAGAAGTATAACTACATTAACACAAGTTTAGGCATAGCGCTGTACTCTTGTTGTATATATCTTGTTTATAACAAATAAAAGTACATTAATAATAAAAAATAAAGAATATATATATATATATATATATATATATATATATAGAAAAACACGAACATGGCGCTATACCTAAACTAATTTAACCGTTTTTTTTATAACAAACATAATTAAATTATGATATTTATAAAAAATAAAAACTTTTTATATTAATAAACAAATTATTTTACTCAATTTGTTTATTAATTTCAATTGTTACATTTTATTTTTTAATTTTTTTAACTTTTTAACAAATATAACTATACTAGTTATAAATTATTAAGATCAATTTATAACACGGTATTTACTAATATTTATAACAATTCATTATATTTTTGAATAGTATTAGTAATACCATTTACTATGATTTTAAATATTAAATATGTCTGCAACAAAAAGAAATAACCAAATAACTGTTTTATATCATATTGTGCCATCTATTATAGATTTGTTAAAGTTATATATCCTCAAACTTGTCACAAGTTTGGAGATATTTTCTAATTTTACAAAAACCTAATTTAAAAACAAATTAGAAGCAAACAGAAGAAACCAAAGGTAACATAAGCTACAATTATTGATAATTTAAGTAATGTCACTGTTGTATAGGCTATTTTATGGTTATTTGGCTATATACAATGTATCTCCTCAAACTTGTGCAGTCTCGAACTCGTGCTCTTCCGTATATATATATATATACATTATACAATAAGAGGATTATAAATAGGTATTAAAAATTAAAAATATTAAAGAATTACATTAAATATAAATAAAAGAACGCATAATAGATCCTCTTATTTGCCGTATTCTAATCTACTTTTGGGTATTATTACCAGGTTGGCCGTTCCCTTCATCAAATAAGATTATTAATCACATGAAAGAATTTATTCTTCTTAGTGTTAAACCCATAACATGACTGCGTACACGTACACCAATTGTAAACAAAGCTAGAATTTTATCCAGAACTTGTTTCTAAATTAAAAAAAAACTTTAATTAAAATTTTTATTTAATAATAAATTAGGAAACCAATAAGCAAAATAAAAGTTTACATAACATAAAACATGTATAGATAAGTCAGCATAAAAAACAAACTATAAAAATTCCATTCATTCAATTGTGGATTTTTTTATAAAACTCAATTATACAGGATGATTATAAATGTTTGGGATTATGTAACCATCTAGTATACGTTTCTGCCGCTCTAGTAAAAATGTGTAAATAAAGTTGCCTATCTTAGGATTCAATAATAAAAATATTTTCATATGTTTACATGTTTATAATTATCAGTTGTAAACAAAATAATAACACAACAGAACACAGTCCGGAATAGAATAGAGCCATTCCCCATTATCAAACCGCCCATTCCTAAAGTAGGATTCAATAATAAATATTCTCTTCATTTGTTTACATTCTTATAACCTTGCTTGCTTGACAGCTGTCAAAGTTGAACTGTCAAAACAAACAGCGAGGCACACGCACATGTTGTTTCACTTTACCAGACAACCTAACAAAAAAACATCCATTTATGAATAGGATTTCCTGCTATTTTATGCAAACTAAATTTATAAAATAAATATGTTAATTTACTAAAAAAGACATACATGTATCCTAGATATTATTCAATTTAAAAAATAAAGTATGTATCAAGGTGATCTGTGGTATGTATATACAGCACCGAGTTACTATTCTAATATTTTTTATAAGAATCAATCGTCACTTTCGTATGTCATCACCTGATGTAATATTAATTAAGATGATTACATCAAAAGTAGCCGCTCATACCGCGCGTTCATTCATTGCTTGATAAACCATCACTTGCTTATATACTTTTTTATTTCTTTAATAAACCGGTGCATCGGTGCATTGATTGCTTAGTAAAACTATCACTCGACATGTTTTTTTTTATTTTCTTTTAAAATTATTGTTTCTTAATTGTTAATTAACAATCTGTAATATTCCATCAGGTAATATGAAACCTATAAAAGTGTCTACGTCAATAAAAGCGAGCCGCTCATCGATGCATTGATTGCTTAGTAAAACTATCACTCGACATGGTTTTTTTAATTTTCTTTAAAAATTATTGTTTCTTAATTGTTAATAAACAATCTGTAATATTCCATCAGGTAATATGAAACCTATAAAGGTGTCTACATTAATAAAAGCGAGCCGCTCATCGGTGCATTGATTGCTTAGTAAAACTATCACTCGACATGGTTTTTTTAATTTTTTTTAAAAATTATTGTTTCTTAATTGTTAATAAACAATCTGTAATATTCCATCAGGTAATATGAAACCTATAAAAGTGTCTACGTCAATAAAAGCGAGCCGCTCATCGATGCATTGATTGCTTAGTAAAACTATCACTCAACATGGTTTTTTTTATTTTCTTTGAAAATTATTGTTTCTTAGTTGTTAATAAACAATCTGTAATATTTCATAAGGTGATATGAAACACACAAAGGTGTCTACAGCAAAAAAAAAGCGAGCCGCTCATACCATGCCGGTGCATCTGTGCATTGATTGCTTAGTAAAACTATCACTCGACATGGTTTTTTTTATTTTCTTTGAAAATTATTGTTTCTAAATTGTTAATAAACAATCTGTAATATTCCATAAGGTGATATGAAACACACAAAGGTGTCTACAGCAAAAAAAGCAAGCCGCTCATACCATGCCGGTGCATCTGTGCATTGATTGCTTAGTTAAACTATCACTCGACATACATTTTTCTATTATCTTTGAAAATTTTAGTTTCTTAATTGTTAATGAATAATCTGTAATATTCCATCAGGTAATATAGAATCTATTCTTTATTGCACATAAAATTTGTATTATGTTTTTTTAATTAAGTTAATTGACTATATTATAACAAAACAAAGTATAATTATTATTAACTTAAATTGTACTTGTTGTTATTTGTACCTAACTGCAGAACTTTTTTTTTAATTTGTAAATTTATATATATATATATATATAAAGAGAATTCAATTTAATGAATTTGCTGGGCGACTGTAATGTACAGTTATGTGTTTGCATCACGTCATAAAAAAACGACGCAAGAACGGGTACGGAAACGAGGCTAACTTCAGCGACGTAAAAGAAATGCATTTAAGTCAAGATGCTGTATTTATTTACGATAACGATATTGAAAAATGTGTTTCATGGGAAGATCCAGATAAATTAGAGAAGGTTGAAAAACAAAATGAATCGGTCTTGCCAGAGGAAGTAAGGGATAATATAGATAATAGTAATCAATTATCTCGAGAATCCAGTTTTAATGATTCCAGTGGTGGAACAGTGATTGAAAATAAAAGTGTTGGTACTGTGCACAAAGAGCCAAAGTAACATTTTTGAAGAAGTTGATCAGTTACGTCGATCTGAAAGACAACCAAAGCCACGTAATTATAAAAAAGACGGGTTTGTTACATACAATGCATATGGATTTCTTGCTGTTGATGAACCGTCATCATACAATGAAGCAATAAATCATGAAGATAGTGCAAAATGGAAACTGGCTATGAATGAAGAAATTAATTCACTGTGTGAAAATAATACCTAGCAATTAGTTCACTTAACTGCAAAAAAGAAACCAATAAAATCAAAATGGGTTTACAAGATCAAACGCGATAAATCAAGGAATCCTCTAAGTTATAAAGCCACATTGGTTGCTAAAGAGTGTTCACAAATGTACGGAATTGATTATCAAGAAGTGTATTCACCAGTGGTTCGATATTCGTCCATTCGATTTATTATTGTTAAAAATGGACATTGAACAAATGGATGCAGTAACTGCATTTCTTCAAGGCGATCTAAATGAAAAGATATATATGGTTCAGCCAGATGGTTTCAATAACAGTTCAAAGAAAGTTTGTCAATTAAAGAAGGCAATATATGGTTTGAAACAAAGTGGTCGTGTGTGGATTGAAAAGTTAACAAAAGTGCTAAAATCATATGGACTAAAGAAATCCTCAAATTATCCATGCGTTTTTAATAATAATGATTTTTCATTAATTGTCATATCACATACCACAAAAATGGTATTGCACTTGATCAAAAATCATACATTTATGAAGTGATTAAACGTTTTGATATGAAAAATGCAAAACCATGCACCAAGTGATCGAAATCAATGTCTCCAACATCAAAAGATAAAAAATGTGAAATAGCTGAAGTACGATACCAGTCTCTGGTCGGATGTTTATTATTCATTGCTCAAGGTACCAGGCCTGATATAGCATTTGCTGTTAATGACGTTAGTGATTGGATTGCAGTAAAACGAATTCTTCGATATTTAAAAGGAACTTAGGACTATAAATTATGCTTTACAAATTCAATTGACGATGATCTATTAGGTTATTGCGATTCTAATTGAGCATTTGATATTGACAAAAGACGTGCACAGGATACATATTTAAATTGAGTAATAAAGCTATTTTATGGAACAGCAAGCGTCAATGTACTGTTGCGTTATCAAGTAGAGAAGCAGAATACATAGCAATTTCTTGGGCAGTTCGAGAAGCAATTTGGTTGAGAAATTTTGTTCAAGAGCTTGATCATCGTATAGGAAAAACTGTGAAGATTCTGGTGGATAATCAAATTGCGATCAAATTGTCCGAGACTGATGGCTACAACCAACGAACAAAACATATTGATGTTATAATCATTTTCTAGAAAAAAATCAAGATGGTACAATCCAATTATCATATGTTTCAACAGATGATAATGCAGCTAATGTAACAAAAGCATTTAGTGATCCAAAGACAAAATTGTGTTTGGAGAAAATGGGATTAAATGAAAGACATTAAATTATTAGATTAAAATGTTATCTAACAAGAATGACAAGTAATTTAGTTTAAATTTAATATTTTAATGAGTGAGGGTGTTGTAAATAATATATTGTTATGTACTGCGCTGCCATCTTTATGTATTCAATTCAATGTAGAATAAAATTGGCAACACTGCTCGCCAGTTGCTTGCGTGAACCCGAAGCAGGCAGACGTGTTTACTTACGGATCTCAAGTAATCTCAACACAATTGGACCTTATAAGCGAATAATGCGAGGTCTTTCTGCAAAATTCGCATCAGGCTGGTGCGAGATCGATGATCCAAGACCGAGTCGCACACTCTCGGCTACGGCAGCCACATTCTCGTCAGTGCGCACCGTACGACGGCGGGAACCGTGTGCGTGTGTTGGAACTAGCATGCCAGTCTCACAAACTTTTTGAACAAGCTTGCGTACAGCACGCGCGGTGGGGGCCTCATTTTGGCAAAAACTTTTTAATAAACGCACTGTTTGGGCTACACAACATTGACTTTGGAAATAAGTTTGCAATACTTACCAACGTTGTTCAAGAGTAAAGCAATTCATTTTGTTCCGCGGAGATATGATACTGACTTTCTGTCAAGATTTCATAAGATCTGTAACTGTCAAAATAACAAATGATTAAAAAGATACCACCAGATGGATCACTCTTTAGATGATGTACTTGCCAACGTATCAATATTATACTTTTTCTTATTTTATGTCTACATTTCTTTCTTAAAATGTATCGGTACAGTAACACGGAGATGAGTGATATGCATCTAGTCCTTGGAGTGTTTAGGAAATGCAGTGGCAGCAGCCAGAGGTTATGCCGAAATGTACCCTGAGCGACAAAAACTGTTAATTAAGAAAGCACAATTACACTCAAACAATTTGTGAAATTTACTTTGACGTCCAGTACTTATGATATGTTTATATTTTTTATTATTTTTAAGAAATAATGACCGCTGGTTTTATTTGATTTTCTCAAAAACCGTGTATCTGATCAAAATTTATCAACATAGAGACAGAAAAGTTTTCAAATTAAATTTTCCACAAAGAGAAATAACCAAAAAAATAGATTTACCTAAAAATTAAAAAGTTTCAGAAGGTCCATATAAACATATAAAGAATCTTAAAAAACAATCTTCCCAAAGACTTTATTTATTCAAACTTTAACAGTTTGTGTAAATAAGATATAAACTAATGTAAACAAAAAACAAAAAATTCTGTAAACTTTAAAGAACTATAACTCCAAATTTATTAAATATATTATACTACTTTATTAGTCAATATTACTCAATTTGCTTGTAGTTTCTGGCATTCATTTTATGACTAGTTAATTCGGAACTCTCTGTATAACTTCAATTAGAGAGACATATACTACAAATAATTAAACTTGATTACATCTAAAATGACTATGCAAATAATAGATGCACCACAATACTCACATACCATGAATATGTTGATTCCTTTCTTTGTAGTCTCGGGATAATTGTGGCAAATTACGTTCATAATCTCAATAAAATTGTTTACAATTTAACTTAACCATTTATATTTCATCTTATATATTTACCAAACTTCGTTGTTAAATGCATATTCACTAAATATATAAAACGTATTACAGTACACGGCATGCTTTAAACTTCTAGATGGGATCCTATATAATACAAGATTAGTCCATAAGGACGTACCTTGTACAGAATTACGAAGAATTTAAAAATATAAAAATTAAATTAATAAAATGATTTATTTTAAATATCTTACAAATTGCAGTCTTAAGTAAACAAAATTAATGTGAGAAGCACTTCCTTTGGCCAATTACTAAATTCCTGATCAAATTTACAAAATTAATATATTTTTCTTCATCTTGCGTGTTTCTTGGAATGTACCATCATTGTAGATCTTGAAACAAATTTTTTACCACATACTTCACACTATATATATGGCCTTTCTCCTGTATGAAGTCGTTTATGTATCGCCATGGGAGAAAATTGTGTAAACGTCTGACCACAAATATCACATCTACAAAAAAAAATTGCAAATTTAGTTTATAAATCAAAATTAATAAAAATATATATTAAATTCTTACGTATACGGTCTTTCTCCCGTATGGGATCTTTTATGGCATCTTAAGGCATCTCTTCTTGCAAAGGCTTTTCCACAAATTTCACAAACATACGATTTTTCACCTGTATGCATTGTTGAATGTATTTTTAGGTCAACTCTTGTTAAAAATCTTTTACCACAAACCTATAATACAAATATATAGTGACATATTCAATAATGATCTAACTCAATCACATACCTCACACATAAATGGTTTTTTTCCTGTGTGAATACGTATATGTGTTTGTAAATAACTTTTAGAAACAAATTTCATTTGGCACACTTTACATGAATATTTACGATTATCAGTCCCTGAATGTACTTTCTGATGTGCTCTACATAAACCTGAAATTTATATTTATTTAACTAATAATTTTAGCATAAATTTCTTTTTACCTTTAGTTATAAAACTTCTTCCGGCTTTACTCCTAAATGTCTATTTGTTTGATCTAGTAGTGATTCTTTAGTTTTAAAATCTCTTCCACACGTCGTGCAAGGATATGGTTTGATATCCGAGTGAACCCTTTAATGCACCATTAAATAACTTTTCCACATGTTAATCAGAAATAATCATATTGTCCTGAAATTTTTATTAAATTGATCATCAAAAGACAATTTTAGAAGTCTTTGTAAATTTGATTGTGTGGTTAGGTTACATTAGTTAATAAGAGTGCATGAATCATAACAAACTGAACAGCAACCTACTTTTTAGAAAAATAGCTAGCGAGTAGTTTAGTATTTGACGAGATCCGCAGTTGATACTTCACCAAACTGACAAGTTTTTTAAGTAAAAAATCTGAGTGATCACAAATACATTAGCTATATGGCTAAAGAACAATAGCAAAATAAGTACTGAAGATTGCTTAATTTAATTAAAAATAAACAAATGAACGGGATGAAGGAGTTTGCCATCGAAAGCATCCAGCCAAAAATTGAAAACTAAGGCCTAAGACGGACAATATTCCGGCGAAGATAGTAAAAATCCTAGTCGAATACTTTTCGTATGCAGTCTTAAAGGTCATGAACACAGCCCAAATATACGTACAAGCCTATATGTCTAGACTGAAACAACCAGTTTAGATTCAGAGAAAGAAGAAAAATTGTCTAATTAATGAATGAATGTTCAAACTGCAAAAAAAAAACAACAAATCTTGACATTTTAATCGCTTGGACGCTTCTGACTTGGAAATCTAAATTGGATTGAAATACAAAAAGTAAACAACATTGAATAAATTTTGATGCTAACTTTGCAGTGGTGTTGAAGGGGATTAGAGAAAGAGTAAAAACTTTTCTACTAAAAAACTAAAAAAACCAATTTATGCAAATCAAACCACAAATATTCATTTAGAATGACTACTTGAACAACTTCCACAAGTACAACATGAAGTCCACAAAAGAATACAAAACGAGTCACTTGAGTAGAAATATTACAACAGCTCCCAGCCAAAGGGGGGAGGGGTGATGTGGATACAAGGCATCCAGGGTCTACAAAAAGACCTCCAAGAAGGTCAAAGTGTTCATTTTATATTACTTGTATAAAACTTAATAATTTATTTACTGATAAAAAATGAATGTTTGAAGAAGTCAATATTAATTTTCTAATATGTAAAATACTTAAAGTTTACTTTAATTTTTTTATTTACTTTTTTAAAAAATATCAATTCGACAAAGCAACTGACAACTGTTTCAGAACAATGTCATATAAACTATTTCATAAATCATTGTCATATAAGTTGTCAATTCTGGTTGAATTTTTACAAATCTCACCTATGTCAACTGTCCATTTGAAAAAACTGTCTTACAAATCAGTCATATAAACCGTCCATCAAATAAAACGTCAACTGTTAATTCAACAAAAAAACTGTCAACTGTCTCACAAATCTAAGATGAACTTTCAACTTTATTTTTGACAAATTTGTTATTTAAAGTTTTCAAATTGTTTTTATGCAGGAAAATATTTTTTCTAAACTAAAAAAACAATTGATTAAATTTTTGCGCATTTTTATGAAGAAATTAACTTTAAAAAAATGTTTCATTTTCAATATTGAACCTGTTTTTGGAAGATTTTAATAACAACAATATTCTTGTGTGGACCATTTCCATTTTTTAGAAAATTTAAAAAACAAAAAAAATTAAAAAAAATATTTCACATGCTTTCAAACACAAATGAAATTTTCGAAAATCGAGCAAAAAGTCGATTTTTTTTGTTTCACATGCTTTCAAACACAAATGAAATTTTCAAAAATCGAGTGAAGAGTCGATTTTTTTTGTTTTTTACGCGTTTCACATGCTTTCAAACACAAATGAAATTTTCGAAAATCGAGCAAAAAGTCGATTTTTTTTTCGTTTCACATGCTTTCAAACACAAATGAAATTTTCAAAAATCGAGTGAAGAGTCGATTTTTTTTTCGTTTTTTACGCGTTTCACATTCTTTCAAATACAAATGAAATTTTCGAAAATCGAGCAAAAAGTCGATTTTTTTTTTCGTTTCACATGCTTTCAAACACAAATGAAATTTTCAAAAATCGAGCAAAAAGTCTATTTTTATTTCGTTTCACATGCTTTCAAACACAAATGAAATTTTCAAAAATTGAGTGAAGAGTCGATTTTTTTTCGTTCTTTACGCGTTCACATGCATTCAAACACAAATGAAATTTTCGAAAATCGAGCAAAAAGTCGATTTTTTTTTCGTTTCACATGCTTTCAAACACAAATGAAATTTTCGAAAATCGAGCAAAAAGTCGATTTTTTTTTCGTTTCACTTGCTTTCAAACACAAATGAAATTTTTGAAAAAGTCGTTTTTTTTTTCGTTTCACATGCAAAAATCGAGTGAAGAGTCGATTTTTTTTCGTTTTTTACGCGTTTCACATGCTTTCAAACACAAATGAAATTTTCGAAAATCGAGCAAAAAGTCGTTTTTTTTTTCGTTTCACATGCTTTCAAACACAAATAAAATTTTCGAAAATCGAGCAAAAAGTCGATTTTTTTTTTGTTTCACATGCTTTCAAACACAAATGAAATTTTCAAAAATCGAGTGAAGAGTCGATTTTTTTCGTTTTTTACGCGTTTCACATGCTTTCAAACACAAATGAAATTTTCGAAAATCGAGCAAAAAGTCGATTGTTTTTTCGTTTCACATGCATTCAAACACAAATGATATTTTCGAAAATCGAGCAAAAAGTCGATTTTTTTTTCGTTTCACATGCTTTCAAACAAAAATGAAATTTTCGAAAATCGAGCAAAAAGTCGATTTTTTTTTTGTTTCACATGCTTTCAAACACAAATGAAATTTTCGAAAATCGAGCAAAAAGTCGATTTTTTTTTTCGTTTCACACTCTTTTAAACACAAATGCAATTTTCAAAAATCGAGTGAAGAGTCGATTTTTTTCGTTTTTTACGCGTTTCACATGCTTTCAAACACAAATGAAATTTTCGAAAATCGAGCAAAAAGTCGATTTTTTTTTCGTTTCACATGCTTTCAAACACAAATGAAATTTTCGAAAATCGAGCAAAAAGTTGATTTTTTTTTCGTTTCACATGCTTTCAAACACAAATGAAATTTTCGAAAATCGAGCAAAAAGTCGATTTTTTTTTCGTTTCACATGCTTTCAAACACAAATGAAGTTTTCGAAAATCGAGCAAAATGTCGATTTTTTTTTTGTTTCACATGCTTTCAAACACAAATGCAAAAAACGAGTGAAGAGTCGATTTTTTTTCGTTTTTTACGCGTTTCACATGCTTTCAAACACAAATGAAATTTTCGAAAATTGAGCAAAAAGTCGATTTTTTTTCGTTTCACATGCTTTCAAACACAAATAAAATTTTTGAAAATCGAGCAAAAAGTCGATTTTTTTTTCGTTTCACATGCTTTCAAACACAAATGAAATTTTCGAAAATCGAGCAAAATGTCGATTTTTTTTTTGTTTCACATGCTTTCAAACACAAATGCAAAAATCGAGTGGAGTCGATTTTTTTTCGTTTTTTACGCGTTTCACATGCTTTCAAACACAAATGAAATTTTCGAAAATTGAGCAAAAAGTCGATTTTTTTTTCGTTTCACATGCTTTCAAACACAAATAAAATTTTTGAAAATCGAGCAAAAAGTCGATTTTTTTTTCGTTTCACATGCTTTCAAACACAAATGAAATTTTCGAAAATCGAGCAAAATGTCGATTTTTTTTTTGTTTCGCATGCTTTCAAACACAAATGCAAAAATCGAGTGGAGTCGATTTTTTTTCGTTTTTTACGCGTTTCACATGCTTTCAAACACAAATGAAATTTTCGAAAATTGAGCAAAAAGTCGATTTTTTTTTCGTTTCACATGCTTTCAAACACAAATAAAATTTTCGAAAATCGAGCAAAAAGTCGATTTTTTTTTTGTTTCACATGCTTTCAAACACAAATGCAAAAATCGAGTGAAGAGTCGATGTTTTTTCGTTTTTTACGTGTTTCACATGCTTTCAAACACAAATGCAAAAATCGAGTAAAGAGTCGATTTTTTTTCGTTTTTTACGCGTTTCACATGCTTTCAAACACAAATGAAATTTTCGAAAATCGAGCAAAAAGTCGATTTTCTTTTTCGTTTCACATGCTTTCAAACACAAATGAAATTTTCGAAAATCGAGCAAAAAGTCGATTTTTTTTTTGTTTTACATGCTTTCAAACACAAATGCAAAAATCGAGTGAAGAGTCGATTTTTTTTCGTTTTTTACGCGTTTCACATGCTTTCAAACACAAATGAATGTTTCGAAAATCGATCAAAAATTCGATTTTTTTTTCGTTTCACATGCTTTCAAACACAAATGCAAAAATCGAGTGAAGAGTCGATTTTTTTTCGTTTTTTACGCGTTTCACATGCTTTCAAACACAAATGAAATTTTCGAAAATCGAGCAAAAAGTCGATTTTTTTTTTGTTTCACATGCTTTCAAACACAAATGAAATTTTCAGAAATCGAGTGAAGAGTCGATTTTTTTCGTTTTTTACGCGTTTCACATGCTTTCAAACACAAATGCAAAAATCGAGTGAAGAGTCGATTTTTTTTCGTTTTTTACGCGTTTCGCATGCTTTCAAACACAAATGAAATTTTCGAAAATCGAGCAAAAAGTCGATTTTTTTTTTGTTTCACATGCTTTCAAACACAAATGAAATTTTCGAAAATCGAGCAAAAAGTCGATTTTTTTTTCGTTTCACATGCTTTCAAACACAAATAAAATTTTCGAAAATCGAGCAAAAAGTCGATTTTTTTTTTGTTTCACATGCTTTCAAACACAAATGCAAAAATCGAATGAAGAGTCGATGTTTTTTCGTTTTTTACGCGTTTCACATGCTTTCAAACACAAATGCAAAAATCGAGTGAAGAGTCGATTTTTTTTCGTTTTTTACGCGTTTCACATGCTTTCAAACACAAATGAATGTTTCGAAAATCGATCAAAAATTCGATTTTTTTTTCGTTTCACATGCTTTCAAACACAAATGCAAAAATCGAGTGAAGAGTCGATTTTTTTTCGTTTTTCACGCGTTTCACATGCTTTCAAACACAAATGAAATTTTCGAAAATCGAGCAAAAAGTCGATTTTTTTTTTGTTTCACATGCTTTCAAACACAAATGCAAAAATCGAATGAAGAGTCGATGTTTTTTCGTTTTTTACGCGTTTCACATGCTTTCAAACACAAATGAAATTTTCGAAAATCGAGCAAAAAGTCGATTTTTTTTTCGTTTCACATGCTTTCAAACACAAATGAAATTTTCGAAAAAGTCGTTTTTTTTTTCGTTTCACATGCAAAAATCGAGTAAAGAGTCGATTTTTTTTCGTTTTTTACGCGTTTCACATGCTTTCAAACACAAATGAAATTTTCGAAAATCGAGAAAAAAGTCGATTTTTTTTTCGTTTCACATGCTTTCAAACACAAATAAAATTTTCGAAAATCGAGCAAAAAGTCGATTTTTTTTTTGTTTCACATGCTTTCAAACACAAATGAAATTTTCAGAAATCGAGTGAAGAGTCGATTTTTTTCGTTTTTTACGCGTTTCACATGCTTTCAAACACAAATGAAATTTTCGAAAATCGAGCAAAAAGTCGATTTTTTTTTCGTTTCACATGCTTTCAAACAAAAATGAAATTTTCGAAAATCGAGCAAAAAGTCGATTTTTTTTTTGTTTCACATGCTTTCAAACACAAATGAAATTTTCGAAAATCGAGCAAAAAGTCGATTTTTTTTTTCGTTTCACACGCTTTTAAACACAAATGCATTTTTCAAAAATCGAGTGAAGAGTCGATTTTTTTCGTTTTTTACACAAACACAAATGAAATTTTCGAAAATTGAGCAAAAAGTCGATTTTTTTTCGTTTCACATGCTTTCAAACACAAATGAAATTTTCGAAAATCGAGCAAAAAGTTGATTTTTTTTTCGTTTCACATGCTTCCAAACACAAATGAAATTTTTGAAAATCGGGCAAAAAATCGATTTTTTTTTCGTTTCACATGCTTTCAAACACAAATGAAGTTTTCGAAAATCGAGCAAAATGTCGATTTTTTTTTTGTTTCACATGCTTTCAAACACAAATGAAATTTTCAGAAATCGAGTGAAGAGTCGATTTTTTTCGTTTTTTACGCGTTTCACATGCTTTCAAACACAAATGAAATTTTCGAAAATTGAGCAAAAAGTCGATTTTTTTTTCGTTTCACATGCTTTCAAACACAAATGAAATTTTCGAAAATCGAGCAAAAAGTCGATTTTTTTTTTGTTTCACATGCTTTCAAACACAAATGCAAAAATCGAGTGAAGAGTCGATGTTTTTTCGTTTTTTACGCGTTTCACATGCTTTCAAACACAAATGCAAAAATCGAGTGAAGAGTCGATTTTTTTTCGTTTTTTACGCGTTTCACATGCTTTCAAACACAAATGAAATTTTCGAAAATCGAGCAAAAAGTCGATATTCTTTTTCGTTTCACATGCTTTCAAACACAAATGAAATTTTCGAAAATCGAGCAAAAAGTCGATTTTTTTTTTGTTTCACATGCTTTCAAACACAAATGCAAAAATCGAATGAAGAGTCTATGTTTTTTCGTTTTTTACGCGTTTCACATGCTTTCAAACACAAATGCAAAAATCGAGTGAAGAGTCGATTTTTTTTCGTTTTTTACGCGTTTCACATGCTTTCAAACACAAATGAAATTTTCGAAAATCGAGCAAAAAGTCGATTTTTTTTTTGTTTCACATGCTTTCAAACACAAATGCAAAAATCGAGTGAAGAGTCGATTTTTTTTTCGTTTTTACGCGTTTCACATGCTTTCAAACACAAATGAAATTTTCGAAAATTGAGCAAAAAGTCGATTTTTTTTTCGTTTCACATGCTTTCAAACACAAATAAAATTTTCGAAAATCGAGC
Organism: Tachinus rufipes; assembly: GCA_963932245.1. NCBI lineage: Eukaryota > Metazoa > Arthropoda > Insecta > Coleoptera > Staphylinidae > Tachinus > Tachinus rufipes. Next base: position 116,359,428 of record OZ010741.1, on the reverse strand, counting down.
AAAAAGTCGATTTTTTTTTTGTTTCACATGCTTTCAAACACAAATAAAATTTTCGAAAATTGAGCAAAAAGTCGATTTTTTTTTCGTTTCACATGCTTTCAAACACAAATAAAATTTTCGAAAATCGAGCAAAAAGTCGATTTTTTTTTCGTTTCACATGCTTTCAAACAAAAATGAAATTTTCGAAAATCGAGCAAAAAGTCGATTTTTTTTTTGTTTCACATGCTTTCAAACACAAATGAAATTTTCGAAAATCGAGCAAAAAGTCGATTTTTTTTTTCGTTTCACACGCTTTTAAACACAAATGCATTTTTCAAAAATCGAGTGAAGAGTCGATTTTTTTCGTTTTTTACGCGTTTCACATGCTTTCAAACACAAATGAAATTTTCGAAAATTGAGCAAAAAGTCGATTTTTTTTTCGTTTCACATGCTTTCAAACACAAATGAAATTTTCGAAAATCGAGCAAAAAGTTGATTTTTTTTTCGTTTCACATGCTTCCAAACACAAATGAAATTTTTGAAAATCGGGCAAAAAATCGATTTTTTTTTCGTTTCACATGCTTTCAAACACAAATGAAGTTTTCGAAAATCGAGCAAAATGTCGATTTTTTTTTTGTTTCACATGCTTTCAAACACAAATGAAATTTTCAGAAATCGAGTGAAGAGTCGATTTTTTTCGTTTTTTACGCGTTTCACATGCTTTCAAACACAAATGAAATTTTCGAAAATTGAGCAAAAAGTCGATTTTTTTTTCGTTTCACATGCTTTCAAACACAAATGAAATTTTCGAAAATCGAGCAAAAAGTCGATTTTTTTTTTGTTTCACATGCTTTCAAACACAAATGCAAAAATCGAGTGAAGAGTCGATGTTTTTTCGTTTTTTACGCGTTTCACATGCTTTCAAACACAAATGCAAAAATCGAGTGAAGAGTCGATTTTTTTTCGTTTTTTACGCGTTTCACATGCTTTCAAACACAAATGAAATTTTCGAAAATCGAGCAAAAAGTCGATATTCTTTTTCGTTTCACATGCTTTCAAACACAAATGAAATTTTCGAAAATCGAGCAAAAAGTCGATTTTTTTTTTGTTTCACATGCTTTCAAACACAAATGCAAAAATCGAATGAAGAGTCTATGTTTTTTCGTTTTTTACGCGTTTCACATGCTTTCAAACACAAATGCAAAAATCGAGTGAAGAGTCGATTTTTTTTCGTTTTTTACGCGTTTCACATGCTTTCAAACACAAATGAAATTTTCGAAAATCGAGCAAAAAGTCGATTTTTTTTTTGTTTCACATGCTTTCAAACACAAATGCAAAAATCGAGTGAAGAGTCGATTTTTTTTTCGTTTTTACGCGTTTCACATGCTTTCAAACACAAATGAAATTTTCGAAAATTGAGCAAAAAGTCGATTTTTTTTTCGTTTCACATGCTTTCAAACACAAATAAAATTTTCGAAAATCGAGCAAAAAGTCGATTTTTTTTTTGTTTCACATGCTTTCAAACACAAATGCAAAAATCGAATGAAGAGTCTATGTTTTTTCGTTTTTTACGCGTTTCACATGCTTTCAAACACAAATGCAAAAATCGAGTGAAGAGTCGATTTTTTTTCGTTTTTTACGCGTTTCACATGCTTTCAAACACAAATGAAATTTTCGAAAATCGAGCAAAAAGTCGATTTTTTTTTCGTTTCACATGCTTTCAAACACAAATGAAATTTTCGAAAAAGTCGTTTTTTTTTTCGTTTCACATGCAAAAATCGAGTAAAGAGTCGATTTTTTTTCGTTTTTTACGCGTTTCACATGCTTTCAAACACAAATGAAATTTTCGAAAATCGAGAAAAAAGTCGATTTTTTTTTCGTTTCACATGCTTTCAAACACAAATAAAATTTTCGAAAATCGAGCAAAAAGTCGATTTTTTTTTTGTTTCACATGCTTTCAAACACAAATGAAATTTTCAGAAATCGAGTGAAGAGTCGATTTTTTTCGTTTTTTACGCGTTTCACATGCTTTCAAACACAAATGAAATTTTCGAAAATCGAGCAAAAAGTCGATTTTTTTTTCGTTTCACATGCTTTCAAACAAAAATGAAATTTTCGAAAATCGAGCAAAAAGTCGATTTTTTTTTTGTTTCACATGCTTTCAAACACAAATGAAATTTTCGAAAATCGAGCAAAAAGTCGATTTTTTTTTTCGTTTCACACGCTTTTAAACACAAATGCATTTTTCAAAAATCGAGTGAAGAGTCGATTTTTTTCGTTTTTTACGCGTTTCACATGCTTTCAAACACAAATGAAATTTTCGAAAATTGAGCAAAAAGTCGATTTTTTTTTCGTTTCACATGCTTTCAAACACAAATGAAATTTTCGAAAATCGAGCAAAAAGTTGATTTTTTTTTCGTTTCACATGCTTCCAAACACAAATGAAATTTTTGAAAATCGGGCAAAAAATCGATTTTTTTTTCGTTTCACATGCTTTCAAACACAAATGAAGTTTTCGAAAATCGAGCAAAATGTCGATTTTTTTTTTGTTTCACATGCTTTCAAACACAAATGAAATTTTCAGAAATCGAGTGAAGAGTCGATTTTTTTCGTTTTTTACGCGTTTCACATGCTTTCAAACACAAATGAAATTTTCGAAAATTGAGCAAAAAGTCGATTTTTTTTTCGTTTCACATGCTTTCAAACACAAATGAAATTTTCGAAAATCGAGCAAAAAGTCGATTTTTTTTTTGTTTCACATGCTTTCAAACACAAATGCAAAAATCGAGTGAAGAGTCGATGTTTTTTCGTTTTTTACGCGTTTCACATGCTTTCAAACACAAATGCAAAAATCGAGTGAAGAGTCGATTTTTTTTCGTTTTTTACGCGTTTCACATGCTTTCAAACACAAATGAAATTTTCGAAAATCGAGCAAAAAGTCGATATTCTTTTTCGTTTCACATGCTTTCAAACACAAATGAAATTTTCGAAAATCGAGCAAAAAGTCGATTTTTTTTTTGTTTCACATGCTTTCAAACACAAATGCAAAAATCGAATGAAGAGTCTATGTTTTTTCGTTTTTTACGCGTTTCACATGCTTTCAAACACAAATGCAAAAATCGAGTGAAGAGTCGATTTTTTTTCGTTTTTTACGCGTTTCACATGCTTTCAAACACAAATGAAATTTTCGAAAATCGAGCAAAAAGTCGATTTTTTTTTTGTTTCACATGCTTTCAAACACAAATGCAAAAATCGAGTGAAGAGTCGATTTTTTTTTCGTTTTTACGCGTTTCACATGCTTTCAAACACAAATGAAATTTTCGAAAATTGAGCAAAAAGTCGATTTTTTTTTCGTTTCACATGCTTTCAAACACAAATAAAATTTTCGAAAATCGAGCAAAAAGTCGATTTTTTTTTTGTTTCACATGCTTTCAAACACAAATGCAAAAATCGAGTGAAGAGTCGATTTTTTTTTCGTTTTTTAGGCGTTTCACATGCTTTCAAACACAAATGAAATTTTCGAAAATCGAGCAAAAAGTCGATTTTTTTTTTCGTTTCACATGCTTTCAAACACAAATGCAAAAATCGAGTGAAGAGTCGATTTTTTTTCGTTTTTTACGCGTTTCACATGCTTTCAAACACAAATGAAATTTTCGAAAATCGAGCAAAAAGTCGATTTTTTTTTTGTTTCACATGCTTTCAAACACAAATGCAAAAATCGAGTGAAGAGTCGATTTTTTTTTCGTTTTTACGCGTTTCACATGCTTTCAAACACAAATGAAATTTTCGAAAATTGAGCAAAAAGTCGATTTTTTTTTCGTTTCACATGCTTTCAAACACAAATAAAATTTTCGAAAATCGAGCAAAAAGTCGATTTTTTTTTTGTTTCACATGCTTTCAAACACAAATGCAAAAATCGAGTGAAGAGTCGATTTTTTTTCGTTTTTTAGGCGTTTCACATGCTTTCAAACACAAATGAAATTTTCGAAAATCGAGCAAAAAGTCGATTTTTTTTTTCGTTTCACATGCTTTCAAACACAAATGCAAAAATCGAGTGAAGAGTCGATTTTTTTTCGTTTTTTACGCGTTTCACATGCTTTCAAACACAAATGAAATTTTCGAAAATCGAGCAAAAAGTCGATTTTTTTTTCGTTTCACATGCTTTCAAACACAAATGCAATTTTCAAAAATCGAGTGGAGTCGATTTTTTTCGTTTTTTACGCGTTTCACATGCTTTTAAACACAAATGAAATTTTCGAAAATCGAGCAAAAAGTCGATTTTTTTTTCGTTTCACATGCTTTCAAACACAAATGAAATTTTCGAAAATCGAGCAAAAAGTCGATTTTTTTTTTCGTTTCACATGCTTTCAAACACAAATGAAATTTTCGAAAATCGAGCAAAAAGTCGATTTTTTTTTTCGTTTCACATGCTTTCAAACACAAATGCAAAAATCGAGTGAAGAGTCGATTTTTTTTCGTTTTTTACGCGTTTCACATGCTTTCAAACACACATAAAATTTTCGAAAATCAAGCAAAAAGTCGATTTTTTTTTTGTTTCACATGCTTTCAAACACAAATGCAAAAATCGAGTGAAGAGTCGATGTTTTTTCGTTTTTTACGCGTTTCACATGCTTTCAAACACAAATGATTGTTTCGAAAATTGATCAAAAATTCGATTTTTTTTTCGTTTTACATGCTTTTAAACACAAATGCAAAAATCGAGTGAAGAGTCGATTTTTTTTCGTTTTTTAGGCGTTTCACATACTTTCAAACACAAATGAAATTTTCGAAAATCGAGAAAAAAGTCGATTTTTTTTTCGTTTCACATGCTTTCAAACACAAATGCAATTTTCAAAAATCGAGTGGAGTCGATTTTTTTCGTTTATTACGCGTTTCACATGCTTTTAAACACAAATGAAATTTTCGAAAATCGAGCAAAAAGTCGATTTTTTTTCGTTTCACATGCTTTCAAACACAAATGAAATTTTCGAAAATCGAGCAAAAAGTCGATTTTTTTTTTCGTTTCACATGCTTTCAAACACAAATGAAATTTTCGAAAATCGAGCAAAAAGTCGATTATTTTTTCGTTTCACATGCTTTCAAACACAAATGAAATTTTCGAAAATCGAGCAAAAAGTCGATTTTTTTTTTGTTTCACATGCTTTCAAACACAAATGAAATTTTCAGAAATCGAGTAAAGAGTCGATTTTTTTTCGTTTTTTACGCGTTTCACATACTTTCAAACAAAAATGAAATTTTCGAAATTCGAGCAAAAAGTCGATTTTTTTTTCGTTTCACATGCTTTCAAACACAAATGAAATTTTCGAAAATCGAGCAAAAAGTCGATTTTTTTTTTGTTTCACATGCTTTCAAACACAAATGAAATTTTCAGAAATCGAGTGAAGAGTCGATTTTTTTTCGTTTTTTACGCGTTTCACATACTTTCAAACACAAATGAAATTTTCGAAAATCGAGCAAAAAGTCGATTTATTATTTGTTTCACATGCTTTCAAACACAAATGCAAAAAATCGAGTGAAGAATCGATTTTTTTCGTTTTTTACGCGTTTCACATGCTTTCAAACACAAATGAAATTTTCAAAAATCGAGCAAAAAGTCGATTTTTTTTTCGTTTCACATGCTTTCAAACACAAATGAAATTTTCGAAAATCGAGCAAAAAGTCGATTTTTTTTTTGTTTCACATGCTTTCAAACACAAATGCAAAAATCGAGTGAAGAATCGATTTTTTTCGTTTTTTACGCGTTTCACATGCTTTCAAACACAAATAAAATTTTCGAAAATCGAGCAAAAAGTCGATTTTTTTTTCGTTTCACATGCTTTCAAACACAAATGAAATTTTCGAAAATCGAGCAAAAAGTCGATTTTTTTTTTGTTTCACATGCTTTCAAACACAAATGCAATTTTCAAAAATCGAGTGGAGTCGATTTTTTTCGTTTATTACGCGTTTCACATGCTTTTAAACACAAATGAAATTTTCGAAAATCGAGCAAAAAGTCGATTTTTTTTCGTTTCACATGCTTTCAAACACAAATGAAATTTTCGAAAATCGAGCAAAAAGTCGATTTTTTTTTTCGTTTCACATGCTTTCAAACACAAATGAAATTTTCGAAAATCGAGCAAAAAGTCGATTATTTTTTCGTTTCACATGCTTTCAAACACAAATGAAATTTTCGAAAATCGAGCAAAAAGTCGATTTTTTTTTTGTTTCACATGCTTTCAAACACAAATGAAATTTTCAGAAATCGAGTAAAGAGTCGATTTTTTTTCGTTTTTTACGCGTTTCACATACTTTCAAACAAAAATGAAATTTTCGAAATTCGAGCAAAAAGTCGATTTTTTTTTCGTTTCACATGCTTTCAAACACAAATGAAATTTTCGAAAATCGAGCAAAAAGTCGATTTTTTTTTGTTTCACATGCTTTCAAACACAAATGAAATTTTCAGAAATCGAGTGAAGAGTCGATTTTTTTTCGTTTTTTACGCGTTTCACATACTTTCAAACACAAATGAAATTTTCGAAAATCGAGCAAAAAGTCGATTTATTATTTGTTTCACATGCTTTCAAACACAAATGCAAAAAATCGAGTGAAGAATCGATTTTTTTCGTTTTTTACGCGTTTCACATGCTTTCAAACACAAATGAAATTTTCAAAAATCGAGCAAAAAGTCGATTTTTTTTTCGTTTCACATGCTTTCAAACACAAATGAAATTTTCGAAAATCGAGCAAAAAGTCGATTTTTTTTTGTTTCACATGCTTTCAAACACAAATGCAAAAATCGAGTGAAGAATCGATTTTTTTCGTTTTTTACGCGTTTCACATGCTTTCAAACACAAATAAAATTTTCGAAAATCGAGCAAAAAGTCGATTTTTTTTTCGTTTCACATGCTTTCAAACACAAATGAAATTTTCGAAAATCGAGCAAAAAGTCGATTTTTTTTTTGTTTCACATGCTTTCAAACACAAATGCAAAAATCGAGTGAAGAATCGATTTTTTTCGTTTTTTACGCGTTTCACATGCTTTCAAACACAAATAAAATTTTTGAAAATCGAGCAAAAAGTCGATTTTTTTTTCGTTTCACATGCTTTCAAACACAAATGAAATTTTTGAAAATCGAGCAAAAAGTCGATTTTTTTTTCGTTTCACATGCTTTCAAACACAAATGAAATTTTCGAAAATCGAGCAAAAAGTCGATTTTTTTTTTCGTTTCACATGCTTTCAAACACAAATGAAATTTTCGAAAATCGAGCAAAAAGTCGATTTTTTTTTCGTTTCACATGCTTTCAAACACAAATGAAATTTTCGAAAATCGAGCAAAAAGTCGATTTTTTTTTTCGTTTCACAAGCTTTCAAACACAAATGAAATTTTCAAAAATCGAGTGAAGAGTCGATTTTTTTTCGTTCTTTATGCGTTCACATGCATTCAAACACAAATGAAATTTTCGAAAATCGAGCAAAAAGTCGATTTTTTTTTTGTTTCACATGCTTTCAAACACAAATGAAATTTTCGAAAAAGTCGATTTTTTTTTCGTTTCACTTGCTTTCCAACACAAATGAAATTTTTGAAAAAGTCGATTTTTTTTTCGTTTCACATGCAAAAATCGAGCGAAGAGTCGATTTTTTTTTGTTTTTTACGCGTTTCACATGCTTTCAAACACAAATGAAATTTTCGAAAATCAAACAAAAAGTCGATTTTTTTCTTCGTTTCACATGCTTTCAAACACAAATGAAATTTTCGAAAAAGTCGATTTTTTTTTCGTTTCACTTGCTTTCCAACACAAATGAAATTTTTGAAAAAGTCGATTTTTTTTTCGTTTCACATGCAAAAATCGAGCGAAGAGTCGATTTTTTTTTGTTTTTTACGCGTTTCACATGCTTTCAAACACAAATGAAATTTTCGAAAATCGAGCAAAAAGTCGATTTTTTTTTTCGTTTCACTTGCTTTCCAACACAAATGAAATTTTTGAAAAAGTCGATTTTTTTTTCGTTTCACATGCAAAAATCGAGCGAAGAGTCGATTTTTTTTTGTTTTTTACGCGTTTCACATGCTTTCAAACACAAATGAAATTTTCGAAAATCGAGCAAAAAGTCGATTTTTTTTTGTTTCGCATGCTTTCAAACACAAATGAATTTTTCGAAAATCGAGCAAAAAGTCGATTTTTTTTTCGTTTCACATGCTTTCAAACAAAAATAAAATTTTCGAAAATCGTGCAAAAAGTCGATTTTTTTTTTGTTTCGCATGCTTTCAAACACAAATGAATATTTCGAAAATCGAGCAAAAAGTCGATTTTTTTTTCGTTTCACATGCTTTCAAACACACTGAAATTTTCAAATATCGAGTGAAGAGTCGATTTTTTTTCGTTTTTTACGCGTTTCCCATGCCTTCGAACACAAATGAAATTTTCGAAAATCAAACAAAAAGTCGATTTTTTTTTTGTTTCACTTGCTTTCAAACACAAATGAAATTTTCGAAAATCGAGCAAAAAGTCGATTTTTTTTTCGTTTCACATGCTTTCAAACACAAATGAAATTTTCAAAAATCGAGTGAAGAGTCGATTTTTTTTCGATCTTTACGCGTTCACATGCATTCAAACACAAATGAAATTTTCAGAAATCGAGTAAAGAGTCGATTTTTTTCGTTTTTTACGCGTTTCACATGCTTTCAAACACAAATGAAATTTTCGAAAATCGAGCAAAAAGTCGATTTTTTTTTCGTTTCAAACACAAATGAAATTTTCGAAAATCGAGCAAAAAGTCGATTTTTTTTTCGTTTCACTTGCTTTCCAACACAAATGAAATTTTTGAAAAAGTCGATTTTTTTTTTGTTTCACATGCAAAAATCGAGCAGAGTCGATTTTTTTTGTTTTTTACGCGTTTCACATGCTTTCAAACACAAATGAAATTTTCGAAAATCGAGCAAAAAGTCGATTTTTTTTTCGTTTCACATGCTTTCAAACACAAATGAAATTTTCGAAAATCGAGCAAAAAGTCGATTTTTTTTTTGTTTCAAACACAAATGAAATTTTCGAAAATCGAGCAAAAAGTCGATTTTTTTTTGTTTCAAACACAAATGAAATTTTCGAAAATTGAGCAAAAATTCGATTTTTTTTTGTTTCACATGCTTTCAAACACAAATGAAATTTTCAAAAATCGAGTGAAGAGTCGATTTTTTTTCGTTTTTTACGCGTTTCACATTCTTTCAAACACAAATGAAATTTTCGAAAATCGAGCAAAAAGTCGATTTTTTTTTCGTTTCAAACACAAATGAAATTTTCGAAAATCGAGCAAAAAGTCGATTTTTCTTTTGTTTCAAACACAAATGAAATTTTCGAAAATCGAGCAAAAAGTCGATTTTTTTTTGTTTCAAACACAATTGAAATTTTCGAAAATCGAGCAAAAAGTCGATTTTTTTTTCGTTTCACATGCTTTCAAACACAAATGAAATTTTCGAAAATTGAGCAAAAAGTCGATTTTTTTTTCGTTTAACTTGCTTTCAAACACAAATGAAATTTTTGAAAAAGTCGTTTTTTTTTTTCGTTTCACAAGCAAAAATCGAGTGAAGAGTCGATTTTTTTTCGTTTTTTACGCGTTTCACATGCTTTCAAACACAAATGAAATTTTCGAAAATCGAGCAAAAAGTCGATTTTTTTTTCGTTTCACATGCTTTCAAACACAAATAAAATTTTCGAAAATCGAGCAAAAAGTCGATTTTTTTTTTGTTTCACATGCTTTCAAACACAAATGAAATTTTTGAAAATCGAGCAAAAAGTCGATTTTTTTTTTCGTTTCACTTGCTTTCCAACACAAATGAAATTTTTGAAAAAGTCGATTTTTTTTTCGTTTCACATGCAAAAATCGAGCAGAGTCGATTTTTTTTGTTTTTTACGCGTTTCACATGCTTTCAAACACAAATGAAATTTTCGAAAATCGAGCAAAAAGTCGATTTTTTTTTCGTTTCACATGCTTTCAAACACAAATGAAATTTTCGAAAATCGAGCTAAAAGTCGTTTTTTTTTTGTTTTAAACACAAATGAAATTTTCGAAATCCGAGCAAAAAGTCGATTTTTTTTTTGTTTCAAACACAAATGAAATTTTCGAAAATTGAGCAAAAATTCGATTTTTTTTTTGTTTCACATGCTTTCAAACACAAATGAAATTTTCAAAAATCGAGTGAAGAGTCGATTTTTTTTCGTTTTTTACGCGTTTCACATTCTTTCAAACACAAATGAAATTTTCGAAAATCGAGCAAAAAGTCGATTTTTTTTTCGTTTCAAACACAAATGAAATTTTCGAAAATCGAGCAAAAAGTCGATTTTTTTTTTGTTTCAATCACAAATGAAATTTTCGAAAATCGAGCAAAAAGTCGATTTTTTTTTTGTTTCAAACACAAATGAAATTTTCGAAAATCGAGCAAAAAGTCGATTTTTTTTTTGTTTCAAACACAATTGAAATTTTCGAAAATCGAGCAAAAAGTCGATTTTTTTTTCGTTTCACATGCTTTCAAACACAAATAAAATTTTCGAAAATCGAGCAAAAAGTCGATTTTTTTTTCGTTTCACATGCTTTCAAACACAAATGAAATTTTCGAAAATTGAGCAAAAAGTCGATTTTTTTTTCGTTTAACTTGCTTTCAAACACAAATGAAATTTTTGAAAAAGTCGTTTTTTTTTTCGTTTCACATGCAAAAATCGAGTGAAGAGTCGATTTTTTTTCGTTTTTTACGCGTTTCACATGCTTTCAAACACAAATGAAATTTTCGAAAATCGAGCAAAAAGTCGATTTTTTTTTCGTTTCACATGCTTTCAAACACAAATGAAATTTTCGAAAATCGAGCAAAAAGTCGATTTTTTTTTCGTTTCACTTGCTTTCAAACACAAATGAAATTTTCGAAAATCGAGCAAAAAGTCGATTTTTTTTTCGTTTCACATGCTTTCAAACACAAATGAAATTTTCGAAAATCGAGCAAAAAGTCGATTTTTTTTTTGTTTCAAACACAAATGAAATTTTCGAAAATCGAGCAAAAAGTCGATTTTTTTTCCGTTTCACACGCTTTTAAACACAAATGCAATTTTCAAAAATCGAGTGAAGAGTCGATTTTTTTCGTTTTTTACGCGTTTCACATGCTTTCAAACACAAATGAAATTTTCAGAAATCGAGTGAAGAGTCGATTTTTTTTCGTTTTTTACGCGTTTCACATACTTTCAAACACAAATGAAATTTTCGAAAATCGAGCAAAAAGTCGATTTTTTTTTTCGTTTCACATGCTTTCAAACACAAATGAAATTTTCGAAAATCGAGCAAAAAGTCGATTTTTTTTTTGTTTCAAACACAAATGAAATTTTCGAAAATCGAGCAAAAAGTCGATTTTTTTTTTGTTTCAAACACAAATGAAATTTTCGAAAATTGAGCAAAAATTCGATTTTTTTTTTGTTTCACATGCTTTCAAACACAAATGAAATTTTCAAAAATCGAGTGAAGAGTCGATTTTTTTTCGTTTTTTACGCGTTTCACATTCTTTCAAACACAAATGAAATTTTCGAAAATCGAGCAAAAAGTCGATTTTTTTTCGTTTCAAACACAAATGAAATTTTCGAAAATCGAGCAAAAAGTCGATTTTTTTTTTGTTTCAAACACAAATGAAATTTTCGAAAATCGAGCAAAAAGTCGATTTTTTTTTTGTTTCAAACACAATTGAAATTTTCGAAAATCGAGCAAAAAGTCGATTTTTTTTTTGTTTCACATGCTTTCAAACACAAATGAAATTTTCGAAAATTGAGCAAAAAGTCGATTTTTTTTTTCGTTTAACTTGCTTTCAAACACAAATGAAATTTTTGAAAAAGTCGTTTTTTTTTTCGTTTCACATGCAAAAATCGAGTGAAGAGTCGATTTTTTTTCGTTTTTTACGCGTTTCACATGCTTTCAAACACAAATGAAATTTTCGAAAATCGAGCAAAAAGTCGATTTTTTTTTCCGTTTCACACGCTTTTAAACACAAATGCAATTTTCAAAAATCGAGTGAAGAGTCGATTTTTTTCGTTTTTTACGCGTTTCACATGCTTTCAAACACAAATGAAATTTTCGAAAATCGAGCAAAAAGTCGATTTTTTTTTCGTTTCACATGCTTTCAAACACAAATGAAATTTTCGAAAATCGAGCAAAAAGTCGATTTTTTTTTTGTTTCACATGCTTTCAAACACAAATGAAATTTTCAGAAATCGAGTGAAGAGTCGATTTTTTTTCGTTTTTTACGCGTTTCACATACTTTCAAACACAAATGAAATTTTCGAAAATCGAGCAAAAAGTCGATTTTTTTTTTTCGTTTCACATGCTTTCAAACACAAATGAAATTTTCGAAAATCGAGCAAAAAGTCGATTTTTTTTTTGTTTCAAACACAAATGAAATTTTCGAAAATCGAGCAAAAAGTCGATTTTTTTTTTGTTTCAAACACAAATGAAATTTTCGAAAATTGAGCAAAAATTCGATTTTTTTTTTGTTTCACATGCTTTCAAACACAAATGAAATTTTCAAAAATCGAGTGAAGAGTCGATTTTTTTTCGTTTTTTACGCGTTTCACATTCTTTCAAACACAAATGAAATTTTCGAAAATCGAGCAAAAAGTCGATTTTTTTTCGTTTCAAACACAAATGAAATTTTCGAAAATCGAGCAAAAAGTCGATTTTTTTTTTGTTTCAAACACAAATGAAATTTTCGAAAATCGAGCAAAAAGTCGATTTTTTTTTTGTTTCAAACACAATTGAAATTTTCGAAAATCGAGCAAAAAGTCGATTTTTTTTTTGTTTCACATGCTTTCAAACACAAATGAAATTTTCGAAAATTGAGCAAAAAGTCGATTTTTTTTTTCGTTTAACTTGCTTTCAAACACAAATGAAATTTTTGAAAAAGTCGTTTTTTTTTTCGTTTCACATGCAAAAATCGAGTGAAGAGTCGATTTTTTTTCGTTTTTTACGCGTTTCACATGCTTTCAAACACAAATGAAATTTTCGAAAATCGAGCAAAAAGTCGATTTTTTTTTCCGTTTCACACGCTTTTAAACACAAATGCAATTTTCAAAAATCGAGTGAAGAGTCGATTTTTTTCGTTTTTTACGCGTTTCACATGCTTTCAAACACAAATGAAATTTTCGAAAATCGAGCAAAAAGTCGATTTTTTTTTCGTTTCACATGCTTTCAAACACAAATGAAATTTTCGAAAATCGAGCAAAAAGTCGATTTTTTTTTTGTTTCACATGCTTTCAAACACAAATGAAATTTTCAGAAATCGAGTGAAGAGTCGATTTTTTTTCGTTTTTTACGCGTTTCACATACTTTCAAACACAAATGAAATTTTCGAAAATCGAGCAAAAAGTCGATTTTTTTTTTCGTTTCACATGCTTTCAAACACAAATGAAATTTTCGAAAATCGAGCAAAAAGTCGATTTTTTTTTTGTTTCACATGCTTTCAAACACAAATGCAAAAATCGAGTGAAGAATCGATTTTTTTCGTTTTTTACGCGTTTCACATGTTTTCAAACACAAATGAAATTTTCGAAAATCGAGCAAAAAGTCGATTTTTTTTTCGTTTCACATGCTTTCAAACACAAATGAAATTTTCGAAAATCGAGCAAAAAGTCGATTTTTTTTTTGTTTCACATGCTTTCAAACACAAATGAAATTTTCGAAAATCGTGCAAAAAGTCGATTTTTTTTTCGCATGCTTTCAAACACAAATGAATTTTTCGAAAATCGAGCAAAAAGTCGATTTTTTTTTCGTTTCACATGCTTTCAAACAAAAATGAAATTTTCGAAAATCGTGCAAAATTTCGATTTTTTTTTTGTTTCACATGCTTTCAAACACAAATGAAATTTTCAGAAATCGAGTGAAGAGTCGATTTTTTTTCGTTTTTTGCGCGTTTCACATACTTTCAAACACAAATGAAATTTTCGAAAATCGAGCAAAAAGTCGATTTTTTTTTCGTTTCACATGCTTTCAAACACAAATGAAATTTTCGAAAATCGAGCAAAAAGTCGATTTTTTTTTTGTTTCACATGCTTTCAAACACAAATGAAATTTTCAGAAATCGAGTGGAGTCGATTTTTTTTCGTTTTTTACGCGTTTCACATACTTTCAAACACAAATGAAATTTTCGAAAATCGAGCAAAAAGTCGATTTTTTTTTCGTTTCACATGCTTTCAAACACAAATGAAATTTTCGAAAATCGAGCAAAAAGTCGATTTTTTTTTCGTTTCACATGCTTTCAAACACAAATGAAATTTTCGAAAATCAAACAAAAAGTCGATTTTTTTTTTCGTTTCACATGCTTTCAAACACAAATGAAATTTTCGAAAATCGAGCAAAAAGTCGATTTTTTTTTCGTTTCACAAGCTTTCAAACACAAATGAAATTTTCAAAAATCGAGTGAAGAGTCGATTTTTTTTCGTTCTTTATGCGTTCACATGCATTCAAACACAAATGAAATTTTCGAAAATCGAGCAAAAAGTCGATTTTTTTTTCGTTTCACATGCTTTCAAACACAAATGAAATTTTCGAAAAAGTCGATTTTTTTTTTGTTTCACTTGCTTTCCAACACAAATGAAATTTTTGAAAAAGTCGATTTTTTTTTCGTTTCACATGCAAAAATCGAGCGAAGAGTCGATTTTTTTTGTTTTTTACGCGTTTCACATGCTTTCAAACACAAATGAAATTTTCGAAAATCGAGCAAAAAGTCGATTTTTTTTTCGTTTCACAAGCTTTCAAACACAAATGAAATTTTCAAAAATCGAGTGAAGAGTCGATTTTTTTTCGTTCTTTATGCGTTCACATGCATTCAAACACAAATGAAATTTTCGAAAATCGAGCAAAAAGTCGATTTTTTTTTCGTTTCACATGCTTTCAAACACAAATGAAATTTTCGAAAAAGTCGATTTTTTTTTCGTTTCACTTGCTTTCCAACACAAATGAAATTTTTGAAAAAGTCGATTTTTTTTTCGTTTCACATGCAAAAATCGAGCGAAGAGTCGATTTTTTTTTGTTTTTTACGCGTTTCACGTGCTTTCAAACACAAATGAAATTTTCGAAAATCGAGCAAAAAGTCGATTTTTTTTTTCGTTTCACTTGCTTTCCAACACAAATGAAATTTTTGAAAAAGTCGATTTTTTTTTCGTTTCACATGCAAAAATCGAGCGAAGAGTCGATTTTTTTTTGTTTTTTACGCGTTTCACATGCTTTCAAACACAAATGAAATTTTCGAAAATCGAGCAAAAAGTCGATTTTTTTTTCGTTTCACATGCTTTCAAACACAAATGAAATTTTCGAAAATCGAGCAAAAAGTCGATTTTTTTTTGTTTCGCATGCTTTCAAACACAAATAAATTTTTCGAAAATCGAGCAAAAAGTCGATTTTTTTTTCGTTTCACATGCTTTCAAACACAAATGAAATTTTCGAAAATCGAGCATAAAGTCGATTTTTTTTTGTTTTACATGCTTTCAAACACAAATGAAATTTTCGAAAATCGAGCATAAAGTCGATTTTTTTTTTGTTTTACATGCTTTCAAACACAAATGAAATTTTCGAAAATCGAGCAAAAAGTCGATTTTTTTTTTGTTTTACATGCTTTCAAACACAAATGAAATTTTCGAAAATCGAGCAAAAAGTCGATTTTTTTTTTCGTTTCACATGCTTTCAAACACAAATGAAATTTTCAAAAATTGAGTGAAGAGTCGATTTTTTTTCGTTTTTTACGCGTTTCACATGCTTTCAAACACAAATGAAATTTTCGAAAATCGAGCAAAAAGTCGATTTTTTTTTCGTTTCACATGCTTTCAAACACAAATGAAATTTTCGAAAATCGAGCAAAAAGTCGATTTTTTGTTTGTTTCACAGGCAAAAATCGAGAGAAGAGTCGATTTTTTTTCGTTTTTTACGCCTTTCACATGCTTTCAAACACAAATGAAATTTTCGAAAATCGAGCAAAAAGTCGATTTTTTTTTCGTTTCACATGCTTTCAAACACAAATGAAATTTTCAAAAATCGAGTGAAGGGTCGATTTTTTTTCGTTTTTTACGCGTTTCACATGCTTTCAAACACAAATGAAATTTTCAAAAATCGAGTGAAGAATCGATTTTTTTTCGTTTTTTACGCCTTTCACATGCTTTCAATCACAAATGAAATTTTTGAAAATCGAGCAAAAAGTCGATTTTTTTTTCGTTTCACATGCTTTCAAACACAAATGAAATTTTCGAAAATCGAGCAAAAAGTCGATTTTTTTTCGTTTCACATGCTTTCAAACACAAATGAAATTTTCGAAAATCGAGCAAAAAGTCGATTTTTTTTTTGTTTCACAGGCAAAAATCGAGTGAAGAGTCGATTTTTTTTCGTTTTTTACGCCTTTCACATGCTTTCAAACACAAATGAAATTTTCGAAAATCGAGCAAAAAGTCGATTTTTTTTTCGTTTCACATGCTTTCAAACACAAATGAAATTTTCAAAAATCGAGTGAAGAGTCGATTTTTTTTTCGTTTTTTACGCGTTTCACATGCTTTCAAACACAAATGAAATTTTCGAAAATCGAGCAAAAAGTCGATTTTTTTTTGTTTCACATGCTTTCAAACACAAATGAAATTTTCGAAAATCGAGCAAAAAGTCGATTTTTTTTTCGTTTCACATGCTTTCAAACACAAATGAAATTTTCGAAAATCGAGCAAAAAGTAGATTTTTTTTTTGTTTCACATGCTTTCAAACACAAATGAAATTTTCGAAAATCGAGCAAAAAGTCGATTTTTTTTTCGTTTCACATGCTTTCAAACACAAATGAAATTTTCGAAAATCGAGCAAAAAGTCGATTTTTTTTTTGTTTCACAGGCAAAAGTCGAGTGAAGAGTCGATTTTTTTTCGTTTTTTACGCCTTTCACATGCTTTCAAACACAAATGAAATTTTCGAAAATCGAGCAAAAAGTCGATTTTTTTTTTCGTTTTACATGCTTTCAAACACAAATAAAATTTTCAAAAATCGAGTGGAGTCGATTTTTTATTTCGTTTTTTACGCCTTTCACATGCTTTCAATCACAAATGAAATTTTCGAAAATCGAGCAAAAAGTCGATTTTTTTTTTGTTTCACATGCTTTCAAACACAAATGAAATTTTCGAAAATCGAGCAAAAAGTCGATTTTTTTTTCGTTTCACATGCTTTCAAACACGAATGAAATTTTCGAAAATCGAGCATAAAGTCGATTTTTTGTTTGTTTCACAGGCAAAAATCGAGAGAAGAGTCGATTTTTTTTCGTTTTTTACGCCTTTCACATGCTTTCAAACACAAATGAAATTTTCGAAAATCGAGCAAAAAGTCGATTTTTTTTTCGTTTCACATGCTTTCAAACACAAATGAAATTTTCAAAAATCGAGTGAAGAGTCGATTTTTTTTCGTTTTTTACGCGTTTCACATGCTTTCAAACACAAATGAAATTTTCAAAAATCGAGTGAAGAATCGATTTTTTTTCGTTTTTTACGCCTTTCACATGCTTTCAATCACAAATGAAATTTTTGAAAATCGAGCAAAAAGTCGATTTTTTTTTCGTTTCACATGCTTTCAAACACAAATGAAATTTTCGAAAATCGAGCAAAAAGTCGATTTTTTTTTCGTTTCACATGCTTTCAAACACAAATGAAATTTTCGAAAATCGAGCAAAAAGTCGATTTTTTTTCGTTTCACATGCTTTCAAACACAAATGAAATTTTCGAAAATCGAGCAAAAAGTCGATTTTTTTTTTGTTTCACAGGCAAAAATCGAGTGAAGAGTCGATTTTTTTTCGTTTTTTACGCCTTTCACATGCTATCAAACACAAATGAAATTTTCGAAAATCGAGCAAAAAGTCGATTTTTTTTCGTTTCACATGCTTTCAAACACAAATGAAATTTTCAAAAATCGAGTGAAGAGTCGATTTTTTTTTCGTTTTTTACGCGTTTCACATGCTTTCAAACACAAATGAAATTTTCGAAAATCGAGCAAAAAGTCGATTTTTTTTTGTTTCACATGCTTTCAAACACAAATGAAATTTTCGAAAATCGAGCAAAAAGTCGATTTTTTTTTCGTTTCACATGCTTTCAAACACAAATGAAATTTTCGAAAATCGAGCAAAAAGTAGATTTTTTTTTTGTTTCACATGCTTTCAAACACAAATGAAATTTTCGAAAATCGAGCAAAAAGTCGATTTTTTTTTCGTTTCACATGCTTTCAAACACAAATGAAATTTTCGAAAATCGAGCAAAAAGTCGATTTTTTTTTTGTTTCACAGGCAAAAGTCGAGTGAAGAGTCGATTTTTTTTCGTTTTTTACGCCTTTCACATGCTTTCAAACACAAATGAAATTTTCGAAAATCGAGCAAAAAGTCGATTTTTTTTTTTCGTTTTACATGCTTTCAAACACAAATAAAATTTTCAAAAATCGAGTGGAGTCGATTTTTTATTTCGTTTTTTACGCCTTTCACATGCTTTCAATCACAAATGAAACTTTCGAAAATCGAGCAAAAAGTCGATTTTTTTTTTGTTTCACATGCTTTCAAACACAAATGAAATTTTCGAAAATCGAGCAAAAAGTCGATTTTTTTTTCGTTTCACATGCTTTCAAACACGAATGAAATTTTCGAAAATCGAGCATAAAGTCGATTTTTTTTTTGTTTTACATGCTTTCAAACACAAATGAAATTTTCGAAAATCGAGCATAAAGTCGATTTTTTTTTTGTTTTACATGCTTTCAAACACAAATGAAATTTTCGAAAATCGAGCAAAAAGTCGATTTTTTTTTGTTTCACATGCTTTCAAACACAAATGAAATTTTCGAAAATCGAGCAAAAAGTCGATTTTTTTTTCGTTTCACATGCTTTCAAACACAAATGAAATTTTCAAAAATCGAGTGAAGAGTCGATTTTTTTTCGTTTTTTACGCGTTTCACATGCTTTCAAACACAAATGAAATTTTCAAAAATCGAGTAAAGAATCGATTTTTTTTCGTTTTTTACGCCTTTCACATGCTTTCAATCACAAATGAAATTTTCGAAAATCGAGCAAAAAGTCGATTTTTTTTTTGTTTTACATGCTTTCAAACACAAATGAAATTTTCGAAAATCGAGCAAAAAGTCGATTTTTTTTTTGTTTCACATGCTTTCAAACACAAATGAAAATTTCGAAAATCGAGCAAAAAGTCGATTTTTTTTTCGTTTCACATGGTTTCAAACACAAATGATATTTTCGAAAATCGAGCAAAAAGTCGATTGTTTTTTTCGTTTCACATGCTTTCAAACACAAATGAAATTTTCGAAAATCGAGCAAAAAGTCAATTTTTTTTTCGTTTCATATGCTTTCAAACACAAATGAAATTTTCGAAAATCGAGCAAAAAGTCGATTTTTTTTTTGTTTTACATGCTTTCAAAAACAAATGAAATTTTCGAAAATCGAGCAAAAAGTCGATTTTTTTTTGTTTCACATGCTTTCAAACACAAATGAAATTTTCGAAAATCGAGCAAAAAGTCGATTTTTTTTCGTTTCACATGCTTTCAAACACAAATGAAATTTTCGAAAATCGAGCAAAAAGTCGATTTTTTTTTTGTTTCACAGGCAAAAATCGAGTGAAGAGTCGATTTTTTTTCGTTTTTTACGCCTTTCACATGCTATCAAACACAAATGAAATTTTCGAAAATCGAGCAAAAAGTCGATTTTTTTTTCGTTTCACATGCTTTCAAACACAAATGAAATTTTCAAAAATCGAGTGAAGAGTCGATTTTTTTTTCGTTTTTTACGCGTTTCACATGCTTTCAAACACAAATGAAATTTTCGAAAATCGAGCAAAAAGTCGATTTTTTTTTGTTTCACATGCTTTCAAACACAAATGAAATTTTCGAAAATCGAGCAAAAAGTCGATTTTTTTTTCGTTTCACATGCTTTCAAACACAAATGAAATTTTCGAAAATCGAGCAAAAAGTAGATTTTTTTTTTGTTTCACATGCTTTCAAACACAAATGAAATTTTCGAAAATCGAGCAAAAAGTCGATTTTTTTTTCGTTTCACATGCTTTCAAACACAAATGAAATTTTCGAAAATCGAGCAAAAAGTCGATTTTTTTTTTGTTTCACAGGCAAAAGTCGAGTGAAGAGTCGATTTTTTTTCGTTTTTTACGCCTTTCACATGCTTTCAAACACAAATGAAATTTTCGAAAATCGAGCAAAAAGTCGATTTTTTTTTTTCGTTTTACATGCTTTCAAACACAAATAAAATTTTCAAAAATCGAGTGGAGTCGATTTTTTATTTCGTTTTTTACGCCTTTCACATGCTTTCAATCACAAATGAAATTTTCGAAAATCGAGCAAAAAGTCGATTTTTTTTTTGTTTCACATGCTTTCAAACACAAATGAAATTTTCGAAAATCGAGCAAAAAGTCGATTTTTTTTTCGTTTCACATGCTTTCAAACACGAATGAAATTTTCGAAAATCGAGCAAAAAGTCGATTTTTTTTTCGTTTCACATGCTTTCAAACACAAATGAAATTTTCGAAAATCGAGCAAAAAGTCGATTTTTTTTTCGTTTCACATGCTTTCAAACACAAATGAAATTTTCAAAAATCGAGTGAAGAGTCGATTTTTTTTCGTTTTTTACGCGTTTCACATGCTTTCAAACACAAATGAAATTTTCAAAAATCGAGTAAAGAATCGATTTTTTTTCGTTTTTTACGCCTTTCACATGCTTTCAATCACAAATGAAATTTTCGAAAATCGAGCAAAAAGTCGATTTTTTTTTCGTTTCACATGCTTTCAAACACAAATGAAATTTTCGAAAATCGAGCAAAAAGTCGATTTTTTTTTCGTTTCACATGCTTTCAAACACAAATGAAAATTTCGAAAATCGAGCAAAAAGTCGATTTTTTTTTCGTTTCACATGGTTTCAAACACAAATGATATTTTCGAAAATCGAGCAAAAAGTCGATTGTTTTTTTCGTTTCACATGCTTTCAAACACAAATGAAATTTTCGAAAATCGAGCAAAAAGTCAATTTTTTTTTCGTTTCATATGCTTTCAAACACAAATGAAATTTTCGAAAATCGAGCAAAAAGTCGATTTTTTTTTTGTTTTACATGCTTTCAAAAACAAATGAAATTTTCGAAAATCGAGCAAAAAGTCGATTTTTTTTTGTTTCACATGCTTTCAAACACAAATGAAATTTTCGAAAATCGAGCAAAAAGTCGATTTTTTTTTGTTTCACATGCTTTCAAACACAAATGAAATTTTCGAAAATCGAGCAAGAAGTCGATTTTTTTTTCGTTTCACATGCTTCAAACACAAATGAAATTTTCGAAAATCGAGCAAAAAGTCGATTTTTTTTTCGTTTCACATGCTTTCAAACACAAATGAAATTTTCGAAAATCGAGCAAAAAGTCGATTTTTTTTTCGTTTCACATGCTTTCAAACACAAATGAAATTTTCAAAAATCGAGTGAAGAGTCGATTTTTTTTTCGTTTTTTACGCCTTTCACATGCTTTCAATCACAAATGAAATTTTCGAAAATCGAGCAAAAAGTCGATTTTTTTTTCGTTTCACATGCTTTCAAACACAAATGAAATTTTCGAAAATCGAGCAAAAAGTCGATTTTTTTTTCGTTTCACATGCTTTCAAACACGAATGAAATTTTCAAAAATCGAGTGAAGAGTCGATTTTTTTTCGTTTTTTACGCCTTTCACATGCTTTCAAACACAAATGAAATTTTCGAAAATCGAGCAAAAAGTCGATTTTTTTTTTCGTTTCACATGCTTTCAAACACAAATGAAATTTTCGAAAATCGAGCAAAAAGTCGATTTTTTTTTCGTTTCACATGCTTTCAAACACGAATGAAATTTTCGAAAATCGAGCATAAAGTCGATTTTTTTTTTGTTTTACATGCTTTCAAACACAAATGAAATTTTCGAAAATCGAGCATAAAGTCGATTTTTTTTTTGTTTTACATGCTTTCAAACACAAATGAAATTTTCGAAAATCGAGCAAAAAGTCGATTTTTTTTTGTTTCACATGCTTTCAAACACAAATGAAATTTTCGAAAATCGAGCAAAAAGTCGATTTTTTTTTCGTTTCACATGCTTTCAAACACAAATGAAATTTTTGAAAATCGAGCAAAAAGTCAATTTTTTGTTTGTTTCACAGGCAAAAATCGAGTGAAAAGTCGATTTTTTTTCGTTTTTTACGCCTTTCACTTGCTTTCAAACACAAATGAAATTTTCGAAAATCGAGCAAAAAGTCGATTTTTTTTCGTTTCACATGCTTTCAAACACAAATGAAATTTTTGAAAATCGAGCAAAAAGTCGATTTTTTTTTCGTTTCACATGCTTTCAAACACAAATGAAATTTTCGAAAATTGAGCAAAAAATCGATTTTTTTTTCGTTTCACATGCTTTCAAACACAAATGAAATTTTCAAAAATCGAGTGAAGAGTCGATTTTTTTTTTCGTTTTTTACGCCTTTCACATGCTTTCAATCACAAATGAAATTTTCAAAAATCAAGCAAAAAGTCGATTTTTTTTTCGTTTCACATGCTTTCAAACACAAATGAAATTTTCAAAAATCGAGTGAAGAGTCGATTTTTTTCGTTTTTTACGCCTTTCACATGCTTTCAAACACAAATGAAATTTTCGAAAATCGAGCAAAAAGTCGATTTTTTTTTCGTTTCACATGCTTTCAAACACGAATGAAATTTTCGAAAATCGAGCATAAAGTCGATTTTTTTTTGTTTTACATGCTTTCAAACACAAATGAAATTTTCGAAAATCGAGCATAAAGTCGATTTTTTTTTGTTTTACATGCTTTCAAACACAAATGAAATTTTCGAAAATCGAGCAAAAAGTCGATTTTTTTTTGTTTTACATGCTTTCAAACACAAATGAAATTTTCGAAAATCGAGCAAAAAGTCGATTTTTTTTTCGTTTCACATGCTTTCAAACACAAATGAAATTTTTAAAAATTGAGTGAAGAGTCGATTTTTTTTTTGTTTTTTACGCGTTTCACATGCTTTCAAACACAAATGAAATTTTCGAAAATCGAGCAAAAAGTTGATTTTTTTTTCGTTTCACATGCTTTCAAACACAAATGAAATTTTCAAAAATCGAGTGAAGAGTCGATTTTTTTTCGTTTTTTACGCCTTTCACATGCTTTCAATCACAAATGAAATTTTCGAAAATCGAGCAAAAAGTCGATTTTTTTTTCGTTTCACATGCTTTCAAACACAAATGAAATTTTCGAAAATCGAGCAAAAAGTCGATTTTTTTTTCGTTTCACATGCTTTCAAACACAAATGAAATTTTCAAAAATCGAGCAAAAAGTCAATTTTTTTTTCGTTTCACATGCTTTCAAACACAAATGAAATTTTCAAAAATCGAGTGAAGAGTCGATTTTTTTTCGTTTTTTACGCCTTTCACATGCTTTCAAACACAAATAAAATTTTCGAAAATCGAGCAAAAAGTCGATTTTTATTTCGTTTCACATGCTTTCAAACACAAATGAAAATTTCGAAAATCGAGCAAAAAGTCGATTTTTTTTTCGTTTCACATGCTTTCAAACACAAATGAAATTTTTGAAAATCGAGCAAAAAGTCGATTTTTTTTTCGTTTCACATGCTTTCAAACACGAATGAAATTTTCGAAAATCGAGCATAAAGTCGATTTTTTTTTTGTTTTACATGCTTTCAAACACAAATGAAATTTTCGAAAATCGAGCATAAAGTCGATTTTTTTTTTGTTTTACATGCTTTCAAACACAAATGAAATTTTCGAAAATCGAGCAAAAAGTCGATTTTTTTTTCGTTTCACATGCTTTCAAACACAAAAGAAATTTTCGAAAATCGAGCAAAAAGTCGATTTTTTTTTTGTTTCACAGGCAAAAATCGAGTGAAGAGTCGATTTTTTTTCGTTTTTTACGCCTTTCACATGCTTTCAAACACAAATGAAATTTTCGAAAATCGAGCAAAAAGTCGATTTTTTTTTCGTTTCACATGCTTTCAAACACAAATGAAATTTTCAAAAATCGAGTGAAGAGTCGATTTTTTTTCGTTTTTTACGCGTTTCACATGCTTTCAAACACAAATGAAATTTTCAAAAATCGAGTGAAGAGTCGATTTTTTTTCGTTTTTTACGCCTTTCACATGCTTTCAATCACAAATGAAATTTTTGAAAATCGAGCAAAAAGTCGATTTTTTTTTCGTTTCACATGCTTTCAAACACAAATGAAATTTTCGAAAATCGAGCTAAAAGTCGATTTTTTTTTCGTTTCACATGCTTTCAAACACAAATGAAATTTTCGAAAATCGAGCAAAAAGTTGATTTTTTTTTTGTTTCACAGGCAAAAATCGAGTGAAGAGTCGATTTTTTTTCGTTTTTTACGCCTTTCACATGCTTTTAAACACAAATGAAATTTTCGAAAATCGAGCAAAAAGTCGATTTTTTTTTTCGTTTCACATGCTTTCAAACACAAATGAAATTTTCAAAAATCGAGTGAAGAGTCGATTTTTTTTTCGTTTTTTACGCGTTTCACATGCTTTCAAACACAAATGAAATTTTCGAAAATCGAGCAAAAAGTCGATTTTTTTTTGTTTCACATGCTTTCAAACACAAATGAAATTTTCGAAAATCGAGCAAGAAGTCGATTTTTTTTTCGTTTCACATGCTTCAAACACAAATGAAATTTTCGAAAATCGAGCAAAAAGTCGATTTTTTTTTCGTTTCACATGCTTTCAAACACAAATGAAAATTTCGAAAATCGAGCAAAAAGTCGATTTTTTTTTTGTTTCACATGCTTTCAAACACAAATGAAATTTTCAAAAATCGAGTGAAGAGTCGATTTTTTTTTCGTTTTTTACGCCTTTCACATGCTTTCAATCACAAATGAAATTTTCAAAAATCGAGCAAAAAGTCGATTTTTTTTTCGTTTCACATGCTTTCAAACACAAATGATATTCTCGAAAATCGAGCAAAAAGTCGATTTTTTTTTTCGTTTCACATGCTTTCAAACACAAATGAAATTTTCGAAAATCGAGCAAAAAGTCGATTTTTTTTTCGTTTCACATGCTTTCAAACACAAATGAAATTTTCGAAAATCGAGCAAAAAGTCAATTTTTTTTTTGTTTCACAGGCAAAAATCGAGTGAAAAGTCGATTTTTTTTTCGTTTTTTACGCCTTTCACATGCTTTCAAACACAAATGAAATTTTCGAAAATCGAGCAAAAAGTCGATTTTTTTTTCGTTTCACATGCTTTCAAACACAAATGAAATTTTCGAAAATCGAGCAAAAAGTCGATTTTTTTTTCGTTTCACATGCTTTCAAACACAAATGAAATTTTCAAAAATTGAGCAAAAAGTCGATTTTTTTTTCGTTTCACATGCTTTCAAACACAAATGAAATTTTCAAAAATCGAGTGAAGAGTCGATTTTTTTTTCGTTTTTTACGCCTTTCACATGCTTTCAATCACAAATGAAATTTTCAAAAATCGAGCAAAAAGTCGATTTTTTTTCGTTTCACATGCTCAAACACAAATGAAATTTTCAAAAATCGAGTGAAGAGTCGATTTTTTTTCGTTTTTTACGCCTTTCACATGCTTTCAAACACAAATGAAATTTTCGAAAATCGAGCAAAAAGTCGATTTTTTTTTCGTTTCACATGCTTTCAAACACAAATGAAATTTTCGAAAATCGAGCAAAAAGTCGATTTTTTTTTCGTTTCACATGCTTTCAAACACGAATGAAATTTTCGAAAATCGAGCATAAAGTCGATTTTTTTTTTGTTTTACATGCTTTCAAACACAAATGAAATTTTCGAAAATCGAGCAAAAAGTCGATTTTTTTTTCGTTTCACATGCTTTCAAACACAAATGAAATTTTCGAAAATCGAGCAAAAAGTCGATTTTTTTTTCGTTTCACATGCTTTCAAACACAAATGAAATTTTCGAAAATCGAGCAAAAAGTCGATTTTTTTTTCGTTTCACATGCTTTCAAACACGAATGAAATTTTCGAAAATCGAGCATAAAGTCGATTTTTTTTTTGTTTTACATGCTTTCAAACACAAATGAAATTTTCGAAAATCGAGCATAAAGTCGATTTTTTTTTTGTTTTACATGCTTTCAAACACAAATGAAATTTTCGAAAATCGAGCAAAAAGTCAATTTTTTTTTGTTTCACATGCTTTCAAACACAAATGAAATTTTCGAAAATCGAGCAAAAAGTCGATTTTTTTTTCGTTTCACATGCTTTCAAACACAAATGAAATTTTCAAAAATCGAGTGAAGAGTCGATTTTTTTTTCGTTTTTTACGCCTTTCACATGCTTTCAAACACAAATGAAATTTTCGAAAATCGAGCAAAAAGTCGATTTTTTTTTGTTTCACATGCTTTCAAACACAAATGAAATTTTCGAAAATCGAGCAAAAAGTCGATTTTTTTTTGTTTCACATGCTTTCAAACACAAATGAAATTTTCGAAAATCGAGCAAAAAGTCGATTTTTTTTTTCGTTTCACATGCTTTCAAACACAAATGAAATTTTCGAAAATCGAGCAAAAAGTCGATTTTTTTTTCGTTTCACATGCTTTCAAACACGAATGAAATTTTCGAAAATCGAGCATAAAGTCGATTTTTTTTTTGTTTTACATGCTTTCAAACACAAATGAAATTTTCGAAAATCGAGCATAAAGTCGATTTTTTGTTTGTTTTACATGCTTTCAAACACAAATGAAATTTTCGAAAATCGAGCAAAAAGTCGATTTTTTTTTGTTTCACATGCTTTCAAACACAAATGAAATTTTCGAAAATTGAGTGAAGAGTCGATTTTTTTTCGTTTTTTACGCGTTTCACATGCTTTCAAACACAAATGAAATTTTCGAAAATCGAGCAAAAAGTCGATTTTTTTTTGTTTCACATGCATTCAAACACAAATGAAATTTTCGAAAATCGAGCAAAAAGTCGATTTTTTTTTCGTTTCACATGCTTTCAAACACAAATGAAATTTTCGAAAATCGAGCAAGAAGTCGATTTTTTTTTCGTTTCACATGCTTCAAACACAAATGAAATTTTCGAAAATCGAGCAAAAAGTCGATTTTTTTTTCGTTTCACATGCTTTCAAACACAAATGAAAATTTCGAAAATCGAGCAAAAAGTCGATTTTTTTTTTGTTTCACATGCTTTCAAACACAAATGAAATTTTCAAAAATCGAGTGAAGAGTCGATTTTTTTTTTGTTTTTTACGCCTTTCACATGCTTTCAATCACAAATGAAATTTTCAAAAATCGAGCAAAAAGTCGATTTTTTTTTCGTTTCACATGCTTTCAAACACAAATGATATTCTCGAAAATCGAGCAAAAAGTCGATTTTTTTTTTCGTTTCACATGCTTTCAAACACAAATGAAATTTTCGAAAATCGAGCAAAAAGTCGATTTTTTTTTCGTTTCACATGCTTTCAAACACAAATGAAATTTTCGAAAATCGAGCAAAAAGTCAATTTTTTTTTTGTTTCACAGGCAAAAATCGAGTGAAAAGTCGATTTTTTTTTCGTTTTTTACGCCTTTCACATGCTTTCAAACACAAATGAAATTTTCGAAAATCGAGCAAAAAGTCGATTTTTTTTTCGTTTCACATGCTTTCAAACACAAATGAAATTTTCGAAAATCGAGCAAAAAGTCGATTTTTTTTTCGTTTCACATGCTTTCAAACACAAATGAAATTTTCAAAAATTGAGCAAAAAGTCGATTTTTTTTTCGTTTCACATGCTTTCAAACACAAATGAAATTTTCAAAAATCGAGTGAAGAGTCGATTTTTTTTTCGTTTTTTACGCCTTTCACATGCTTTCAATCACAAATGAAATTTTCAAAAATCGAGCAAAAAGTCGATTTTTTTTCGTTTCACATGCTCAAACACAAATGAAATTTTCAAAAATCGAGTAAAGAGTCGATTTTTTTTCGTTTTTTACGCCTTTCACATGCTTTCAAACACAAATGAAATTTTCGAAAATCGAGCAAAAAGTCGATTTTTTTTCGTTTCACATGCTTTCAAACACAAATGAAATTTTCGAAAATCGAGCAAAAAGTCGATTTTTTTTTCGTTTCACATGCTTTCAAACACGAATGAAATTTTCGAAAATCGAGCATAAAGTCGATTTTTTTTTTGTTTTACATGCTTTCAAACACAAATGAAATTTTCGAAAATCGAGCATAAAGTCGATTTTTTTTTTGTTTTACATGCTTTCAAACACAAATGAAATTTTCGAAAATCGAGCAAAAAGTCAATTTTTTTTTGTTTCACATGCTTTCAAACACAAATGAAATTTTCGAAAATCGAGCAAAAAGTCGATTTTTTTTTCGTTTCACATGCTTTCAAACACAAATGAAATTTTCAAAAATCGAGTAAAGAGTCGATTTTTTTTTTCGTTTTTTACGCGTTTCACATGCTTTCAAACACAAATGAAATTTTCGAAAATCGAGCAAAAAGTCGATTTTTTTTTGTTTCACATGCTTTCAAACACAAATGAAATTTTCGAAAATTGAGTGAAGAGTCGATTTTTTTTCGTTTTTTACGCCTTTCACATGCTTTCAAACACAAATGAAATTTTCGAAAATTGAGTGAAGAGTCGATTTTTTTTCGTTTTTTACGCCTTTCACATGCTTTCAAACACAAATGAAATTTTCGAAAATCGAGCAAAAAGTCGATTTTATTTCGTTTCACATGCTTTCAAACACAAATGAAATTTTCGAAAATCGAGCAAAAAGTCGATTTTTTTTTCGTTTCACATGCTTTCAAACACGAATGAAATTTTCGAAAATCGAGCATAAAGTCGATTTTTTTTTTGTTTTACATGCTTTCAAACACAAATGAAATTTTCGAAAATCGAGCATAAAGTCGATTTTTTTGTTTGTTTTACATGCTTTCAAACACAAATGAAATTTTCGAAAATCGAGCAAAAAGTCGATTTTTTTTTTGTTTCACATGCTTTCAAACACAAATGAAATTTTCGAAAATTGAGTGAAGAGTCGATTTTTTTTCGTTTTTTACGCGTTTCACATGCTTTCAAACACAAATGAAATTTTCGAAAATCGAGCAAAAAGTCGATTTTTTTTTGTTTCACATGCATTCAAACACAAATGAAATTTTCGAAAATCGAGCAAAAAGTCGATTTTTTTTTCGTTTCACATGCTTTCAAACACAAATGAAATTTTCGAAAATCGAGCAAAAAGTCGATTTTTTGTTTGTTTCACAATCAAAAATCGAGTGAAGAGTCGATTTTTTTTCGTTTTTTACGCCTTTCACATGCTTTCAAACACAAATGAAATTTTCGAAAATCGAGCAAAAAGTCGATTTTTTTTTCGTTTCACATGCTTTCAAACACAAATGAAATTTTCAAAAATCGAGTAAAGAGTCGATTTTTTTTTTCGTTTTTTACGCGTTTCACATGCTTTCAAACACAAATGAAATTTTCGAAAATCGAGCAAAAAGTCGATTTTTTTTTGTTTCACATGCTTTCAAACACAAATGAAATTTTCAAAAATCGAGTGAAGAGTCGATTTTTTTTTCGTTTTTTACGCGTTTCACATGCTTTCAAACACAAATGAAATTTTCAAAAATCGAGTGAAGAGTCGATTTTTTTTCGTTATTTACGCCTTTCACATGCTTTCAATCACAAATGAAATTTTCGAAAATCGAGCAAAAAGTCGATTTTTTTTTGTTTCACATGCTTTCAATCACAAATGAAATTTTCAAAAATCGAGCAAAAAGTCAATTTTTTTTTCGTTTCACATGCTTTCAAACACAAATGAAATTTTCAAAAATCGAGTGAAGAGTCGATTTTTTTTCGTTTTTTACGCCTTTCACATGCTTTCAAACACAAATAAAATTTTCGAAAATCGAGCAAAAAGTCGATTTTTATTTCGTTTCACATGCTTTCAAACACAAATGAAAATTTCGAAAATCGAGCAAAAAGTCGATTTTTTTTTCGTTTCACATGCTTTCAAACACAAATGAAATTTTTGAAAATCGAGCAAAAAGTCGATTTTTTTTTCGTTTCACATGCTTTCAAACACGAATGAAATTTTCGAAAATCGAGCATAAAGTCGATTTTTTTTTTGTTTTACATGCTTTCAAACACAAATGAAATTTTCGAAAATCGAGCATAAAGTCGATTTTTTTTTGTTTTACATGCTTTCAAACACAAATGAAATTTTCGAAAATCGAGCAAAAAGTCGATTTTTTTTTGTTTCACATGCTTTCAAACACAAATGAAATTTTCGAAAATCGAGCAAAAAGTCGATTTTTTTTTCGTTTCACATGCTTTCAAACACAAATGAAATTTTCGAAAATCGAGCAAAAAGTCGATTTTTTTTTTGTTTCACAGGCAAAAATCGAGTGAAGAGTCGATTTTTTTTCGTTTTTTACGCCTTTCACATGCTTTCAAACACAAATGAAATTTTCGAAAATCGAGCAAAAAGTCGATTTTTTTTTCGTTTCACATGCTTTCAAACACAAATGAAATTTTCAAAAATCGAGTGAAGAGTCGATTTTTTTTCGTTTTTTACGCGTTTCACATGCTTTCAAACACAAATGAAATTTTCAAAAATCGAGTGAAGAGTCGATTTTTTTTCGTTTTTTACGCCTTTCACATGCTTTCAATCACAAATGAAATTTTTGAAAATCGAGCAAAAAGTCGATTTTTTTTTCGTTTCACATGCTTTCAAACACAAATGAAATTTTCGAAAATCGAGCAAAAAGTCGATTTTTTTTTCGTTTCACATGCTTTCAAACACAAATGAAATTTTCGAAAATCGAGCAAAAAGTCGATTTTTTTTTCGTTTCACATGCTTTCAAACACAAATGAAATTTTCGAAAATCGAGCAAAAAGTCGATTTTTTTTTCGTTTCACATGCTTTCAAACACAAATGAAATTTTCAAAAATCGAGTGAAGAGTCGATTTTTTTTCGTTTTTTACGCCTTTCACATGCTTTCAAACACAAATGAAATTTTCGAAAATCGAGCAAAAAGTCGATTTTCTTTTTCGTTTCACATGCTTTCAAACACAAATGAAATTTTCAAAAATCGAGTGAAGAGTCGATTTTTTTTCGTTTTTTACGCCTTTCACATGCTTTCAATCACAAATGAAATTTTCGAAAATCGAGCAAAAAGTCGATTTTTTTTTCGTTTCACATGCTTTCAAACACAAATGAAATTTTCAAAAATCGAGTGAAGAGTCGATTTTTTTTCGTTTTTTACGCGTTTCACATGCTTTCAAACACAAATGAAATTTTCGAAAATCGAGCAAAAAGTCGATTTTTTTTTCGTTTCACATGCTTTCAAACACAAATGAAATTTTCAAAAATCGAGTGAAGAGTCGATTTTTTTTCGTTTTTTACGCCTTTCACATGCTTTCAAACACAAATGAAATTTTCGAAAATCGAGCAAAAAGTCGATTTTCTTTTTCGTTTCACATGCTTTCAAACACAAATGAAATTTTCGAAAATCGAGCAAAAAGTCGATTTTTTTTTCGTTTCACATGCTTTCAATCACAAATGAAATTTTCAAAAATCGAGCAAAAAGTCGATTTTTTTTTCGTTTCACATGCTTTCAAACACAAATGATATTCTCGAAAATCGAGCAAAAAGTCGATTTTTTTTTTCGTTTCACATGCTTTCAAACACAAATGAAATTTTCGAAAATCGAGCAAAAAGTCGATTTTTTTTTCGTTTCACATGCTTTCAAACACAAATGAAATTTTCGAAAATCGAGCAAAAAGTCAATTTTTTTTTTGTTTCACAGGCAAAAATCGAGTGAAAAGTCGATTTTTTTTTCGTTTTTTACGCCTTTCACATGCTTTCAAACACAAATGAAATTTTCGAAAATCGAGCAAAAAGTCGATTTTTTTTTCGTTTCACATGCTTTCAAACACAAATGAAATTTTCGAAAATCGAGCAAAAAGTCGATTTTTTTTTCGTTTCACATGCTTTCAAACACAAATGAAATTTTCAAAAATTGAGCAAAAAGTCGATTTTTTTTTCGTTTCACATGCTTTCAAACACAAATGAAATTTTCAAAAATCGAGTGAAGGGTCGATTTTTTTTTCGTTTTTTACGCCTTTCACATGCTTTCAATCACAAATGAAATTTTCAAAAATCGAGCAAAAAGTCGATTTTTTTTCGTTTCACATGCTCAAACACAAATGAAATTTTCAAAAATCGAGTGAAGAGTCGATTTTTTTTCGTTTTTTACGCCTTTCACATGCTTTCAAACACAAATGAAATTTTCGAAAATCGAGCAAAAAGTCAATTTTTTTTTTGTTTCACAGGCAAAAATCGAGTGAAAAGTCGATTTTTTTTTCGTTTTTTACGCCTTTCACATGCTTTCAAACACAAATGAAATTTTCGAAAATCGAGCAAAAAGTCGATTTTCTTTTTCGTTTCACATGCTTTCAAACACAAATGAAATTTTCAAAAATCGAGTGAAGAGTCGATTTTTTTTCGTTTTTTACGCCTTTCACATGCTTTCAATCACAAATGAAATTTTCGAAAATCGAGCAAAAAGTCGATTTTTTTTTCGTTTCACATGCTTTCAAACACAAATGAAATTTTCAAAAATCGAGTGAAGAGTCGATTTTTTTTCGTTTTTTACGCGTTTCACATGCTTTCAAACACAAATGAAATTTTCGAAAATCGAGCAAAAAGTCGATTTTTTTTTCGTTTCACATGCTTTCAAACACAAATGAAATTTTCAAAAATCGAGTGAAGAGTCGATTTTTTTTCGTTTTTTACGCCTTTCACATGCTTTCAAACACAAATGAAATTTTCGAAAATCGAGCAAAAAGTCGATTTTCTTTTTCGTTTCACATGCTTTCAAACACAAATGAAATTTTCGAAAATCGAGCAAAAAGTCGATTTTTTTTTCGTTTCACATGCTTTCAATCACAAATGAAATTTTCAAAAATCGAGCAAAAAGTCGATTTTTTTTTCGTTTCACATGCTTTCAAACACAAATGATATTCTCGAAAATCGAGCAAAAAGTCGATTTTTTTTTTCGTTTCACATGCTTTCAAACACAAATGAAATTTTCGAAAATCGAGCAAAAAGTCGATTTTTTTTTCGTTTCACATGCTTTCAAACACAAATGAAATTTTCGAAAATCGAGCAAAAAGTCAATTTTTTTTTTGTTTCACAGGCAAAAATCGAGTGAAAAGTCGATTTTTTTTTCGTTTTTTACGCCTTTCACATGCTTTCAAACACAAATGAAATTTTCGAAAATCGAGCAAAAAGTCGATTTTTTTTTCGTTTCACATGCTTTCAAACACAAATGAAATTTTCGAAAATCGAGCAAAAAGTCGATTTTTTTTTCGTTTCACATGCTTTCAAACACGAATGAAATTTTCGAAAATCGAGCATAAAGTCGATTTTTTTTTTGTTTTACATGCTTTCAAACACAAATGAAATTTTCGAAAATCGAGCATAAAGTCGATTTTTTTTTTGTTTTACATGCTTTCAAACACAAATGAAATTTTCGAAAATCGAGCAAAAAGTCAATTTTTTTTTGTTTCACATGCTTTCAAACACAAATGAAATTTTCGAAAATCGAGCAAAAAGTCGATTTTTTTTTCGTTTCACATGCTTTCAAACACAAATGAAATTTTCAAAAATCGAGTAAAGAGTCGATTTTTTTTTTCGTTTTTTACGCGTTTCACATGCTTTCAAACACAAATGAAATTTTCGAAAATCGAGCAAAAAGTCGATTTTTTTTTGTTTCACATGCTTTCAAACACAAATGAAATTTTCGAAAATCGAGCAAAAAGTCGATTTTTTTTTTCGTTTCACATGCTTTCAAACACAAATGAAATTTTCGAAAATCGAGCAAAAAGTCGATTTTTTTTTCGTTTCACATGCTTTCAAACACGAATGAAAGTTTCGAAAATCGAGCATAAAGTCGATTTTTTTTTTGTTTTACATGCTTTCAAACACAAATGAAATTTTCGAAAATCGAGCATAAAGTCGATTTTTTGTTTGTTTTACATGCTTTCAAACACAAATGAAATTTTCGAAAATCGAGCAAAAAGTCGATTTTTTTTTGTTTCACATGCTTTCAAACACAAATGAAATTTTCGAAAATTGAGTGAAGAGTCGATTTTTTTTCGTTTTTTACGCGTTTCACATGCTTTCAAACACAAATGAAATTTTCGAAAATCGAGCAAAAAGTCGATTTTTTTTTGTTTCACATGCATTCAAACACAAATGAAATTTTCGAAAATCGAGCAAAAAGTCGATTTTTTTTTCGTTTCACATGCTTTCAAACACAAATGAAATTTTCGAAAATCGAGCAAAAAGTCGATTTTTTGTTTGTTTCACAATCAAAAATCGAGTGAAGAGTCGATTTTTTTTCGTTTTTTACGCCTTTCACATGCTTTCAAACACAAATGAAATTTTCGAAAATCGAGCAAAAAGTCGATTTTTTTTTCGTTTCACATGCTTTCAAACACAAATGAAATTTTCAAAAATCGAGTGAAGAATCGATTTTTTTTCGTTTTTTACGCCTTTCACATGCTTTCAAACACAAATGAAATTTTTGAAAATCGAGCAAAAAGTCGATTTTTTTTTCGTTTCACATGCTTTCAAACACAAATGAAATTTTCAAAAATCGAGTAAAGAGTCGATTTTTTTTTTCGTTTTTTACGCGTTTCACATGCTTTCAAACACAAATGAAATTTTCGAAAATCGAGCAAAAAGTCGATTTTTTTTTGTTTCACATGCTTTCAAACACAAATGAAATTTTCGAAAATCGAGCAAAAAGTCGATTTTTTTTTTGTTTCACATGCTTTCAAACACAAATGAAATTTTCAAAAATCGAGTGAAGAGTCGATTTTTTTTTCGTTTTTTACGCGTTTCACATGCTTTCAAACACAAATGAAATTTTCAAAAATCGAGTGAAGAGTCGATTTTTTTTCGTTATTTACGCCTTTCACATGCTTTCAATCACAAATGAAATTTTCGAAAATCGAGCAAAAAGTCGATTTTTTTTTGTTTCACATGCTTTCAATCACAAATGAAATTTTCAAAAATCGAGCAAAAAGTCAATTTTTTTTTCGTTTCACATGCTTTCAAACACAAATGAAATTTTCAAAAATCGAGTGAAGAGTCGATTTTTTTTCGTTTTTTACGCCTTTCACATGCTTTCAAACACAAATAAAATTTTCGAAAATCGAGCAAAAAGTCGATTTTTATTTCGTTTCACATGCTTTCAAACACAAATGAAAATTTCGAAAATCGAGCAAAAAGTCGATTTTTTTTTCGTTTCACATGCTTTCAAACACAAATGAAATTTTTGAAAATCGAGCAAAAAGTCGATTTTTTTTTCGTTTCACATGCTTTCAAACACGAATGAAATTTTCGAAAATCGAGCATAAAGTCGATTTTTTTTTTGTTTTACATGCTTTCAAACACAAATGAAATTTTCGAAAATCGAGCATAAAGTCGATTTTTTTTTTGTTTTACATGCTTTCAAACACAAATGAAATTTTCGAAAATCGAGCAAAAAGTCGATTTTTTTTTGTTTCACATGCTTTCAAACACAAATGAAATTTTCGAAAATCGAGCAAAAAGTCGATTTTTTTTTCGTTTCACATGCTTTCAAACACAAATGAAATTTTCGAAAATCGAGCAAAAAGTCGATTTTTTTTTTGTTTCACAGGCAAAAATCGAGTGAAGAGTCGATTTTTTTTCGTTTTTTACGCCTTTCACATGCTTTCAAACACAAATGAAATTTTCGAAAATCGAGCAAAAAGTCGATTTTTTTTTCGTTTCACATGCTTTCAAACACAAATGAAATTTTCAAAAATCGAGTGAAGAGTCGATTTTTTTTCGTTTTTTACGCGTTTCACATGCTTTCAAACACAAATGAAATTTTCAAAAAATTGAGTGAAGAGTCGATTTTTTTTCGTTTTTTACGCCTTTCACATGCTTTCAATCACAAATGAAATTTTTGAAAATCGAGCAAAAAGTCGATTTTTTTTTCGTTTCACATGCTTTCAAACACAAATGAAATTTTCGAAAATCGAGCAAAAAGTCGATTTTTTTTTCGTTTCACATGCTTTCAAACACAAATGAAATTTTCGAAAATCGAGCAAAAAGTCGATTTTTTTTTCGTTTCACATGCTTTCAAACACAAATGAAATTTTCGAAAATCGAGCAAAAAGTCGATTTTTTTTTCGTTTCACATGCTTTCAAACACAAATGAAATTTTCAAAAATCGAGTGAAGAGTCGATTTTTTTTTCGTTTTTTACGCCTTTCACATGCTTTCAAACACAAATGAAATTTTCGAAAATCGAGCAAAAAGTCGATTTTCTTTTTCGTTTCACATGCTTTCAAACACAAATGAAATTTTCAAAAATCGAGTGAAGAGTCGATTTTTTTTCGTTTTTTACGCCTTTCACATGCTTTCAATCACAAATGAAATTTTCGAAAATCGAGCAAAAAGTCGATTTTTTTTTCGTTTCACATGCTTTCAAACACAAATGAAATTTTCAAAAATCGAGTGAAGAGTCGATTTTTTTTCGTTTTTTACGCGTTTCACATGCTTTCAAACACAAATGAAATTTTCGAAAATCGAGCAAAAAGTCGATTTTTTTTTTCGTTTCACATGCTTTCAAACACAAATGAAATTTTCAAAAATCGAGTGAAGAGTCGATTTTTTTTTCGTTTTTTACGCCTTTCACATGCTTTCAAACACAAATGAAATTTTCGAAAATCGAGCAAAAAGTCGATTTTCTTTTTCGTTTCACATGCTTTCAAACACAAATGAAATTTTCGAAAATCGAGCAAAAAGTCGATTTTTTTTTCGTTTCACATGCTTTCAAACACAAATGAAATTTTCGAAAATCGAGCAAAAAGTCAATTTTTTTTTCGTTTCATATGCTTTCAAACACAAATGAAATTTTCGAAAATCGAGCAAAAAGTCGATTTTTTTTTGTTTCACATGCTTTCAAACACAAATGAAATTTTCGAAAATCGAGCAAAAAGTCGATTTTTTTTTTCGTTTCACATGCTTTCAAACACAAATGAAATTTTCAAAAATCGAGTGAAGAGTCGATTTTTTTTTCGTTTTTTACGCGTTTCACATGCTTTCAAACACAAATGAAATTTTCGAAAATCGAGCAAAAAGTCGATTTTTTTTTCGTTTCACATGCTTTCAAACACAAATGAAATTTTCAAAAATCGAGTGAAGAGTCGATTTTTTTTCGTTTTTTACGCCTTTCACATGCTTTCAAACACAAATGAAATTTTCGAAAATCGAGCAAAAAGTCGATTTTCTTTTTCGTTTCACATGCTTTCAAACACAAATGAAATTTTCGAAAATCGAGCAAAAAGTCGATTTTTTTTTCGTTTCACATGCTTTCAAACACAAATGAAATTTTCAAAAATCGAGTGAAGAGTCGATTTTTTTTTCGTTTTTTACGCCTTTCACATGCTTTCAATCACAAATGAAATTTTCGAAAATCGAGCAAAAAGTCGATTTTTTTTTGTTTTACATGCTTTCAAACACAAATGAAATTTTCGAAAATCGAGCAAAAAGTCGATTTTTTTTTCGTTTCACATGCTTTCAATCACAAATGAAATTTTCGAAAATCGAGCAAAAAGTCGATTTTTTTTTTCGTTTCACATGCTTTCAAACACAAATGAAATTTTCGAAAATCGAGCAAAAAGTCGATTTTTTTTTTGTTTCACAGGCAAAAATCGAGTGAAGAGTCGATTTTTTTTCGTTTTTTACGCCTTTCACATGCTTTCAAACACAAATGAAATTTTCGAAAATCGAGCAAAAAGTCGATTTTTTTTTTCGTTTCACATGCTTTCAAACACAAATGAAATTTTCGAAAATCGAGCAAAAATTCGATTTTTTTTTTTGTTTTACATGCTTTCAAACACAAATGAAATTTTCGAAAATCGAGCAAAAAGTCGATTTTTTTTTCGTTTCACATGCTTTCAAACACAAATGAAATTTTCGAAAATCGAGCAAAAAGTCGATTTTTTTTTCGTTTCACATGCTTTCAAACACAAATGAAATTTTCAAAAATCGAGTGAAGAGTAAATTTTTTTTCGTTTTTTACGCCTTTCACATGCTTTCAATCACAAATGAAATTTTCGAAAATCGAGCAAAAAGTCGATTTCTTTTTCGTTTCACATGCTTTCAATCACAAATGAAATTTTCGAAAATCGAGCAAAAAGTCGATTTTTTTTTCGTTTCACATGCTTTCAAACACAATTGAAATTTTCGAAAATCGAGCAAAAAGTCGATTTTTTTTTTGTTTCACAGGCAAAAATCGAGTGAAGAGTCGATTTTTTTTTCGTTTTTTACGCCTTTCACATGCTTTCAAACACAAATGGAAATTTTCGAAAATCGAGCAAAAAGTCGATTTTTTTTGTTTCACATGCTTTCAAACACAAATGAAATTTTCGAAAATCGAGCAAAAAGTCAATTTTTTTTTCGTTTCACATGCTTTCAAACACAAATGAAATTTTCAAAAATCGAGTGAAAAGTCGTTTTTTTTTCGTTTTTTACGCGTTTCACATTCTTTCAAACGCAAATGAAATTTTCGAAAATCGAGCAAAAAGTCGATTTTTTTTTCGTTTCACATGCTTTCAAACACAAATGAAATTTTCAAAAATCGAGTGAAGAGTCGATTTTTTTTCGTTTTTTACGCCTTTCACATGCTTTCAATCACAAATGAAATTTCGAAAATCGAGCAAAAAGTCGATTTTTTTTTTCGTTTCACATGCTTTCAAACACAAATGAAATTTTCAAAAATCGAGTGAAGAGTCAATTTTTTTCGTTTTTTACGCCTTTCACATGCTTTCAATCACAAATGAAATTTTCGAAAATCGAGCAAAAAGTCGATTTTTTTTTTCGTTTCACATGCTTTTAAACACAAATGAAATTTTCAAAAATCGAGTGAAGAGTCGATTTTTTTTTGTTTTTTACGCCTTTCACATGCTTTCAATCACAAATGAAATTTTCGAAAATCGAGCAAAAAGTCGATTTTTTTTTCGTTTCACATGCTTTCAAACACAAATGAAATTTTCGAAAATCGAGCAAAAAGTCGATTTTTTTTTTGTTTCACAGGCAAAAATCGAGTGAAGAGTCGATTTTTTTTCGTTTTTTACGCCTTTCACATGCTTTCAAACACAAATGAAATTTTCGAAAATCGAGCAAAAAGTCGATTTTTTTTTGTTTTACATGCTTTCAAACACAAATGAAATTTTCGAAAATCGAGCAAAAAGTCGATTTTTTTTTCGTTTCACATGCTTTCAAACACAAATGAAATTTTCAAAAATCAAGTGAAGAGTCAATTTTTTTTCGTTTTTTACGCCTTTCACATGCTTTCAATCACAAATGAAATTTTCGAAAATCGCGCAAAAAGTCGATTTTTTTTTCGTTTCTCATGCTTTCAAACACAAATGAAATTTTCGAAAATCGAGCAAAAAGTCGATTTTTTTTTTGTTTCACAGGCAAAATTCGAGTGAAGAGTCGATTTTTTTTCGTTTTTTACGCCTTTCACATGCTTTCAAACACAAATGAAATTTTCGAAAATCGAGCAAAAAGTCGATTTTTTTTTCGTTTCACATGCTTTCAAACACAAATGAAATTTTCGAAAATCGAGCAAAAAGTCGATTTTTTTTTCGTTTCACATGCTTTCAAACACAAATGAAATTTTCAAAAATCGAGTGAAGAGTCAATTTTTTTTCGTTTTTTACGCCTTTCACATGCTTTCAATCACAAATGAAATTTTCGAAAATCGAGCAAAAAGTCGATTTTTTTTTTCGTTTCACATGCTTTTAAACACAAATGAAATTTTCAAAAATCGAGTGAAGAGTCGATTTTTTTTTGTTTTTTACGCCTTTCACATGCTTTCAATCACAAATGAAATTTTCGAAAATCGAGCAAAAAGTCGATTTTTTTTTCGTTTCACATGCTTTCAAACACAAATGAAATTTTCGAAAATCGAGCAAAAAGTCGATTTTTTTTTTGTTTCACAGGCAAAAATCGAGTGAAGAGTCGATTTTTTTTCGTTTTTTACGCCTTTCACATGCTTTCAAACACAAATGAAATTTTCGAAAATCGAGCAAAAAGTCGATTTTTTTTTGTTTTACATGCTTTCAAACACAAATGAAATTTTCGAAAATCGAGCAAAAAGTCGATTTTTTTTTCGTTTCACATGCTTTCAAACACAAATGAAATTTTCAAAAATCAAGTGAAGAGTCAATTTTTTTTCGTTTTTTACGCCTTTCACATGCTTTCAATCACAAATGAAATTTTCGAAAATCGCGCAAAAAGTCGATTTTTTTTTCGTTTCTCATGCTTTCAAACACAAATGAAATTTTCGAAAATCGAGCAAAAAGTCGATTTTTTTTTTGTTTCACAGGCAAAATTCGAGTGAAGAGTCGATTTTTTTTTCGTTTTTTACGCCTTTCACATGCTTTCAAACACAAATGAAATTTTCGAAAATCGAGCAAAAAGTCGATTTTTTTTTCGTTTCACATGCTTTCAAACACAAATGAAATTTTCGAAAATCGAGCAAAAAGTCGATTTTTTTTTCGTTTCACATGCTTTCAAACACAAATGAAATTTCGAAAATCGAGCAAAAAGTCGATTTTTTTTTTGTTTCACAGGCAAAAATCGAGTGAAAAGTCGATTTTTTTCGTTTTTTACGCCTTTCACATGCTTTCAAACACAAATGAAATTTTCGAAAATCGAGCAAAAAGTCGATTTTTTTTTTGTTTTACATGCTTTCAAACACAAATGAAATTTTCGAAAATCGAGCAAAAAGTCGATTTTTTTTGTTTCACATGCTTTCAAACACAAATGAAATTTTCGAAAATCGAGCAAAAAGTCGATTTTTTTTTCGTTTCACATGCTTTCAAACACAAATGAAATTTTCAAAAATCGAGTGAAGAGTCAATTTTTTTTCGTTTTTTACGCTTTTCACATGCTTTCAATCACAAATGAAATTTTCGAAAATCGAGCAAAAAGTCGATTTTTTTTCGTTTCACATGCTTTCAAACACAAATGAAATTTTCAAAAATCGAGTGAAGAGTCGATTTTTTTTCGTTTTTTACGCGTTTCACATGCTTTCAAACACAAATGAAATTTTCGAAAATCGAGCAAAAAGTCGATTTTTTTTTGTTTCACATGCTTTCATACACAAATGAAATTTTCGAAAATCGAGCAAAAAGTCGATTTTTTTTTTGTTTCACATGCTTTCAAACACAAATGAAATTTTCAAAAATCAAGTGAAGAGTCGATTTTTTTTCGTTTTTTACGCGTTTCACATGCTTTCAAACACAAATGAAATTTTTGAAAATCGAGCAAAAAGTCGATTTTTTTTTTGTTTCACATGCTTTCAAACACAAATGAAATTTTCGAAAATCGAGCAAAAAGTCGATTTTTTTTCGTTTCACATGCTTTCAAACACAAATGAAATTTTTGAAAATCGAGCAAAAAGTCGATTTTTTTTTGTTTCACATGCTTTCAAACACAAATGAAATTTTCGAAAATCGAGCAAAAAGTCGATTTTTTTTTTGTTTCACATGCTTTCAAACACAAATGAAATTTTCGAAAATCGAGCAAAAAGTCGATTTTTCTTTGTTTCACATGCTTTCAAACACAAATGAAATTTTCAAAAATCGAGTGGAGTCGATTTTTTTTTCGTTTTTTACGCGTTTCACATGCTTTCAAACACAAATGAAATTTTCGAAAATCGAGCAAAAAGTCGATTTTTTTTTCGTTTCACATGCTTTTAAACACAAATGAAATTTTCGAAAATCGAGCAAAAAGTCGATTTTTTTTTCGTTTCACATGCTTTCAAACACAAATGAAATTTTCAAAAATCGAGTGAAGAGTCGATTTTTTTTCATTTTTTACGCGTTTCACATGCTTTCAAACACAAATGAAATTTTCGAAAATCGAGCAAAAAGTCGATTTTTTTTTGTTTCACAGGCAAAAATCGAGTGAAGAGTCGATTTTTTTCGTTTTTTACACCTTTCACATGCTTTCAAACACAAATGAAATTTTCGAAAATCGAGCAAAAAGTCGATTTTTTTTTCGTTTCACATGCTTTCAAACACAAATGAAATTTTCGAAAATTGAGCAAAAAGTCGATTTTTTTTCGTTTCACATGCTTTCAAACACAAATGAAATTTTCAAAAATCGAGTGATGAGTCGATTTTTTTTCGTTTTTTACGCGTTTCACATGCTTTCAAACACAAAAGAAATTTTCGAAAATCGAGCAAAAAGTCGATTTTTTTTGTTTCACATGCTTTCAAACACAAATGAAATTTTCGAAAATCGAGCAAAATGTCGATTTTTTTTTTGTTTTACAGGCAAAAATCGAGTAAAGAGTCGATTTTTTTTCGTTTTTTACGCCTTTCACATGCTTTCAAACACAAAAGAAATTTTCGAAAATCGAGCAAAAAGTCGATTTTTTTTTCGTTTCACATGCTTTCAAACACAAATGAAATTTTCGAAAATCGAGCAAAAAGTCGATTTCTTTTTTCGTTTTACATGCTTTCAAACACAAATGAAATTTTCGAAAATCGAGCAAAAAGTCGATTTTTTTTTGTTTTACATGCTTTCAAACACAAATGAAATTTTTGAAAAACGAGCAAAAAGTCGATTTTTTTTGTTTCACATGCTTTCAAACACAAATGACATTTTCGAAAATCGAGCAAAAAGTCGATTTTTTTTTTCGTTTCACATGCTTTCAAACACAAATGAAATTTTCGAAAATCGAGCAAAAAGTCGATTTTTTTTTGTTTCACAGGCAAAAATCGAGTGAAGAGTCAATTTTTTTCGTTTTTTTACGCCTTTCACATGCTTTCAAACACAAATGAAATTTTCGAAAATCGAGCAAAAAGTCGATTTTTTTTTCGTTTCACATGCTTTCAAACACAAATGAAATTTTCGAAAATCGAGCAAAAAGTCGATTTTTTTTCGTTTCACATGCTTTCAAACACAAATGAAATTTTCGAAAATCGAGCAAAAAGTCGATTTTTTTTTTGTTTCACATGCTTTCAAACACAAATGAAATTTTCGAAAATCGAGCAAAAAGTCGATTTTTTTTGTTTCACATGCTTTCAAACACAAATGAAATTTTCGAAAATCGAGCAAAAAGTCGATTTTTTTTTTCGTTTCACATGCTTTCAAACACAAATGAAATTTTCAAAAATCGAGTGAAGAGTCGATTTTTTTTCGTTTTTACGCGTTTCACATGCTTTCAATCACAAATGAAATTTTCGAAAATCGAGCAAAAAGTCGATTTTTTTTTTGTTTCACAGGCAAAAATCGAGTGAAGAGTCG
This sequence comes from Tachinus rufipes, assembly GCA_963932245.1. Taxonomy (NCBI): domain Eukaryota; kingdom Metazoa; phylum Arthropoda; class Insecta; order Coleoptera; family Staphylinidae; genus Tachinus; species Tachinus rufipes. The sequence continues at coordinate 116,316,060 of OZ010741.1, read as the reverse complement.
ATTTTTTTTCGTTTTTTACGCCTTTCACATGCTTTTAAACACAAATGAAATTTTCGAAAATCGAGCAAAAAGTCGATTTTTTTTTTCGTTTCACATGCTTTCAAACACAAATGAAATTTTCAAAAATCGAGTGAAAAGTCGATTTTTTTTCGTTTTTTACGCGTTTCACATTCTTTCAAACACAAATGAAATTTACGAAAATCGAGCTAATAGTCGATTTTTTTTTCGTTTTACATGCAAAAATCGAGTGGAGAGTCGATTTTTTTTGTTTTTTACGCGTTTCACATGCTTTCAAACACAAATGAAATTTTCGAAAATCGAGCAAAAAGTCGATTTTTT